>CM034151.1:6003778-6603778 GCA_019776745.2 Taxus chinensis | reverse complement strand
AAAGGCCAGGTAGAATGCATGGCATGATAGGCACATCAGGGACAAAAATATTGATATGGGACAGATGGTGCTTCTTTATGACTCTAAGTTTCTGCGCCATCCAAGAAATCTTAAAGTGCATTGGTTGGGACCATATGTTATCACTCACATACTTGAAACATGAGATTTCTAGTTAGAGACACTTGATGAGATAAAGTTACCTAGTTACTACAATGGGAGTAGGTTGAAGCCCTACTATAAATAAGTTTTCTTGGTTTTTGTAATAAGGTAGTATTGCCATTTAGACTAGGTTTTCACTTATGTATTTCCTTATATTTCCTTCTTCGTTGTTATGCTTTGTTAATTTTAGTTGGTGTTTTGTGTAATAAGCATGGTTGAACGCTAGAAGCTAATTACCATTTGAAGAATTTTTATGCATAGAGGACTACACATATAATTAGTGTGGGGTGGCTATTTACAATTGGGTACACATAAAGAAACAAACTACTATATGTATTATTCAAATTTGGAGAGGAGTTGTTAGAAAGGAGATTTCTTTAAAAAGATGACCGTATATGGAGATAAATGAGGGAACATTATAACACAAGGTAAGCAACAGCCGTGGAGAATACCATGGAAAGGTGTAGTAGTAAGGTACTCAGGTGCATGAAAGTTCCCTAAAGAGAAGTCTATAACCAGAAGGTAGGAAGGCGCGCTAGAAGATTATAGTTAGGGCACAAAGATGTACCACACGGAGATTGTGAAAATGGTCAATTAATGAGAAGATTATTGGTTGGTGAAGGAGCAATAAATACATTAAATTTTTGAAAATCTATATAAGGACATGATGTAGGTTCATTTTTACCTTTGCGATCACAAGTATTTGAGAAAACTAAGTGTGATCAAGCTGAGTGAGTCATATTGAGATATGGAGAGTGTGAAACTAGACGTGGAGAGTGGATTATTGCATAGAAGAGGCTTGCATCCCCATTGGTGAAGGGTTTAAATGAAACAAAGGTGTTAAAAAGGAGCTAGGGCATGAATTTTCAAGCTAGGCCATGAATATTCGAGCTAGGGTTTGAGGTTTCTCATTACAGGTAACAAAGGCGGGATTTTTACAATGGCACCAAAGAAATCACTTACAATAGGCATGAAAGAAAAGAAGAAGGTAGACTATGAAGTTGAAATGTCTCCTAAGAGTAATTTTTTAGAGATACAGTACCCATAAGGTGTGATAATTAGACAAGAGTGGGATTCCCACATCCGTAGGTGCAAAATAAGTGACTACAACCACCATACATCTAACAACAAGAAAGTGTTGGACACATTGTTGAATATAAATACCAATAAGCGCATCGCGGAGTATATCCCAGTATATGATGATGCTAGGGAGATATTTTTAAAGTGGGTAGGAGTCTATCAGTTGTATGAGCTCCCATATTTTAGCAAGTATGAACCATTATACCAATGGCTAATGAGAAGAGTCCATGAGGACTTATTCTATTTCATTAGACGAAGGGTTAGAATCACAGTAACCATAATTTTGACACTGATAGGATTGAAGGGCACAAGGGTATACCTTGCTAGTGATCTTACTGATAAAGAAACAATCGTAGATACAAGAAATGAGCTGGGGTATACTAAGGGTCCGTGCGGAATGGACATTGATAAATTGAAGAAGTACCCAATTTAAAAGAAGTCCCTCGTAAAGAGGTTTGACACATATTTATGTGAAGGATCAATGAGTGGGATGTTTAAGTAGAGGGTGGAAATGTGGTATGACTGACTTTGAATGGCATTTAAGGAGGAGTGGCACATTCCCAAGGAGCTACCTTTAGAAGTGGGCAAGGTGGTATATTTTTCTATGTACCAACACTCCTGCATCACACGATTTTTTTATGAGGGATGGGGCATGGAGTACATGGTGTAAACTTCCATATGCCTTCATAGCAAACTACTTCTAGGCATCATTCCACCAATTTAGTGATGTGTGCCACCTGAACCTTAATGTAGAGAAGGTAGAACGTGCCTACCACACTCTAAGGAAGGCATATATGTATCCAGGATGGACTTCCTATATTAAGAGGCTCATCTCATATGTCATAAGTATGAAGTGAGTAATCTTGGCTATTGGGGATAGTGGATCTACACTTGTATACCTTCATCTTAAGCCTAAGCTAGAGAATAACAAGTATGTATAAAATACATTCGCACTCCCAGGGCCGCTTAAAGGAAAATATACAGTGGAGAACGTGCCAGCCCCATATCCTGTAGAAACTATAGCAGTAGATTAGGAGGAAAAATAACATGAAGATAGTGGTGGCTTAGATCATAGATGTTAAAGGCAGCCTACAGATAGAGTAGCGACTGAGTGCGTGGGTACCCCACCTCAGGTACAAGAATAAGATGAAGACTTAGACGTGGAAGTGGTCCATGGAGAGTTCCACTTTAAAAGGGCATTCAGAAGAACAAGGACCTAAGGCATGGGACCTTCACAACCTATAAGAAGGACACCATGACTCTCTCCTTTTTTCAGATGTCTTGTGTACTGAGCATATTTTGTAATGGTTCTTATTTTTCTTTTGCTTAGGAGTTAGATGAATCATCCTAATGAGAACCATGCTTTAATCCCTTATTTTGGTTAAAGCAAGAATAAATGTTGTATTTTATTATGATAGAATTAGGAACAATGAGATGATATGATTTATTGTTTGCTTAAGGATAATTGATAGGATCAATTAAACTTTAATTTTGTAAGGTAGATATAGTGGATTATTATTCTTATGCTTCTTCTTATGAAAGTTGAATTCTAAGTTTATTAAATGTACTTCTTTTCCATTACTATAGCATATATGCTGATATTTATGATGACTCATAATTATCTCATTAAAGCAGTGTTGCTTTAATGAAATAATTAGTGGAATGCACTTCATTTTAATGATTAGTGCTTATCATGCCCAGTTCATTGAACTGACCCATGCTAGCTATTTTTGTAGATGGACGACTGTAAGTGGTAAAAGAAGGCAAAAACTTGTATGATGCATTGGCTGAATATATGTATAATTCCTTAGTAAAGAATTCTGATTCATTCTTTGAGATTGAATTGTAAAAGGAAATGTTGTATACTTTATTGAATGAAGATGGCTATTGATATGTAGTATGCCTAAAGAGCATAAGTCTTGTTAATTTTACAAGTTAGTAATGATGAATTGTGAAAATTGTGAGTTTATCTACATTGAGTTGTGAAAATTATCTCGTACTTTTATGGAAGAAGATGAAGGTTCCATCATGTTGATATTCTTTATATTATTTTTATGTTGATTATTTATCTTTTCATAGGTTGGATAGAGGGATTTAGTTTAATCTCCCTGCTTGTGATGCATCTTATTAAGTTGTAGTATATGATATTAGATATCTAAACTATATAACATAGTAATGTAACATGTGATGAACATACATTAAGAAAATGTGTACATTGGGTAGGATAAACCCTAACATGTAACATGTAGAGAAAGACTCTTTCTCTTTCTTAATGGAATATAAACCAAAAAATTTTGCAAGCATGACTAAAATTTATTAGACTTCATTTTGCATGAAGTCTACCTTATATTGGCTATTTTCAGATGTTGAATCTTTCTAAAAAGTTATTGTACTTTTTAAATAAGACATTATAACGCTGCATGGTTACAGTTAATTGACAGTTTAACTATGTGATCAATTATTAAAAGTGACTATGAAAATAATGAAGTTCTTAGTGGGCTAAATGAAGCAAATTTAGGAAGAACTTATTGAGTGTTAGATTAGGGTTTGGTAGGGTTGTTGTAATCAGGTTTTAATCCAAACTAATAATGTATTAACAATCTCCTTGGGGTATGTACATCTCGATGAGGTAGTTTCTGTAGGATGTCGGCACACGTCAACTGCAGGGCTGTAATTTCAAGAATGCGTAGGTCTTCTCGAGAATACAATGTTGTTTTTGACATGTGGCATCACCCTTCCGCATTGACCATCTAGATCTACACACATCTGGAACTCAGACTTGAACCTAGTTTCTCTCTAGGTCTGGATAGGAGCATATTTAGGATAGGAATTAGCTTCCAAAAGCTCAGGGTACGTTTGCACATTCAGATGACTTAGGTAAAATGAATATGCCCATCTACCCTAATCCTTTGTGAGCATCTTCCTATAATAGGTTATGTTTCTATCTAGGGCTAGGGTAAAACCTGGAATAAGTAAACTGATGGTAGTCAGTAAAGACCAATCATGATAATAGAAGAGTGAGGTGAAGGACATATTCCAAAATGATGAGTATGTCATCTAGGAGTAATGACATACACAATATGTTATAAACCTTTGGCCAAAGTATCGTAAACTGCTGGTTGCATTGTCCTATGTCACCAAGTTTAAAACAACGTGATATCAAATGAATATCGGTAACAGATATTTAGATGTGTTCTTTAAATAGATCACTCTATACCTAGTGTAGGGTAGGATGAAAAAGTATACGAAGTATACAATATGTATTCAATACTTAAGATAACATAAATAGATTGGTAGCTTACCGAGTTATGGAATGGATAGATCACACCGAGTCATTACAGCTGCATATGTTTATCCATTGAATTTGATTGGCATGGAATGTTTATTCTAAATATTTCTTTATTTAGAACAGTGAACATTATTATAAAAGAAAAAAAAATCTCTTGATTCTAAAGTCTTAAAATGGGAATGTTACATGCATACTCAGCAATATTATTTGTGCACTCAAAATTGAGTTTAAAAGAAAAGTTAAAGTCCTCTTGGCTTGGAGATATCAAGACAACACCAATGTCATTACCATATCTAGAACAAGCCTCATCAAACATCAGGGTCCAAGGAGAACCAACCTGCTCAAGATACTCGCACTCATCAATTTTATGCTCCTTATAATCAGTATAGCCCACAAATGTATCGACATCAACATCTGTATACAATACTTCATAAGAAGAATTTTTAGGGTCCTCAATGATATGCAAAATTTTCTTCTCACCATACAACTTCACAAGTTTCCCCTCAATTGGTATGGTTTCATATGACATTTCCATTTGTACGCTTCCATCCACACTAGCTGCCCATTTTGTAGACAATAACATTCTCCACTTAGTGGGACAATCCACAATAACCACATTCATGGTTAAGCATTTTCCTGGATAAGCTGCTAATTACACTACTAATCCCTTCACAAATCCAATTACTGGCACTTCTCTTGAATCCATAGTAGTACATTTCCCAAAAATTGTTGCTACCTTGATATTTAACTCATTCATTACCTTAAGAGGCATTGCATTACATGAGGCTCCTGAATCAAACATGCAGTTATGTACCAGCCTATCTTTAATAATCAAAGTGGTAAAAAATGGATCTACATCCAGATAAGATTCAACTAGAGAAGTTCCCAAATATACTTCAGGTGATTCACCCATTTCCTCTAATGCTTGTGGTATTTCTACATCTACAATAATAGGAGGAACCTCTATATTATCAACACTTTTTCCCTAAGTACCCTTTTCTTCCTTAAATCCCAAATATTCGAATGCTCTTTTCCTATGCTTTGGGATCCTAAGTAACTCAACAATGGGAATAATAACCTTGATCTGACTCAAGATTTAGGCTATGTCATAAGTAATATATTTGGATAGGACAGTATTAGGAGGGAGATTCACCACTTCCTCTGATAGTATGGTATTTTTCACTGTCTGGGCATGGGAAGGAGTACAGGTTTTATTTGGGGTAATTAGGCCTTTGCCATATGTATCTTTATTAGGGGTTTCCTTCAAGATATTGGTAAGAACTGGAATTTTTGGCTTGGTTTTTGGCCCTCCCCCTTTGACAACCTTACTTTTAGTGTTATATTATTTCTCTTGAGAAACTACTGCATTCATCAATAGTTGCATGTCCTCTTCAAAAGGAATTCCCCCATCATATTTCTCTATCATTGATGCCCTTAAGTATTTGAAATCATGATTAGGAAAATCAAATGCTTGAACCATATCAATTTCTAAAGTATCAATGAGGGGAAGAGGTAATACCCGGTGGACACAATCCCATAAGTTTTCAACAATTCTAGCACTTATCAATTCAGTTGAGGTTTCCCCTTGCCATGAATTCCTAGGGCACTCCAGCATACACACGTCATCATATGTCTCATCATCAACTTCTTGATCTACATCACATGGGGAGTGTGGTAATAAACACCTATCACACCACTCGATAACATGGGCCTCCTCCACAGTAACAACCCTGGCAGTCAAAGGATCAGGAACCAATATATTCTCCCTAGGTTGAGGCTCTTTATTTCATGATTCCATGGGCCCTTTCCCTCTGTCATATAATCTGTGATCACCTCTAGGATGATTTCCAAATATCTCTTGATCGTGTGGCTTGTGTTGACCCTAGGAACTTTGTCATATCCCTTTTTCTACTCTAGATAGTTTATAGGATATCTCTTTAACCATTCCATCTAAATTATTCACAACCTCTTCCAAATCCACAACTTTGTTTGATTGAGGCCTCTTAGAATTGATTAACTTGACACCCTCTCTCTTAGGAGGCTTTCCAACTACTTTGATGTTATTTTCTATTTATAAGTCCATGGTGAAATTCTGCCTCAATGTTCCCGGGTTCTTATCTCTCAAGTAATAAGTGGCCTTTTTATCAAAAGTGTCAAAATATTTTATCAAACAAGACTCATCACTTGGCCTTAGGATAATAAGTAGCCTATTCAAGGTCTTATTGAACCTATTATTGAAATCATGGATAGATTCGTTTGGAATTTTCTTTATATTTTCAAATTCATATAAAAGGAACCTAGGATTTGTCTTATCCCCATATTGCAATCTAAAGGCATTTTTCATCTCATTCCATGAGTCTATTGAATTATCTAGTAATGACATGTACCAATCATGTGAATCTGATCAGGGGATCATTTCTAAAAGTTCCCTAAACATCTCTAAATGGTGTCAGTGTAGAAGATCATCTCGAGAGCTTTCTAACGACTGTGAGAACACGAAAAACAAACATCGAGAGCTCTAGATATGTTCGGTCAAAGTTCGGTCAACGGGAAAGTCAACTCTAGTCAACTGGTCAATGTTTGGACCAATCGCACTGTGACACATGGCTTGCCAACACTCGTCGAATTCACTCAATTTTCCTATTGGGAGACGACAAGTGGACTACAGGATTATTTCTATTCCACATTGTATGGGTCAAAATAATATTATTTTTGGTAAGGCCACTTTCCAAATGCCACATGTATATATTAATGTTTAAAACATTAGTATGAATCACCAAAATGCATATGACTTGACCACGTTAAAAGGTGGTGAAGCGGTTGTTAGGGGGCATTAGACCCATGCGTGGAAACTTCCACGTGGCGAACAAGGTGGTAGGCGGGGCGGTTATAAGCCCAACGTGGTCATTGACCACTTCATTGGCGCATGGAACGGCTTAATAAAGCCTAAACTACCTTAGCTGCGCCAAACATGGGATTTTTAACCCATTTTAAAGTGCAGCCACACCAAACTTGGGAGTTAATCCCATTAAAAATACAAATGCCGCCCAAATTGGGATATTTCCTATGCAAACCGTTAAATTGGAAAATTTATACCATTTTTCTATGTACGGGTGAGGCTAAAATAGCCTTAGGAATATATGTTATCCCAAATTCGATGCTACGGGCTATGGTATTTTTAGCCTAAGGGATAATATGGAATGCATTATTTGAGGGCCCTAAAATTGTATAAATAGGGTACCCATTCTATTGTTATACACACTGGTGACACATTACACACCGAAGCCATGGAGAAGCTCATTGCTAGAGCACGGAACAGTGGACACCGGTGCAACGGAGACACCAATCCCGAGCTTATTATTTGTTAAGCTTATTTGCGGGATGTGTCGATAGGTATTGTCTATTGGCCTATTATCTTAGGCAATATTAGATGGAATATTTGTGATTGGGAGTGAAATGTAAACTACCCAATAGGCCCATTAAGCCACACCAACTACTTGCAAATCTTGGATTTTCGACTGGAGTGCTAGCTTCGCATTGTTTGCATCGGGAAGGCCGATCACAGCCGAAGGAGATTGTATGCCAGGAAGGTGGAAGTTGGGTGCTATTTTTCACCCTTGTCATCCGAAGAACTGGTGTACTGGTAGGCAAGTAAAATTTCATTAGGTTTTCTTGTGAAAGTACTATTGTAACTTACAAGTTTTGACTAGTAGAACGGTTCAATCATGAACCCGAAGACGTAGGCAATTGCTAAAATCCATAATTAATATATGTGCAATTTCCGTTATTATCTTGCATGATTTTAAATTGATTACTTAAAAGGAGTAAATTATCGGCAAATAATTAAAGCCTATAAGGGTCTGAGATCAGGTTGTAATAATCTGATTATTTTCGGATCATGTTTGGTATCAAAGTTGGTAATCGACACCTGAAAACTTACTAATCTTCGAAGCAAGTTGGTATGGAGCAGGTTAATCAGTACATGTTGCTTTAACAGGGATTGCATTGGCTTGTACTTCTGGATTTCTAGATTGGTGGGATAGACTGAGAGACAGGTTTAACATACTCAGTAATTTTCTCATTTCTATTTGGATGAATCCATTATATCTCATGCGCAGATAAAACCTAAAAACTATTGTGTAGGGTAGAATGTATTGGTAAGACCCCTTTGAGGGCAACGTTTGTATACATCTAACCATACAAGACACATTAGTTAAAGACCCAATTTTGGGCAATGTTTGTACTCTGTTATACTTGCATTAGTAAGACCCCTGGAGGGCAATTATTTTGGTGATTTTTCTAACACCATAAAATGTAGTATATTTTCCTTGTTTAGTCATTGTTCTGGCAGGGAGGAGAAAAATGAAGTCAATCCACATTGCAATGCAGTGGAGAAAGACCAATCTCGTCATGCAGAGTCGAGAAATGGCAGAAAGAGTTCCTCATCCCAGAAGAAGGAGATTAAGAGGAATTTTTGTGCTCATTGCCAAAGGAATGGGCATCGGGTGGAAAATTGCTGGAAACTGCATCCATCTCACCATCAGAGTAATGGCAAGCCAAAGATGGAATGGAGGCCTATTGCAAAGGTAGAGGAAGTTTCTACTCCACCACTAGTTGACAATTCAACCCAGGACTGGGTAATACCTGAAAGTGAAAGTCCTTTCAAATGGGTAAGTCAACAATTTTTCAATTATATATTGCATAATTCAGATTGATGGATCATATGCAGTATTAAGTTTGGAGATCAGATATTGTGAGAAAATGCTGAGAGAAAGGTTTACAATACTCATTGGATTTTCTTACTTAGAAAATTTGATTAATGCTCCAAATATATCTCTTAATCAGCATGTGAGTACCTGTTACAACTTGGATACAGGATTTGACTCATACAAATCTTGGAGATTGATCTGCCATTTGTGCAGATAGTAGAGTTCACAGAGATCAGCTCGAAACTTCATTTTGTGTAGAGGCATTGTGACCATGTAGCAGAATGGTCGCTGAATCACCGTTGGCTTTGACGTTGGGTCGGAACTTCATTCTGTGTAGAGGCATTACGACCGTGCAGCAGAATGGTACCTGATATTAGTATGTCAATAAGAGGAGCTCTCAAAGGATTAGCTCAGAACGTCATTCGGTGTCAAGGAATTGTGACCACACATACGAATGGTAGCTGATCAACAAACTTAGCATCGTGCATTGGAGGCTCAAAGTCTTGAAAAATGCTTAGCATCATGCATCGAAGGCGTTGAGGTCTGTAACAGACTTAACATCATGCATTGGAGGCTCGAAGTCTTAAAAGAGGCTTAGCATCATGCATCGGAGGCGTTGAGGTCTACAGAGACTTAGCATCATACATCAGAGGCTCGAGGTCTTGAAAAAGGCTTAGCATCATGTATCGGAGGTGTTGAGGTCTACAGAGACTTAGCATCATGCATCAAAGGCTTGAGGTCTTGAAAGAGGCTTAGCATCATCCATCGGAGGTGTTGAGGTCTGTAAAGGGACAAGGGCATTGTCCATCACTGACATTGGATCAATCAAAGCTCTACGTAACATGGAGTTCCTTCAAATCAGTTCAGATTCTATGGAATCAACTCGGAGCCAGGAGCTGTCAGATATCAAGAAGCTTAGCACCGCACAGAAGGAGCGTTGAGGTTTCATTCAGAAACTTAGCACCATAAAGCGGAGGCGTGGAGGTTTTCTTCGGATATCAGAGTGGCGCAGCGGAAGCATCGTAGGCCCATAACCCATAGGTCCCAGGATCAGAACAGAGTTTTCGAAATGAGAAGGTTGGAGGAGAAGACCCAAGGGTCTACTACATCATCACTTCCGAGGAGGTAGCAGATTTTTCCAGATTCAGGACAGTATAGAAGCTTTTTGGGACAAAAAGCTTTTCTCAGTGGGGAGGTGTGATCAGGAGATCATTTCTAAAAGTTCCCTAAACATCTCTAAATGGTGTCAGTGCAGAAGATCATCTCGAGAGCTTTCCAACGACTGTGAGAACATGAAAAATAGACATCAAGAGCTCTAGATATGTTCGGTCAACGGGAAAGTCAACTCTAGTTAACTGGTCAATATTTGGACCAATCGCACTATGACACGTGGCTTGCCAACACTCGTCGAATTCACTCGATTTTCCTATCGGGAGACGACAAGTGGACTACAGGATTATTTCTATTCTACATTGTATGGGTCGAAATAATATTATTTTTGGTAAGGCCACTTTTCGAATGCCACATGTATATATTAATGTTTAAAACATTAGTATGAATCACCAAAATGCATATGACTTGACCACGTTAAAAGGTGGTGAAGCAGTTGTTAGGGGGCATTAGACCCATGTGTGGAAACTTCCACGTGGCAAACAAGGTGGTAGGCGGGGCGGTTATAAGCCCAACGTGGTCATTGACCACTTCATTGGCGCATGAAACGGCTTAATAAAGCCTAAACTACCTTAGCCGTGCCAAACATGGGATTTTTAACCCATTTTAAAGTGCAGCCGCACCAAACTTGGGAGTTAATCCCATTAAAAATTCAAATGCTGCCCAAATTAGGATATTTCCTATGCAAACCGTTAAATTGGAAAATTTATCCCATTTTTCTATGTACAGGTGAGGCTAAAATAGCCTTAGGAATATATGTTATCCCAAATTATATGCTACGGGCTATGGTATTTTTAGCCTAAGGGATAATATGGAATGCATTATTTGAGGGCCCTAAAATTGTATAAATAGGGTACCCATTCTATTGTAATACACACTGGTGACACATTACACACCGAAGCCACGGAGAAGCTCATTGCTAGAGCATGGAACAGTGGACACCGGTGCAACGGAGACACCGATCCCAAGCTTATTATTTGTTAAGCTTATTTGTGGGATGTGTCGACAAGTATTGTCTATTGGCCTATTATTTTAGGCAATATTAGATGGAATATTTGTGATTGGGAGTGAAATGTAAACTACCCAATAGGCCCATTGAGCCACACCAACTACTTGCAAATCCTGGATTGTCGACCGGAGTGCTAGCTTCGCATTGTTTGCGTCGGGAAGGCCAATCACAGCCAAAGGAGATTGTACACCAAGAAGGTGGAAGTTGGGTGCTATTTTTCACCCTTGTCGTCCGAAGAACTGGTGTACTGGTAGGCAAGTAAAATTCCGTTAGGTTTTCTTGTGAAAGTACTATTGTAACTTACAAGTTTTGACTAGTGGAACGGTTCGATCACGAACCCGGAGACGTAGGAAATTTCCGAACTCCGTAATCAATCTCTGTGTAATTTTCGTTATTATCTTGCATGATTTTAAATTGATTACTTAAAAGGAGTAAATTATTGGCAAATAATTAAAGCCTATAAGGGTCCGAGATCAGGTCGTAATAATCTGATTATTTTCGGATCATAATCCTCCTCAAGAGTATGAATAAACAACTTTATATACACATCTTCAAACTCAATTTCAAAATCTTCCATCATATTGACAAAGAATCTTAAATGGTGGTCACTACTGATGGCATTATTCCCTTGAAATTTTGGCAACCTATTTCTGACATCTTGTGGCACCATATTAAGATATCCAACCATACCTCTGAAATTTATTAGTCCAAAAGTATTGACGACAAAAGGAGGTCTAGGTGGAGCCTGAGCCATATTGCCTTGAGGAGGTGAATTTGTAGGAGAATCAAAATGATAAGGGAAGAGGGGTCTTTGGGGCATAGGAGTATAACTCTCAAAGTAAATATCCTCTAATGACTTAGTTTCTTAGAAAACCCTATCAACCTTGGAAGAAATAGGGGAAAAATGAGCGTCACGCTTTTCAGACACAAATGATGGCCCCTCTCCAATTGGAGAACTCAAATTTATACAAGGATTACTTGTTTCAGAACCACTTGAAGACATATGGTAATATTCAACCACAAACTGATCACCTTTCAAAATTGATATCTCCTTTCTTGATTCTTGATTTCCAACGAATTTCTAGACTTGTTTTCCTTCTAAATTTACTTTTCCTAGTTCTGGAAACAACTTTTTAGTAGGATCCTTAGTGAAGAAAGACCTTCTTCCCTCCATCTTTGCAAATATTAATGACAAATTTCACTTGACATAGGTTAAGACACTAGTAATCATCAAAATTTCAATTCAACACAGAGTCACCACTAAGGATTTTCACCTTATTATGCAGATGCACTATAAGTAACTTGTCAAGTGTCTATCAATGCTTAATTTCTATAAATATTAACATATCTGACCTTCCTGTACCCACATTTATCACTATTGATGCAAATTTAGTACAAATCACCGCTAGAAACTAGAAATACTACATAATGAACTTGTGATCTTGCACAAATTTTATAAATCTCAATAAAGGATGACGTTTAAACAACGTATTTGTACTTAAACCATGTAAGAAACATTCCCAGGTTTGTTATGTGTATGCATTTGTAAAAAATAGTCCTCGGCAATGGCACCACTTTGGTGTTATTGCTGCACAAATTGATCCCGATGTTCAAATAATCCTCGGCAATTCAAATAATCCCCAGCAATGGCACCACTTTGGTGTTTTTTCAACACAAATAGATCCTGATGTTCAAATAATCCTCGGCAATTGAAGTAATCCTTGGCAACAGTGCCACTTTGGTGTTGTTTCCACACAAATAGATCCCAGTGTTCAAATAATCCTCGGTAATTCAAATAATCTCTAGTAATGGTGCCACTTTGGTGTTGTTTCTGCACAAATAGATTTTGATGTTCAAATAATACTCAGAAATTCAAATAATCCCTGGCAATGGCACCACTTTGGTGTTCGTATCTAAATTGATTCTCCTACGAGGGTTGAGCAGCATCACGAAACTGGTAGGATACTTAGAGACAGAAAAATCATGATATAAGTCATTTTATAGCTAGGGAGGGGATTTAGATGACTCTTTGTCACTCAAGTGTTGGAGAAATGGATAGCACCTTATTAATGGTTTGATCTACCTTCACTACTTTAGGTTTTGCCTTCAACCAGGGTGAGAGGACTCATTCTATAACCCGTATTAGCGAAGGATATTAAGAGATCCTTATTTGCACAATCTTCATGAAAACCTTGACAAAATATGATCAATACAACACAAAATAACTCTCACGAGTTGTCACACTAGAGAGTGGAGATGTTTCCTAGAAAAGGTTTGGGTTACTAAAGACAATAATTTAAACCTGATTGTTTCTGCATATTTTAGTAGTGGAATTTGTTAAAAAATTGTGGATACACAGTACAAAAATGGGTATTTCATGTAGGATTTATCATTTGAGAAGTTTTTGGTGGGAATTTAAGCAAGATAAAGTCAATTATACAATATATTTGAGAACCTTTACACATATTGAAACACTCATAGACAAAATGCTTCAAAATACCCAAAATATTCCTTCAACTAGAAGGTGTGTATCAATGGAGGCCTAGAGATGCACAATTTCATACACTCTTCAAGAATTCAACACAAAGGCTCATGTTAAAGACTCAATTAAATTTTAGAAATCCTTGATTCATCACGCCTAAGATACACTCATAGACTAACAAACAATATTTGTAAAAAAATTCAAAGTAAAGTGATTTTAAATTGTTTATTTCATTACAAGATGAAATCTCTTCTCACAATGAAATTTCTAATGCCACAATACTACCAGAGAGATAAGATCTTGTGTGATTCAAAGGTATTTTAACATAAGATTACAATAGGAACATGAAAAACTATTTTAAAACATTCTAAAATAAAAGCAAGGACATTTATGCTCGTGATCAACACAAATTCGTTCAAGGTTCATTAGATTCATCAGCAGGGGAAAGTTTCTTTAAAAATCTCAAATATTTTCAATGGTTGTACACTTACAACCATCTTGACATGATTAAATCTACAAACACAGGAAAATAAACAGGTTTCTTAGACGGTCTCTTGAGAAAATGGTTTTTCTCAAAATTTCTTAGAAAAATTAACCCGCCTTTTTGCAAGAGTATTCTCATTGCATTTATACAATTTCACTCACTCACTCATCCTATTTTTCCCCCCAAAAACATGAATCTTTAAAGAAGAATATTCATTTCTGTTTTTGCCAGGTGGAAAAGTTGTGAGCCATTCATATTTCCTACTTTCATCAAATATGATTAGGACACCATGTCATAACTTTTGACAGTCCTTTTAATCATTCTTTTATTTGGTGAATAAGTGGCCATTTTTATGGTTTTAGAGCGCCTCCAGATCGTTTGATTTTATAGGTAATCACATCTTCCTTTTTGAGAATCTTTCTTGAAGAAAACATATTTATTTTCGTGCCTATCTAGACTGATCATTTTCACATGGTTTTGGCCATATCAAGCTAATCATCATCTTTCTCCATAATCCCAATTTATGTCACACTTATTTCTCCCGTGTAGATATCTCATTTAAATCTTATAGGATACTTCACCATGATTACACCCAGCTCAACTAGTATGCCTTGAATTTCCTATAAAATCACACCATTTCACATCCCCAAGTTATAATTTCTTTTCTGAATATAGGCATTTTTTGGGCTTCCCATTTGTTTATCTGTGCTGCGAGTTCGAGTCAGACAATTATAAAGAGGAGCCAGAGGAAGCCTCCATGTGTCTCCTTCATGCAACTGCAAAGGTGAATTCCAGAGGCATGTCCCCAAACAAGCATGGGCCCTCCATGTGTCCTGGGCCCAAGAAAGTTACCTTGGCCATTGAAAAGTCTCAGTATAAAGAGGAGCTAGTGGAATCCTCCACTTGTCTCCTTAGTGCAACTTCAAAGGTAAGACCCAAAGGCACATCCCCAAATGAGCGTGGCCCCTCCACGTGTTTTGGGCCCAAGAAATTTTCCTTAGTCGTTGAAAATTCTTAGTATAAAGAGGAGCCAGCAAAAGCCTCCATATGTCTCCTTAGCACAACTCCAAAGGTAAGACCCAAAGGGGCATCCTCAAATGAGCACAGGCCCTCCACATGACCCAGGCACAAGAAAGTTTCCTCAGCCGTTAAAAATTCTCAGCATAAAGAGGAGCTAGCAGAAGCCTCCATGTGTCTCCTTGGCATAACTCCAAAGGTAAGACCCGGAGGCATGTCCCAAAACAAGTGTGGGCCCTCCACGTGGTCAAAACCTGAGAGAGTTACATTGGCTGTTTAAAATGTCTGAGCATGGGAAAATCTAGTGGAAGCCTCCATATGTCTCTTTGGCATAACTGCAAAGGTGAATTCTAGAGGCAAGTCCCCAAATGAGCATAGGACCTCCATGTTTCCTTTTACGGGTCTTAGTAATTTACCTTATACTTTCACACCCTTCCCCATAATGTGTCAAAATATCAAATAGACCCACCACACTGCATCCAATCAGAAAATAACACGTATCCACGGATGTTGGGACAGGATTTACAGCAAAAATTTTCCCTGTGGAGAGAAGACTGTAAATAATACCAAGATTCAATGTGATCCACAACCTAGGGAAAGCACATGACAATGACACCCTAGTAAAGGAAAAGAATTACGCATCCACACAGGAAGACATAAAGTGCATCAAACCAAGTGAGTTGACAATTTTAAATGACAAAGGTGAAAGATTACAATTGAGCACCAACACACGTATGATCTTTCTTATATCATCAACATATCCAACTACAGGGGTATTTTTGGCTTTGTCCTCCTTTGTTTTCTTACCCCTTAGGATCTGGGCACCCAAGTCCAATACTGTTCCTTCACCCTCTTGTGCAATATGGGGCACACCCAAAGGTTTTCCCTTCTCTATTTTTGGACATGTCTCCTTTAGTTCCTCCTCATCCTGAGGCTCTGTAATATCCTTCATTGTGATTTAAATGTGAGGTGTGTTGTCCTTGGATCCTTATTTTTCATCATCCTCCTAAAGGATGTACTTGTTTCTGCTCTTCTTCTTAATCTTGAGTTTCTTAGGAGAAATCTTTAGTGACCTTCTCGGGGGATAGGAAGGTACCACACCCTGATTCTTTGTTTTCCTAGGTACCCTCTTGTATTGAGTTTCCTCGGGATTACTTTCCATGTCTCCTCCATATCGCATGTCTCTAAGACTTTTTATTCCTGATATAGTAGAGGGGTTACCTCACATGCACTTTCCTTCTCATTAGTGAGCTGTCTTCTACCCCTATGCTCTAGGCCATCAATAACTTCATGAAGTTCTTCTTCTTCTCCCTCCACTTTTTCAACAGGTAGAACATCATCTTCCTCTAAGGTCCCCACAATACGTTTTCCCTTGGGCGGTCCAGGGAGTTTGAATTTATTCTCCAAATACTTCCCATTTTGTAATTTAGGCTTCAACTATATATATACTAGAGTCGTGCCCAAATTTCCAATGGCCAAACTGACACCCTTCATATTAATGTCATATGTAATAAATCTTTCAATATAAGTAGTCTTACCTAGATAAATGTATGACTTCCTCAGTGTGTGGTAGTCACAATCTACCTTATCAATGTTGAACAATAGCCAGCATGTGTTTATGAACCTATGTACAGATGTTTGGAAGTAGCATGTGGTGAAGGCATATGGAAGCTTACACCAAGGGCTCCATTTTCCATCCTTCATCCTAAAGTGCCCAATGTAGAAGTGTTGGTACACTGCAAACTGTAATTGTTTATCCAATACCAAAGGTAATTCCTTGGGTATCCTCCATTCTTCTTTAAACATGGTGTGTAAGCGCTCATACCACATTTTTTTTTCTTTTCATGAAGGTTCCAATCATTGATCCATCACAAGTATAACTAACAAACATTTCTACCAAGGACTTCTTTGTAGGAAACTAGCACATATTGTCTTTTGGCCCATCGAGCACTCCAATCTCAACAAATACTAATGACAGAAGTATAGTGCCAAATTCAATCTTCTCACCTTCCTGTGCTTCCTCAATAATTGTCTCAGCAATGAAATTTGATATGTTATATATAACACCTTCTGCCATTTTCTATGTAACATGAATCCAAGCCTTGTTTACCTGAGACCAACACTCTTGATTTTTTATCTTTATCAGGAGATGGGTTGCTACCTGAATGACTAGATATTTTACAATTTAGGGATGTCCATCTCGTGCCCTCCTTTATTGTATCACATCTCTTTCTTTGTCTTTTCTATGGCCTCCTTGTCTGTGAGGTTTCTATTCAGCTCAACACCCATACTCCTTAGCCCTATCAAACTTCTAATCAAAGGCGTGGTGATCCTCATTCAGCACCCAGCAAAATAAAATAAGTCCTTATGGACTCTTCTCATGAGCCACTCATATAAATTTTTGGGTTTACTAAAATACAGAAGCTCATACAACTGTAAAACTCCTACCTTTGTCAATAATTTCTCACCTGCATCTCCGTAAATATCCATGTCATCTGTTGTTCTCTTTGAGATCTTCACCACAAGAAAATTAAGTAATTATTCCTTGTTCCTGTTGTCATTGCTGACCTTGCAGCGGTGAATATGTGAATCCTAATCGCAACCCATAAAAAATCCCTCAGGGTACTACATTTCAGAGAATATTCTCTTGGGAGCATCTTCAACCTCGACTTCTACTTATTTTTTTCTTCTTTCCTCTTGTACCAGCTCTAAGTGCTCTTTTGGGTGCCATATAAACTAAAAAGGCATGTTCTTTTACCTTCCTTGAGCTCTATTACCCCAAATCTATGTGCCCTAACTTGAAATCACATGACCTAGCTTCAAACTAAACCCTGTATGTTAATCCTCTTCCCTACACACCTCTGCTTCACTCAAACACATCACCAAGGGAGTACAAGACTATCCCGTGCACAAATTTGACAAGATATAACTGGTTTGTAGCTTTCCACACTTCACAAATGTCTCACTCAAAATTTCTTGTATGTAAAGGTAAAAATGACTTTGTAGCACATCCTTATATAGATTTTCAAAAATTTATCACATTTAATACTCTCCACATACCACCATCCACATCATTAATTCATTGTTTTGGAAAAATTCCATGATGCTCATCTCCGCACCACAGTCATAACCATTTGGTGCACCTTCTACTTTTTGGCTATAGACCTCCTTCTACGCGCCATCATACACCAAAGTATCTTGCCACTGTTCCTTCTTCTAAGCAGTTTCCATTTTTGCAACCTACCTCATGTTACACTGTGTGTCCATCCATAAGTGGTCTTTAATCATGAGCAATCTTTTTCTATAGGCACCTTTCCATAAAACACTCGTATAAAATTTTCTTTATGAATACCTATCTTTAAATGATAACCAAACTTTTAAATGAACCTTTTATATAAACCACCCCACATTAAAGGTATGTGTGGTCCTCTATGCATGAAAACACTTACATAATAATCAGCTTCTAGCACACAAGTGCACTTATTACACAAAACATTGAACTAAATTGACAAAGCATAGAGTCAATGAAAGGAAATACATATAAAGAGAATGCATTAAGGAAATCTAATCTAAGTGGATTTACTACCTTATTACAAACATGGAGAAGACTTATTTATAGTAGGGCTTCAGCCTACTCCCATTGAAGTAACCATGCAACTGTGTTCCATCTAGCACATCTAACTGGCAAGCTCCCAAATCAATTATATAAGTGATAACATACGGTCCCAACCAATTCACCTTAAGCTTTGTAGGGTGGCGAAAAAACTTTAAATCACACAGAAGTACCATCTTTCCAACCTCAAGCTTCTTATCCTTGATGTTTATGTCATGGCATGCCTTCTACCTAGCTTTTTCTTTCTTCTGATTCCAACAAACTATGACACACCTGTCATCCAATTGCATGAGTTTTTCAGTACATTCTTGCAATGTTTTCTCATCAACTAGACCTCCTGGGCACCCCATACACAAATAAGGTAACATTAATTCCATGGGGATAACTTCCTATGTGCCAAACACCAATTGAAATGGTGTTTCTCTATTCAACCTCGTGTATGTTGTCTTGTACTCCTAAATTACCGCATAAACCTTTTCATCCCTAACTCACCTTCCAACATCACAAATTTTTGTCAAGGTATGGCTCAATATTTTGTTGAAGGCCTTAGTAGTTCCATTTTCCTGAGGGTGATAAGGGGTTGTCCTATGATGTGCAACCATAAATTCATCCAACAATATTTTGATAGTTTCATTAAGGAAATGGGTACCCCTATCACTTATTAAACCTAAAGGGCAGCCATATCTGCTAATAATATTTTCCCACATAAACCTTGTTGATGTATTTGTAGTGTAATCCTTTGTAGGCACCACTTATTCCCATCTTGTAAGATAATTTTTACAAGTTATAAAATATCATGATCATGTCCTGCGTGCAGCTAGGGAAATAAGGCCCATAAAGTCAATTGCCCAATTCTCAAACAGTTCTGCACTAGTAATAGGTATCAAAGGCATTTCATCTCATTGCCCAATATTTCCAAGGTGTTGACAATGATTATAGGCCTTACAATATGCTTTGTAATCCTTGAATAATGTTTCCCACCATAGACTAGCTAGTAAAATCTTGTGTGTGGCAGCATCCCTTGCATAGTGCCCACCTGAAATACCGCTATGAGCCTCCTCCATAATTACTTCACGTTCATGCTCAAGTACAAACCAACGTAGAAATTCATCATGGCCTAACTTGTATAAGTCTCCACTAATCAACATATAAGGCGTGGAATGAATGGCAAGGTTTTTCTTCTCCAAAGCCTTCATTTATTCAAGTTCCACACATGTGCATAAAAAATATAGCAATATCCTCTAATTTTGAGGGTGTGTAGTTTAACCTAAATAGTTGTGCATCTCGCATTATATCCTCAATTCTCTACGCATCCTCCCTCAATTGAATCCTTAATAAATGGTCTAGAAGAGAATTTATCTTACCTGGCTTAACCATCACAATAAATTCAAACTCCTGAAATAACAAAACCCAACACCATATGCGCCCCTGTAAAACAGGTTTTTTTACCAAATACTTTAGTGCCATACGATCTGTATAAAATATGAAAGGTGTTTCCAGAAAGTACTATCAAAACTTATGGAGTGCATAGAACATAGACGACACCTTGTGCTTTATAGTCATGTAATTTTGTTCTATTGGAGTCAAATTCCAGCTCGCAAAGCAAATAGGATGATCAACAATCCCTATTAGGGTAAACTTATTTTACCGTATTAATTTATGCATTGTATTATTACCTTTGGTAATTATTTTATTATTGTTATATGGTTTTATAAACCATATTTGTCATTTTATTCACTTAGGATTATCTGCTACATAGTTGTAACAAATACTTTTGTTTGTATTAATTATTTGTGCTTCCTGTATGTAGTTTTGGAATCTTATGTAATTAGGATTATTATTGCACCTGTGCAACATCCTTATCTATTTGTATCTGGTTGTTCAATATCTATAAATATTGTATCTTGTAATATTGTACTTTAATTTCCTGAATATTAATAAAATAAGTTAGGCCTGTTTACTAAATTACAATCCCTTCTCTAGGCCAGGCTAGTACCATACCTATGGACATGCCAGAGGCATCTACATGAACGTGAAAAGGTTTTTACCATGAAGGAAAGCACAAAATAGGTGTTGTAGTAAGCCTTTCTTTCAAAGTATTAAACGTGCATTGTTGTGCCCCCCCCCCAATAAAACTTTTCTTTTCCTTATAACAATTCCTCCAAGGGTGCATCAATCTTGGCATAACCTTTGATAAAATTTGTACAGTACCCTGTGTGCCCTAATAATTCACGCACCTCACTTTGTCTAGTTGGTTCCTCTAAGCCCAAAATCATAGCAACATTAGTAGGATCCACTAACAATCCCTCTTTATAGATTATGTGTCCCAGCAATATTCCAAAGGGTGTGGAAAATATGCACTTCTTAATATTTAAGGATATGCTCAACTGTTGGCACCTCTCAAACATCAGCCTTAAATTATCACAGTGATCCTTTACAATCCCATACACTATCCAATCATCGAGATATACCTGCAAGAACTTGTGAATAAAATCCTTAAACAGTTGTACCACTATGCATGAAAAGACTATAGGCGCATTCTTTAGTCTAAAGGGCATAACTGTGTATGCAAAAATTCCCCATTCAGTGGTGAAAGTTTTCTTCTCTTGGTCCCCTTTTTCTATCCTTACCTAATGATACCCTGAAAATCCATCAATGAAGGAGTACATTTCACGCCCTGCAACGCCCTCCAAGATTTTCTTAGTAAACGGTGTGGGAAAGGGATCAATTACACATGTAGCATTTAACTCCTCTTAATCCACACAAATTTTGACTCTCCCATCTTTCTTGATGTTGTTAACCATAGGGCCCACCCATTATGATTGCTTGATGCACACAATGATCCCAGAAATTAACATTTTGTTAATTTCTTCTTTCACCTTGACACGCAAGTTTGAATTCATCCTATAAGGCCTCTTCCAAACTAGACACATGCATTCCTTCAGCTTGATTCTAATTTCACTCAAAGATTCATGTACATTTTTCAATTCATGATAGCCTCTATTAGAGGATTCTAATTATTACAAATTTAATCAACCAATGCATTTAAATATTAACATATACCATAAAGAACTAAATGTTAAACATTGTGCAATATAATAAATAAAATTACATAAGATATTAATTAAGTCATAAATACCAAAAGTAAGAACACAGTGACACAATGTTTATAATGGAAAACCCGAAATAGGGTAAAAAACCACTATGTAATAACATTTTACTTTCCAAGAACCAAACATACATCCATTAACTTTCACCTCCTCCTTTCAACCCTAATCACAAGAGTAAAATAATATTCACCTTTGATATTTCATTCAAACATATCAAATGAGAAGCTACAGTCCTTTTTATATTAGGTTATCGGGTATGTCTCCCGACTCACCTTTTCAACATTATCGGTTGACACATATACCTAGGTTTATAATATTTAATATTATAAATATAATCATTTCATGATATTAAATATTTAACCGAAATTATATACCTAGGTTAGCATATTTAATAATAGAAATATAAATATTTCATATTATTAAATAATAACCTATATATATTAGTGATGGACACATATACATTAAGGGTTAGCCGGACCACTTAATCATTATGATCCAACACTCTCCCTTAATGTTAAACGAGATAACATAACATATGCCAAAAGATTACATGCCCGTGGTACACTACACGATTTACAATCCTTAAACCATAAATATTTTAGGCTAGCATATTGGTTGAAGGAATTATAAAACCTTCATCATACTCAAGTTACCTTTTGGTACAAAAGGATTTGGAATCTCAAAGGTCATCCCATGATCAATGGCTAAGTATGATTTGTGATTTTTACATGTTCTCATAGGTTCTCATTAAAGGTTATTGAACCCAAGAATATAGGAGCATTTTTTAACAAAGGAACTCTTTAACAATATGCTTATATTGGATGTTTACTAGTAAACTCAATACTACTGAAGAGTTTACTGAAGACATCCTTTAAGATCTTTCTACACTTCTTTCTAAAAAAGAAGTTGATGAGCTATACATGCCCGAAGGTCTTTTTACAAAAACCAAGTTCTATTAGGAGGTGACATTATCATGCACACTCCCCCTCAATAGAAAATCTAACAATCCAATATTTTCATGAAAGTGAAAAAACTTTGTAGTACTAAGGGGATTTGTGAATATATCAACAACCTTCTCTTTAGTCGACACAAACTTGAGATCTATCTCACCACTTAACACCTTCTCACAGATGAAGTGTATATGTATCTCAATGTGCTTTGTCCTCTAATGTTATACTGGATTATGTGCAAGAGATATGGTTCTTTGGTTGTTGTAGAACAAAGGAACAATTCCTGGATCCTTCATCTTTATCACATTGAACAACCTCTTTACCCATAGAGCCTCTTTTGTAGCTTCCATTGCACTTCCATAGTTAGCTTTTGTTGAAGAGATAGAAATAGTTGGTTACTTTTTGTTGCACCAAGTAATGGCACCTACATGAAATTTAAACACATAACCAGAAGTAGATTTTCTATCCAATACATCACTAGCATGATCAGAATCACAAAATCTATATAAGTCAGCATTTTCATTCTTACTATAATGCAACCCATAATTAATTGTTCCTTTAATATATCTAAGAATCTTTTTTGTAGGATTCCAATGATCTCTATAAGGTTCCTACATAAACCTAGAATCCATTCCTACTACGTAGGAAATATCTAGTCTTGTGATAGTTAGATAAATTAAACTACCAACTAACTGTCTATATAAAGTAGGATCAAATTTTTCATATGTAGGTTTACAATGAATTTTCAATCCAAATTCCATAGGAGTAGAAATTGATTTATAATCAATCATGTTAAAAAATTTCAATACATTGGTTGCATATTACACTTGAGAAACAATAATAGAATGTTTATCTTGAAATATAGCCATGCCAAGAAAATGATGCAAGAGACCTAAATCAATCATTTCAAAGTATTGTTTCAATTTTTCTTTAATTCTACAAATTAAAGCAATATTATCACCAGTCATAAGAAAATCATCAACATATATACAAATAATGATAATATGTGATCCTTATTTGTTAATGAATAGATCATTGTCAGAAGAAAAATTAACAAATCCTAATTATTTAAAGAAAGAATTAATTTTCGCATACCAAGCTCTAGGATATTTCTTTAAACAATACAAGGACTTTTTCAATTTACAAACATAGTTTTCTTTATTAGTTTATTCAAACCCTTTAGATTAAGGCATGTAAAGTTATTCTTTCAAATCACCATTCAAAAAAGTATTTTTCACATCCATTTAGTGGATTTCCCACCCAAATTAAGCGGCAATTGCAAATAAGGTCCTAAGAGTACTTATTATAGCTACATGGGAAAATGTCTCAACATAATCAATACCAAGTTTCTAAGTGAAACCTCTGGCAAAAATTCTAGTTTTATGTTTGTCAATACTACCATCAGTATTATATTTTACTTTGTATAACCACCTAGACCCTATAATATTTCTTTTTTCTAGAGGTGGAACCAACTCCCAAGTTTGATTTTGAATTAGGGCATTGTATTTAGCATGCATTGCATTAATCCACTTCTCATCTTGAGAAGATTTTTCAAAATTTTGTGGCTCAGGTTCATACAAGGTCATTAATTCATGGTAGGTATGATGGCTTCTAGTCATTTTCTTAAGGTTATACGATTTGAACTTTCTAACATAGGTTAAACCCAATTTAATTTCTTAGCTAGGAAGATAGGAGTTTCAAAGACATCTATAGCATCAAAACATCATCATGACCATTTACTAAATCAGAATCAAAACCATCATTTAGAAGCATTTAATGAAGTAACTTCAAGAGAATAAGACAACATGTGTAAACCTTTCACTAGATTATATCTAGACATTTCATATAAGCTTTGATAATTAACATGTTCTAACCTTTCATGTCATGGTTTTGAACTATTCAAACTTTGATATATAAAACAAGATGCAGAAGAGAAATTATAAAAAAATATACAGACCATTTCTTTCAATTCCTTCAGCTATTATACTCTCGTTACTATCCTTGATATGCTGAGTATCCTTCACTCATGGATTCTAGTTGATTCCATACCTCTTTCAGATGTTCAATATTACCAATGTGTAGAAGGTACTTATTATTCACATTGCGCATAATCATAGAAAGAACCTCCTACATTCGTTACAAGAATCCATTCATGTTATCCACAGTTGTTTGATGGCTGGTGGGAGAAATCTTAGATCTAAAAACAATCGTCCAGAGTTTCCTCACCATAAATTATGTTTTGACCCAAATGTTGTAATTAGTTTCATTCAGGATCTAGGTTTTGTCAAGACAAAAATAGTTGGACATCATTATTTACCTGAACCTGTAAAACTCACTCCATTATAATATACAGTGTACCACATAGTTAGATAATTTTATGAACTATATGTTGTTTTTTATTTATATTATATAAACTATTTAAAGGGGTTTAAATGACATAGACTAGTGTAAAATAATTTTACCAGGTGCAAGTAGATTTATGAGAGTACAGATTAACCTACATATTTTATAGATGGGACAAGTAAATTCACCCGGCCAATGAAATAAATTGAAATCCCTATTTTCATGAACCTTGTCTCCTTCCTTCATTTACTCTTAATTTTACCCTATACACATTTAAAACAATGGAAAGATTGAAAAATATTTCATATAGTTCTTGTAAGCTAAAAACTTTATAACTTGTATGTGACTATAACTACCAATATTTTAAGAAATATTTACCACACTTCACGTGGACCACCAATAAACTAGTTTTTTTAATTTTCCATTTATACATGGGAATTCCACATTTATACATGAGATATTATCTCATTTTATTCTCCACTCCCACGCTTATATAAAAGAAAAACTTAAAATAGGTTTATTTATATAGTTTTTATAAACTATAATATATAAATGAACGGGGTCACCTCCTTATATGGATAATATAAAAGGTTAGGGACACATGTTAGGTTTAGATTTGAATACTTATTTTTTAAAACCATAAAATGATAGTTATTTTATTACACAAATATATGTTTTTATTTTTTTAATAAATTATAAAAGATCACTATAGTTTTAAGACTATAGTATTTACATGAATATATTAAAGAAATAGAAAGGACCTATTTAAAGGGAGCTTGAAAACTATAGATGACTCCTTAATAAAAATATGTAAAAAAAAATTCAAACCAGGATATTAGAGCAACTACATTATTTTATCTCATTCCATAGGTCTTTAACCCTGAGCCAATAGGAAAATTTTAATTTTCCTATTCTGGAGGAAAATTGTCTCCATATGAGAAACCTTGTGATTTAAATTTTTACATGTTTACCCACGAATTTAACCTGGGCCTGCAAATACATTACAAAATATACAAGAATTAATAAAATATTTCGTAAAAATTTTAACATTTACATATGATATTCATGCCCAGGTAAAAAACTTATTCCATAGCCCCTTTCACCAAGGGTTTTGAGGACGGGGGGTCCACAATTTTCCTGTTAATACCAATTCTTCACAAAACACACAATTTTAGTGTGTACAAAAAATGGAAAGAAGAGGCCCCGATCAATTTAAATACCCTTTCGAGTTGGTTGAAAAACCTGTAAAAAATTAAATAGATTAAATACAATAACTTAGACCTAACCTATTTAATTTAAACCATGCTCTGATACCATGTTAGAATTTAGAGGATTCTAATTATTACGGATTTAATCAACCAATGCATTTAATTATTAACATAAACCATAAAGCATTAAATGTTAAACATTGTGCAATGTAATAAATAAAATTACATAACATATTAATTAAGTAATACATACCAAAAATAAGAACACAGTGACAAGTGTTTATAGTGGAAAACCCCAAAAAGGATAAAAACAATTGTGTAATAACCTTTTACTTTCCAAGAACAAAAATTATATCCAGTAACTTTTACCTCCTTTCAACCCTAATCACAAGGGTAAAATAATTCTTTTTATATTAGGTGATTGAGTATGTCTCCTGACCCACCTTTTTAACCTTATCGGTTGACACATATACCTAGGCTTATAATATTTAATATTAGAAATATAATCATTTCCTGATATTAAAGGGTAAGTGCACCAAGTTGGGGGGCCAAAAGGGGGTCTTAAGTGGACGTATTTTTCTAAAAAAAAAATTCAACTTGTATGAGTTTTTTGAAATAGTTACACTCAAAATTGGAAGATGTTGTAGAAATATGAATCATAGAATTTTGATTCTAGTTTCTAAGCTACTAAATTTTATTGAAAAGGAATAAGTTTAAGTGGGTCAAACAACTAAAATACCAACAGATTCTCTTGTTTTTATTAAAAAACATAATAAGGGTGACTTTCTTCCCCCCCCCCACCATTTTTTGAGCACCATTTTGGTATTTTTGAAAACTCTTTGGTAGAAAGATAGCTAGGAGCATCTAGTTTGGGCTCCATTTTTTTAAGACTTTTTTAGCAAATATTTTTTTATTTATGATTTTTTATAGTATTGAAATTTTATGTTTTGAAAAATAACGAAACTCTGATCGTGCCCCCCCTTAACTACCTCAAAAAATATCGAAAATTAGATTTTTTTTAATATGTATAGAATTATACCTAGTTTGGGCTAGTATACATTTTTTAAAATTTTGATCACCCAAAAAAAAAGATACACCATGACAGATAGACATATTTACACTTGAAAAAATAGCTATAAAAAAGTATAGTTATAAAATAAATAATGTGGAAACCTTATATTAGTCAGAAAATTTGAAAATTTATATTTTTAGAAAGAAGAGACTCTGGTCTATGTTGTGATATAATTTTCTTAAAATGGATCAATTGTTTTATTTTTTTTATCATAGAGGAAGTGGCATTTTTACATTTTCTTGTAAAAACATGTTGTTTGTTGTGTTTGTGTAGGTCCATGCCTCAGGCTTGGGGATCCAAACTGGATCTCAAGCCTTGAGGTATGGCTTGGGAAAAGAGAAAATGTAAAATACGTACGCGTTACATAACATGTACGTGTTATAATGCGTATGCGTTCTGTGTAGTGTAAACATTATGTATGCTCTTGACATGATTTTATTTACATAAGTTTTTCATTTATTATTATTTATATTTTATTATTTCTTATACTTTAAATTTATTTATATAAATATAAGAAATTAGGGTCACTCTGCACCTTATGGAATTATTCTCACAACTTTATGAGTCATGGTTTAGGAGATAGTTTTTTAAAGTATAATCTAGTCAATACATTGGTAATTTTTCAGGATTTCAGCATTCAGCCTAAATCTTTTAGCGTTTAACTTCTACAATCGAAACCCTAAACCATATTCCATAAACCTAAACACTAAATTGTAAACCTTGAGCCCTAAACCCTAAACCCTAAACCTTTAACCATGATCCCTAGACCCTAAAACTTAAACCCTAAACCTTAAACATTTAGCCCTTACCCAGGATCCCTAAACCCTGAGTCTAAAGCCCTAAACCCTAAGCCATAAGCCCTAAACCCTAAACCATGAACCAGAAGCCCTAAATGATAAACCCTGAACCATGAACCATAAAAACTAAATCCTAAACCTTGATCCCTAAACCCTAAACCTTACACACTGAATCCTAAACCCTAAGCCTTGAACCCTACACCCTTATCCCTGAGCCCTAAAATATAAACCCTAAACCCTAGAGCATATACCCTAAGCCCTAAGCCCTAAACCCTAAACCATAAACCTTAATCCCTAAACATTAAATCCTAAACCCTAAACCCTGAATACTAAACCATAAACTCTAAAACCTAAACCGTAAACCATAAACCCTTATCCATAAACACTAAATCCTTAACCTCGATCCGTAAACCCTAACCATAAACCCTAAACCTAAAACCTAGATCCTAAACCATAACCCTAAACCTTGAACCCTGAACCCTAAACCCTAAACCTTAAACCTTAAACCCTGAACCATGAGCCCTAAACCCTAAACCCTAAACCCCAAACCATATTTCATCAATATTTCCTAGTCTCGTACCTAGAACCATCA
This sequence comes from Taxus chinensis, assembly GCA_019776745.2. Taxonomy (NCBI): domain Eukaryota; kingdom Viridiplantae; phylum Streptophyta; class Pinopsida; order Cupressales; family Taxaceae; genus Taxus; species Taxus chinensis. The sequence goes on along the minus strand of CM034151.1, from coordinate 6,574,694 downwards.
TTGAGTCTGCTTATAGAACTACCTTGTTTATGAGAGGTGGGACAAGTAACTAAATGGATATGGCATCTATCTTGTACCTTGTAACTCATATATTACACATCTCTTCCAAACTTGTTTCTCCCCACATATACTTGCGCTCTTGAATGTAAATTTATTCACACTCTGAAACAAATTTCACATTTCTCATATTTCCATGTATGGTATTATGCAAGCTAGGATGACCCATTGGAATCTTGAAAAAATAATCATCACAACAACAAAAAAAAATCTTAAAGGAAACAAAAGAAACCTAGAGAATATATAAATGTAGAGGTGTAGGATCATAATTGAATTTCCTGTAGTATCCTCTCCTCCGGAGAAAGGTAAAGCTCAAGTGTTCTACTAGAATAGACAGTAAATTTGACAGAAATTCCTAAAGTGTTCAAAATAAGCATAGAAACAGTGGAATGGCTAAGAACACTAAGGGGTTATCAATCACCTAGTAGATATTTCTTGTTTAGTTCTAAATGGGAGTTACCTGGCCTACGACTTAGTGACATACCATTCATTAATAATTCCTTATATGATAAACCCATGGATGTTTTCAAAATCACTTAAACAAAAAGATAGGGGTATTCATCAATCCTAGTGAAGGGTGTGATGTGATTTCCAAGAAACTTGAAATTCATATAGATTTAGAGGTCATAACACGAATTTACAAATATCTTTATCATTATAAATGGTAGCGAAGTAACAGTGTCTCCCTGTACATCCAAGGATTAAGGACTAGTGGGTTCTTTGGAAGGATTGGACAATCAGGACTATAACATTTCCCTCCTTCAAAATATCAACAGATGAAAAACATCAAATTTTGATGACTCTCTTTGAATGTTCTTCCTAAAAATTTGATGAACCCTGAACTATGTGACCTAAACCCTTAACCCTCAACCATGAGACCTAAACCCTAAACTATAAACCCTAAACCATAAAACCAAAATAATAAATCCTAAACCCTAAACACTAAACACTAAATACTAAACCCTAAAACCTAAACCCTAAACCCATAACCCTAAACCATTGACCCTATACCCTAAACCCTGAGCCCTAAGCCCTAAACCCTAAATACTAAATCTAGAGCCCCGAGCTCTAACCCCCAAACCTTAAACTAGTAACTTTGAACCTTAAAACTTAAGCCATAAACCATAAACTATGAACCATGAACCCTGAACCCTGACCTTTAAACCTTAAACCTTGACTCCTAAACCCTAAACCGTAAACCCTAAATCCTCAACCCTAAACCTTAAACCTTGAGCCCTAAACCCTAAACCCTATACCATAAACCCTAAACCCTAAAACTTGAGCCCTAAATCCTAACCATTATCCCTGAACCCTAGGCCCTAAGTCATAATCCCTAAGACAAAACCCTAAACCTTGAACCCTTAAATATAAACCCTCAACCCTAAACCCTGAAAACTAAACCTTGAGCCCTAAACCCTAAACTCTCAACCTTAAACCCTAAACCCTTAATCCTGATCCCTAAACCCTAAACCCTGAACCCGACCTTTAAACCTTAAACCCTAACTCCTAAACCTTAAACTGTAAACCCTAAACCTTAAACCCTAACTCCTAAATCATAAACCGTAAACCCTAAATATTTAACCTTAAACCTTAAAACATGAGCCCTAAACCCTAAACATTATACCATAAACCCTAAACCCTAAACTCTAAGCCCTAAATCCTAAACCCAAAAACCGCTAACACAACCCTAAACCCTAAACCCTAAACCCTAAACCCTACCCTAAACCCTAAACCCTAAACCCTAAACCCTAAACCCTAAACCCTAAACCCTAGAAACCCAAAACCCAAAACCCTGAACCCCTAAACCCTAAACCTTAAAACCCTAAAACCCTAAACCCTAAACCCTAAACCCTAAACCCTAAAACCCTAAACCCTAAACCTAAACCAAACCCCTAAACCTTGAACCCTAAACCCTAAAACCATAAACCCTAAACCCTAAACCCTAAACCCTAAACCCTAAACTCAAAACCTAACCCTAAACCCTAAACCTAAACCCTAAACCCTGATCCCTAAACCCTAAACCCTGAACCTTGAGCCCTAAAAACCTTGAGCCCTAAACCCTAAACCCTAACCCTAACACCTAACCCCTAAACCCTAAAACCCTCCCTAAAACCTAAACCCTATAACCTAACCCTAAACCATGAACCCTAAGCCCTGAGCCCTAAACCCTAAACCCTAAAATCTGAACTATGAGCCTTAAACACACTAAACCTTAAACCCTAAACTCTAAACCTTGAGTCCTAAACCCTTAGCCCCAAGCCCTAAACCCTAAACCCTAAATCATAAACCCTAACCCAAAGGAAAGTCATAAAAATATCATTTAGTGTGTTTTAGTGTGTAGGGAATAGTGTTTAAGGTGATCGATCGACTCATTTATTATTTATGAGAGATTACTTCCTTTAAAGGCCTAAAAAAGTATTTTTGGCCATTTTGTAGTTAATTTAACACCCTTCAAAATAAGCTAAAATGAGCTAGTCATGTCACCGAGTTATCAAGGACCATTATTTGTGAAGTATTAAGAAATCGTTTGTCTCCATAAGAGACATGAGAAAAATAATATATGAGAATCATGAATTTGATTCCATGAAAGGATGCTTTTAGATATAGGAAAGGTGATGGGATGATCTTTATATGGAGCACCATGTTTCTAAGAATGAACAATCATCTAAGTTCACTTGATGCAATTCACTTAGTACTATTCATAACAACTCATTCAACACCTAGTAGTGTTATCACACCTTAAGAAGGAGGCACATTACAGTCATCTCATTTTGACCATAGGATAGGAATCCCATTCAGGGAATAATCCTCTATCTACAAAGTGAGGATATCTTTTTAGTAAGAAGTAGACAAACATCATAGAGTTAATTCATGGTCACTAAAGTGAATTATGGACCAAATTTAAAAATTAGTACCAATTCAAGCAGTGGTAGGGCCAAAATCCATTTTATAAGGTCAAAAACCTAAAAAATGACTATATGCTTTCCCAAAACAGAGACCAACTACAATATATATGCCCTGAACATTTTAGGTCGTTTGCTGAAATCCTGAAAAAATGAGTAAGTACTGACCAGATTAGATTTTGAAAAACTATCTTCTAGATTATAATTGTTGGAGCTACGAGACCACTGCCATAAGGTGCAGAGTGACCCTAATTTCTTATATTTACTAAAATAAATTTAAATTAAAAGAAATAATACAAGTATAAGAAATAATAAAAGAAATCTTATACTTATAAACCACCAAAACACATATGCATGGTCCATACTACACAAAACACGTATGCATTATAATGTGTATGTGTTTTGACTTCTTTGAAATGCTTACATGTTATAATGCATACGCATTTTGACTTATTTAAAATGCATACACGTTATAGGTTTGGTGATTACCAAGCCAAACAAATTAAAACGCGAGCACATTTTAGTAAAGCATGTACGCGTTTCATCTATTTTCAAGTTTTTGTCCACTTTTTGGCCCCCAACTTCATACACTTACCCTAAATGTTTAACCAAAAGTATATACCTAGGTTAGCATATTTAATAATAGAAATATAAATATTGCATATTATTAAATATTAACATATATATATATATATATATATTAGTGATGGACCCATATACATTAAGGGTTGGCCAGACCACTTAATCATTATGTTCCAATAGACATGCACCTTCCTTCAGATTGATTCTCATTTCACCCAAATATTCATGTATGTCTTTCAATTCATGATAGCCTCTAGGGAACATATCCTGAAATTCACTTAGCATCTCAATTATCTTAGAAACTTCCAAGTTAGACCAATAATCTCCAATGAAGGCCTCCTTAGGTTCAACATCCATTCCAATGTTTACTTTCTTGGTCTTCATAAGCACATGGTATGTGCATTCCTTCTCATCTGCACTTTCCAAGACCTCACATGTACCCTATGTGTGCTCAATATCCAAGTTCTCAACCTCTTCATCATCAACTATGTAGACCATCTTACCCTTTTCTATTTCTAGGTAGCTACACCCAAGCTATTTAGCATTTATTTCTTCCTCTTCAAAACAGACCCCCCAGAAGTATGACTCTCCTAACGAATCCTAAACGAGACATAATCATCCTTTGGAGATATCTCCCATAGTTAAGCACTTCATAACCTGTGATTTCTACTCCCAAATTCACCAGAGGTTTAGTGGAAAAATAGTCAAAGGTCTAAATCATACCAACAGTAAGTTATTGTCAATTCCCAGTCTCTCTATTCAGCTCTGCATAGATATACCATGCACGTGTGCATCCTCGTAAGGTGAAATAAATATTGTGCGCCCACAACAAAGGTGGTAAAGCTTCTTTCCCCTCTGTCTAAAGTGTCTCACATTCCTAAATATGGTGTTGAAAGGGATCATTAGCTTGAAATGCACATATCTAGGTAGGTTCATTGCTCCTTAAAAATCTAGCAGATAAAGTAATCCTTATGTCTCTCCACTCCAAAATATTATCCCTGTGAACCATCCACTAGCGCGTTGTCATCCCACATAGAGTATAAACTATCATATTCCTTCTTTCCACCTCACATTCCCATTGAACTCCAATAGCAAGTAGGAATACCTCTGGATTATGTTCACCAGTGTACCTTAGTACCTGGTTGTAGCCCAAACACCTGATATTACATGGCTTATTAACACACACACCTTCATTTAGTAATTCACTCCTAACCATTTCATAAGTTCCATGTGCCCATTTTTCACATGCAACACTTGTAGTATCACTCATTGACTATGTATCATCCCATTGGATAACTCCTTCCTTTGATGGCTTAAGGATTTCTAGATCTCGAATGGTGTGCATAGAAATTATGTTCAAGTCTTATTCACTTAAGGGCTCCACATAAGGTACAAATTTCATGTCTATTAAGGGAATAATAACGTATTCCTCCTTGTTTTCAAAACTAATATACCTCTTATTCAAACACATATCAACATTTTTTCATAACACCAAGGGAGCCCAAGCAATGCTTGAAAACTATCTACCTCTACAAGTGCCAAGACCTTAAAGTCCCCATTAAACTTGACCCCTTGTATAGTAATTGGTGCATCTTTCAACACCCCTAATTAAGGTGGCCTTCATCCAGTTTTCCATAAACAACACATTAGAAGATGGTTGTAGTGGCGGTTTACCCATTTGAACCTACGCATCCAAAGTGCTCACATTCACTTTTGCACCTATTTTAATCAAGATATTACTCAAAATCCAACCATCCACAACAGTATTCATAATAATCTCCTTGTCATAATCCAGGCTATGAGGGGGAAGGTTAACATGTAAAATCTTCCTTCCATGCTCAATCCCAAAGTACGGAGCATTTCCCTTTAACCAATTCCCCAATAAGGGAATAATTTTTCCCTGTGCAACATCTTGCAAACCTCCTTTAAATCATCTATATATTTCTAATGGATCTCAACTACTTTCTTTTTTCTAATTTCCACGACTACTCTTTCAAACATTGTATCTCACCCTATAAATTTTGAATTACCTCCATGGTTTCTTGATAAACCTCCTTCTAATGCATAGGGTTTGGATACTTTACATGTAGAACCTCCTCTTTAGTATTAGTAGGTTTTGATCTTGGAACTTCTTCGGCATGTGCAGCCTCAGCGCATGTAGTAATCTTCACAGGTGCCAACTCAGGATCCAGAACTAACTTTTACATCTATTGATCTTCCATGGTGCATTGAACTCTAACCATTCCCACACCCTTTTCTCCTATTTATACGTCTTATTCAAGTGTTCATACAAGTGTGGGCATTCTTCATAGCTATGATTATTTCTACAGAAAGAAAAAACAATGTTTTGTGGACACTTGCACTTGTAATGATTAGGAGACCCGCGTGTATAACAAGTTCCACAAGGGAAATCACCTCTTCCACTTCCACAACCTCATCCTATGAATCCTCCTCAGTAACCTAGTCCTCGACCATAGCCTCCATCAAAATTCCCTTCATTATGATCTTGGTCATGGTGCTCACATTTCTCCTTAGAACTATTTACAACACCAGTATGTCGTATGTCAATGTCAATGGAATCGTGAATCTGATCAATCAACATACAATCTTCAAAATCATGAGTGGAAGACCTACAAATCTTGGTCAAGTTGATAGAAGTGGACGGGGCACTCTTTCTTATCAGGTGACTGGGGTAACAGGTGAGGCACCAGGGGCATTTTAAGACTATGGTCCAAGTAATTCGGGTCTATGGTGGAGACATCAGCAACAAGTCATTTGCATTTGATTAGAAAAAGGGGTACTCAAACATATCCCATAGTATGCCTGTCTACTTCATAATTTTTACACCAAATTCCACTGCACATCCGATGTGCCAAATTAGTAGATAATTTTGTCCGGAAGAAAGTTTGACCGTTGTAATTCCAGTCCACTGAGGGTGTGACAAAAGAGGTGGATTCACTCACTGTTTCAATACATGTTAAGTAGGTCAACCGGTCAGAATGTAAATATTCTTTTAGTGCGATCAGGGACTAGATTTGTATAAGGGCGTGTATGCGAGGGGATTTGTCACGTCCTAAAGAATGTGGTGATGTTAGAACTCCAACAAAATATTGTGCGTGTAAGGCTGTCACATGGAGTGTCATAAGCCTTCCTCTTGTGTAGCAAAAGCGTTTTGAATGGGATCATTTGGGATAATCCCAAACACTCTCAGTAGTGCCCATCGTGTTGATGTTCTTCTACTCAAACTCAAGGATGTAAGAATTATTCGTCGATGAGAAGATCAGTCCTCGGGCAGTCAACTCTTCTAATGGGTACAGGAATGATCTCACTCTTGGCTCAAAATGGTGGTGAACCAACTATGCACGCGCCCCTGTAATGTGGTTGCAAGAGGCTTGACTTACCATGCACTTTGGAGTAATGATCCCCTTCATGTGCTGAGAATCGAAAACTGCATGGATCATCATGCACACTCTCCTCGGCTGAGATATCTAAATGCCTCACGTATATTGTTAGACGAGTGAATAAAAAATATCTTGTTGATAAATGTTCAGATTGGGGTTAGCAGGGGCCTTAGCCAATGAGATCCAGTACCTATGTTTCCTCTTGTGTTTCCTCCACCTCCAGAGCTACTAGATACACCGGTGCCTAAGCTACCTGACCCTTCTGATCTGCCTCCTAAAGTAGGAAACGGACCAGAGGATGCATTACCTTATGTTCCAATGATCGTGCTAAAGTGGACTCCAATAGTCTGCAGTGAGTTGTGTTAACTTAGGGGGCAAGGTGATAGCCCAAGCGTTCTGACACATGCATTTTGTGTTGAAGATGCACCAGAAACGGTACCTCCATATGGACCTCCAAATAACATAGATGATGATTGTACCTCCATAGCTAATTAAGCTCCCTTATTAAATCCTGAACTTGACTACAAATTGACTCTATCTACTGTAACTCTACTATACACACTAGCTTACTTACTGTTAACTGTTGTAGAATTTAGAAAACCAAACACGTGAGGAGTGCTAGGTCACTAGGCTTGTTGGTAGAATCAGGAGTGCAAACATTGTGGTTTTTGTTACGCAACCGCAATATATCTCTTGATGGGCTTTTAAGGCTCGAAATTTAAGGAGGGTTTCCTAGCCATGGTAAAGGCCTCCTCAAATGGGCGGAAAGTTCTGAGATGCTCTAGCTCCACATCCTCTACGTGAGCTCTGCTTATCCTTCAGGCCCACGTGAAATAGTTCGATAAGTTCGGTTTAAGGTAAGGCATATGTAAGTTGGTTGATAAGGCCCCGCCATCATCCAACGAAATCTACGATAGATTCATCTTCAAATTGTCGGATGACATAGAGGTCGGTGATAGATACTTTCTTGGCAATGTTAATGGAGAAATGATCCAAGAAAGATTGGGCTAGTTGGTTAAAAGAGAAGATCGAGTGCTGGGTTAAAGCACTGTACCACTCCAAGGCGGGTCCTGATAAGGACATGGGGAAGGTACGGAGTAGCAAGGCGTCATCATGGGCAATCAAATAACAAGCATGTCTAAATGATCGCAAGTGTTGTTGAGGATCCTCTTTACTGTTAAAACGAGTAAATTTTAGCAACTCCCATTGAGGAGGATATGAATGAAGGGGGACAGAAGGGTGAATGGGCTCCCGAAAAACTTGCTCGTATGTCAAGGCACTATGACTTCCTGAAACAGAAGCCTCCAGGTTTTACATTTTGTCCATCATTTGTTTAATTAGATCAGTAGTTGGATGAGATGATGGTGTGGTTGTGGTAAACCGAGGCAAATTAGGCCAAGGACCACCGCTAGACCCTGGTGGGGTCAATTGTTGATAAGGTGTGGAGGATGAATATGTTGAGGCAACCGAATAGGGATGTCCCATATAAGGATGTTGAGGTTACTGGATACGTGTATGGGAATGAAAAGGTAGGCAGAGCTTGAGAAGGAAAGCTCATGTAGATAGGTGGCAGAGAGTAATTCATGAATGGAGCAATCTGAAAGAGAGATGAGGTAGGGGCAGTCGGTGGTAACGATACGTGGGGTCCAAGATTAACCAAAGGAAAGCTAATCGGGGTCGTATGAACCTCTGAAGCCGTCGGATTGGGAGACAGGGCTAAAGATGCAGGAAGCAATGTGGTGTTATCAGGCGGAGTGGGAGCTAAATGAGCAGCTATACTAATAGGCATGCCAATAAGGAGCTGACCATCAGGCGTACGGTCAAGGGCATGACACAAATAGTACTGTATAGCACTGGGATTAGCATCCAGAAATTTGGCAAAGTCCTTGTCTCCTACAGGAATTTGGGGGATCTCGCTGGTATCTGTAGGGTTCCCTATAGAATGTAAAGGGGGTGATTCAGGCAAAGACACAGAGCAGGCATGTGAAACCATGGTGGCGGCTTGCTTCCGAGTGATAACAACCATGGACAAGAACACACATTAAAGTTTCAATCTATCAAGAATAAAAACAACCTCAGAATGATGAATTTGGCAAGTTGCTGGTTTGTCAGGGGCTGGATGAAGACAGTAAGTGATATCGGTTTAGTAATCGGTGTCGGTCATACTAGAGCAAACGACATCGGTCCCTTAACTGATGCCAGTATGAAGAAGTCTAAGATAAGAAGATATAAAAAGGCTGTTAATTTGATTTTTTAGCAACGTTGAGTATATTTATCAACTTATTGATCATAGAAGACAAAGAATGACAGAGAAAACAGAATTTGAACACAAGCAAGAGGCACACGCAAATCCAGAGACTAATCCTAGGATTAATTTTAGTTATCGTGGGCTTATGCCTTTAGACGTAAGATGATGTCAGAATCCTAAACAACAAGACCTAGGGGAAATGTCAAGTTTGTTTTGGCTTATAAGGTTAACTCAATCGGGCGGAGGAATACCGTGGAAAAGGGGGATGTTTGAGCTGTTGTGTTAATTGTGAAGTGATTCGGTATGTGTTGTGTAGTGAAACTAGGGTTAATTTCCTGTCAATACCGTAGATATCACCCCCACGTGTACGAACTGTTACTTAATCTATGTTCACTAGAATTGAAGAACAACAAGCAGGAATGCAATGCATGTGTTTTAAACCCAAATCAAAAATTATGTTTGATGAAGCAAGAGAGATGACTTTCACTAATGCGAAACTAGGAAAGCAAGACAAATTCTTTACGAGATATATAACAAAAGCAGCAACAGCAAATATGCTTCCTAAAATGAAAATAAGCAAGAGAAACAGAAACCCAAGATGGGTCCCACCGGGTGTGCCAAAATTTTTCACTCGGAATGTTTCATTCCTTTTAGAAACAGATAAGGGTTGGGGCTAGGAGGAATACTTGTAGAATGTCGAGATGATGTATGCGTACCGTAGAGAAAGATCAGGCTGATTGCGAAGAACTCCTTTTTGTCTTGGAAGGACTACTAATTATTCATGGAGATGCAGGTCCAAGAGCTCTGATGGCAAAGGCAGAACTGAGGTAGGATGGTCTGGCACACAGCAGATCAAATCAGCTAAGTATCACAGGGCTCTAGTATCCAGTTGCAGTCCTTGGCTTACTCTCCTTGTCTCTTCACTTGTCTCTGCTCGATCAAGTGAAGATCTGGACTCTCTTGATCACTCCCAAATGATCTCTATTGATTCAAAAATCCTTCGACCTTGATCCAAAAATGAAATTCTGATCTTTTGTTTTTGGTTTGGGGAGGCCATTTATAGGGAACCGATGGCGGTTACGTAACCGACGGTGGTCGAGTAGGAACCAGCATTGGTAAGGAAAAAGTAGGCTATTTTTAGTAAAACAGCCCACCTTCCCTGCTTTTCTCCTGAGAGATTAGTTGCGGGCTTGGTCAAGTGACTAGAAGGTCGGTTTTGGGTGTGAGAAAGGGGTCACTAGTCATGGGTGTAGGTGTAGACCAAGTTATAGGTCTTAATTAGGTTAGTTTAGGGTTAGGGCTAGGTCATGGTGAAGTGGCAGAATGAGGTGGCAGGTGAGATGATGTGGATTTATCAATTATAAGGTAATTAATAAATAATTGTGTAAGGTTTAGGTGATGAGTTTAGGTTGCGAGATGAGATGCGGGTCATAAGGGGTCGTAAGACACAAATTTGGTGTCTACATTACAATAATTCACAAACTGTCTAAACCATGTAAACAATACATATTTATAGGGGTGATGTATTTCCCTTCACCACCCATTCACCTTTCAAAAATAGGATGCATACTAAAAATAGCCATGCGCCCTTACATAAATATACAAAAGCATGCAAGTGCTAATAATAGATCTCCTAAAGTTAACTCTTATTTCAGATCCTATTATTAGCTCCAAAACTCTGCATGGCACTCGATCCTTCTCTTATCTAAAATAGCCTTGGCATGGTCATCAAGTCTAATATAATTCATGTTGAGTACTCTGCATCCCAAAAATAGTCTTAGTCTATAAAAACGGCTAAGTCTTGTTTTAACCTAATCTTGGGCGCACTCTTGTTTTTATATACTTCCGCATTCATCTACATGCCATGTTCCCATATGCCCAATCCTTATACTCTTTCATCCTTGAGTTTTATTTCATCTACTCAACAATTTTATACCTTATTCTTACCGCATTGGTTTCCCTTACACTAACAACATCACAAAATATGAAGCCATAATAGCAAGTTTAGGCTTCATTATATCTTGGTAGCTCAAATATCTCATGGTTTTTGGAGATTCTCTTTTGATCATAAAGTAAGTGAATGGAGAATATCATGGTAATAATGATAAACTTGTTCCATACAAGTGTATGGTCAACATTTTCAAAAGTTATTTCTAGATCATCACATTTGAACAAATTCTTCATCTTTAAAACAAAGTAGCAGATGTCATGGCTACTATTGCATCTCTTCTTGAATTTGATACTAATAAAAAACACAATGAGTTTCTCAGCAAACATCTTTTGGTTCCCACATATGATCTGTTCGAATCATCTATGGTGTTTTAAAGTGTTGGTCCTAAGAACCCCTAGTACCATGACATATATACCTTTATCGAAGATAATAACCTATCCTGCAAACATGAATTCCACTAATAAACAATCCTTAGCATGACATGCTTCATACTAAATTATCCTTGCTAACACCTTCTATAGAAGAGGCTATGATGAGACCCTCTTAATATGTCTCAATCAAGATGAAGCTAATCAAACACTAGTCGAAGTGCATTCAGTTATTTTTGGTGCGCATACAATTGGAATGGTCTTGGCCAAAAAGATCTTGTGTGTGGTTTATTATTGGCCCACTATGGAGACGTATGCCTGAAATTTTGTTAAAAATTTACAATAATGTCAGTGACATGGTAATCTTATTCATGTGCCTTCCCAAGCCCTCTATCCTATCACTTCACCCTAGCCTTTTTCATGATGGGGGCTCGAATTAGTAGTGAAAATAAAACCCACATCCTCTTATGGTCACACTTTTATAATCATTTTGATTGAATATTTCACCAAGTGGATAGAGTTTATGCCTTTAACCTATTTCACTAGGTTAAATATTTCCAAATTTATCTTTAACCATATCATCTGATGTTTTGGTATCTCTACCTTAATTATCACCAAAAATAACACATCTTTCAAGAATAAAAATGTCAAAGAGTTAACCAAAAACATTCATATTCAACTTGAATGGGAAAATCCATATTACCCACAATGTAATGGCCAAGCTAAGGCCTCTAATAAAATGATTAAATTAATATTCAAGAAAATTGTTGACAAACATAGTCGCAATTGGCACACACAGCTTTATCCCACCCTCTGGGCCTACCAAACCTCATTTTGTACACCAACTAGAGCTACTCTATTCTCCCTATTATATGTCTTCTAATTTGTATTACCCATAGATATTGATCTCTTCTCCCTTCACATTTCATTACAGCACCTGGTTCAGGAAGAGGATTTCCACTAAGCTCATCTTATTGAATTGGAACTTTAAGATGAAAGGCACGTACGTGCCCTAGACCACTTGAAATTGTATTAGAACCAACTCGAAAGGAGATAAAACAATATAATAAAACCATGTGAGTTTGAAATTGGTGACCTTGTTACGAAGGAGAATCAAAATAATACCACTAAGGAGAGTGAAAAATAAGGAAAGTTTGAATCTAATTGGTTGGGACCCTATATTATTACTGCTAAGTTTGGATATGGAGCATATAAACTATCGCATGAAGATGGAAAATAGCTTAAGTAACCCATGAATGTGGTTCATCTAAATAATTTCTATACCTAAATCCTCTAAGAGTATCCCTGGTGTTGGGGGTATATTCAATATTGGCACAACTGCTTGTTTTATCATTCTATACCACTTGCTCCTTCATCTCAAACCACTTTTTTCGTGTATTCCTCCTAGTCAGGATGTTTCTCTCATGTCACAACCACCATTTTTTATCATCTTCATCACATTTCATCCCTTAGTCAATATTTTTCTCCAATATTACAATAAATTTCAAAACAATATAAAATGCTCAAAATCCAAACAAATCAAAAGAAAAACATTCAAAAAATCTTAAACAATTATCAACACAATTTATAATATAGCCCTTTGACTACAATCCTAGTTTTTGATCCATATCATTATATGATTATCACGCTTCTTACCCTCAGCATGAATCCTCGTAAAGGGACAAATTCAGCTCTCTATTTTTTCCTTGCATGTATCCTTTCCTGGAAAAGTAATCTAATCCAACTTCAGATTAAAATTCAATGAGATCTAATAAGAGTGTCATGAGGAGTTACTTAACTCCACTCTTTGGTCTGATCTAATCCCCTTACATGTATCCTTGCTTTGCAAAATTAAAATCTACACATTTTTTCACTATAGAACCCATTAGGGGGGATAGTTAGATGTCATTATTCACAGTTGTTTTTCTTTGTTGATGTTAGATGTTAACCTAGTATAAGTAATATTGTTAGCATTTTCATTTATATATAACCTTGGTGTTTCTATATTGTTGTATGAATAGGTTTTGTTATGCAATCTTTTCGTTGTCTTTGCAATTTTTTTGTGTGTTTTTTTCATCATGGTGTTAATTCTAAAAGTTTCATAATATAATAGAATTAACATAATCCTCATACATCATGAATAAAAGCTAAGCTACAAGTATGCATCATACATCTATAATAAATAAAATCGCAGTCATCATCTACTCGCATATATACCATCATATCCTCATCTATAAAACTACATCAAATAGAAATCAAACATCTCATAATAATCTATGTCATGTCATGTGTTCATATATCATGTATACATCAAAAAATTTCAAACCACAAAACATCATATACATCAATAAATATCCATTTCCAAAAAACTCCATATACATATCAACATGTCATCAAGGGCATCGATCTACAAAATTGTGCCTTCATCATGAGGCATATACCAAAATATACACTATATCATCAAATAATTAGTCATGGATAACTCTCTTCTATGTTAGGACTACCCATTCTATCATTACCACCTCTCGGTGGTGGCATCTGCACTAATCTCACTGACCTAGACAACCTCTATGATATGGTGGACCAATTGGCTCCCCTCTAATAATATTTTGGGGCTCTCTAGCCCTCAAGAAATTCTTCCTCATATAAGGATTTGTGATATCCTACCTCATGCGATCTAGCAATAACATCCTTCATCACATCATGCATACTCCCTACCTCCATCGCGCAGCATACGTCATCTCACTCAACTATAACCTGTCATAAGTGTATGGCAAGTTGATCTCTCTTCGTCATCCTCTATTGTAATTACTATCTCAATCCATCTCTCTCTACATTCCTCTCATCCAGACATATCTACATGGTCTACATGGTAATACAAGAAATGTATATTTGTAGCATAACATTATCCCTCTCTACTTATAAATCTGACATTGATGGTCTGGTATGAGGAATTGGTGGTCTCTGTAAATCACCTCCATCACCATCTCATCCTCTTCCTATATCTATGACTCCTAGACTAGGTGGCCTCGATGGTGACAATGGGGTCTGTATTAGTACCTGTAATGGTATCTATTCTTGAATAGGAATTTGTACTAAAACATGTCCATGCCCCAGAATCTGTAAAGGTACCTACAAAGGTACCTATACGTACCCAAAATCGTAGGGTACAGTACTGCCGGAACGATGTTACACATGCCCCAATGATGATACAGTCTCCTCGCATGGTTTTCGGGATCTGGAAAAGCTCTCCAAGTGTATGTTAACATCCCACATACCCCACTTAGCCTCTGCATGCTTTGTTTTGCTCTTTTCCCCTGTTTTCCCTTGTACATTTTTGTCTTTAGTAATGAAATCAGCTACGCCAAGGAAAGGTGGCGGTCCTGTAACTGCCCCCCTGCTTAGGGTGGTGGTCCTTCACGTGCATTTTCCAACATGCTCCTTTGATCATGACTTATCGCATAATTTTTCAACTTTTACCAGCTTTCCCACCCGCTTTGGCTAGTATTTATGATTTTATGTCCCCTGGAATAGTGTTTCTTCATTGTTTAATGGTAAAAGAGTCCGAGTTGGAGTTACCTGTTCGGGTGAATGGGAATTCTATAAATAGCTAGTTTGATTAGAAGTACAATGGCCCCTCAGAAACTGCCCCTCATCCTCTCATTTCAATAATTTAGTCTTTCAGTTCTTACTTAGGAATTCAATAGTTTTCATTTGTTGCATGCATAGTTAGTCTTATTTTACTATATAGAAGCCACATGATCTTCTTGTTCTAGTGTTATTACATGTTTCATACAATCAATTGAGGTACGTTAGTTTCATTTTTAGTCTGAAGCCATTAGAGTTGTAGGTTTTGTTTTTCAAGAAGGATAGTTTCAGGTTGTGGGTGTTTTGTGTTGTATGACTCATAATAAATCCCGCTAGGAATTGCATAAGCCAAAATCTGTTCTCTTGCTTCTATACCTCTCCTACTCGCATTGTATTCAGTCTACATCCAAATTTGTCATTGTTCTAATACCTACTTCTGTTGATGCTAGCATTACATGCAATTTTCTAGATTCACGTGAGCACGAAGGAAGTGAGGAGACCACACTGATCGGACAAAGCCACACACAATTGGATTCGCCACTATTCTACAAAATCCAGGTTTAAGCTTTCAAAGTTCTAGTTAAAATATACCAAATAGAGTAGCGAATCACTTCATTTCAGTTATGTTCATTTTCAATATTGTCAGGGAAGCCATGGGGATTGATAGTTTCTGAGAAACTACGATTCATTCCTCACTTCTGAGGTAGGATCGAAATATCTTTCAATTAAATTAGATCAATTATTTAGTTATTTAGAATAAATTTACAACTACACAGACAAGTAGCTATACTCGGCTACCTTGTTTGTTTTTAATTTTGTTATTAGGTTAGTTGTCATTTTCTAGATATATTAAATAGTTGTTATCTTAATTCTGTTAAATATTTTGTCAAAAATATACAAAATATGAGAATTTATATATGTTGTGGATATACTTTGCATAAATTAGTTTACTTTGCTTTAGTTAGATTTATATTGTTTCTTTTGTATGAAAATCACGGGACCTAGGGAGCCCAGAGAATATGTATTTGATTGCCAATCATGCCTCAACCCAATATTTTTGCAGCAATAACTGACGTAGACTAAAATCTCAGAATTCAGGTCTTCTGAGCAACAATAAACCTACAAGAAATTAGCGCACAACTAAGAGGATTAAACATAGAAGATGAAAAAGTGCATACGCGTTTTGGTCAAAACAGCCAGACTACAGATTGCCTTCATAGATATACACATGACTGTAGAAGGGCTTGAAAGAGAGAAAACATTTGGTTGTGATCCTTTGGTCCCACAGCCAGATGTAGGAGACATCCTCATTGACATAGACACTAAATTAAGAATTCAAGTTGCTAGAATGCCTGTAAGGTACTCTGAGAAGATTGCACAACTTTTAGTTCTAAACATAGAGGCTGAAAAGGCATATGACTACTGGATATTAGGGATTAGGGATTGATTCTGCACATGACCATAGGAGGTCCACAATGACCACGAACTTACGGTTGTGATCCATAGGTCCCATAACCCAATGGGCCCATAGGTCAATCAGACATTGATGCTGGTTTATGCACATTAGTATTTAGGTCCTCTCCACTTCCACCAAACATTATCACACAACTATCCTCACTAGACATAGCAGCTAATCAAGCTAAGGATTTCTAGGACTAGACCAGAGAATCACCCATAGAATCCACTATATATCCATTATCCATTTTCATGACCCTGTCGGGAGAATATATACAAAGCACCCACAGGTTATCTTCCATGTATCCCACAACCTATAGATCGGATCATGTCCAGAGCTTAATATTGATTGGAGCCTTCGAGTAGTCATCCTCGTTGAATGATCTATCATGCCAGTTCAGGTTAGGAGGGCCTTCTTTACCTTAGATTCACAGATTCCATTAGTGTGTGCATTGAAGACATAAGATTACCTAACTAGTTTTTCTGCACCCCACGTATATTCCATCCCCACCGGCTGTCTTGGCACAACCTCGGGAGGTCGGGTGTGAGGAAGAGTTACTTGTAGATTCCCATGCTCGCTTGTCACTTTTCTGTCATACAAAATTGGTGAACCGGACGTGAACCTTCCTACCTTTTGGTTCAAATTCTTATTTCTACTTGTTCTTCCAATTAGTATACTTTTCATCTTTTCCACCTCGTTAGCCTTCACATCAGCTTCACCAACAAAATTGGTGAACCTTCCTACCTTCTGGTTCGAAGTCTTATTTCTACTTGTTCTTCCAATTAGTATACTTTTCATCTTTTCCACCTCGTTAGCCTTCACATCAGCTTCTCCAACAAAATTGGTGAACCCGACGTGAAACAAATTAGTTTTTCCTCTTTCTATTCTTTCATCCATCTTTACTTCTTCCCATTATTTGACGGGTATTCGTATACCCCCCCCAATATGTCAGGATTCGATGCATATGACAGACCTCTCCTAGGTCTTGAAGCATACTACGATCAACTGAATAGACAACCATCACCCTCGCTCTCAGCATGGGGTGACAACTATTCAACTAACTGGTTTTCAACACAAACTCCACCTCAAAGGACTAGATATAGTTCTTCTTTCCAAATAGAGGATTTGGATCAGCTCACTCAAACATAACAACCAGAGCCTTCAGGCTCGAACAACATGATGCTCACTAGAGAATCTATTTCATCTCCTCAGGTGTTGCTTAGACTGCAAATCAGTAGACAATCAGATCCATATCTGTTTTTAGATGATGAACATTTAGCGTGTTATGCCAAGAGTGAACAACACTCTCAAAGTATGTACCCACCTATAGGAGGTTTACAAACACAACCCAAGGTCTCATTGTCAAGAAAACACCTCCATTCCTCCACCTATGGGAAATGTCCCACGATGGAACTTGGACAGGGTAATGATCAGTTCATAGCAGGGTACCATATGCCTATACAACCTCAACAAACACCACTAAGGAAAAATACTGTATCTTCACCGAACGAAGGTCATCTCAGCCTTAGTCGAGAAAGTTAGAGGGTTGGAACTTGCTCAAGCAAGTCAAAATTTGCAGTTCATGCAGGCAGGAAATTCCAATCCTCCACATCATCCTAGCCAAGTAGACCTCCTCATAGGAAAAATCACATTGGGCATGCCTCCTTAGTATTCACAAAAAACACCAACTAGAACCACATTCTCTAACGCACTCCAGTGGAAAATATGATACCTCTTAGTTTAGTACAAAACAATCCATTTCTGAACAATGCTCCTCCATACTTAAACATGTATTCCAAGTCACCACAGGGAGATATGTTTTCTTCTCCCGGCATGTTCACTCAACCACATGGATTTCCTTATGCCCCTGCAAATACATATGCTACACCATATCAACAAACCATTCCACCTCCCCCCCCCCCTCAGCAAACACCATCAATGGTCAAAACCTATACGATAGGAACTTATTCAGAATATTTGAAAGAGCCCTTAGACTTCACTATATGAAGCGACATGCTTCCAAGACCTCTTCCCAATTTTCCCAAGTACAAAGAGGAGGGAGATCCGAATGCACATATCAAAGCTTATGCCACAGCCATTCGAGAACTACTCCCTTGGGATGGAGTTGTTGCTAAAATATTCCCCAAAACTTTAGAGGGTATCACCCTCAATTGGTATTACAAAATACCTAAAGCCTCAATACATTCATTTAAACAACTCGTTTCAGAGTTCATCAAGGCGTTCGACATGAACAAATTGTTGAGAATAGGAATCAGGGAATTCTTGCATATTAAACAAGAACACAATGAATCTGTTGCTCATTTCATCCAAAGATGGCGTACAGTCCTCTATTCTTCAGCAAGCGCTCCAAACATGGATCAGATGGAACTATGTGATTTATTCCTTCATTCTCTTAGCAGAGAGATAAAGGAAGAAGTCCAGAAGTTCCCACTAAGAACTTATGATGAGGTGCTCGAGAGTGCTCTCTGAATAGATCAAGCTGCAATAGATAGTGGTCGCAAGACATATGGAATAAATGGGAGGTTAATCATCCCCAACCAAAATACTACGACTTATCCTACTACCACAAACACCAATCAAGGACCTAAAATCCTTAACAAGAACTACGTGGAGTGACAACAGATGGAGTAACTGACCAAGCAAAAAAGGAAAATGTTGTAAATGCTCACTACCACATGGTTAACAATCAACGAAACAACAATTTTACCCCAACAATCAACGCGGTGGATTTTAATCATCCACCACAACAACAACGACAATGATGACAGATCTAGACACAGGGTCCAAGTCAAAACTCAACTGGATATCAAAACCAAATCAGGCAACAAACACAAAACTTTAATCCTAATAGTCGATGGTTTAATCAAAGTTTTAGATCACAACACGTGCCAAACCAACAACCTAGGAGTTATAATCCCAACTCGTATTGTGGTTTCCACAAAATTTGATGCCATGACACTAGGACTTGCCACGATTACAATATTTTCATGCAACATTTGCTAAAGGAACAAAGATAACTTTTCATAGATATGTTCTTAGCGGATTCTGTGATCACCTGTGCCAAATACTTTCACAGGGGCTAGTCTCCCCTCAAAATGCACCCTCTCAAGATCTTCAATGATCCACTCCCAAATCACAATAACAAAAAATTAAATCCAAATGGGATGAACAAGGGTGTAATGATAGGAAACAATGATCATGAAGCCTCGACTTCACTAAATCCACCTGTTGCACTGTAATTAGGAAATCAGCCACGAACCAAGATAGTCAGTTTAGTGGAGTTAGACACTGAGCTACACATGGAAGCCATAACAAGGACATGAGAGTATTCCTCTTAGCCAAATCTAAGTTACCCACTAGAGCCAGATAACATTCAACAAACATTAGTAAAACCTGTAGGTGCCTATGATTTAATTAATGACTTAACAAAGACCTTCTCTCACATCTCCTTTTTGGACTTGTTGAAGAACTCTCCTGCCCACAGGGCTGCTCTTTTAGAAGCATTAGGTTTAGGTCATTTAATTAACATCACTCCACCTCCCGAAACATAGGTAAACCATATAGACTTTGATATCCACTCTTCGGGGCAGCCGGATAGGGATATCGAGTTTATATTTGACATAAGAAAAATGCCAACAGATGCTGAAATTGCACGTAGAGGCGATCCGGCCTTGCATTTACAAGTATGGGTTTACAATAATTACGTTAAACGTGCAATGGTGGATGATGGGGAAGCAATTAACATAGTCCCTTTCTCTTTCCTTCAAAAACTAGGGTATGGAGAAACAAATTGTCCCACGACTCGGAATACACTAAGAGGCTATGATAGTCTTAAAGCCACTTCGATTGGGATTATAACACTACCAGTCACCTTAGGACCCAAAACAATCCTCACTGAGTTTTATATTATAGATCGGGAAACCAACTATAATATGATCCTCGAGCCGACCATGGATACACCGTATGAAGGCAATCCCTTCTACGTTATTTCAGGAAATAAGATTCTTGCACTTAGGAAAAATATTTGTAGCAAAAGGTGATCCGAAACCATTCGATATACACCTAGTAGATCTAAAGAAAAGACCAGGCGTTCACTCTGAGTTTGAACTCCCAACAAACCAACTTAACAAACCAATCGACTCAAAACCAGAAGAAAAATTAATACCTACAACAGAACTAGAAATTACGAACCTAGTCAAGAGCATCCTAGCCCTCAAGGATGAAGCTAACATTGTAGAAACAGTATCATTAGGAACTACTGCAAAAATTTTCAAATTACTAGAACAAGATCTACCAATTTTCCTACCATTTGATTCCGCAGGTATGGGATGTACCCTAGGAGTTGGTTCTCTTCCAGCAGAGGAACTTTGCATGGTAGAAGTAACCGAAGCAGAAGAAATAGACGTAACGAATGTCTCAACATCCATCTTTCCTAGTAAATATTGGACTCTCCATTTCGATGGAGCTAGATGTCATTATGGGGCTAGGGCAGGTGTGATCTTTACTTCTCCCGAGGGAAAGATCCTACCATTCGCCTTTAAATTAAATTTTGAATGTACAAACAATGGTGCTGAGTACTAAGCCCTCCTCCTTGGTCTCATCATAGCTAAAAGGATCAGTGTTAATGACATTAGAGTGTTAAGAGACTCACAATTAGTAGCAAACCAAGTCTCTGAGGTGTATGAGACTAGAGCTGAACACTTACAGCTCTACAAAACAACAGTATTAGATTTGAGCAAAGGATTTAACTTCATATCCATTGAGGCAATCCCACGAGAACAAAACCTTCTCACATATTTGATAGCAACCTCAGCTTCACGTTTCACTCCAAACAGTGAGTTGGAAGACACCCGTTTCATGGTATCCCGCCGTACTGAACCATTAGTAAAGAAAATGTCAACAAACCCTCTTCTAACACACATAGCTGAGAATAAGTCTACTATCTTAGGTCACGTTGACAGTGATAGAGCCACTCTTGATTACCTAAATGCCTATGCAGAGTTACATCTCACCCATCACATGGTAGATTTGTCCTTAATCCCACATTCATCTTCTTACTTTGGAAATCCCATGGTAGAGCTTCTCCCCATAAAAGGAACTCGACATATACGTGGTAGAGAATGGAGAAGATCTAGAACTACCTCTAGCCCTGCCTAAGTTTGAAGAAGGTAACGCTTCTTTAATCGAAGGAACGATTGATATTAACATCGGAACGGAGGAAGAACCAAATATATTGAAACTAGGATCTTCGTTAACTCCAGAAGAGATAGAAATACACACTCGAATCCTTAAATAACATCAAAAGGATTTTACATTTAATTATAAATAAATGACGGGAATTGCACCACACATCGCAGTACATAACCTCATCACCAAATCAGATGCAAAGCCAATTAAAAAAAATCGAGACGAATGAAACCCAAGGTAGCTCTCATGGTGAAGGAAGAAGTAATGAAACTTCTCCAGGTAGGGTTCATAAAACTGGTCGATTATTCTCAGTGGGTATCTAATATCATCCTCATTCTCAAAAAGAATGGGAAGATATGCATCTGCATAGACTTTCTGAGACATTAACAAGGCGTGCCCCAAGGATGACTTCCCGTTACCATCCATTGACATCATCGTTGATGCAACAACTGATATTTGAGATTTTGTCTCTCATGGATGGGTTCTCGGGATACAATCAAATCAGAATATCTAAACAAGACCAAGCCAAAACCACGTTTATAACTCCTTGGGGAACTTATTGCTACAAGTTTTTATGCCATTCGGTCTCAAGAATGCTAGCGTTACATACCAGTGGGCAATGACATACATATTTCACGATCTTATTCATAAAATCATGGAATCCTATGTAGATGACTTGTTGGCCAAGGCCAGGAAGTGCTGTGATCACCCGGAAGTGCTCCGCATCATTCTTTCATGTTTGATCGAATACGGAGTCACACTAAACCCAGAAAAATGTGTATTTGGTGTGACAGGAGGGAAACTCCTAGGTTACATTATATCATCATGAGGGATCGATGTAGACCCAGAACCAAAATTTGGGTTGTTCTTGAGATGATCCCACCATCAGATGACTCTAGCATTAGATCATTTTCCTTGGAAAGCTCGGTGTAATCTGGAGATTCATTCTCGGACCTAAGTTTTGTCGTTCATCCAATCAACAATTTGTTGAAGAAGGATTATGCTACATTATTTGGACAAAGGAATGCCATGAGGCCTTTGAAAGTAGTTAAACGCTTCTTACTGTCTCCTCCCATGTTAATGCCACCTAGACCAGATCATCCTTTGATTTTATATTCACGAGCTATGGATGTCTCGCTAGCCTGCATGCTGGCTTAAGAAGATGATGATAAATGAGAACGCGTGATCTATTTCATTAGTTGAACATTACTCGATTATGAAACATGTTATACACAAGCAGAACGAGAATGCCTTGCCATAGTCTTTGCAACCAAATGCTTAAGACATTACATGCTAAATCAAGAAACAAGGGTCATGGTAAAAACAGACCATTTACAAACTTTCCTCACGCAAGGGTCCTTATCTAAGAAGGCTGGATGACTTTATAACCTTAATGGGTGAATTCAAATTAACTTTTGTAAACCAAAAGTCTCATTAAGGGACAAATCATTGTAGATTGGTTAGCCGACAACCCGTTAGATGGAGGTGATCTAGTAGATCTAGATTTTCCTGATGAATGCATATATTACATCGAAACTAGACCTCCCATCTCTGAATGTCCTTGGTATACTGATATTATCAATTTTATCATGGACCATATGTATCCAGAAGGTGCTACACCGCAACAAAGAAGGTAGTTATGCATTATCATAGCTAAATACGTTATTATAGAACAAGTGCTCTATTGTAAGGCTTTCGATGGAATGCTTCTAAGGTGTGTTGACACAGAAAAATCCAAGAAGATTCTCTATGAGTCCCACAGTGGAATATGTGGGGGCCATTTTGGTTGGTCATGAAACTACCTACAAAATACATTGGATGAGCTATTTCTAGCCCACTCTAGAACACGACGTAGTAGAGTTTTTACACAGATGCCATAAATGCCAAGAATTTCCCCACGAGATTCACATGCCATCACAAGCTCTACAACTAATTGCTACTCCATGGCCATTTTCTACATGGGGCCTAGATTTGGTAAGGAAATTCTTTCCCTCATCAACAGATGGCCATAACTTCATAATCATAGCCACCGAATATTTTACCAAATGGGTAGACGATATGCCTCTTACAATTGTACCAGGTGCCGTGATCACCAAGTTCATTCTGAACTAGATTATCCACAGGTATAGTGTCCCACAAGCCATTATCTAGGATAATGGAATGTCCTTTAAGAATGAACAAGGTTTGTGAGCTATGTAGTAAGCTCAAAATAAACCATCACACAGCCTCTCTTTACTATCCTCAAGCCAACAGACAGGAAGAAGCAACAAATAAGACATTGAAAGCTATTCTCCTCAAAACGGTAAAATAAAAAAAATGAGATTGGCATTTAAAGTTATATCTGGCCCTGTGGGCTCACTGAACCTCAATAAGAACACCAATAGGAGAAACTCATTTCTCATTGGTATTCGGAGAAAAAGAAGTTCTCCCAATTGAGGTTGAAATACCCAGTCTCCACATCTCACTACAAGGGATTTTGGATGAGAAAGCTAATAGAGTAGGTACGCCTCTCTAAACTATAAAGCCTAGACAAGGCCAGGTTAAATTCCGAATAATGACATAAATTCTATGATGACTGGATGTGCCGACAATATAACAACAATGTCTATGAGTGAGAAATATATGAAGGAGTTCTAGTTTTAAGACTAGATAGTTGGATCGATAAGAAAATTGGTGAAGGAAGAAAGTTTTGGCCCAAGTGGTTGGGCCCATATCGACTCATGAAGGACTATGGAAATGGTGTGTATCTCTTATGTACACTAGAAGGTGAGGAATTCAACGAAACAATGTCAATTTCTTGCATCTTAAATGATTTTATGCATGAAGCACCAACACTATTTATATAATTATATCTACATTACATATTCCTTTAGATAGGTTCATTTTGTTCACTTGTTTCGTAAAACTTGGTGATCAAGGGGCTTACTCTTAAGCAATTCATTACAAAATTTTAATGGTATTGGCAGAAGCATTCAAATCATACTTCTTCATTTTCATAACATCATCAACTATTTTAAATTCATTCCATCAATTAAAGCTAGATATGAAAAAGTCTTAATGGTGGCCATACCAAGGCCTGCACACTTGTTCTCACTCTTTATTTCTTCCTGGGATATGTTTCTTGCCTATGGTTTTTTCTAGAAGCTTCATGGTGTCACATCTATCTCATATATAGATCTCTTTGGAAATAAGAACATACTGACATTTTTCTCAAATAAATAAGTCAAATATAGATCAAATAGAAAATTTTACTTTTACACATTTCCTTGCCCTACCAACCTTCGGTGATGAGCTTACATCTCTTACTAGTGACGTAGGGTTGGGAAAGGATGGGAATGCTCTTACTTGCCTGTGCCTTGTCCATCGTGATAAGCCCATGCTTCTTACTAGTAGTATGGGGCAAGGTGTAGGGGGTCCTCTTGATAGTAAACGTTGAAGGTCATAAGAAAATAGTTCAAATAAACCTTTGAAATCTTGAATCAGAAATAAATGAATCAGATATCCAAATTTCCAAGAGATTTCAAAACCCTGAAAACTAGATTTTTTCAACCAAGTGGCCATCTACGGATCTAAGTCTAGATAAACTACAAAGCAAGTCATATTCTAAACTATGGAGTCACTTGAGTAGGGCAGGTTTGTAGCTTCCTAATTTGGTTCCACCAACTCTTTTTCTATCTCCCATCATTTCCATTTCAACACACCTCATAGCTTGTGCCATTTCTAACTCTTGGTGGTGAACCCTCGCATCTAACTAGTTGTGTGGAGTTAGGAGTGGGGCAAGTGCATCTGCTCATCATACCATTTCGTCATTACATTTTTTCAAAATCATATGAAGTACCGTAAAATTGCTTATGAAATCTAAAGTTCAAGATCACAAGTTCATTTGCATCATCATACATTAGCATCACGAAATACAAAAAAAGAAATCATTTATGTCATCTGTTCTCCATTGCATACATTCTAAAAAGCATATAAAAACAAAAATTTTATAAACATACAATATACATGTGGGAATGAATCACAAAACTCTAAGTACAAAGAGATCTAGATCCAAAAGAGAGATGTATATATATAATCAGGTTTTATGTACAATGCCATCATGCGCTAGGCATGGTCAAAACACTCAATGAGCCCAGAAAATACAAAATGATCATATAAACAATCTAGCAAGAGTCACTACAAAAAGAGCCAAGTGGCCTCTCAACCCCTATGAGATCCCTCAGAAGGTGCACGACCACGTCTAAGACTCTGGCTACGTGGCACTCTAAGTGCACTGAGGGATCATGGTCCCAAACTGTAGCTGTAGCCTCACTATGAGAGCGGCTCCTCATCAAGCGCTCTGCAGTCCTATACTCGGCTAACTCGGTATGGAGGGAAGTCACCATCTTGGCCACATGCCAAACAAGGGCAAAGACATCACTATGCCTACCAGTTGCTGAAGGCTCCCCTGCATCCACGGATAGCTCAGCACAAGTTTTCTCCATGGGGAGCATCAGGGTATCAGTACATATCCAGTGAATCAAGTCTTGCCACTCATCAGTAGTCTCTACAAGCAAAGGAGAACAAATTAGAAAATAATGAAAAGATAAAAACAAAAATGAACAAAAGGAGAGATAGCAACTAAGGCAATCCTAGCTAAAAACAAATATTAAAATAAGAGTGAAAACTCACTCAGATCTCCAGGCCTCCAAGAGGGATCCCTAGGATCAGTGCCTACCATAGATGATGCCGCTGACTGATGTCCTCCTCCTGTGTCTGGGGCAATATAGCATCCTACTATAGACTCATCCTCTCTGCCTAGGTCCTGAGAGGGCAACTCCTCTGAGACTAGAGTCACCCTCTCTGCACTCTGCTCTGCCCTCTCGGCCTGTAAGATCTCCTGAGTGTCATGCCACTTGGGATCACTATCCTCCTCTCCACCTAAATCACTAACCTCCATGTCCTCGGTATCCTCCTCCATCTCTCCCCCTGTGAACTCTTCAGACTCGGAGTCTACATCAATAGGGTCATCACTGCTATAGGCAGGACTGGTGGCAATCCAAAGTAAAGGTGCCTGAGGAGCACCAACTCTCTCTCAGGCACGTACCACCTGCCTAGTTGTAATAGGGATGCCAGGAGTAACAACAGTCCAACCCCGGCCTCTAGGACCTCCCCTAGCCTCCCGAACTGATCTGAACACTGGCACTACTGGGGGAAGCATATCAACATAAGCAAGGCCGAATTGCTGAGGCACTTGATCAAAGGGGTGTGTCTCTACCTTCCCCGTCCTGTCCACAAGTTTCCCTGTAGTAGAGTAGGAAATCAAAGTGAAGGTCTCCTCGCCCCACAACCCTGCCATGGCCCGATAAGGTATGGCCTCCATATCATCAGTAGTCAGGGAAGCAACTGGCTGGTGGGGTGCTCTAAGCACTGACATCTCTGTCCATTTAGCTACCCTCACGTCTCCAGGATCCACCACCTCTATGCCTCTCCCATAAGGGATGATATTCTCATAGACCCAACTCATAACCAAGGTCGGATGGCTCAAATACTGTCCCTGTAAGCGAACCACCCTGTATAGGTCATGGTAGGTGGTCCCAAGTATATCGGCTCCCTAGGCATAAATCTGGCCATGTGCCTCAATCTGTGTAATAATAGGGGACCAGTAATAGAGTAAGGTGTCCCCTCCCTTGTCTTTGATCAATCTCGAGGCAAGGATCCCCATAATGGCCTAACGAATCAAAGGGATAGGCAAGCTAGGAATGGAACGGACCCTCACCCCCTTCTTCAAACCAGTGGAGACAACTACATCTCCCATATATGTAGCCCACTGAGCTATCTGAGCCCGCGACCCCACTGTCTCAAGTGTAAGTCATCTCCCGATGATCGGGACTCCCAAGATGCGGTAGACATCCTCCAGGGTGATAGTCCACTCACCCCTGACTACTGGAAATCAGAAAGTGTTCTGATCACCATCCCAATATGAAAACAGGTCACATAGTATGTGACTAGAAGGTGTGACATGAGGAACCCGTGATATACATAATATGCTAGCCCTCTGAAGAGTATCCTACTCAGCTTGAGAAAGTGCATAGACAAAACATAGGGGACCCCATATTACTATCTCGCGAGAGTATAGAGAGAGAGAGAGAGAGAGAGAGAGAGAGAGAGAGAGAGAGAGGAGAGAGAAGAGAGCATAGAGGAGAGAGAGGAGAGGAGAGAGAGAGAGAAGAAGCGAGAGAGAGAGAGAGAGAGAGAGAGAGAGAGAGAGGAGAGAGAGAGAGAGAAGAGAGAGAGAGAGAGAGATGAGAGGAGGAGAAAGTAGAGAAGAGAGAGAGAGAAGAGAGAGGAGAGAGAGAGAGAGAGACGGAGCTCTTCTTCTCTCTCTCTCTCTCTCTCTCTCTCTTCTCTCTCTCTCTCTCTCTCTCTCTCCTCTTCGGACTCCATTTGTATTATGTCACCTTCTTCATACACCCAAAAACACATAAAAAGGAGTAAGTTAGTATTTGAATCACATTGGAAAAATCATTAAAGCATACGGGAAAATGGAAAATGTAAAAACAAGTTAAAAAAAGGTGGTTTTATCATTCTAGAAATGACCACCGCCCTGAGCAGGGTGGTGGTTCCGTAACCACTGCTTTGAAAGGTAGTGGTCCTGTAACCACCACCCTGCTCAAGGCGGCGTTCATGTCCCGCGTTTCCAAATGGGTCACATACCCTAAAAACGCTCAAAAATGGATAAAAATGACCATTTCGACCAAAACGAGAGCCTACCCATTAAGCGTCCCCCCTAAGGACACATTTAAAACTAGAAATTTCAAAATTTACCCCCCCATGGTGAAGATTTCATCATTTTTACATTTTAGCTATAAAAATGGTAAATTGAGAAGAACTAACCTGAGATCTCACGCATCGATGTTCCACTCGCAGAGGCCTGATCACTATCTCGTCATGAACGTTTCGACTATACTCTCATCAAAAACTGTCACCGTGGGTCCCAGAGCTCAAAATCAATCAAATCAACACGCGCAAATGAATAGGAAAATGGGCCCAGTTTTATATACATAGCATTTTGACTCACTTTGAATCCCCTTTTCACAAGTTTGGAGCGCTGACGGAGGTAAGTTCTTATCCTCGCGCAAATGGTAAGTCCTCACTTCATATTATTTTAGTATTTATTTTTTGATTTATTTTATCTATCTGTACTTAAGTCCTCTTTTCATTTTGTAGGTAGCAGGAATTTTAGATGGCGTCATTTCGACACACAGACGTGTTAGGTATAACTTCTAGATTCCCATTTCGGGACCACCATACTCTGACCCACCGTTTTATGCCTCTTCATGGCTAAAATGCTTCTCCGAGGGGGAAATATGTATGTTACCAAAATTGTAGGGTACAGTACTGCCGGAACGATGTTACACATGCCCCAATGATGATACAAGTATCCTCACAAGGTGTTTGGGATCTAGAAAAGATCTCCAAGTGTATGTTAACATCCTGCATACCCCACTTAGCCTCCGTGTGCTTTGTTTTTTCTCTTTTCCTCTCTTTTCCTTTGCATTTTTGTCTTCAGTGATGAAACCGCCGCCCTGCCTGGGCACCCAGGTAGGGCGGTGGTCTTGTAACCACCCCCTGCTCAGAGAGGCATTCCTTCACACATTTTCCAGCATGTTTCTTTGAATGCAACTCGCATAAATTTTAAACTTTTACCAGCTTTCTCATCCATTTTTTCTTGTATTTATGATTTTGGTTCCCTGTAATAGTGTTTCTCCATTGTTTATGGTAAAAGAGTCCTAGTTGAAGTTAACTTTGGGTGAATGGGGATTCTATAAATAGTTGGTTTGATTACAAGCAAATGGCCCCTCAAAACTTCCCCTCATCCTCTCATTTAAATAGTTTAGTCTTTCAATTCTTTCTTGGGAATTCAATAGTTTTCATTTGTCGCATGCATAGTTAGTCTTATTTTGTTGTTTATAAGCCACATGATCTTCTTGTTCTAGTGTTATTACTTTTTCATACAATCAATTGAGGTAGGATAGTTCCATTTTCATTCTGAAGCCATTAGAGTTGCAGGTTTTGTTCATCAAGAAGTATAGTTTCAGGTTCTGGATGTTTTGTGTTGTATGACTCACAATAAATCTTGTTAGGAATTACATAAGCCAAGCTCTTTTCTCTTGTGCTATCCCTCTCCTACTCGTATTGTATTCAGTCTACATCCAAAGCTGCCATTGTTCCAATACCTACTTCTGTTGATGTTAGCATTACATGCTTTTCTAGATTCACGTGAGCATGAAGGAACAAGGAGACCACACTGAGGGGAAAAAGCCACACACAATTGGATTCGCCACTGTTCTGCAAAATCTAGGTTCAAGTTTTAAAATTTCTAGTTAAAATATACCAAATAGAGTAGTGAATTACTTCATTTTGGTTACGTTCATTTTTTATATTTCTGGGGAAGCCGAGGGGATCGATAGTTTCTGAGAAACTATGATTCGTTCCTCACTTCTGAGGTAGGATCGAAAATCTTTCAATTAAATTAGATCAGTTATTTGGTTATCTAGAATAGATTCACAACTGCACAGACAAGTAGCTATACTCGAATACCTTGTTTGTTTTTAATTTTGTTATTAGGTTAGTTGTCATTTTCTAGATATATTAAATAGTTGTTATCTTAATTCTGTTAAATATTCTGTCAAAAATTAAAAAAATAGAGAATTTATATATGTTGTGGATATACTTTGCATAATTATTTTACTTTTCTTTAGTTAGATTTATATTATTTCTTTTGTATGACAATCACAGGACCTAGGGAGCGCAGAGAATACGTATTTGAGTCAATCGTGCCTCAACCCAATCTTGTTGAAGCAATAGCTGACATAGACCAAAATCTCAGAATTCAGGTCTTTCGAATAGCAATAAACCTACAAGAAATCAGCTCACAATTAAGAGGATTAAACATAGAAGATGACAAAGCACACGCGTTTTGGACAAACCAGCCAAATTATAGATTACCCTAATAGATATGTGCATGACGGTAGAAGGGTTTGAAAGAGAGTAAATATTTAGTTGTGATCCTTTGGTCCCACAACCAGACGCAGGAGACATCCTCATTGACATAGACACTAGCTAGAATTCAAGTTGCTAGAACGCCTGTAAGGTACTCTGAGAAGATTACGTAACTTTTAGTTCTAAACATAGAGCCCGAAAAGGCATACGACTACTGGATATTATGGATTAGGGATTGATTTTGCACATGACCATAGGAGGTCCACAATGACCATGAACTCACGGTTGTGATCCACAGGTCCCATAACCCAACAGGCCCACAAGTCAATCTGACGTTGATGCTAGTTTACGCACATTAGTATTTAGATCCACTCCACTTCCACCAAAAATTATCACACAACTATCCTCACTATACGTAGCAGCTAATCAAGCTAAGGATTTGTGTGCTAGACCAGAGAATCACCCATAGAATCCACTATATATCCATCATCCATTTTCATGACCCTATTAGGAGACATATACGAAGCACCCACTGGTTATCTTCCGCGTATCCCACAACCTATAGATCAGATCACGCCAGAGCTTGATATTGATTAGAGCCTTTGAGTAGTCATCCTCTTTGAATGATCTATCACGCCAGTTTAGGTTAGGAGGGCCTTCTTTTCCTTAGATTCACAGATTCCATTAGTGTGTGTCAGAGACATAAGATTGCCTAACTAGTTTTTTTTATACCCCATGTATATTCCATCCCCACCAGTTGTCTAGGCACAACCTTGGGAGGTCAGGTGTGAGGAAGAGTTACTTGTAGATTCCTATGCTTGCTTGTCACTTTTTTATCGTATAGTACCTGCATTTGTATAACCAGAATCTAAACTAGTATATGTAATGGCACATGTGGTTAAATAGGACTTTGTAAATGGAACATGAACCTATAGTGGCACCTGTAATGGAACCTAAGCCACCTAAATTTTTTCACCCTGCACTTTTGCATGTACATGTACCTATGGATCCTTTCCCTATAACATAGCCTCGTCCTGGCCCGATCTACCCCTAGCTCCTCTTTGTTGTGGCCCACACATGGTTTTCGTTGTTATACCCACTATTATGGCTTCTTATGCGATAGTAATCAGTCTCGACATAATGGAATCATATCATGATGTGTACTTTGATGTCATACATGGATCAACAATCTATGCTTGGGAATCCCATGCATGTGATGAACTCAAAAAAAACTATCCCTTGCGGCTCTCCACCTAAACCATGGCCCAAAAAGAACTGTCTCGCACGCTACTTGCATGTACCACTGATCACCACCAAGTATATCCAATGCAACACCAAACTTCCTCCTCACTCTTTTATCCCTATACACCTCCATATTATAATGCTTATTACTAATAATAAAGTGATCCACCTTCGTTGTGGGCAGCTATATTCCATCTTTGATCCATTGGTATAGTATGTATGGTCTTCATGTCACCATACAAAACTAAATGTCATCAAATGCACGTTGGTAGAAACTTATATTCCCCATGTGTCCTCTCTGAACAACACCCACTATCTCCCATCAAAATGATGAAATCTCATCTAGATTTATGTCATGTAGAATCCCCACTGGACATCCAATAGTTATGTGGTCCTATGACCATATCTACAGCAGTGTCGTTAGACTCACACTCCTCTGCTCCATGTACACTATTAAGTGTAAATCCATATACAAATTGGGCTAAGATACATTGTCCCGAAGAAAACATTGTTCCATCTAGGAGCTCTGCAACTATTCCTATCAGGCCCAACTAGAAGTGATTATTAGTCTTATTAGGCAGCAAATAGTTCTTGATAAGAGCCATCAGATAAACAGGTAGTTGTGCCACTGTAGAATCATCCATGCACTCATATAGGTACACCACCATGCCCTCTCTAGGTATGTCCTCCATCAAAAATAAATCCCATATATGTCCACGTATCTTTGTGGTATCTCCATCCTATTATATTAATTTTCCCTGTATCGGCACCTGAAGGATCCAATACACATCCTCTAAAGTCATCATCATCTCACTAGTCAGAAACCAAAAATTTTGGCTCTCCTTGTGCCATCGCTCGATCAATGTGGTGAGTCAAAAATGGTCCAATATAATAGATG
Source organism: Taxus chinensis (assembly GCA_019776745.2). NCBI lineage: Eukaryota > Viridiplantae > Streptophyta > Pinopsida > Cupressales > Taxaceae > Taxus > Taxus chinensis. Next base: position 6,541,807 of record CM034151.1, on the reverse strand, counting down.
GAAACTGTGTAATAAAATTCAGCCCTATTGCCTCCAATAGTGCACAATTGTCTCTATTGTCAACAAGTAAATCTCCTCTAGAACAACCGCAGTCATCCATGGTGTTCACAAACATCTAGTGATAATAATCTCTCTTTAAAACCATCCAACAACACTATTATATCATCATTCTTCTATGTTACCCTTAATAAAATCTTCTAACTCATTGTAATTATCCTATCGCACTCATTGATATGCTAGCGCATATACTTATACATTATTACATGCACCTTAACGCTAGTACATCTACGCTAACCTGTTAACTTTGATGTGTGTTCTCTTACTTTAATGCTAGAGAGTTTAACATGCTAGCATGTTTAAAGATTCATGCCCATACCCTTACTTGTGTGCTAGCATTTGCACATTGATGTTATTGTGTTTCACAGGTTATGCTAGTGCGCTCAAGTGCATGGGCTAGCATTAAAACTCATTTTTCTCTTAGACCTAATGAGCAATAAATGTACCAAAAAACCAATTTTTCTTCACTACTTCCGAAATCACCCTCATTTGGCCTCTTACCAAACTCTTGAACACGGTCTGCACGATGTTTCTGCTGCAATCTATGAACCATCTCTCTCAAATATCATAGCTCAAATCCAGCTCAATTTGAAAAAAAAATATCTAAACAAAAATGAAATATAATTTTTACTAAACCTCCCACCCTTTTATTTATACCCTCCTAGTAATCCTAATTCTTATATTAAAACCTCTATGATCAAGTCACTAATTTTCTTTGGTGTTTCTATTAATATTTGTCTATGGTTTCTTCTCTCTCCTATCATGTAGTTTTTCACCTATCTAACACAATGCCCACCCGCTCATATGGACACTCTGATTTACAAATTTTGTCTATTTGGGGCATCCAAATGCTTCACCGGGGCACATTCGGCATTCCCTACAATGTCACTTTCATTTGTTTAGAAAATGCACTCTTTACTGAGTCAAAATTCTAAAATCTAAAAAAATCAAAACATCAAAATAAAATAAAAATACATATATCGAAAAAAAACCAAATAATCACAAAATATTAAAAACTTACAAAAACATTAAAAAATCCAAAAAAACAACACAATTTAATGAAATCAAACTTTTAACTCCTACCCTATTGATCATCCCAACCATCTTATGAATGTCACAACAACTCGTCTTATCCCTTGCATTTCAATATCCTTTCTTGAGGAAATCTCAGCTCTCATTCTCTCCCTTGCATGTCAATATCCTTGCTTGGGGGAAATGACCCTTTTCAATCTCAGATCATTTTTCATCATAGATCCAAAAAAAGCGTGTCATGAGGAGTTGTTTAACTCCACTCTTTCATTCTTATCCGATCCCCTTACATATCAGTATCCTTATTTGGGGGCATCTAAATCTTCTTAATTATCATTATTGGACACATTAGGGGAACTTTTAATTGTCTTAATTTCAATTTGTGTTGCATTGTTGTTATTATTTCTAAACTGATTGCAAGTATTGTTAAATGTGTTGCAAACTTTCTCATCGGATAGTTTTTGGGAATTTACCAAAGGTTTTACTCCCTTGGCATTTGGTATCTTCATCAATGCATCTCAGTTTACCTTGAATTCGGGTTCATCAATATGGGACTTGAAAGCCCAAGATAGCATTTTCCTCATGCATGGGTATGCACCTTCTTCATCAAAAGAATACCAAGCAAGGAGTTAGTTTATAGGCATGTTACTTTGGAAGTTCTTGCATAGTACCTTGTTTGGATCATTAATGTAAGTCATCTCTTGTTCTTGTGTTCTTATTATGCCCTTTCCACTTATGTGCACTACCTTTGGGAAGCTTACTCCTAAGTTGGGGTCTCTGCCCATGCTTCCATACTCCTTTTCCACACTCACGCTTTCCTATGTTTCCTTCAGAACTTCCTCAACGCTTCACTTGACTTCATGCTCCATCAATTATTGGATAATTCCTGTAACTTCCCTCTTTATGGTATTATCCATCTGTTCCTTGGTCGAGGTCGAAGTCTTCTAATCCTTCATGTTTACTTCCTCACCTTCCCCTTTTTCGTGATCACCTACTTCATTCTCATATTTCTCTTATTTCCTTCTTCCTCTGACTCGTGAACAGCATACACAAGATGATTCTGAGCCTCATCACACCCTTCATCATCTTCATTTCCCTTGTTGGCCTCCATGATTTTTGTTTATCCTGAGTCTGACCCTTGTGTCACCCTCTGCTTCTTCCTTACTGGTGATTCCAATTTAGGGGACTTCTCTTTTTCTTATTTCTTAGGTGACTCTCCCCTTACATGTGACTCTTCATTCTATAGAGACTCTTCTTTCTATGGAAACTCTTTTCTCATGGGAGACTTCTTTTGGCATATGTAAGTACTAGTTCCCGTGCCTAACTCATGTGCCCCTATTGTCTGCATTGTCTACGCATTGGGCACTTTTTTATCAGAAGTTTCTCCTCTATCTCTTTTCCTTAGCACAATCTTCTTCCATATAGTGGGGTCTTCAAGAATGGATACATCATCTTCAACATAAGTTCCCTTCATACTTAGGCCTTATGTGCAAATACACCCTCATTTCTTTCCTCCCTATAACAGGTAATGTTACTAGTTTTAACATGTGCACATCATGGGAGACATACTTCTCCACATAGGCACGATTCTTAGGGTATATTATTTTCCTTCACAGCTCATGGTAATCTTGATCCACTACACTCAGATAAAATATAATTTTTTTCACCTCTTTGAAATGATTTACCCCGTCTTGGAAGTACTGTGGTGTGAAGGAAAAAGGCAATTTACACCAAGGACTCGTAGTGTCATCTACCAAAGTAAATCTTTCAATGCAAAAATATTGGTATATGAAAAACTCATCTTCTCCTTGTATTGGTGAAGGAAACTATTCAGGTCCCCGAATGCATCATGCATCTGCTTATACCACTATTCTAGGTGTACCTTATGAGCGGTCGTCATGGTGTCACAAGTATACTATTTAAACCTCTTAGTGGGGGAGGGATTTTCATCTAGGTATTCCCAAACAAACTTATCCATCCCATCAGGTACTCCAATTTTTGAAAAGACAATGGTGAGGAGGAAATTACCAAACATGATCTTCTCTCCATTGCGTGTGGTGTCTATGATCTCCTCTACAATGAAAGTTTGGAGTTTATAGATGGTTCCCTCCAAGATCTTGTGGTACACATTCAACTAGGCCTTGTTGATCTATGTCCATCTCTCTTTCCCATTCATCTTTGTAACCAAGTTTGCGTCCATCCTCATCATCAGGTCAGTAATTGCATAAACATCAAAGTAGCGTGAACCCTTCTTGTAGTCATAAGCCTCAATGGTCTTCTTAATGGATTTTTCATCTTCCAAGTCATCGTCTAATGAATATCCTTAATAGATAAGGTTGGTGGACTTAGAAATATACTAGGGGGTTATGCCTATCCTCCTTCCTATGAAATAGAAGTTGTCTTCATGCACACACAACATCAACCATTGATATAGTCACTCAAGCTTTCCAGAAATAGGGAAACTCGTAGAGTTGCAACAACCTAGCCTTCTCCATTTTTACCTTTACCTCGTTGTCATAGATGGGCATTCCATCTGGTGTCCTCTTCTCTATAGGATGAACTAGTTCTAGTGTCATTTCATTCTTTGTGGTTCTTGTTTGATGGTTGTAATCATTGATGGTCATCTTCCTGACTTGAGACACACATTCTTTACTAAGGAATACGTCATTTGGGTACTACATTTCTGCATACCATTCTCCATTGAAACTAGTAGAGACAACTTGTTTCCCCTTGCCCTTGCCCTTCTTTAGTGAAACAATTGCTACTTTCCTTAGTGTCATTCCTTCTTCATGTCCTTAAAGCTTCTTCATCTCTCCTGGTCTTGGCTCTTCTCAACTTTACAGCTCCACTCCTTTGCAAAAATTCCTTCAAACCTTGTGCTCTAGCTATGCAATCCTAACCTAGAAAACCCTTTTTCCACAATACGGCGTAACACCCACAAGATTATTCCACACAACCTTCTCTGCTTATTCTCATGTATTTATTTCCACTCTGGTTCACTGATCAAACTAGATATGCACTCAAATCTTCACAACTCTTCTCAAACTTTCTTTGTAAGGATTCCCTTGTTCACAAGAGCTCTTTGATAACTTAAAATGAAAGGTAAAAAATAACGCACCCCTGATCTTCTATTTATAACTTTTGCTTTTCTCCACAATAAATTTATGCCACCTACCAACATACTTTCACAATAAAGGCATATTTTTTTCCAAATCCAACCTTCAGCACTTTTCCTCTACGCTCAATCCTACGTGAACACTTCCACAACATTCTAGTGTGTAACTACCTCGACCATAGAATTCTTCACACTTTCTCCCATGCCGAGGTCAATACTTCCTCTATATCTTGGACCAAGTTCTTTCCGCTTCCTACCTCATGTTGCTCCTACACTTTTTACCCTTGTACGTGGTTTCTCAAAGCATTTTAACACCATCCTTCCTTTATGTTCACCTTTTCCGCATGTGATCTTTTAATCCACGTGTTTTTGATTTTTTTCAACCTGGGCCATCCACAACCATAGCTTCCAGCACTTGTCACATACTCCACCCCACACAAAAATGGATGTGTGGTCCTCTATGAAAAGAAAACTTTTGATAATAATAAGTGGCTACTAGCGCACAAACATGCAAAAAACAAAGCAACGAGAAAGGGAAACACAAAGAAAGCAACGAGAAATACTACCTTATTTACAAACACAAAGAACACTTATTTATAGTAGGGCTTCAGCCTACTCCCATTGAAATGGCTTGGAAACCATGTTCCATCCAGTGCTTGTAACTAGAAAGTTCCTGAATCAAGTATATAGTATACAATGTATGGGCCCATCCAATGGACTTTGAATTTCCCAAGACAGTGTTGAAACTTGGAATCGTACAATAAAACCATCTGCCCAACCTCAAATAGTTTGTTCTTGATGTGTCTATCATGTCATGCCTTCTTCCTAGATCTTTCTATTTTCTGACTCCAACGAGAAACAGCCCACCTCTCATCTAACTGCATTAACTTATCAATACTCCCCTTAATATCTTGTTCATCATCTAATCCTCGTACGCACATTATACGTAACGATGGTAACATGAATTCAATAGGTAACACAATTTCCACGCCAAACACCAATTGAAAAGGTGTAGCCTTGTTTATTCTCTTATAAGTGGTTCGATATGACCATAACACAACAAAAACTTTATCATCCCAATCCTTTCTTTCCACATCACAAATCTTGGTTAACGTGTGATTCAAAACAAAATTAAATGCCTCAGCAGTCCCATTATCTTATGGGTGATAAGGAGTAGTCTTTTGGTGGGCTACCATGAATTTTTCCAACAAGATCCTAATTGTCTCATTCAAGAGATGAATACCTCTATCACTTGTTAAGCTCAGAAGGCATCCATATTTGTTGATTATATTCCCCCACAATAACCTAGTTGTTGTTACCATTGTGCAATCCCTTGTAGGTACTACTTCTCCCCACCTTGTAAATTAATTTTTGTATGTAATAATATAGCATGAACCTATCCTTCGTGTGGTTGGATAAATAGGGCCTAAAAAGTCAATTTCCCACTTCTCAAATGGTTATGCACTGGCAATCAGTCTTAATGTTATTTCATCTCTTTTCCTTAGTTTACCAAGGTGTTGGTAGTGGTCACAGGCCCTGTAAAGATTGAAACAATCTTTGTAAATCATTTCCCACCAAAATCCTACTAGAAGGATCTTGCACGTGGTTGCATAACCTACATAGTCTCCTCCTACAATTCAACCATGTGCTTCCTCCATAATTACAATGCACTCATGCTCTAACACACACCGACGTAAAAAATTCATCGTGGCCTAGCTTGTATAAGTCTCCACTAATTAACATGTATGGCATGACACGTATGGCTAACTACTTCCTTTCCAAAGTCTTCACTCCCTTCGGTGCCATACCAATTTATAAAAACTCAACAATATCTTCCAATCCATAGGGCACGTGCCACAATCTAAACAGTTACACATCTAGCGTTCTATCATCAATGCTCTTCACATCCTCCCCTAAGTCAATCATTAATAAATAGTTAGGTCCCAAATTACTCTTACTCGGTTTCACAACAACCGTAAACTCAAACTCGTGAAAAAACATGACCCACCTACATATGTGCCCTTGTAAAATGTACTTGTTTACCAAGTACTTCAATGCCATATGGTCCATGTAAAATATAAAGGGTGTTTCCAACAGATACTGCATGAATTTTTGTAGCAAGTAGATCATTGACAATCCCTCGCACTTAGTATTAGTTTTTGGTCCTCATAATATTGGTTAAGTGCCAAAGGTAGCGTGGGTGCATGGAACCAATATGAAGAAGGGTGTGCGGGGTAAAATCACGCAAGACAAGGGTTTTAGAAGGGTTTAGTAAACCCTATGGTGTGCGTGTGAGGAAAAGAAAAGGGTTTCAGGAAATATCCATACTCGGTGTTCCAAGAAGCACATGAGAAAATCGTGACCTGACTAAGTATACGAAGTGGTTAAGGTGTCAGCCTGGAAAATTGGTGGTCAAGAAAGGAATATTCCATGTGATGGAAGGATCCAAAAATACATCATTACAGATAGTGGAGAGCTTGGTGGAGAAGAAGCATGCTCCATTAGAGGACCACCTTGACACTTGGTGACTGATATGTTACTTTAGAAAGGCATGGAGGTGGACAATGCAGTTATATATAGAGATGCTCAGGTAAAAGAAGAAACAACGGAGATAGAGAGAATGAAAGGCGAAGCTCTGAAAGAATGATAAGAAGGTTCCAGAGAGTTGAGGTTCTCATTTAGAGGATTGCATGGGTAATAGCTTGTCTAGAGGGATGGGTCTATGAAAATATTTATGTAATATGGGAGCATAGTTAGGGTTTTTGATATATAGGTTTGATATGCATTATTACATTGGCTTATCATGGCTTAGTGAATGTAATATGGTTATTGAACTCTGACTAATATGAATACAAGATTCTATTCTAAATAGAAATTATTCATGGGTGTGAATCCTAGTATATTTCCTTTCTGGTTTGGATAAGATATGTTATTCATATAATTTTTCTCTGGTTATCTTAATGGGTATATTAATATAATACCTAATCTTAAGCTCTCAGAATGAATTCATGGTTCTTTACCTTTTTTCATCTAATGTTCTATCATTGATCAATGTATTCTCACAAGACTCACATAAAGGAGGGGCTCAGTGCCCAGCGCCCGCTGGGTGATAGGCTAGCGCACATGGGATTAGACTGTTGTTCTAAGGGTATAAAAATGACTACATCTTGGTTTCATTATCAGGACCTTTTTTGAAGTTGTTATGAGAAATGGATACATCTACATATTGGTTCCATTGATGGGTTATGACTAAGCACCTAACCTTGGAAAGTGTTGAAGCATGGTTCAAGAGTACGGAAGATGAGTTTTCTCAAAGATTCAATATTGTACCTAAGTTTGATGCACGTAGATGGGTAGAAGAGAACATGTACCATGATTTGTATGAAATTGTTTTCCACTGGTTTCCAGTGGAACTGTATGAATTGATTTCAGCATATACATCCAGATCGATTTGGTATTTTAGATCACATGTATGGACCCAAGGTGATTACTAGAAGATGTAGGATGCAGATCTGACTTGGATGTGTGTTGTTGACCATTAGTGGGGAGGAGTGTTGATCAAATATACGCTAGAGTACGCCATTTCTACTTATTCTTATCCAGAGGTTGCTGAGTTTAAATTCTTGAGGGAGACAAGAGGATCATTTTTATGTGTTATGCCATTGGCTATGAAAATATTGATCATTACATTAAGTTTGGAGGCATTCCCTATGGTCAGAAAAAAATCTCTGAGCACTGGGTGAGGAAGCTAGGGTGGAGGAAGATGGCAAATATTACAGCTAAAAAGGAGAGGGAAGGGAGATGACTCAAGTATGGTGAAGCTTGTGAAAGGAAGATGGCTAGATAATGCAAGGTTGCATGTGTGATGGATCTATAGAGGAAAACATTGTAGAAAGGAGTTGAGGTTCACGCAGAGGACGTGGAACCAGAGCATTCTATGCTACCCCATCTTGGAAAGTGCGGGAGAGAAGCCTCTTCAGCTTATGATGAGATTTCCTCGCATGGATAAAGGAGAATCGTTGGTGCACATCTGACCCCATCTAGTGACCAACCGCTAGCACTTGGCTTTCCAAATCAAGGGAGAAGTATTTTTGATCCGGTTGGTATCAGTGGAAGTAACTAATCTACACTGAGTAGATATAATTTCTCATTTGGGACATTTATGGCTGCACAAACCATTCCCGTATTTGGAGGAATTTTTGGATAAGGTGCAAATACACAAGGTTTTGGTATCACATCTGGAGTGGTACATGACACACAACTAGCAGCGAGGTAATATCATAAACCATCAGCACGTAGTACAGTGGGATGTTGGGGACACTAGGTGTAACCACTTCAGGCCATTTATAGGCTACAGGAGGTGGATCTAGTGGTGTAGGGGTCAGAGGACCTGGTGGACATAGCAGATCTGGAGGATCTGGTGGTTCAAGAGGGATGAGACCTGGTGGGTCTAGTGGACCTGGTATTAGAGGAAACACATGAGGAAACTAAGGTTCTGGGTCAGATGGACAAGGGCATCAGCCACCCCCGCAAGTATTTTTTGAGATGTCTTTACACCTACCAGACTATAGAGGTATTGAGGATGATGCAAATCATATACACAAGTGTGAATTTCTATCACGTCTTGATGTTCACTAAGGTGGATAATTTTCCAACATTACTTTGGTGCCCTTGGTGTTATAAAAATAATGCCAACCTACGGTTTAATAAGGGGTATATTAGTTTCGAGAACAAGTAAGAAAGGGTGATTATACCTTTATAATATGGGAATTCGGAACCCTATACTAAGCCCTTAGGAGAGTAATTCCTCGATAGAATCTATGTACGCTCCATCAAAGACCCTAAAATAATTCATCTTACAAAAGGATTTATCCAATTTGAAGATGCTCAGTCAATAACTGATATAACTAGCATAGCATGTGACAATTGGGCACACGGGACTTATGAGTTAATTGGGTGACAATTGAAAGGATATGTAGCAAGGGTGACAAAGACACGCTTAGTCAAATGCCTAGAAAGGAAGAAGCTACCAAGTTACTCCGGAGGAGAAAGCCCTGATGATTTCTTGTGAGAAATGGAGACTCAGTGGAAAATATAGGACAAAAGGAGAAGTATGCTCAGTTATAACTTTCTCGAGACTACAATGTGTCAATGGGAAACACATCGCGAGAGTCTCCTAGAGTGGCGTGAGGTAAGATTCACATTCTTTGTAAGGTTCTGCAGAAGCAACTCACCCACTATTATCCAAGACTACCATGGCAAAGAACCCTCCTCTTCCCATATCCAATCATGTGAAAAGGCCTAGATGGAGGGCACATAAGTTTTACCACCTTTATTATGGGTGCATAAGTTATATTCCACCTTACAAGTTTTTGCACACACATGGTATATTCACTCAGAGACACTCCATCAGATAAGGAATTAGCAGGAGTTAATGGTTGATCTCATTCAAGCTTTTGAGTATCGAAGTACTAAGCCATCAGTGGATAAGGCATTGTAAGTTATCAAGTGCCTTACAATGGGAGATGGTGTCATGGAAGAAGATAGGTTACTAGAATTTTTGGGTGAACCTAATTTGGTGATGTGTTTCAATGAAGAAAAATCAGAATAGATACTGCTTAAGTGTGCATGCATTGAAAAGGAAAAAGGAAAGATGGTCTATGTAGTAGTGTTATCCTGTAAAATTGACAAGGGCAATTTTACCGATAACCATACCGAAAATTTTGTTTCGATCCCTCGTTAGGGATCCTCCGCATTCAGAATATTGTAAAATCCCTTCCCGAGAAATTCAGTTTTTGAACTTAGTCTTTTTGAGCCTTTTTTGGCTGGGCGCATGGTTTTTCCTTGCAACATCAATTTTTGATGCGCCCCCTTAAAAGCCTTTGGCGCATGGTTTTCCATGTTAGCACGCTTCTCGGTGCACCAAAGGCGCATGTATTTTCCTTGTTACACCACGTTTTGGTGCGCCCAATGGCGCACATAAATTCATGTCGACAACTCGTTTGATGCGCCAAAGTCGCACCCCATTCTCCTGTTGTCAGTTACTTCCATGCGTCAAAGGGCGCATGCTTTCCTCTGTCGACAGTCGTTTTCGCGCGCCTTTTCAAATGGTGGTTGGCGCATTTATGACAAATTTTGTTATATATACTTATGCGCGCCATGTCATTTTCATTGTTCTTTTTTCAAGGCACGTGATTGCTCTGGGTGTGTCAGCTCTGCTCTGTCGTTGTCATTTGCTCTGTGGGCCCGCTTTCCAACCGTCTTTATACATTCGAAGGTAAGAGGTTCATCCTCTTTTTCATTTTTGTGCTTTGGTGTGCTCGGTCTGGTTTTCGTTTGATGGCCCGTTTTTAAATGTCGTTTTGCATTGGACTGGTTCTTCCCCTATCCCGCATAAACCAACTTCTTCCTTCTCTCCCTCCCTCATTTCCAGTTTGTAGGGGAAGTTGGTTTGATTAGGCTTGGTGTTAGAATGAATAATGCTTAAATGTTTAAAGTATTTTTGGTGTTCCCCTTGGCGCGTTGCCGCGTCATGTTGCACCTTAGACAGTCGCGCCCCTCGGCGCGTCTACCCAGCATGCTGCAGTTATTAATCATGCGCCCCTAGGCGCACCCTTTCGGCCTGTAACACGCTCGAAACCCGCGCCTCCTTATATCCCTTTGGCGCATCTTTTACCCCTGTTGCATCCCTCTTCTATGCGCTAAAGGGCGCGCCCAGCTTCCATGCAACGCAAGAGTTATTTGCGCGTGTAAAACCTCCAAGGCGCGGGCGCACCTTCCGTTGCAAGTACATGATGTTGTGTAGCCCCCCCATGCGCCGCGCCATATACCTTTGGCGCGCCTTTTTTCCATGTTGCACAATCTGCCCATGCGCCGAAGGGCGCACCAAACCTCAATGTAACATGCATTTCCTGTGCGCCCTTCTATAAAATGCAGTCTGCTTCATCCATGCGCCATGCGCCTTTGGCGCCAATTTTACCTCTGTTGCGTCCTTTTCCTGTGCGCCTTGTCTATTCAGCCTGTTATATACATTTTCCATGCGCCCTGCGCCCCGAGCCTTAAAAGTTCTAACTCTTTCTTCTGCTAGCGTTCCCATTGAAAATCAAATGGCTAATTCAAGCTTCTTGGATTGGGTTTCACTCCTCCTACGTGCAGATCATCAGATAAGCCTTGAAGAACACATGTCTACCTCAAGCAAGAGACCCGCCAAACCAAGAGGAAAAGCTAAGCTAACAGAGGAAGAAATGAAGTATAAGTACCAAAGGGTTAGAATGCCCGAATCTCAGGCGGAATGCAATATGGATGTCAGAGATTCTGAACTGGGCCACATTGACATGGACGAATTCTGGGTGAGAACTCAGAAAGTAACAAGAAGCCCCTGGATGGATAAATTGATGGGTAGTGCTCTACATTTCGCCGGTGGGATTCCAGTCAGCGCTATTAATAATGAGTTCATAATGGTGGTTGCCCAATCTTACAACAAGGACACCAGGTGTGTCGAAAATAGTAAGGGAGAAGTGGTCATTGACCTCACCACTCGCCATTTTGAAAAGATTCTTGGCATCCCTCATCACCGAAGCTTCGTGGCCGTTACCCAAGAAGAATGTGTCAAGACCTGGGAGGACAATGAGGACCTATGCATGCAATTAATGAATGAAGTCTACCTCAAAAATAAGAAGGTAGTGACCCGGTGGCCCCAGACTATCCACCGAAGCGACTTCTCCGAAGAACTCAGTGACACCATCACTTTCCTGAGCAGAGTCTTCGGGCTTTCAGACGCCCACTACTTCCATAAATGGATGCTGCGGTACCTGGAGACGATGAACAAAAATTTGCCCGATCAGCGCTTCTGCTGGGGGGAAATAATAAGCAGCGCCATTTCTGAGCAGCTACAACAGTTTGCCACAACAGGAGTGTTTCATATGAACTCCTACGTAGTGTATGCTGCAGCGTCTGAAAGGGACTATCCAGGGCTGCACCGAAGTGGAACTTGGCCTCAGGCCAAGATATATGAATACTACCCAGAGCTAAAGCTGGAGAATAGCATCCAACACTTTTCAAAAATCAATGATGCTTTCTTCTACCATATTATATGCATGCTGCGACCAAAGTTGACTCATGGCCGCACAATTAAGAATACTGTTTCTGCTGTGGAAAAGTGGGGGGCCTTGTTCACCCAATTTCCCACATTCACCTATCTGAGGGCGGTTAACTTCTTGGGCGAGCCCACTAGGTTGCCAAGGTATGCTGGACCAAAGCTGGTTCTATTGGAATTGTCAAGGCAGCTGGTCACATATCATGAGAAGTGCCAGAAGAGAAAGAAGGGTGGAACTCCTTTCCCCCTCACAGTAGGCCGATACACTTGTTCCAGCTATCACAAGGCGAAGGAGATGTTTGCTGAGCTAGAATTGCTCAACCTAAAGCATGATTTCCCAGCAAGGCCTACATTCGACCCAAGAGGCTGCTTGCCAAGGGCTAAGCTTGATCCTATCCATGTCCCTCAAATTGAGGACATTTACATTGACGTCATCCATGAGGTGGCACTCAGGAGACAGGATCACTCCCGCTTAGCATTGGCAGAAATTATTCAGTATGGAGTGGCCATCGTCCCCAAAGGCTTCCAAACCACGGAAGACGAAGTAGACAAAGTATATAATGACACAGATGGGGACAATTGGCCCTTCCCGGCCATTGATAGAAGCAAGGCTCCTCAGACAATTGAGGAGAGGGTCAAAGAAACCATGCGGAGAACGGAGCTCTGGTGCCGTATGAATGGATTGATCTACCTCGGCGTAGATTTTATAACTTCTCCTTTGGGTAATGCGCCTCCAAGATCAAAGAAGCAGCTAAAAGGCAAAGCTGCGGAAGGTGAGCCTAGCACCATTCGGGAGGAAGCCCCTGAAAGTCCTCTTCCTTCAGAGCCTGAACAAGTAATAACCCTGGATTCGCCAGAGAAGGAATTGGCAGAGGATAGTCCTATATGCCCATCCACCCAGGATGTCGGCATCGCTACAACTACAGAGGTCCCTTCTATCCCTTCTTCTTCTCTTCCTCCCCTTCCTCAGGTGTCAGCAACCACTCCTTTGGTTGTGTCCTCTCCCCCTTCTTCTACCCTTTCCCCTGCCTCTTCATCCGTCTTCTCCTCTCTTGCTGATTTGTCTCCTTCCATTTCTTCTCTCCTTTCCGGGCTCCCTTCCCTTCCTATGTCTTCTGCAGCCCCGGTTTCCCTTCCTCCCGTGGACACCTCCGCGGCTATTCTTCCAATGCCACCGCCGCGTGTCTCCACGTTCTTCCCCTCTTCTACTGTTGCTGCCTCCCCCTCTGTCTCTGGTCCTTCTTCAATAGGACCAGCTTGGATCTCTCAGCAGCTGAGCCAGCCAAAGAGGAAAGTCCCCATCGCTCCGATGGACTTTTCGGTTATTCCGGCTAAAGGAGCAAAGAAGCACAAGCCGGTTACACGCTTCTCAAAGAGCGCTGCAGGTGAGAGAGTCCTGGAAATAGCTTACCCCGATCCCACCAAAGAGAAAGAAGATCTGTCTCCAGCAGATTTCACAGTGACCCAAGTCACAATGGGGACGTCCTCTGAAAGTCTCCAGGGGGAAGCTCGTTCCGCGATTGATGCACTTTGTGAAAAGCTTCAAGAAGCCAAAGAAGAAAAAAGGCTGCTGAAAGAACAGAATAAATACCTGCTTCAGGCCTTACAGAAGATGGGAAGTGCACCTCCCACAACTGCCGCCGAGACTCCTGAGCTGCTCAGTCAGGACAAGATCAATGAATATTCAAAGATCGGTGAGCAGGGCATGGCTGTTTCTGCTTGGAGAAGTCAGATTCTCAAAGATAGCGAAAAGGTAATCGCCGAATATATCAGCTTATCCCTGAACATTGAAAAGGCGAATAAGGAGCTCCAAGCATTAGCAGTCCCGATATCAGAAGAGTTGGAAAACGCTAGACTCCAACACGAGGCCTTCCAACAGATGTTCGACTGTTCAGTCGAAGATTTGGTCAAGTTCGGAGTATTCGGTCACCCAAGGACCCTCAACAAGACTATGTCCACTCTGGACTATCGGATAGATCAGCTCGAGTTTGTGTTAGAAAAAATAGATAAGGTGAAGGAAGAGGCCCTGGATGCGATGTATCAAATGGAGAAAATTGTTTTATCCATGAATCCAGGGTTGCTCACTCCTTCCCTCACCTTAAGAACGGCTGATGATACTATCCGGATTTTCAAGGAGTTAGCTTCTCAAGGAACAGGGCCAGAAGTCACGTTTGATACCGAATCCATCAATAACCTGCTGGCTTGCAGGGACTTCATCGGTTTCCTGATTGAGGCGGAGAAAGATTATTCCAAACTTCCCGAAAAGCTTGTAGAAGAGCGGGAAACTTGCGAAGTAATCAGTGATCGGCACAAGGATCCATCACAGGATCAGTTCGGGTCAATGATCAGCAAGTTCTTGGAATACCGCGCTCAGTTCCACATCTCATCTCCTGAGCAGCATCAGAAGCAGGCGACCCCTTTTCGGCCGCAGGACGATGATGATGACTAGCTTCTTCTTCTTCCTCTTCTTCTTCTTCCTCTCGCTATTCTCCGACTTTCTTTTCGCAATATCTCAAGTATGTTGGTGCCAACGATGACATCATCCATGTTGCATCATGGGATGATGTCATCCACTCAAAAATGTAAAAGTCAACATGACTTTAGATATTTTGTAAATATCTTGTAGATAAGTGGTTGGCTCCATTTTTTTGCCTTCTCTCTCTCTCTCATCTTCTATAAATACAAGAATACTTGTTGTATTCTAGGAGTGAACATTTTTCAGATAGAAATAGAGGTGAGGAGAGAAAGACTTTGAGCTTTCTTGTAACAGATAAAAACAATTAATACAATTATTCAGACTTTGTGCTCAATAGCTGTGTTATACATTAGATCTTTCTTATGTTAGATCTGCATGTGTCTTTTCTGTTGAATTCATATCTACTTTTCCGTCATTTGTTTATCAGTATTGCTTTGTTTATTTATGTGAGTAGGTTTGGCTCTGTTTACTACCAAACCCAAAGCATAGATCTTCTGACCCTTCCGCTTTGGAACTCATTTCTTTTCTTCCTTCGGATCTGTTCTTTCTCTTCTCCTTCTTTTATTCCTTTCTCTTCGCAGCCTAGAACACTCTACTGGGATGAGATCCCAACCCCCGAAGGCAGAATCTGTGAGACTTGCATAGGTTCCTGCTAGTAGAAGTAGCAATAAACCAGTTTCGCTTTGCTGTCTCAAAGAGGGGCTAAGCCCTGCAACACCGTTGGCCCGTTTATCCATAGATCTGTCCACGCGACAGATTTTCGGACCAACAGTTTTTTGGCGACTCCGCTGGGGATCGGATTTTTAAAACAGATTTCGCCAACAGAAACAGATAAATCTGTCAGATCTATGCTGGTAGTAAAATAAAAAATCAGGAAAAATCAGCAGGTTGCTGCCAGTTTGCAAAATCTGAACTTTTTGTTGAAAATCCAAAAATTTGCAAAAGTGCCCGAAATTGAAAATTTTCTTCTGAGAATCATAGATCTGGGCCTGTTACATACCTTTAGTTCGCTGAGTTTTTATCGAAAATCATCATTTTCCGTAGATCTGAGTTTTTAACAATTTTCTGAAATGTTCTAAACCCTCTGAAAATTAAAAACCAGATCCGAAAAATCGGCTTACTATCTTCCCTGCCATCTTATCCTCGCTGTCATTTGTCATTTAACCGCAATCGGTTTCTGAAGAGGATAATTTTCAAATATCCAGAAAAGTGCATGCTGCTGGTTTTTGTCAGAAAAACCAGAAAATCAGCAAGTACACCCAAAAATAAAGTTTAAATCTGCGCTGTAATATTGCAGATCCGAAAGGTACACTGGCGAGTGAACCTTTTACGCGCAGCAGAAGAGCCCGTGGAGAAGCCGATCCTACTTTCGATCTGCTTCAGAGGCACAATTTCAGCGTAACACCGGCACGTTTTTCAGCGCTAAGCTCGGCTAGCCGGTCATCCAGGAGTGTTTCGCCTTCACAAAGAAAAAGTCTTTTGCCGGGAGCATCCACACCCCTTTGTAGTGCTTTGCTACTCAGCGGAACTACACTTCCAGCTCGTGTTCTCTTTCCGGCTTTTCAGATGGCGGTACCATGGGGAAACGCTATGGGTCCGTTGGCTTTACCACATCCAGTTCACGCACTCCCTCACGGAAATCGAAAGAATTTTCCTAAATTCGACGGGAGCGGAAATCAAAGCACGGATTCCCACATTTCTGCTTTCATTATGTCATGCAGTATTTTGGATGTGACTCATGAAGATGTGTCAGTTCGCCTCTTTCTGGAAACTCTACAAGGGCCTGCAGCTGAATGGTTTCAGCATTTGCCGGCCGGATCTATCACTAGTTGGGCAACTTTGCGGGACGCTTTTGAAGACAGGTATAAGCCTTCAGAGGATGCATTTACTTTATTATCACGGATCACTCATCTGAAGAAGGAGGCAAATGAGACCATGCGCGATTTTGTCGCCCGGTTCAATGCGCTAATCAACCGTGTCCCTACTGCCATGCTTCCAACACCGGAGAACCAGAAGTGTTTTTTCGTAAATGCCATGAGTTCAAAAGTCAGCTTCTTGCTCCTTCAAGAGCGAGTAGCTACTTTGCCTCTCGCTCAGGCTGCTGCCATCCGTATAGAAGACAATTTGATAATATCTGGCGAGTTAAGAAAAGAATCAGTAAAGCCTAAGTCTTTGGGCCCTTCGCCTATCACTTCGTCTGATCCAGCATTCCAAAAAATGGCGAATGATTTGCTTGCACTGAAGAAGCAGCTGGCCCAGGCCTCTCCCAGTTCCTCGTATCGGGATATCCCGCGGAGGAATTTTGTTCCTAACAACGCTTCACAAAGGCCGCGCTTGCCTACAGCTGCTCCACGGTTGGCGCTTGAAGCTCCTCCGGTCAATGCTTTGGCCGAAATTGAAGAGGAAGAAGAGCAATACTATGAGGAACCTTCGCTCCAAGGCGAAGATGATCAAGATGTCGGTGAACCGACTGGCGACTCCACAATTGGATACATGGAATTTGATGAGGACGAATCCGATGAAGAAGAGAGTACGCAAGGCTATGCAAGCGGACAATCCTACGCTGTTTTTACCCGCTCGCAAGGAAAAGAAGCAGAGGTTGATGCCCATACGCAGAAAGAGAAGGCCGTGTCAAACACGCCTCCAACCATTGTTAAAAGAGGTAATCCTCTTCCCACTCAACTCCCTGTTAAATCTTTTGCAAAGAAGTCTTTTCCACCTATCTCTCCTCCGAGTCAGCCCTCTCATATTCCTATCAAGATCAGTAACCCTATTCCATCATCGCGGGGTGAAGGACTCATTCCTTTACCTACGCAACCCTTGGCCGCATTTGATATAATAGATCACGCAAAAAAGACCAAGATCCAAATGTCTGAAGCTGAGTATCTTCAGTCAAACCCCGAACAGCTTGTAAGATTGACTAAGTATATCCAAAGTCAAGCTGTTATAGCTAAACCGGTTTCCCTGAAAGGAATCCTTTCTACTCCTCCTGAATCCCACATAAATGTCGCTTCGACGTCCGCATCTGGCAAGATAGAACCTTTCTATCTCTCCCTCCTGATCAATGGCCATAAGTTGAGCAATTGCATTATTGATTCCGGAGCCTCTGATAACGTCATGCCTGCCAAAGTCGCTCATGCTTTGGGCCTTACTCTTACCAAACCCTTCGGCAGATGTTACTCATTGGAAACAAAGCAAGTTCCGTTGGTTGGCCAAATCAAGGACGCACAATTTGCGTTTGCAGCCTTCCCGGATAAAAGAGTAAAAATGACAGTCCTTGTTGCTGACATCCCAGCAGCCTATGGAATTCTACTAGGAAGGAGTTTTTGCAGCGAAGTTGGTGGAGAAATTCACATGGACTGGTCCAAAGCTAGAATCCCAGTCAAAGGCGTAATGCAAACTTTGGAGCCGGAATCCCAAAAGAAATACTTGGTCACTAGCTCTGAAGACCCCAAAGCCCAAATTCTTTTCGAATCATCAGGGTTGGGGAATTACTTCTTATCCACCGAGGCGGAAACAAAGGACGTTTTTGTTCAGGAAAAGGATTGTAATAAGATCTGGACCTTGCAATTTGATGGCAGCTGCGCGACTAGTGGATGTGGCGCTGGAGTTGTGCTGATATCTCCCGGGGAGGAGATAATTCCTCTTTCTTTCAAATTGCAGTTTTTCAACAC
This sequence comes from Taxus chinensis, assembly GCA_019776745.2. Taxonomy (NCBI): domain Eukaryota; kingdom Viridiplantae; phylum Streptophyta; class Pinopsida; order Cupressales; family Taxaceae; genus Taxus; species Taxus chinensis. Next base: position 6,523,361 of record CM034151.1, on the reverse strand, counting down.
TAATAATACTGCTGAGTACGAATCTCTGTTACTCGGTATGCAAGCTGCAAAGGAAAGAGGAATAAAAAATCTGAAAGTCCAAGGTGATGCCGAGCTAGTTGTAAATCAGGTCAAAAGGATTTACCAAGTGAAAAATGAAAGGCTCAGGCACTACCGTAATGCGGTATGGGACAGCATTGAGGAATTTGACGCTTTTTCAATAGAGGCCATTCCAAGGGCCCAAAATGACATGGCTGATTCGTTGGCTGTTTCGGCATCTCTCATGCTCCCACACCCGGGTTTGAAGACGAACAAGTACACCATTGAAGTGGTTTTCCGCCCAAGCGTGCCAGACAACTCTCAGCATTGGCAGGTATTCAACGATGATAATCACCTCATTGCCTTTCTAGAGAAAGCAGAAAATTTTGATGAGTTGTATTTTGAAGGATCCACCTCTCCATGCCGTGAATCCATCAACAGTCAAAACCACGAAACAAAGGAGAACGATGGCATTTGTCAGCTTAAGGGAAATAAAATTCCAAAGGGCCTGGTTTCTCTGGAACGCCTGTTTGACAGGCATGACCGTTTTGTGAAAAGGAAAAGGCGAGATGATCCTAGCTCATCTCCAGAGACAGAACCAGTCAATTTAGGTTCTGAGGCACATCCGCAATTCGTGAACATCGGGAAATGTTGCACGCCAGAAGAAAAGCGAAAATTTGTCAAGTTGCTGAAAAGATATATGGATGTATTGGCATGGTCCTATGCCGACTTAAAGTCCTTCAAGCCGAAGGACGTTCAGCATGATATACCGCTAAAAGAAGATGCCAAAGCCTTCCGTCAGAAGCAAAGGCATTATAATCCCAAGATTTCGGGCACTATTCAAGCCGAAATTCAGAAGATGCTGGACGCAAGAATCATTTTCCCTATTCATCACAGCACTTGGGTGGCAAACATTGTGCCAGTACGCAAGAAAAACGGTGAAATACGCATCTGCGTAGACTTCCGAAACTTGAATCAAGCTTCGCTGAAAGACAACTACCCTCTTCCCATAATGGATCAAGTTCTGCAAGCAGTAACTGGGTCAGAAATGCTGTCTATGCTTGACGGTTTTTCAGGCTATAATCAGATTGAAGTCTCGCCTGGAGATCAATTCAAAACAGCATTCACTACTCCATGGGGTACATTTGCCTACAGCAGGATGCCTTTCGGCCTAACCAATGCTGGTGCCACTTTTCAGCGGGCCATGGACTTTGCATTCAAAGGCATGATGGGAAAAGTCATTGTAGTTTATCTAGATGACTTAACCGTGTTCTCCAAACGACGAAGTGATCATTGTGATCACTTGGAGCAAGTATTGGCCAGGTGCCGAGAACATGGAATTTCCCTTAACCCAAAAAAGTCTGTTTTTGGGGTTACGGAAGGGAAATTGCTAGGCCATGTGGTTAGCAAAGAAGGAACGAAGATTGATGCCGAAAGAGTTAAGGCTATCCAAAGCCTTACTCTGCCTACAAGCAAGAATGGTGTTCATTCTTTCTTCGGAAAGGTGAACTTTCTTAGGCGTTTTGTCCCTGATTTTGCTGAGAAGACCCGCCACATACTGAACATGATGAAAGGTTCACCCACTTTCAGATGGAGTGAAGAGGGGAAAAGGTCGTTTGAAGAGATAAAAACTTCTGTCGCTCATGCACCGGTCCTGGTATGTCCGGATTTCTCCAAGGACTTCATTATGTATAGCTATGCATCGGAACATACTGTGTCTGCAATCCTAATGCAAAAGAACTCGGAGGATATTGAATCTCCAATCGCATTCATGAGTTCTCCCCTCAAGCCCCACGAGTTGAAGATGACTCAATTAGAAAAGCACGCCTTTGCCGTTGTCAAAGCGGTGAAGAATTTCAGGTATTACATTCTGAACTCGCATACGGTGGTGCTAGTTCCCGACACTGCGGTGAAGTCAATTCTAACTCAGCAAGAGTTAGGAAGCTTAAGAGGGAATTGGATCGCAAAGGTCCAGGAATATGACCTAGATATTAAACCCACCAAGCTGGTGAGGGGCAAAGGCCTGTGTCAGCTAATGGCTGAGAACAAGGGTTCAGAAAATCCTGATGAAAGAGAAAATCGTACCAACGAAGCGCAAAGCCCTCTGGAAGGGCCTGATTCTCTACCTCTGGTTTTGTTTGTTTCAACTAGTGACGAATGGTACTCCGACATCGCTTTCTTCCTTACCTACGGCGAATGCCCAATGCACCTCACCGCAAAGGAGAAGCGCACTGTAAAGCTCAGAGCGGCTAAATATGTCATCTGGGATGACGGCTTATATAAGCGCGGGATAGACGGTGTCTTCCTGCGATGTGTTGACAAGCCCCAGCAAGTAAAACTGCTGGAGAGTTTTCACAATTCGGCTTGTGGAGGCCATTTCTCTTCTTCCGTGACGGCGCACAAGATCATTCGAGCCAGGTACTATTGGCCGACGCTCTTTCAAGATGCAGCTACCTGGGTGGCAAAATGTGAGCCTTGCCAGCAGTTTGTTGGTAAGCCCAAATTGGCTGCCTTTCCCCTAAGGCCGGTTATTATCAATGAGCCATTCAAGCAGTGGGGAATCGATTTTATTGGTGCACTCAATCCTCAATCGAGTGCTGGACATAGCTATGTCCTCACGGCAACAGATTACTTCACTAAATGGGTGGAGGCCATACCTGTCAAGCATGCCACTTCTGAGGTAGTTTGCAGTTTTATCAAAGAGAATATCATTGTCAGGTTTGGCATTCCAAATAAAATCGTTGCTGATAATGCTTCTAACTTCTCTTCCCGGGAAGTTATTAGTTTTTGCTATGAATATGGGATAACTTTAGCACATGCCTCAGATTATTATCCTCAGGGAAATGGTCAGGCAGAATCCAGTAATAAGAACTTGGTGACCATCATACGGAAATTAGTAGATGAAAATCAGCGGATGTGGCACAAGTCTTTGTACGACGCTTTGTGGGCAGACCGCATTACCCCCAAGAGATCTCTCGGCATGTCACCTTTTCAAGTGTTATATGGCACTGATGCCGAGCTTCCCATTTCAGCGGAACTTCCTGCTCTACGCTTGGCACGAGCAATCGAAGATGAAACTTTTCAAAGTTCTCTGGAAAAGAGAATCATGTACCTTGCGGAACTTGAAGAAAAGAGAGTAAGGGTGGTCGACAGGATCACTGAACATCAGAATCAAGTAAAGAGGCTTTTCGACAAGAAGGCCAAGCAGAGGAATTTTGAAGTGGGAGATCTCGTCCTTCTCTGGGACAAGCGGAGAGAACCAAAGGGCATGCACGGAAAATTTGATTCCCTATGGAGAGGGCCCTTCAAAATCAAGCAACTCAATGGAGAGAATAGTTTCTATCTCTCTTATCTGGATGGAGCTGAACTCCCGCTTCCCTACAGCGGGCAACATCTCAAGATCTTCAGGAAGTAGAGCTTGCTCTCTCCTTTGTACAGTTTATTTTAGTCGTGTGTTTGCTTTAGTCGTGTGTTTGCTTTCGGTTTTTGTGTGTTTCCTTTGTTCTCCCTCCGGTCCCCCTTGTTTTTGACTCCGTACCCAATGGATAGGCACATGTGATCTGGGATTCTCTACCCCCGAGTTTCACTCAGGGATAGTCCCCAGAAAGAGCCAGCTGTTATCCTGTAAAATTGACAAGGGCAATTTTACCGATAACCATACCGAAAATTTTGTTTCGATCCCTCGTTAGGGATCCTCCGCATTCAGAATATTGTAAAATCCCTTCCCGGGAAATTCAGTTTTTGAACTTAGTCTTTTTGAGCCTTTTTTGGCTGGGCGCATGGTTTTTCCTTGCAACATCAATTTTTGATGCGCCCCCTTAAAAGCCTTTGGCGCATGGTTTTCCATGTTAGCACGCTTCTCGGTGCGCCAAAGGCGCATGTATTTTCCTTGTTACACCACGTTTTGGTGCGCCCAATGGCGCACATAAATTCATGTCGACAACTCGTTTGATGCGCCAAAGTCGCACCCATTCTCCTGTTGTCAGTTACTTCCATGCGCCAAAGGGCGCATGCTTTCCTCTGTCGACAGTCGTTTTCGCGCGCCTTTTCAAATGGTGGTTGGCGCATTTATGACAAATTTTGTTATATATACCTATGCGCGCCATGTCATTTTCATTGTTCTTTTTTCAAGGCACGTGATTGCTCTGGGTGTGTCAGCTCTGCTCTGTCGTTGTCATTTGCTCTGTGGGCCCGCTTTCCAACCGTCTTTATACATTCGAAGGTAAGAGGTTCATCCTCTTTTTCATTTTTGTGCTTTGGTGTGCTCGGTCTGGTTTTCGTTTGATGGCCCGTTTTTAAATGTCGTTTTGCATTGGACTGGTTCTTCCCCTATCCCGCATAAACCAACTTCTTCCTTCTCTCCCTCCCTCATTTCCAGTTTGTAGGGGAAGTTGGTTTGATTAGGCTTGGTGTTAGAATGAATAATGCTTAAATGTTTAAAGTATTTTTGGTGTTCCCCTTGGCGCGTTGCCGCGTCATGTTGCACCTTAGACAGTCGCGCCCCTCGGCGCGTCTACCCAGCATGCTGCAGTTATTAATCATGCGCCCCTAGGCGCACCCTTTCGGCCTGTAACACGCTCGAAACCCGCGCCTCCTTATATCCCTTTGGCGCATCTTTTACCCCTGTTGCATCCCTCTTCTATGCGCTAAAGGGCGCGCCCAGCTTCCATGCAACGCAAGAGTTATTTGCGCGTGTAAAACCTCCAAGGCGCGGGCGCACCTTCCGTTGCAAGTACATGATGTTGTGTAGCCCCCCCATGCGCCGCGCCATATACCTTTGGCGCGCCTTTTTTCCATGTTGCACAATCTGCCCATGCGCCGAAGGGCGCACCAAACCTCAATGTAACATGCATTTCCTGTGCGCCCTTCTATAAAATGCAGTCTGCTTCATCCATGCGCCATGCGCCTTTGGCGCCAATTTTACCTCTGTTGCGTCCTTTTCCTGTGCGCCTTGTCTATTCAGCCTGTTATATACATTTTCCATGCGCCCTGCGCCCCGAGCCTTAAAAGTTCTAACTCTTTCTTCTGCTAGCGTTCCCATTGAAAATCAAATGACTAATTCAAGCTTCTTGGATTGGGTTTCACTCCTCCTACGTGCAGATCATCAGATAAGCCTTGAAGAACACATGTCTACCTCAAGCAAGAGACCCGCCAAACCAAGAGGAAAAGCTAAGCTAACAGAGGAAGAAATGAAGTATAAGTACCAAAGGGTTAGAATGCCCGAATCTCAGGCGGAATGCAATATGGATGTCAGAGATTCTGAACTGGGCCACATTGACATGGACGAATTCTGGGTGAGAACTCAGAAAGTAACAAGAAGCCCCTGGATGGATAAATTGATGGGTAGTGCTCTACATTTCGCCGGTGGGATTCCAGTCAGCGCTATTAATAATGAGTTCATAATGGTGGTTGCCCAATCTTACAACAAGGACACCAGGTGTGTCGAAAATAGTAAGGGAGAAGTGGTCATTGACCTCACCACTCGCCATTTTGAAAAGATTCTTGGCATCCCTCATCACCGAAGCTTCGTGGCCGTTACCCAAGAAGAATGTGTCAAGACCTGGGAGGACAATGAGGACCTATGCATGCAATTAATGAATGAAGTCTACCTCAAAAATAAGAAGGTAGTGACCCGGTGGCCCCAGACTATCCACCGAAGCGACTTCTCCGAAGAACTCAGTGACACCATCACTTTCCTGAGCAGAGTCTTCGGGCTTTCAGACGCCCACTACTTCCATAAATGGATGCTGCGGTACCTGGAGACGATGAACAAAAATTTGCCCGATCAGCGCTTCTGCTGGGGGGAAATAATAAGCAGCGCCATTTCTGAGCAGCTACAACAGTTTGCCACAACAGGAGTGTTTCATATGAACTCCTACGTAGTGTATGCTGCAGCGTCTGAAAGGGACTATCCAGGGCTGCACCGAAGTGGAACTTGGCCTCAGGCCAAGATATATGAATACTACCCAGAGCTAAAGCTGGAGAATAGCATCCAACACTTTTCAAAAATCAATGATGCTTTCTTCTACCATATTATATGCATGCTGCGACCAAAGTTGACTCATGGCCGCACAATTAAGAATACTGTTTCTGCTGTGGAAAAGTGGGGGGCCTTGTTCACCCAATTTCCCACATTCACCTATCTGAGGGCGGTTAACTTCTTGGGCGAGCCCACTAGGTTGCCAAGGTATGCTGGACCAAAGCTGGTTCTATTGGAATTGTCAAGGCAGCTGGTCACATATCATGAGAAGTGCCAGAAGAGAAAGAAGGGTGGAACTCCTTTCCCCCTCACAGTAGGCCGATACACTTGTTCCAGCTATCACAAGGCGAAGGAGATGTTTGCTGAGCTAGAATTGCTCAACCTAAAGCATGATTTCCCAGCAAGGCCTACATTCGACCCAAGAGGCTGCTTGCCAAGGGCTAAGCTTGATCCTATCCATGTCCCTCAAATTGAGGACATTTACATTGACGTCATCCATGAGGTGGCACTCAGGAGACAGGATCACTCCCGCTTAGCATTGGCAGAAATTATTCAGTATGGAGTGGCCATCGTCCCCAAAGGCTTCCAAACCACGGAAGACGAAGTAGACAAAGTATATAATGACACAGATGGGGACAATTGGCCCTTCCCGGCCATTGATAGAAGCAAGGCTCCTCAGACAATTGAGGAGAGGGTCAAAGAAACCATGCGGAGAACGGAGCTCTGGTGCCGTATGAATGGATTGATCTACCTCGGCGTAGATTTTATAACTTCTCCTTTGGGTAATGCGCCTCCAAGATCAAAGAAGCAGCTAAAAGGCAAAGCTGCGGAAGGTGAGCCTAGCACCATTCGGGAGGAAGCCCCTGAAAGTCCTCTTCCTTCAGAGCCTGAACAAGTAATAACCCTGGATTCGCCAGAGAAGGAATTGGCAGAGGATAGTCCTATATGCCCATCCACCCAGGATGTCGGCATCGCTACAACTACAGAGGTCCCTTCTATCCCTTCTTCTTCTCTTCCTCCCCTTCCTCAGGTGTCAGCAACCACTCCTTTGGTTGTGTCCTCTCCCCCTTCTTCTACCCTTTCCCCTGCCTCTTCATCCGTCTTCTCCTCTCTTGCTGATTTGTCTCCTTCCATTTCTTCTCTCCTTTCCGGGCTCCCTTCCCTTCCTATGTCTTCTGCAGCCCCGGTTTCCCTTCCTCCCGTGGACACCTCCGCGGCTATTCTTCCAATGCCACCGCCGCGTGTCTCCACGTTCTTCCCCTCTTCTACTGTTGCTGCCTCCCCCTCTGTCTCTGGTCCTTCTTCAATAGGACCAGCTTGGATCTCTCAGCAGCTGAGCCAGCTAAAGAGGAAAGTCCCCATCGCTCCGATGGACTTTTCGGTTATTCCGGCTAAAGGAGCAAAGAAGCACAAGCCGGTTACACGCTTCTCAAAGAGCGCTGCAGGTGAGAGAGTCCTGGAAATAGCTTACCCCGATCCCACCAAAGAGAAAGAAGATCTGTCTCCAGCAGATTTCACAGTGACCCAAGTCACAATGGGGACGTCCTCTGAAAGTCTCCAGGGGGAAGCTCGTTCCGCGATTGATGCACTTTGTGAAAAGCTTCAAGAAGCCAAAGAAGAAAAAAGGCTGCTGAAAGAACAGAATAAATACCTGCTTCAGGCCTTACAGAAGATGGGAAGTGCACCTCCCACAACTGCCGCCGAGACTCCTGAGCTGCTCAGTCAGGAGAAGATCAATGAATACTCAAAGATCGGCGAGCAGGGCATGGCTGTTTCTGCTTGGAGAAGTCAGATTCTCAAAGATAGCGAAAAGGTAATCGCCGAATATATCAGCTTATTCCTGAACATTGAAAAGGCGAATAAGGAGCTCCAAGCATTAGCAGCCCCGATATCAGAAGAGTTGGAAAACGCTAGACTCCAACACGAGGCCTTCCAACAGATGTTCGACTGTTCAGTCGAAGATTTGGTCAAGTTCGGAGTATTCGGTCACCCAAGGACCCTCAACAAGACTATGTCCACTCTGGACTATCGGATAGATCAGCTCGAGTTTGTGTTAGAAAAAATAGATAAGGTGAAGGAAGAGGCCCTGGATGCGATGTATCAAATGGAGAAAATTGTTTTATCCATGAATCCAGGGTTGCTCACTCCTTCCCTCACCTTAAGAACGGCTGATGATACTATCCGGATTTTCAAGGAGTTAGCTTCTCAAGGAACAGGGCCAGAAGTCACGTTTGATACCGAATCCATCAATAACCTGCTGGCTTGCAGGGACTTCATCGGTTTCCTGATTGAGGCGGAGAAAGATTATTCCAAACTTCCCGAAAAGCTTGTAGAAGAGCGGGAAACTTGCGAAGTAATCAGTGATCGGCACAAGGATCCATCACAGGATCAGTTCGGGTCAATGATCAGCAAGTTCTTGGAATACCGCGCTCAGTTCCACATCTCATCTCCTGAGCAGCATCAGAAGCAGGCGACCCCTTTTCGGCCGCAGGACGATGATGATGACTAGCTTCTTCTTCTTCCTCTTCTTCTTCTTCCTCTCGCCATTCTCCGACTTTCTTTTCGCAATATCTCAAGTATGTTGGTGCCAACGATGACATCATCCATGTTGCATCATGGGATGATGTCATCCACTCAAAAATGTAAAAGTCAACATGACTTTAGATATTTTGTAAATATCTTGTAGATAAGTGGTTGGCTCCTTTTTTTTTGCCTTCTCTCTCTCTCTCATCTTCTATAAATACAAGAATACTTGTTGTATTCTAGGGTGAACATTTTTCAGATAGAAATAGAGGTGAGGAGAGAAAGACTTTGAGCTTTCTTGTAACAGATAAAAACAATTAATACAATTATTCAGACTTTGTGCTCAATAGCTGTGTTATACATTAGATCTTTCTTATGTTAGATCTGCATGTGTCTTTTCTGTTGAATTCATATCTACTTTTCCGTCATTTGTTTATCAGTATTGCTTTGTTTATTTATGTGAGTAGGTTTGGCTCTGTTTACTACCAAACCCAAAGCATAGATCTTCTGACCCTTCCGCTTTGGAACTCATTTCTTTTCTTCCTTCGGATCTGTTCTTTCTCTTCTCCTTCTTTTATTCCTTTCTCTTCGCAGCCTAGAACACTCTACTGGGATGAGATCCCAACCCCCGAAGGCAGAATCTGTGAGACTTGCATAGGTTCCTGCTAGTAGAAGTAGCAATAAACCAGTTTCGTTTTGCTGTCTCAAAGAGGGGCTAAGCCCTGCAACACCGTTGGCCCGTTTATCCATAGATCTGTCCACGCGACAGATTTTCGGACCAACAAGTAGATGGTGAAGAAATGGAAAGTTTGGATGCTAACCATTCTGAAGGTACACGCAAAGTCATAGATAGTGCTAATGAGTGAGTGCATGCCTATCATGAGCCCTTGAAAATAAATAAGGTTAACATTGGGATAGAGACAGAACCTAAGGAAGCTATCATTGGGGATTATTGGTCAGAGAAAGAGGTTTTAAAAATCATTGATCTGTTGTGTGATTTTCAGGATCTATTCCCACGTGGGTACCATGAGCTCAAAGGCATTCACCATTCCTTGGGAGAGATGAGGATCAAGTTGAAGGAAGGTGCGCACCCGATTCGGAAGAGACCCTATCGGATGAATCTGAACTTGTGCATAAAATTCAAGGAGGAGATAGACAAGATGATAGCATCTAGTATCATTGAGGTTGTGGAAGAATCAAAATGGGTAAGTCCAATGGTTATCAGCACTAAGAAGGACATGAGGATAAGCATCGATGTTGATTATAGGGACTTGAATCTATTATGTGTCATTGACCCTTTTCCAACCCCCTTCACTAAAGAAATTCTAGGAGTAGTTGGGTGCAAGGTCTATTCCTTCACGGATGGATTCTCAGGGTATCACCAAGTCAAAATTACAAAAGAAGACAAGAGCTAGACAAATTTTTCCATTGAGTGGGGAATTTTTTTCATACACGGTTATGCCTTTTGGATTGAAGAATGTTCCTGTTGTGTTCTCATGCATCGTGGTACAAGCATTTCAGGACTTCATCCATATGTTTCTTCAAGTCTACCTAGATGACTAGAGTGTGTATGCATTAGATAAAGACCATTGTGACAACTTAAGGTTGATGTTTGAGAGGTGTCAACAGTTGAGGATATCCCTCAAAATTAAGAAGTGTGTTTTTTCTACTCCATTTGGAACCCTGTTATGACATATTATATGTAAGGAAGGCTTGTTAGTGGATCCTGCCAAAGTTATTGTTATTGTGGGATTGGGAGAGCCTACTAGTCAAAGCACAATACGTAGATTTCTTGGGCATACAGGGTACTACAAGATGTTCATCAAAGGATATGCCAAGATTGCCACGCCCTTAGAAGAATTACTTAAGCACAAGAGTTCCTTTCACTGGGGAGAAGCGCAGAAGAAGGCATTTGACACTTTGAAGGATAGGCTTCTTACTACACCCATACTATATTTCTCTTCCTCGGATAAGCCTTTCCATGTTCATGTTGATGCCTCAGGGATAGCCATTGGAGCAGTACTAGAAAAACTTGGTGAGGGGATTTTTTATCACCCCTTTGTTTTGCAAGTCAAAAGTTGGCACCAGCATAACAAAATTACACAAATACTATGTGCGAGGCACTATCAATGATCTATGAGTTGCATAAGTTCAGGAAGTATATACTAGAAACACCTTTTATATTCTACATAGATCACATGACACTAAAATATTTAGTAAATAACCCTGTTTTGCAAGGGTGCATATGTCATTGGGTCCTGTTGTTTCAATAATTTGAGTTTTCAGTTGTGGTAAAAATAAGGAAAAGTAACTCAGGACCTAACCACTTATCAAGGATTGACTCAAGAGAGGACATGCAAAGCATTGAGGATACCATTCCGGATGCCCAATTGTTTAGGTTGTGGCGCACACCCTCTGACTTAGAGGATATTGCAGTGTTTCTTAAAACAGGCATGGCACCAGACAGGATAAAGGGTTTAGAGAGAAAATAGTTAGTAATATGTGTCATGCCCTACATGTTGATTAGTGGAGATCTGTACAAGTTAGGTAGTGATGAGGTTCTGCACCAATGTGTATTAGAACATGAGCATGTGGTGATTATGGAGGAAGTGCATGGTGGGATTGTAAGAGGGCACTATGCAATAAATGAAACCACACAGAAGATTCTACTCGTAGGTCTCTCATGGGAAACCATCTACCAGGATTGTATTGAGTTTTGCAAGGCCTGTGACCATTGTCAGCGCCTTGGAAAACCTAGAAGAAGGGATGAAATTCCCTTGAGACCTATTGTCAGCACAAAGCCATTTGAAAAATGAGTAATCAACTTCGTAGGACCAATTTCACCAACTGCACAAAGGACTGGTTCGTGGTATATCATTACTTACATTGATTACTTGACAATATGGGCAAAGGCAACACCTACAAGAGATTACACTGCAGTGACAGCTACTAGATTTTTATGAGAAAACATGATCAGCTTATATGGATGTCCTTTGAGCTTGACTAGTGATAGGGGTACACATTTTATGAATGAAATGGTCAGGATTCTGTTAGTAGAATTTATGGTGTCCCATCACAAGACTACCCCTTATCACCCTCAAACAAATGGAACTGTTGAAGCCTTTAACAAGATACTCAATCACACTCTGACAAAAATATGTGATGTTGGAAGACTAGATTGGGATGACAATGTATTGGCATTTATATGGGCGTATAGGAAAACCTACAAGAGGTTGAATAAGGTCACACCATTTCAATTGGTGTTTGGCATAGAGACTATTTTTCTAGTTGAATTCATGATACCATTTTTACTTATAGCTCACACAGAAGGATTGGCTGTTGAACAAGCACTCAAGGAAAGGATCGATAAGTTGATGTAATTAAACGAAAGATGATCACTTGCTAGATGGAGTCAGAAGACTGAGAAGGCCAAACAAAAGGCATGGCATGATTGTCATATCAAGAATAGGCAATTTTAGGTCAAGCAGATGGTGTTGTTGTATGATTCCAAGTTTTTGTGTTATCCTAGGAAATTGAAATTCCATTGGTTGGGCCCTTACATCATCTTGTACATCCTTGACTCAAACACCTGCCAGTTACAAGCACTGGATGGGATGAGGTTACCTAGCCATTTCAATGGAAGTAGGATGAAGCCCTACTATAAATAAGTTTTCCTTGTGTTTGTAAATAAGGCAGTATTGCCAGTAGCTTAGGATTTCCCTTTATGCATTTCCTTTCCTTTTTTTCCTTTCTCGTTGCTGGTTCGATTCTTTTTGTTTTATTTTGTGCACTTTATGCACTAGTAACCACTTATTAATTTCTAAAGAAAAGTTATGTATGCACAGAGGAATACGCATATTATTTTAGTATGGGATGGAGTAGTGTGAAGTGAAGAATTAGTTGGCAGTGGAAGTTGTGTTAAATGGCCTAGTTGAAAGTGATAAAAAGCGCGTAAAGAGGAATAACACGTGTGGAAATAGTGGATAAGAATTTTGGTGTCAAGATAGCTTAACAAATACCACGTTCAAAGGATGAGAAGCACAGGAACAACACAAGATAGGCTAGGAAAAAAATTGGGTCGCCAGAAGAAGTGCCTTTGGCGCTACAGATGTGTGTGTAAGAGTCTTCAGTCGGTAAGGAATTTCTTGTACACCAGAAGGTTGTAGAAGGTTTCATGTATGATTGGACGCATGGGTAAGGGCGTTTAAGGTTGTCTTTAAGGGAAAAAGCTATATTTAATACTAATTACATTGGTTGGTGGTGTAGCATTTATTGTTGGAAAGGGGGAAAAAGTTATAAGTATGAAGTCAAGAACGTTATTATTTACCTTGTGATTATGAAATTGAAGAGATCTTGTGAACTAGAGCATCCACGAAGAAATATTTGTGTCAAGAGAAAATCATATAGATCTGAGTACGTGACTAGGTTTGATCTATAAACTATAGTGGAAGGAGTACATGGGCATAGGGAAGATAATTTCAAAGGATTACGTCATCTTTTGGAAGAGTTTTTCCAAGTTAGGGTTTTACAACTAGGGCACGGAGGAGAAGGATTCTTATGTAGAGTTGAGCCACAAGATCAAGAAGAGAAAGGACGAGGAGAAATAAGAGTTTAGGAAGTAAAACGATAAGTAAAAATGGCACCAAAGAAGGTGACCATTTCACCAAAGAAGGGAAAAGGGAAACAGACTGCCACAACTAGTTTCAATGAGGAGTGACCTATGCATAGATACATTACCCAAATGGAGTATTGTTGGGGAAGGAATGGGTATCACATGTCAAGAATATGGTTGTGAGTGACTACAACCATCGCACAAGTACCAAAGAGAAGGAAATGGTGTTGGAACTGGTTTGTCCAACTGATACAAGGACACCAGAAGGAATGTCGATCTATAGTGATGAGGTGAAGGTGAAGCTGCGTAAGGCTAGGTTGTTGAAATTATATGATTTTCCCCATTTTGGCAAGCCTGAGAGGTTATACTAGTGGTTGATGTTACATGTGCATGAAGACCACTTTTATTTTTTAGGCCGTAAAAATGTTCATAACTCCGCAACTTATATCAAATTTTATTGGCTTGGTTTGTGAAGGGGACTCCATAGATGACGACTTGGATTATAAGGAGGCCATTAACGATACTATGGAGACCTATGACTATAAGAAGGGTTCGCGCTACTTTGATATCATAAATATCCACAAACCTGTGATGAGGATGGTTGTGTACTTAGTTACCAAGATGAATGGTCAAGAAAGGTGGACACAAGTAAACAAGGCATGGTTGAATGTATGCTAGAAGATTTCAGAAGGAACCATCTACAACTTGTTCACCTTTATTGTAGATGAAATCACTAGCAGCATTCAAGAGGGGGACAAGATAATGTTAGGAAATGTCCTCCTCATGATCATTTTCTCAGAAATTGGAGTGCCCAATGGGCTAGAGAAATTCATATGGGAGTATCCAGAAGAATATCCCTCTCTCGCAAAAAGGTTTGAGAAGTATACCTGTGATACCATGACGACGCCCATAAGGCACGCCTAGAAAAATGATACAAGAAAATGTGTGACGCATTTGGGGAAGAGTGGAGGATACGTGAGCAACTACCCACGCTTATAGGTGAAGAGGTTGAGTTTTCTGTGTATCAGCATTTTTGCATTAGAAGGTTCACTCTGACAGATGGGACTCATATTCCATGTGAAAATTGTCGTTCTCTTTTACCATGTAGTATTTCTAGGTAGGGTTAACCATTTCAAGGAGGCCAAAAGGTTAAGGTTTGACCTGAGTGAAGTGGACCAAGACCACCGTGAGTTGTGTCGAAAGCTCATATATCTGAAGAAGTGTGCATATGTGGAGAATCATGTCTTTCATGAAGTACAGATAATGAAGCCTCTAACACTGCCAATTTCTGAAAGGACTGTAACAAGAGTATACTTGTGCATCAAACCAAAGTCTCAAAAGGGAACCTACCTAGATAATGATGTCTCCATTCTTGAGGACCCCATAGGGAGGAATAAGGTTACACCGAAGAAAAGGGGGAGAGAAGTGCATGAGAATAAGGCCCCAAGTGTGCAAACAGCACAATCTCTGGGTGCGTCAAAAGTAAGCATTAAGCCAAGTACTTATGCGCGTAGGAAGAATTCACCAGTTAGGGAGAAAACCCTAGAAGAAGAGGTTCCATAGTAAGAGGATCCTCCCACACAAGAAGAGCCACTAAGGAAGGAGTCACCTGGTGGAGAGAAAGAGAAGGATGAGTCTCCTATACTGGAATCACTAGTTAGGAAAAAATAGGTGGCGGAGAGGGAAGACTCAGAGGAAATAGAGGGCTTGGAGGCATACAAGGGCGAGAAGGATGACAAAGAGGATGAAGAATTTCATAATCAGGAGATACATAATTTAGAAGAAGGAAGTGAAGAGAATAATGGTGAGGAGGAAGCGGATGCTCAAGGTAAAGGGGTGAGTGAAGAAGTGAACATGAGAGATCAGAGGACCCCAAGCCTCACCAAGGAACAAATAGAAGAGGCCATGAAGAGAGAAGTGGAAGGAATTATCAAAAATTTAGTGGAACATGAGGTAGATCACAGCGTGGATGAAGTGTTTAAGGATATAGAAGAGGAGAACATTGGAAAAGAGTATGGCAGCATGGATGGAGACCCCAGCCTAGCAGTAAGCTTTCCAAAGGTTGCGTGAATAGGTGGGAAGATCGTAGTGACACCACAGGGGCAAGGAATGGGTCACATCAATGACCCAAGAAAATTTTTATGCTTGTGCTTCCAAACCATCGTGCCAATAGAACAACTCCTATTCATGCCCTTATTTGACGTAGAAGGGGCATACCCACAAACTAGGAAAATGTTATCTTGGGCATTCGAATCCCATATCGACAAACCTACGTTTGAAGTAAGCCAAGGGGCACTAATGAATATGTTTGTAGTAATTTTGTATACCCCTAGAATAACATTCTAATCCTATATGCATTGGCCTATCACCCAGTAAGCACTTGGAGCTCACCCGAGGAACATGCGGGCGCCAAGTACCTCCTTTATATGAGTCTTATGAGAAGACATCCTTAATGATAGGTTTAGATGAAGGAAATAAAAGAACTATGCATTCATTCTAAGAAATTAAGATGATTTATCATATCAATACATCCATTTAGATAACAAAGAGAAGTATCAAACAGCATATAGAACTTATTCATAACACAAAGGAATTGCACTAGGCTTTATACTTGTGAACAACATATATTCTTTAGAACAAAACCCTATATTCATGTTAATGAGTTCAATAACCACATTACATTCATTAGGCCATAACAGAACAATATAAAAATGCAGACCAGAGTCATGCATCAGGACTCTAAGCCATGTTTTTCACATTACAAAACTGGTTACAGACCCATCCCTCTAAATATGCCATCACTCCAATATTTCCTCTAATCCCAACCCATAGTATCCTCCATAATATTTTTACTGAGCTTCGCCTCTCTTCCCCCACCACTACCATAGCCTTCTACTACCCGAGCATCTCTATATATAGTTTTTTGCCTTCACCTCCATGCCTTCTAAGGTAACAGATTGGTTGCCAAGTGTCCAAGCGGTCCTTCCATGGAGCATGCTTCCTTTCATCTGAGATCTCCACTCTTTGCAATGATGTCTTTCTGGATCCTTCCATCACATGCATGGAATATTCCTTCCTTAACCATCAAGATTCCAAGATGGTACCTTATCCACTTCGCATGTTAGACGGGTCACATTTTTCTCATGTGCTTCCTGGAACGCTAAATATGGCTAAGTCCCAAAACCTGTCTTCTCTTACACGCACACAGTGTGTTATGTTAAACCCTGTTAGAACCCTACCCTACGTGCCTTCAACCCACGTGCCCTTCTTCAAATAGGTCCCGCGTGCCTACTAACTTGCTTGTACTTAGCTAATATTCTGGGGCCCAACAATACCAGAGACTGAAGGGATAAACCCCTTGGTAAATTCTCAACAGTTGTCAAATGAACAAGTCTATAATGCCCTCAACAAGGTTTCAGTTGAGGTTGAGGCCAGACTTTTTGGAAGGAATGATAGGGTGAAATTCCTAGAGGTGGAATTAGAGAAGGAGGAGGAGCTTCTCGAGAAAAGAAAGGATCTGAAATGAGAAGAACTAATCAGTGCACAGCTAAGGCATGAACTGAAAGAGGAGAAGGTAAGGGTGTGTGAAGTATATAAGAAAATTGAGATGATTACGGGTGTTATTTTCTTAAAGCATCCCGACCTAGCGTCTCCCAAGAAAAAATATGAATCAACCTTGTAGTTCCTGGAGGATTTGACTCGCATCCTCATTATGGAGAGTCAGCCACTCACTGTAGAATCTGTAGAAGACGTGTTGGCATGCCAAGAAAGGGATGATAAGCTTAAGGTGGTAGAAATCATTTCTCAGTATATCAAACTCCTCGCCGATGTAGAGGCTACCGCACAAGTTGTTGAGGCCACTTATGATAATTGCGCTGATAGGGATAGGGTAGCAATAATTTTAGTTGCTACACATGAAGCGGAGCTCAAATAATTTCAAGAAAAGAATAAGGGGAACAACGTAAAGAGGGATAAGATCCTGGTAGAAGTGGAGAAGAAATCAAAAGCTATTGAGAACTTGCAGGGTTCAATCAAAAACCGGTTGAAGGAGGTATATCCCCAGATCACCTGCAAAATGGACGCACTCAATGACATTGGAAACCAACTGGAGGGTATTGTTGATATGATGAGTGCCAAGGGGGAGGAGCTAAGTTTTGAGGAGGTGAGCGCCCTAGTAGGTGACCTCTGTCAGCAAGTGCAGAGTGAGGTAGATGCCTAGGAGAAGCTTGAGGTAGATATTGGAAAGGATTTCCCACTCCTCCTTCAGCAATAAAAAAATTCTTCTGCATGCCCCCCATTCTTTAATTCGTTATTCCCTCATTATTCATTCCTTCATTCTTTTTTTCAACTATTCAGAATCCACCATTTTTTATTCATTGAAGGAAGGTGTTCCCAAGGATGGAGAACAAGCTTAGTGTGGGGTGATGTTGGGCCTCAGAATATTGGCTAAGTGCCAAAGGGAACATGGGCACTTGGAACCAATATGAAGAAGGGTGCATGGGGTAAAGGCACACAAGACAGGAGTTTTAGAAGGGTTTAGTAAAACCCACACCGTGTGCGTGAGGAAAAGTAAAGGGTTATATGACTTAGCCATATTCGTCATTCTAA
The DNA here is from genome assembly GCA_019776745.2 of Taxus chinensis. Lineage (NCBI taxonomy): Eukaryota > Viridiplantae > Streptophyta > Pinopsida > Cupressales > Taxaceae > Taxus > Taxus chinensis. The sequence continues at coordinate 6,505,620 of CM034151.1, read as the reverse complement.
GAAGCACACAAGAAAAGTGTGACCCGAATAAGCATGCGGAGTGGACAAGGTGCCAGCCTGGCAACTTGTTGGTCAAGAAAGGAATATTCCATGTGACGGAAGGATCCAGAAATACATCATTGTGGAGAGTGAAGAGCTCGGTTGAGAATAAACATGCTCCATTGAATGACCACCTTGACACTTGGCGACCGATCTGTTACTTCAAAAAGGCATGGCGGTGGGCAATGTAATTATATATAGAGATGCTCGGGTAGAAGAAGAAACAACAGAGATAGAGAGAATGAAAGGTGAAGCTCTGCATGAATGATAAGAAGGTTCCAGAGAGTTGAGGTTATCATTTAGAGGAATGTAGGGGTAATAGCTTGTCTAGAGGGATGGGTCTGTGAAAATATTTATGTAATATGGGAGCATAGTTAAGGTTTTTGATGCATAAGTCTGATCTACATTATTACATTGGCCTATCATGGCTTGGTGAATGTAATATGGTTACTGAACTTTGACTAATACAAATATAACATTTTGTTTTAAACATAAATTGTTCATGGGTGTGAATCCTATTATATGTACTTTCTCGTTTGGATCATATCTATTATTCATATAATGTTTATCTAGTTATCTTAATGGGTATATTAATATAATACCTAATCTTAAACTCTCATAATGAATGCATGGTTCTTTACCTTTTTGCATCTAGATTTTTGTCATTAATCAATGTATTCTCACAAGACTCACATAAAGGAGGGGCTCGACACCCGTGCATGCCTTGGGTGAGTGCCTAGCACCCGTTGGGTGATAAGCTGACACATATGGGATTAGACTATTGTTCGAAGGGTATAAAAATGACTACAGTAGTATAGTTATATTTCGTTGGGGTTAGCTTCCTACTAGAAAATGATAAGGGGTGGTCAAAAATTCCCTCTCTAGGTTGTGCTAAGATTACTCCAATTTCCATCCCTGAAGCATCAACATGTACATGGAATGGCTTATCCCAAGAAGGAAAGCGTAATCTGGGCGCAGTGATAAGCCTATTCTTCAATGTATTAAACGCCATTTGTTATGCCTCTCCCCAGTGAAATGTAATTTTTTGTTTTAGCAAATTTTCCAATGGTATAGTGATCTCGGCATACCCCTTAATAAATCTTTGCTAATACCCCGTATGCCCAAGGAATCCACACACTGCACTCTAGCTGGTAGGTTCCCCTAATCCCACAATAACGGAAAATTTGGAAGGATCCACCAGTAAGCCTTCCTTACATATGATATGCCCCAACAAGGTTCTAAACGGAGTAGCAAAAATACATTTCTTACTATTGAGATCTTTCAAACATCAGCCTCAAATTTTCACAATGGTCCCTCACTAATCCATATAATGTCCAGTCATTCTGGTAGACTTGTAGAAACTTATGGATGAAGTCCTAAAACACCTGAACCAAAATGCATGAAAACACAACAAGCACATTCTTCAGTCCAAAAGGCATGACCATGTAGGTATAAATTCCCCATTCTATGGAGAAATTTGTCTTTTCTTAGTCCTCCTTTACAATTCTAACCTGATGATATCCTGAGAGTCCATCTGTGAAAGAATAGATTTTGCACCCAAATACTCCTTCCAAGATCTCCTTGGTGAAGGAGGTTAGAAAAGGGTCAATAAAAAATACCACATTCAAATCCATGTAATCAACACAAATTCTTATCCTCCCATCCTTCTTAATGTTAATGACTATTGGCTTTATCCATTCTGATTCTAAAACATCCTCAATGATGCCTAAAGTGATCATCTTGTCGATCTTTTCCTTGACTTTAACGCGTAGATTTGGATTCATTCAATAAGGTCTCTTCTAAATTAGGTGCACACCTTCCTTTAACTTGATCTTCATTTCTCCCAAGGAGTGGTGAACTCCTTCAATCTTGTGGTACCCATGCAAAAAAAAATCTTGAAATTCACGCAACATATCGATGATCTTCAAAACCTCCTTTTTTGTCTAGTAGTCTCCAATAGTCGCTCGCCTCCTTAGGTTCCACCTCCAAACCAATTTTAACCTTCTTGGTTTTCAGGGGTTCATGGTAGGAACACATTTTCTCATCAATGCTATCCATAACCTTGCATGTACCCACGATATGGTTAACATCCAAGTTTTCCACCTCTTCACCATTAATCACATAGACCAACTTTCCTTTCTCTCTTTCTATGCATGCGCTCTCAAGTTGTATCTCCTATGATTCTTCCTCATCAAAGCATGCTTATAAGCCATATTCACCCAATAATTCCAGTATTTTATCCTCTGTTATGGCACTATCTCCCATAGTTAGGAGCTTAACAACCTACAACGCCTCATCCACAAATGGATTAGTACTCTAATATTCGAAAGCTTGAAGGAGATTAGTCGTCAACTCCTACCAGTTTCATGTCTGACAACACATCTCTGAGTGAATGTACCATGCACGTGTGTAGACTTGTAAGGTGGAGTAAAGCTTATGCACCCATAAAGACAGAGGCAATTCTTTCATACCTTCCATCCAAGCCTTCTCACATGCTTAGATGTGAAACAAGGCAAGTTCCTTCCCATGATAATCTTGTATGATAGTAGGTGCATTTCTCTAGACAAACCTAACAAAGGACGTGATTCTCACTTCACACCACTCTAGAAGGTTATCATGATGTGTCACCCACCAACGTGTTGTGGTCCCGAGGAAGGTATAGCTAAGCATCCTTCTCCTTTCAATCTCACATATCTATTAGGTCTCCATTTCTCGTAGGAAAAACATCAAGGTCGGTTCCCCCATAATAACTTGACAACTTATTTCCTCTTAGGCATTTGACTAAGAAAGCCTTTGTTACTCTCGTCACAGAGCTTCTTAACTACCTTCCAACTAACTCATATGTCTCGTGCACCCAATTTTCACATGCCACACTAGTTGTATCACTTATAGATTGAGCATCTTCCCACTGAATAATTGCCTTATTTTGTTGATTTCACAACCTTAGGGTGTCTTATAGTGCACACATATATTCTATCTATATCTCCTTCTCCCAAGGGTTCAGTATATGGCGTTGACTTTCCATCTGTCAATAGGATGATAACATGTTCCTCCTTGTTCTCAAAACTTATATACCTCTTATTGAAACATAAGTCAACATTGTTCTTATAGCACCATGGGCGCCCAAGTAACGCTAGAAATTTGTCCACCTCAGCAAGCGCTAAGACTTCGAAGTCTTCAGTGAATTTCTCTCCTTGGATAGTGATAGCAGCATCCTTTAAAACTCCAATGGGCATTACCTTCATCTTTTTCTCCATATACAACACATTTGAAGATGGATGTAATGGGGGCCTTCCCATTTGATTCCACGTGTCCAAGGTGAGAACGTTAACTTATGCACCCTTGTCGATTAGGATATTGCTCAGGAGCCATCCATCAACCACGGCATTCATGGTAATTTCCTTATCATAGTCAATATTGTGAGGAGGTAGATTAGCATGTAAAACATGCCTTTTGCACTCTGCTCCAGTGCTTGGTATCTTATCCCTCAACCATTCTCCTAATAGAGGAATGATATTCTCTCGACGCAACATCTTACACACCTCTCTAACATCATCTATATTTGACTGAGGGACCTCAGTGCTTTTCTTATGCCCCAACTTCCTGGATTGCTTCTTTAGACATTGAAATTCCCCTTGAAGACTTCTGATTACGTCCATGGTCTCTTGATAGACTTCCTTCTGATGGGTAGGGTCTGGATACTTCCCATATACCACCTCTTTTCTTGTAATCAGTGGTCTCTACTTTGTTATTTCCCTAGCATGCGTAGCCTCAGCTCATGTCATCACTAGTACAAGTTCTAACTCTGACTCACGCACCACCCTTGGAATCCATTGTGAGTCTTCTTTCTTCATGCTTACCATCCCAGCACCCTTGTCCTTTCATTGTTGTTGGATCATGTGTTCAAATAATTCTGGGAACTTCTCATACTTGTACTTCTTCCCACAAAAAGATCATTGTAGTAGGTTAGAACATTCACACTTGTAATGCTCTGTGGACCCACAATTATAACAATTTCCATGAGGGAATTCACCTCTTCCACCTGCGCGATTGCCACGACCTCTAAATCCTCCTTCATGACCTCCTCCATTTGCGTGTCCTTTATAGTGATGACCATCATCCTTGGAATTTTTTGTAATGCTGGTTTGGCACACACCAATATTAATGGCATCATGTATTTGGTCAATCAATCTACAATCCTTGGTGTCATGAGTAGTAGAGGTGAAAATATTGTAATAGCAAGACACATTCTTATGGATCGCACACTGCAGTAGTGGAAACCTACTTGCATCATGATCTCCATGGAAAATCTCACAGTCTGCTGTCATGGCACGTACCAATCTCTGAGGACAATTGTCCTTCGTATGCCCCTCTACCTCACAATTTGTGCACCATAGGCCACTAAGAGTCTTAGGTGTCGAGTTCACAGATAGCTTCTTCAGTTGTTTTTCCATGGCAGTAATTTGACCTTCAAGAAAAGGAAAAACACTGGTATCCACGCTTCCCACAACCTCCAAGGCCTCATGCGGGTCTGTGAAAGTCATGCGAAAGTGCTCTCCTAAAGGGATTTATTAATCCTCCAACAAACCATTGAGTATGTTGAGAAGGATGAATATCATAAGACAGTTTTGACAAGAGAGTCATAAAGTGCGCGTCATATTCCCGAACACTCTTTGGCATACCTTGTCGAATCTTCTTCAGTGCGCTAATGTTCTTATGTTCAAACTCAAGGATATGGAATTCAGCTAAGAAGGCACTATGCAGCACAGTATAATCTACTATTGTCTGGTGAGGATCATACTTTAGGTACCAACTATGTGCGTGCCCTTGCAACGTTGTTGCAAACTGACTTGCCTTACATTCCAAGGTAGTGATCCCTTTTGTGCGCCATAGAAACTCACATTTTTGTACATTCTCTACAGCATCCTCAACACCTTTATAATCTGGTATATGCAAATACATTTCAAAGAACACTTTTTGAGGTGGTTGATGCCCTTCTCCACCTGATCCAGAATATAGATTCCCCCAAATGTTTCCTCCACCACTAGATCCACCAGCGCATGTTCCTCCTGACCCACCAGATCCTCTAGGTGCACCAGGTCTGATAGTTCCTACTCCACCTAACCCACCAGATCCACCTCCCGTAGCTGGTAAAGGTCCTAAAGTGGTTGTGCCTTGTGTCCCCACTATCATGTTAAACTACGTGCCAACAGTCTATGATATTACACCGCTACCATATGTGTGTCCCGTGCCACTTCCAGATGCGATACCCAAGATGAGTGTACCCATAATTTTTCCAAACATTATACCAAACAATATAGCTCTGAACACAGAAAATGATTCTGCAGCCATGGATTTACCAAATGAAAAATTATACCTCCTAGGTGTTGATCGGTTACTCCCACCAATACCAAATAGGCTAGTAATACTTATCTCTAGATTTAGAAAACTAAGCGTCAATGGTTGGTAACCATGTGGATTTAGATGCATGCCAACGGCTCTTCTCCTTTCTTTATATGACGAGCTCTCTCCAGAATCCGAGGGGGTTTCTCTTTCGTGCTTGCCAAGATGGGGTAGCACATACTGCTCAAGTTCCACGTCCTCCGTGTGAACCTCAAATCCTTCCCACAACATCTGCCTCCATAAATCAATCACTCCTGCAACTTCACATTTTCTTTCCAACTCCCTCTCTTGAGATCCATTATACTTGAGCCACTTCTCCTCTCTCTTAATATTTTTTCCGCAAGGTTTGTCATCCTTCTACCACGCCAGCTTCTGCACCCCGCACCTAGCAGGAATTTAACTAGCCATGGGAAATGCTTCCAAACTCAAAGTAATGACCAATATCTTGATAGCTAGTGGAATAGCATGCAAGAATGATCCTCTAGGCCCCCTTAAGAACTCAAACTCAGCAATCTCTAGACAGGAATATGTAGAAATCACGTACTCGAAGGTGTAACTTGTCAACACTCTACTCCACCAGTGATCAACAACACGGGTCCATGTCAGATCGGCATCATGCAACGGTTGATATTCCTCTTGGGTCTAAACACGAGGTCTATAATACCAACTTTTCCTTGATGCATATGTTGATAGCCATTCATACAACTCTATTGGGAAACAGCATAAGAATGTCTCAAAGAGTTCATGATACAGGTTTTCCTCCACCCATTTTCATGCATCAAACTCAGATCCAATATTGAAGCTCTAAGAAAACTCATCCTCCATGTTTTTGAGCCATGCTTCAATACTATCCAAGGTCAAATGCTTTGTCATCACACATTTCTATCACAATAGCTTCAAAAGAGGTCCCTGCAACGAAACCAAGATGTAATCATTATTTTACCCTCAATACTTCTTTCTAGCCCCAAACACACCAGCCTATCATCCATCATACATTAGGCACTCACCTGAGGTGTGTGCGGGCATCGAGCCCCTTCTTTATGTGAGCTTTGCAAGAGATTTCTATTGTTAATGGAGGATTTATTTGCAAAAATAGAAGTACATTCACTTAATTTAAAAGGTAGAAGATGCAACTAGAAAATCTACACATCTATGCATAAAAAAAGCTAAATAAATATTGCATGAAGCACAAGAAACTAGATCTGAATCATGACAAGTCAAATAACATGAGGATTTACACCCATAAACAAGATGTATGAATAGATCCATGTATATTGATTTAACAGAGTCTTTGGTAGTCATACTAACAGGTTATCCTCCACCCATTTTCATGCAGCAAACTCAAATCTAGTATTGAAGCTCTAAGAAAACTCATCCTCCATCTTTTTGAGCCACACATTGATACTATCCAAGTTTGAGTTCTCCATCATCACACATTTATTTCACAATAGCTTCAAAAGAGGTCTTGGTAATGGAACCAAGATGTAGTCATTATTTTACCCTCAATACTTCTTTCTAGCCCCAAGCACACCGACTTATCATCCAGCATACGCTGGGTGCTCACCCGAGGTGCGCGTAGGCATTGAGCGCTTCCTTTATGTGAGCTTTGCAAGAGAGTTCTATTATTAATGGAGGATTTATTTGCATAAATAAAAGTACATTCACTTACTTTAAAAGGCAAAAGATACAACTAGCAGATCTATATACCTATGCATCACAAAAGCTAAATAAATATTGCACGAAGCACAAGAAACCAGATCTAAATCATGATAAGTCAAATAACATGAGGTTTTATGCCCATAAATAAGATGTACATAATAGATCCATGTATATTGATTTTTCAAAGTCTCTGGTAGCCATACTACATTCAAAAGGGTCATCTCAGACCATATACATTAAATGACAGAGACTCAACTCCTACAAACCTATCTGATCATAGATCCTAACTATACTTTTCCCCATTCTTTCCCTTGTTACAGATCCCAGTACCTATACATATGTTTTATGGTATCCCTTACAACCCTCTAGCACTAAGTACTCTAAACCCTAGCATCGTGAACTCTAAACCCTTAGCATTTCTACAGCACTTCGTTACTCTCTTTGTCTTTCTCTACATTCTCTATACATTCTCTTCGTGCCTCTCTATCTGTGCTCCTGTTTCAAGCACCTCTTTAAATAGGATCATCGACCACCGCTATGAATTCTCTTCTGAGAAAATTATGTGTGGAAGTTTTGATTTGGTCCTCCATGGTGAATGTTTATCCTTTTTACAAACCTTCCAATCACTGTAATGATGTCTCTGGGAATATTTCCTGTATGGAATATCATTTTATTAACCTCCAAGGTTCCAGGCTGACACCTTATCCACTTATTACACCTAGTCGGGTCCTCACTCCTCAAGTGACTCCATGATGTTAGATACAGCTAAGTCCTTTAAACCCTTATCATGCCTCCCATGCACACCCTGGTTTCACATAAACCCTTCTTAAACCCCTTTTTTGTGTGTGTTTTTCCCTAAGTGCCCTTCTATCTATTGATCTTAAGCGCACGCCTCTTGGTACTTAGCCAATATTTTAGGGTCCAATACGATGCATACTTTTACTATGTATATTGGGTTTTCTTTCCTTTTTATCTTTTATTTTTCTTTGGACCAATTACCAGTATTATGTTCCCATATTAGTTCATTTATAGCCATGGTGTATACATCTACTGTGTATATTGGGTTTGTTTTACTTTTTATCTTTTACTTGTTGTGTGTGTTTTTTTATGCACATAATGGGTTAAACGTTACAATTTTTTCATAATCATGGTGACAACTTGATTGTGCAACATTAAAATAAGGTTGTTGTAACTTTAACTATCTAAATGGAAGCTCATGCTATGAGAAAACTCACTCACATTATTCTGCTACTCCTTGACTCATCCTCCCTTTTCCTTCTTCCTATCAAGTGGTTGTACACCACTTTGTTGTGTCACCCATCCGCTTGAGGGGGCATCCCCTTAGCATCCACACTCATTGGAGCATCTAAATGCTTCACCAAGGCATATCACACAGGTTTACCATGCTTCATTGTCTTCTACTCACTAATGTACATGTGTCTATTATCATTAAAATGCTATTACTTCGTAATAACACTTTAAAGAGGGGAAAATGTAGACACCCTAAAAATACATACATATTTCTAGCCATTCCTAACTATCCATATCCTTTGTATAATATACTTCTTTGTAGAACATCCACCATATGTTGGGCACTCACCTGAGGCAACCAGTCATTTGCTTGAGTTTTTCCTTGTATACACCTCTCTTCCCTCCTCTCCAGTTCCTAAATCTCTTCAATTTAATAATCCTTCCTCAAATACTATGGAAATTGACTTATAAGAGATAGATCATCCTTCTTCTAGCATAATGGATGTAGACCTTGAGGGTGAGTTTTCTCAATCTTTGTCTCAGTCAAAAGTTCCTATATGGGCTAAAAATTTGGTTTCAAATTCTCAGCCTAATGATTTGATAAAGATAACTCGCATTCAGCATTCTTATCATGCCTTGTAAACTACTTATGAAGTTGAACCTCAATATTTTGAAGAAGCAGACTAGATGGAATATGGATTGCATTCATGGAAGCTAAGTACAATGCTCTAATCAAAAATAAAACTTGGGAATTAGTCTTTCTTCCTCCTAAAATAATCATTGTAGGTTCTAGATGTTTGTATAAAATTAAATATAACTTTGTTGATAAGATTGCTAGATTTAAGGCTAAATTAGTTGTTAGAGGGTTTACTCAAAAACCAGGTTTGGATTATGTTGAAACATTTTCCCCCATTGCAAAAATGAGCACTGTTAGAATCCTTCTAGCTCTAGTTACTCAACATGGTTAGGAGATTCACTAAATGGATGTCAAAAATGATTTTTTATATGGTGACTCGAAAGAAGAAATTTATATGCATCAACCTAAATGATTTGAAGAACATGGCAAAGAATGATATGTTTGTAAACTTAATGGACTTAAACAAACTCCTAGAGCTTCGTATGCTAAGATAAATAGTTTCTTTCAAGAGCTTGGTTTCAATAGTTGTTTTGCTATAATGATTTATTCGTTAAAATTGAAAACAATCATGTTATTATCATTGTCTTGTATGATGATGATCTCTTGATTACTAGTAGTGATAAGAATTTGATTCTTAAAATCAAAGAGAAATTAAGGAAATGGTTTGAAATTATTGATTTATGATTGTTAAATCATTTTTAGGCATGGTTATTTGTCTAATTCACAAATCTATTATTACATCTCAATCACAAAGTGTCACTAATCTTCTTTAAAAAATTAATATGATTGATTGTAAGTCGGTCTCTATTCCTATGGAAGTTGGTGTTAAATTAGATTCAAAACCTTCTTGTGATAAATTTAATCCTACTTTATATAGACAGCTTGTTGGTAGTTTGATTTATTTAACTATCACTAGGCCTGATATATCCTATGCAGTTGGAATTGTTTCTAGATTCATGCAGGATCCTTATGAGGACTATTGGAAAATGTCAACAAGGATTTTAAGGTGTATCAAATGTACAATCAATTATGGTTTGTGTTATTCTTCTTGTGATAATACAATTTTTAATTATTATTGTGATTCTGACCATGATGGTGATATTATAGATAGAAAATCTACTTTTGGATGTGTTGAAGTAGGGTGCAGGTATAATAACTTGGAGCAACATGAAAAAATCAACAGTATCTATCTCTTTTACTGAAGTAGGGTATATAAATGCTATAAAAATAGCCAAGGAAATTATATGGCTCAAAAAACTATTGGAAGAACTTCACATTGGCGTCAGAGGAAGCACACTTCTTTTATGTAACAACCAAAGTTGCATTGCTCTTGCAAACAATTCAATCCAACATCAAATAACCAAGCATATTGATATCCATATGCACTTCATATGGGAGAAAGTTCTCGATGGTGACATAGATCTCAAGTTTTTTTCCATTGAAGAGTGTGTTGCAAACATTTTAATCAAGTCATTGTGTGCTCCAAAGTTCTACAAATTTCGTGCTATGTTGGGCATTTCATATTTTAACTCTTATAATCATGTGAATGACATTGATCTTTACCTCTGGATCATATGAGTTTTGGCCTTTCAGAGTTGTCGTTAAGGGGAAAATAAGAAATGAGCATGTTACATGTTTTTTTGTGCAATGTCATCTCTTAATGGATTGATTGTGTCAAAATTGGATACTCTCTAGAATATTTCTATTTTGTTTGTGTAAATTGTCATGTTATGTGAAGTTTACATGTCATCCCCACAAGCATTAGATGTGACAAGTTTTTTGTTATATAAAAACTCCATGATCTTATGTAAGACTTCATCCTTAATCACTTTATCTTGAGAATTAGGTTTGTTCTAGTATATTGTAATTTTTACAAAACCCGTGGGACACTTGCTTTGTGTTGCAACTTCCTGAAAATCTAAGGAGCACTAATGCAATGTACCGGATTTTCTAAAACCCGCGGCACAGTTTCAATTGTTTACGGATTTCTTAAACCTGCAGCATACTTTGGTAGTGTACCGTGGAGTTGCAAAACACGCAGACCACTATAGAAGTATACCATGAAATTGTAAAATACGTGGAACACTATCATAGTGCACCGCAGAGTTGAAAAAACTGCAGGACGCTACTGTAGTACACCGCAGAACTGTAAAATTTGCATAACTTTTGCATTTGGTTCAAGGCTTGTTTAATTCTGTAAGATACTACAACAGTGAACCACGACACTAATGTAGTATATTACGGAATTACAAATCCGCAAAACAATTTTTTTGCGGCATGTTAAGCCTAAATCACTCGATTTATGGATTGTAATTCCTTTTGTACCAAAAGGTGACTTGGCATGTGTTATTTGGAACAAACCTTGTTTTTGACATGGAAATACAACTTTGCATGTTTTCCTACTTAACATTAAGGGGGAGTGTTGGGTTTATAATATTAAGCAGGAAACTGCTTATTTAGAAACCCGTCAAATACTATAATTTTGGTTTATAGCTTATATTTAAAATATAAGCATGGCAGATCCACTATTGTTGTCGGCACTGTTTAAAATGTAAGATTGACCCAAAAGCGGTCACCCACCTTGTATAAAACAAGGTGATCTCATTAGAGATCAATATATGGGGACACACATGTGAAATATCAAGTGTGGCATATGAATGCGAGCTATATGTGCGAGCTGATTATAGATACATGATGCAAATGGTGAAAAACACATGAGCAAATGAATGATGCAATCTATAATCCCTTCTTGAAGGTGTAACTGCAAGTGGATCGTTGGAAATAGTGGGAGTGTTGGATCTAATTGAATTCTCAATAAACATAGGTGATTTTTAGTGGGTATTTTGCCTTTCATGGTTTTCCCACTTATATCTTGTGTCACTGTGTTCATTTATTTTTTGTTTCATGTTGTTTACATTTTATAATCTACAATATAAACATCATAATCTATGTTTTAATCACTACATTGCATAAACTACAATTTTTGACAATTTAATGTGGTGGACCTATAATTTGTAACATTATTTATCACCTAAATTTCCTAACGCAAATGTCTTCACCAAAAATGCTTTCATGTGTAGGATACCATCAATGTATAGATTATAGGCACACAGAAGTCAGCCGGTGAAAGGATGAAACAACAGTTCCAATTTTAGGCCCTCTCAATGTGTTCAAATAGCTTCACTCCACGTCCATATAGCCATGAATAATTCTACATATGTGAATTTGTGGGTGCACGAGTATAAAGACCACAGAATATGCGGCAATTAGCTAGCAATTGTAAGAGGATCACCAGACGTTCAAATGGCTAATTCTTAAATAAACATGAATAGGAAAATGAATAGACAAATCTGCACTAGAAGAAGACAGAGATGTCTAAGGCAATGGTCTATGCTCCAAATAAAGAACAAAATACACAAGACTCTCCTAGACAATTATATGCAAGTCTTCGATCCCAATGTGAAATTCTTTTACAATGTGATACGTCCTGGTAATACTTCACACTGTGCTACAATTTGACAATGACATGGCTTCTTTATAACTTTTTCCAGTATCTTGATTTGCTTGAAACTGCACACAACTTGGTGAAATGGTGGGCTTGCACAAATTGGACAGCTAGTGTGTAAAATTTTTCAAAGATAATGCCAAGGAAATCAGTTGAATACCAATATAAATGTTTGACAACACACAGAATTGTTTTCTTTTGACATTGTTGTCCTCTCAAAATTTCCCCTCTTTTGAAAGTAAAAAATTGAAAATTTTGAGTTAACACCCTTTTATGATGTTCTAGTGAAGTGAAAAGTTGAGGAGTTAGTGAAAATTCACGTTTTTTGCAGTCATTTTGGTGATTTGCAGGTCTGTCGGACATTTTTGTCCCGTATGTCCCAAGTTCTTCGAGACCTTCTATTCCTTAATCAGCCGCTTTCCCTGAAAATCTTTTAACTTTCAGTTCTGTCAGAACTTTTTGGTCCATTTGTTCCAAGTTCACTCGGGCTTTCTGTTCCCTGATTGCCCGCATCGAGGCCTATCGTGTACTTTCGTCCCATCTGTCCCAAAAGCGTTTGTGCCTTCTTTCCCCGCTTTTCCCGCATCGCGCGCGTCGGCCGAATCATGTCTTCACGTCTCTCGCATTTCCAAGTTTCTGAACTGTCTGTGCTCATTTGGCCTGCTTTACCTACGTCGGGTCTTCGCGTCCCCCATGTCCCAAATGTACCAAATACCATCCAGGCCAGTTTTTGCCGCTCTTCCCGATTCTTTCTTTTTTTGAGTCGGTACATATGAATTTAATGCGCATTTATGACCTTCTCTCTCCTAAACGGCTATTTAATAGGACTACCCTCTACGCATTAGGCACACTACTCACTTGTTATCATTCGCTTGAATCCCTACAATTAAGACTGTCTACTCATGCTCCCATTCCCTTTACATTTTTCATTGCGAATTTGATTTGTGAAGGCTGTTTCCCTGAATGTTGCAAATATGAAGATTAAATTCCAAGGTCAAGAACACGTTTCGCCGCTTGAGTCCTCTGTTCCCGATATCGGGGATAGTGAGGTTCGACTCTTGGATTTTGGTGATTTCTGGAACAGATTGACTAACCCTGATTCTTCCCCCATAGAAAATGATCAATGATAGTGGCCTTGTGTACGCTGCATGTTTCCCAATCTTAGTACAATGTGCCGACACCGTGCTCGCTTGCAGGGCTCACTTTAACCCTGACACCAAGGAATTGTCTAATGTGCACGGGGAGCTGATTGTTAAACTCGATGCTTGTTGGTTGGATATTTTGTCAAACCAAAATATGAGGTTCAACCACAGTATATGAGATTAAATCCCTCCTCAAAGACAGGTGAGGCTGCCTGCTTATTACTAATCTAAAACACAGTAAAAACGATATATACATTATTCACACTAATCTAACCATTGGGGGTGGGATGGAATCCCGAAATCCACATTCACACGATTCAAGGATATTTATTTCGTAAATGAACTGGGTTAGAAATTGTTACAATGAAAGAAGCACAGTAGAAAGGAAATGAGAGAAACGTATTTTCTTTCGAGTAAACACAGAGCACGAAATAATCATACGAGCTTTAGATCACAGATATAATGTCTGAAATAATTAGAAACACTAAGATGCTATGCAAAGAATAGCATAAGATCATGAACATAAGAACATTGTCTTAAGTAAGATATATTCCACAACACAAATTCTGTAAAATAATATCGACTCCTATTCTTCAAAATGATTGAATGAAAACACAAAGTTTTTCTTCTTTCCAATAGCCCTCTATGTTTGGCCTATGCAGATGCTGGGTTCCATATGCTCTGAGCACTCCTCGGATGTCAAAACCGTCTCGAGGCTTCATATGCTTCTTCAATTTGTCTTGAAGTTCGTGGACAACATTTTTGGCTTTCACTACTGTTGAGCAAGTATATCTCCCAATAGAAATTGGGAAGGATACAGCAACCTTATGTTTGCTTTATTGGAATTTATGGAAATCCAACAGCTGCCTAACCAACTCCATCAATATCAGTCTATCCCCTGGATATCGGGGCAGGCGAAAAGGATCTCCTGAGTACATGACCACCCAAAGATATGTAAACTTCTTGAATTGTAAGAAGATACATCCCCATTTAGAAACTTCAGCCCAAGCCTCATCTGAGACTCTTGTCTTCCTCAGCTCAGGGTTTATCCTGCAGATATTTTCATAGAAAAAGGCATCATTCACCCTCCTGAAATGGTCTTTGGACCCCTTCTTTGTCAATTGAGGGAAGTATTGATACACCTGGTTCGCCGTTCCACTTCCCTTGGTATCCAGCCCGGGATAGTTCCTCATCCCGGCTGCTGGCGATATGTGACATATGAAGACATATAAAAATTTCCCAGTTGACAAGACCGTTGTCATTTGGGAATCAATCTCATTGCTGATGAGAGTACCCCAGTCAATCCCCTGCTGATTCTTCTTGATGGTGATCATAAATTGATACATCCATCCTTGAAATACATTTGATTCAGGAAAACCAAAAACCCAAATCAGCAAGGTGATGATGTCATTGATTTCTTGGATGAAATCACTCCTGGGGATAATCCTTGGAAATCTAGAGACAGCTGGTTTGGCCTTGATCAGGAACTTCTTGTTCACATGTTTGATGCAGTCTTCCTGATCGTTGTCCCA
The DNA here is from genome assembly GCA_019776745.2 of Taxus chinensis. NCBI lineage: Eukaryota > Viridiplantae > Streptophyta > Pinopsida > Cupressales > Taxaceae > Taxus > Taxus chinensis. The sequence goes on along the minus strand of CM034151.1, from coordinate 6,490,452 downwards.
GGCTTTCTGAGTTGACTTGATGTCTAACTCTCCATACTCTTCAAAATTGGGCAGTTTTAGGAGATCATCAAAGTAACCTCCATCCAATTTGATCACTACTTCACCTGATTGACTTCTCACAGAACGAGACACCGAGTCATAACTGGATGCACAAGCCAAGATGAATTCTGGACACTGAGCGGACTTGGGAAAACCCGCTGCGAGAGGCAAGCCACTATCGGCTATAGTTTTCATCCATGGAGTTTGGGAGGAACTCCTCACCCTACTCCAGAAATCTTCAATGTCTATATTTTCGAGTTCGGTGTCTCGGATGTCGTAGTTGCAATCAATATACGATGGAGATTCCAACTTTTTAAACTTGTATTTCATTCTGCCTGACTTCTCGGTCTTTTCCTGAGATGGACCAGGGTCCAACATGAAGGATGTCGAAGGAAGAAAGTTTCAAATCTCAGGAGATGTTGCTCACTATGAGAATCCCGACCTACTGGATATGCCGGAAGAATGGAAGAGTCCGACACTAGTGAAGATGATGTCGGAAAATCCTAAAAACCCGATGCGCTGAGAATGTCGGAAACTCTGGAAAGTCCGACACGTTTGATAATGTCAGAACTTTGGGAAATCCTGACACTGCCGATGATGTCGAAAATGGAAGAAATCCCGACACTTGTGTTGATGCCGGGAACTCTGGAAAGTCCGGCACGCCAAGCCTTCAATATACTTCGGGTCTTCGACACTGCACAACAGCCTTCAAAACCCGAGAAGAGAAAAATAGGGTTTTTCATTGAATTTCAAACATGCAATCTCCTTTTAACCATTCATGTACCAGGCACATAATAAAACTTTAAGGAAATAGCACCAAGTGGTAATTTAGAAGAGATAGACCCTAAAACCTAAACCCCTTTTTTCAAAACAACTCCAGAAAGAAGAAGAATAAAAATATTTCAAAACCCAGTAAGAAAATGGGAAGAATTCACGCGCAATCAATCCATAAAAACTAGGAACAAAGAGTGGAGAGAGAAATACCTTTAACCAGAGAAAGGGAAGATCAAAAAATGGCGATTCAATCGGGCACAGGTGAGCTTTCGGGTTTTGAGGTTGGAAGAGCATGTACGAAAAATCCACGAGTTAAAAATACATCCGGTAAAAATGACATGGAAATCCATGTATTTATAAGAAAATTTGTAATTAATACACTTCAGCTCGGCACGTACCAACTCACTGACAACTCGGCATGAATGCCATATCAGCATGTTAGAGAGGTCCGAAAACCCGACACAAGGGGGCTTAGTGCAATTCGGGTTTCAGGTTTCGGGAAACACAAGACATAAAGCATGAGATGTTTAGATGCTTCACAGCTCTGAAAACCTGATACAAAGGACTAAATCGGACTTCAGGTATCGGGGAACAGGTCACACAAAACATGTTTTGAATTAGGCATGTTCCGATGCACCGGAGGTCTGAAAACCTGATTTTCTCAATATGAAGCGGGTTTCGGGTATCAGAAAACAGGCGACACAAGGCATGTTAAAACTCATGTCGAGCTATCAGAAAAACTCAGAAACCCGAATTTCTCTAAAAGAGGCCATAATGCAAAATAAACTTCAAAAATTTCGTAGGGGTTATCTAATCGTTTTGTCGTTTCTCTAAAAAACGGAGATAACAGCTGGCTCCAGCTGGGGACTTTCTTTGTAATACAAAAGGAAGAGAACTCAGAATCTCTGGTATTTATTCATTGGGCTACGGAGAAAAGAATAAAAACCAAAAAAAAAAAAAACGAAGAAAGAAAGAAAGAAAACAAAAAGCAAACACACTACAAAAAGTAAAATATGTACAATGTAAGAGAGCATCTTGCATTAATGGTGGAACAGCTTTAGATGTTGTCCACTGAAAGCAAAAGGGAGTAACCCTCCATCCAGATATGATAGAAGAAAACTATTTTCACCATTCAGCTCGTGCATATTGAAAGGTCCTCTCCATAAAGAATCAAACTTCCCGTGCATTCCTTTCTGTTCTTTCCTCTTATCCCAAAGCAACACCAGGTCTCCAATCTGAAAGCTACGCTGCTTTGATTTTTTGTCAAAAATTTTCTTCACTGTGCGCTGATGATCTACGATGCGATCAACCACATTGATTCGTTCCTCTTCTAGCTTGGCTAGGTACATAACCCTCTTCTCGATAGAATTCTAAAAAGCCGCATCTTCAACAGCTTTTGCCAACTGCAAGGCCGACAATTCTACTGAGATAGGAATTTCAGCATCGATCCCATATAGCAATTGGAAAGGAGACATCCCTATGGCTCGCTTTGGAGTGATCCGATCAGCCCACAACGCATCATATAATGCTTTGTGCCATGTCCTCTGATTTTCATCTACTAGTTTCCTAATTATGGTAAGGCTCTGAATAGCCTTTACCCTTTTTGGGTCAATTTTGGTTCCTTCTTTAGTCACAATATGACCCAACAATTTTCCTTCGGTCACCCCGAACATGGACTTCTTGGGATTCAATGAAATCCCGTGACGCTTGCATCTCAAAAGTACTTGTTCTAAATGATCATAATGATCACTCCATTTTTTAGAGAAAATGGTCAAGTCATCCAAATACACAACTATGACCTTGCCCATCAAATATTTGAATGCCAAGTCCATAGCTCTCTGAAAAGTGGCTCCGGCGTTGATCAAGCTAAAAGGCATCCTCCTGTAAGCAAAGGTACCCCATGGGGTCGTGAAGGTCGTCTTGTGTTGATCCTCTGGCATTACCTCGACTTGGTTATATCCTGAAAATCCGTCGAGCATGGAAAGCATTTCTGATCTAGTAACAGTTTGTAATACCTGATCCATGATAGGCAAGGGATAGTCTATCCACTTCAGTGAGGACTGATTCAAGTTCCAGAAGTCAACACAGATCAGGATTTCACCATTCTTCTTCCTGACAGGAACAATGTTAGCAATCCAAGTGGAGTGATGGATTGGGAAAATAATTCTAGCATCTAACATCTTCTGAATTTCTGCCAGGATAGTTCCTGAGATCTTGGGATTGTAATGTCTTTTCTTTTGTCTCTACAGCTTCACATTAGGCTTCAAAGGGATACTGTGCTGTACATCTTTGGGCTTGAAGGATTTTAAATCTGCATAACACCAGGTCAACACATCGATGTATTTCTTCAAAAGCGAAGTGAATCTCACCTTCTCTTCGGGAGAACAACATTTCCTGATATTCACCATCCGAGGTTGATCAGACGAACCTAGATTGATTTGATCTACTTCAGAGGAAGAAACTCCTTCGACTTTCCTTTTGTTTTGAATAAAACGATCATGCTTATCAAACAAGCCCTCCAAAGAAACCAAACCTTTTGGTATCTTGTTTCCTTTTAGCTGAATAAATTCACCATCAACCTCTTGATATGGATCCGAGATAGTTTCACGGAAGGCTGATTCTGAACCTTCAAAATATAACTCACTGAAATTGTCAGCCTTTTCTAGAAAAGCCAACACCTGTTGATCATCATTGAACACTTGCCAATGAGTTGCATTATCTGGGATACTGGGATGATACACAATCTCGATAGAGTATGTATCTTGCTTGAACTGAGGATGAGGAAGAAGAAGGGATGCAAATATGGCCAAAGAATCAGCCTTGTCATTATAATCTCTCAAAACTGCCCTAATAGAAAATGCATCAAAGCATTCTATACTATCCCAAACTTTATTCTGGTAATGTTTCAACCGATCATTTTTCACCTGATGTATACCCCTAACCTGATTGACAATCAGCTCCGCATCTCCCTGAACCTTGAGATTTCAGATTCCGTTCTGTCTGGCCATTTCTAATCCTAATAACAGGGCTTCATATTCAGCCGTGTTGTTAGTATTATCAAATTGCAACTTGTAAGCTGATGGGAAAATCTTGGAGCTAGGAGATATAAGGACAACACCAGTGCCTAATCCAGAGGTTGAGTAGCTACCATCAAATTTGAGCATCCAAATAGCATTGGGATCTTCTTCTTCAACATCTACAATGGGTATCTCTGAAGTCATGAAATAATTCCCAAAGCTAGCATCTTCGAAAAGAATCTGAGCTTTTGGATCATTTGATTTGGTCACCAAATACTTTGCCTGTGGTTCAGGATGAAGAACCTGATGAACCCCATTGACCGGGATCTTAGCTTTGGTCTAATCCATATTAATCTCTCCTCCGACATCTTTACAAAATCCTCTACCCAAGAGGATACCGTAAGCTGCAGGAATGTCGGCAACCAGAATAGTCATTTTCACTCTCTTCTCAGGGAAGGCAACAAATGCAAACTGTGTGTCCTTGATTTGACCAATCAAAGGGACTTGTTTAGTTTTCATGGAGTAGCACCATCCATATGACTTAGTCAAAGTAAGTCCAAGGGCATGGGCCACTTTTGCGGGCATAACATTATCAGAGGCTCCTGAGTCGATGATGTAATTGCTAAGTTTAAACCTATTTATAAGTAGAGACAAATAAAATGGTTCAATCTTTCCTGAAGAAGAAGCAGAGGTCAGATTGTTCTGTGGTGGGAGTTGAGTAGGATTTGGAAGGAGACCTTTTGAAGGTGATGGAACAGCCGCTTTACTTCTAATGAACTTGGCCAGCTTTTCAAACTGTTCAGGATTCGACTGAAGGTATTCTGCCTCTGACATTTGAATTTTGGTTCTCTTTGCATGATCAACAATGTCAAAAGTAGTATAAGAAGGAATGATGGTAGGCTCAGTCCTAATTACATGAGCTTGTGCCGAGGCACTGATCTTAGGAGAAGGAGAATAAGGAGCAGCTGCCTTTTTGGTAACCTCTCTTTCAGTTTGCGCCGAAATAGGGGTACCCCTCTTAACTATGGATATGGGAGGTTCCTTATTCTTTTCCTTAGTGTTTTCAAGAGGTTTTCTGGGATTCTGAGATTGGGACCGAGTGAAGACAGCAAATGACTGACCATCTGGCGCACATTCATCTTCATCGTATTCCAAATACCCAATCCTGGATTCGCCAGCTGACTCGTCATAAGACTCATCAGCATATCCTGAAGCTTCGAAAGCCTCACGGGAATCTTGTTCTTCTCCTTCATCGTCTTCTTCAATTATTTCTACTACTGCATTGACGAGAGGAGCTTCAATTGCTAGTCTCGGTTGAGCAGGAGTTAACCGTGGCCTATCTCTGGCAGGTGCACCATTGTTGTTATTGAAATTCTGTCTAGGGATATCCCGATACGGAACATTGCTCACCTGCTGGGACATTTGCTTTTTTAAAGCAATCAAATCGTTAGCCATTTTTTGAAACATAGGATCAGTGTTACCTTGAGAACAACCTTGATTTTTGAGTTTAGGTACGTCTTTCTTGATCCTTCCCGCCAAGATGAGATCATCCTCTATTTCAGTAGCTGTTGACTGAGCAGTAGCCAAATCTGGGATAACCAACCTTCTTAATAAAAATCTTATATCAGGAGGTTGAGCATTGATGAAGAAGCATTTTTTGTTTTCCGGAGTAGGTACAGCTATTTCTGGAATCTTCTGGATTAGCTTGTTGAACTTTGCCACGAATTCCTGCATAGGTTCATGCAATTCCTTCTTCATATGCGTGAGATGAGCTAACAAAGCATGGGAATCTTCAGCTAGTTTGAAACGTGCTTTGAACTTAGTCCGCATGGTAGCCCAATTTGCGATGCATGCATTCAGGAGGTGATAAAACCATTCAGCTGCTGCACCCTGCAACATTTCAACGAAGAGTCGGATGGATACATCTTCGTGGGCTACTCTAAGGACACTGCATGTAACAAAGAAAGATGTAATGTGCTCATCAGGATGCTGCCTTCCCATCCCCATTGAACTTGGGAATGTTTTTTACGCGATCCACATGGTAACTCGTGCAATGGAGGAGACAAAGAAAGAGGACCAATAACTACGCCCCAAGGCACAGGTTGAACAGCTATCCTCCTGAAAAGAGTGTGTACAGGGATCCGAGTATCAGACAAGAGTAGTGCACGAAAAGTTGCAGATGCTTCGCGTTCCACAGGGATCTGGTTTCTCTGAACAAACGAAGAACTTTTGGTTTGGTTAGAGACAATGCTGTTGGGAGAAAGTCTGAAATTGTGCTGTTGCAGTAACTCAAAGAGTGGATCAATTTCTTCTTGATCTCAGCGAGACCGAGTGAAGATCTTCCTGGCCAGCTTGAACTTAAAGGAGATCTTGTTGAAAATAAGGCAAATACGGAGTCACCAGACACCGAGAGGATAAGCTTTATACTATTGATCCGTAATTCCCCAGTGGAGTCGTCAAAAACTGTTGGTTGGATATTTTGTCAAACCAAAATATGAGGTTCAACCACAGTATATGAGATTAAATCCCTCCTCAAAGACAGGTGAGGCTGCCTGCTTATTACTAATCTAAAACACAGTAAAAATGATATATACAGTATTCACACTAATCTAACCATTGGGGGTGGGATGGAATCCCGAAATCCACATTCACATGATTCAAGGATATTTCTTTCGTAAATGAACTGGGTTAGAAATTGTTACAATGAAAGAAGCACAGTAGAAAGGAAATGAGAGAAACGTATTTTCTTTCGAGTAAACACAGAGCACGAAATAATCATATGAGCTTTAGATCACAGATATAATGTCCGAAATAATTAGAAACACTAAGATGCTATGCAAAGAATAGCTTAAGATCATGAACATAAGAACACTGTCTTAAGTAAGATATATTCCACAACACAAAGTCTGTAAAATAATATCGACTCCTATTCTTCAAAATGATTGAATGAAAACACAAAGTTTTTCTTCTTTCCAATAGCCCCTAAATATTCCAAAAAATCTCGACCCTTTGGAATGCATAAGCATCCCTTATTTATAATAAAAGAAGTAGAGATAAAATAGGGCAGATCCTAAAAAATAGCATTTTAACAAGAGTTCTGTTTTGCTTGATTCTCACACAGGAGATCAAGTCAAAATATGATTCAAAAATGTGACGAAACAGAAATGAAAAAGACATGTCAATTTCAAGATTGAAATGACATGAAACGTTGGGACTTAATCTGAATCATCATCCTTTGCTCCTTCCTCTTTTTCTTCCTCCAGCTGAGACTGTTTGCTCTGAAATTCCTGGAACTTCAGAATTATGCCTTGCATTTCGTTCTCATCAGGTGCAGTGGAATGATCATTCCAAATTTTGCAGGTCTCATGAATATCGTTGGCATTGCCGGGAAGCTTTTTCAATCCTTTGCTGAGCTTTCTTAAGGCCTCCAAAGTATGTTCAACCCTTACAAACCGATCAATGATCTCAAGGCCAAATCCGTGTATTGGTTCATGCTGAACAGACTCTTGGATTTGTTTGAAGAGATCATCTGCTGATAGGATACCTGAGTTCCCAACTGACACCTTTGGACAAATCTTCAGCAATTCTTCTTCCAGATCACTTTTCCCATCAATCAGTTTATCCCTTGATTCTCTCAACTTACTGCAGGCTTCATTGAGAATCTTTATTCTGAACCTGATGGCCTTGGTCAGCTGGAAATGCTTATCTGTATGTGGGAGAATACCTTCTTCCACCAAGAGATGTGCTGGTATTTGCTTTAACACCTAGAGAGCTTCAAAAGTCAAATCAAGATGTCCAATTTCCTGAGAGAATTCTTCATCCATCTTCTCTCCATCCTTCTGAATGTCCCCAAGGACTGATGAAATTTCACCATGTCTTGAATTACTTCCTTCCCCTGTTGGAGCAACCTTTGGATCCATTCATCAACCACCCTTCCTTTTTTAGCAATCTTCTCAATCGTAGGTACTGATGAGAAATTGAATCCGACAGAAATAGAAGAAGGTGGTATGGATTCAAGGGGTTTTGAGAGTTTAATCAAAACCTCTGTCAACTGCTCCACTTTTTCCTTAAGCTCATCTCTGCTGTCCTTTGTTTCTTTCAACTTTTGGCACATCACGTTTATGGAATCCCGTGCATCTTGTTACGCCCCTTCTGCTGTCACTTTCCCTAGAGCCACCCTGGTTACCTGATAATCAGAGGCTGTTATATCCTCTCTAGTTTTGTCAGCCGAGGGAGTGGCAATCTCTGCGAACTTATCTCCTGAAGCATCCACCAAAACCCTTGAAACTGTTTTGGGTTTCTTGGCTGATTTTGTAGTAGGAGCCTTGAGTGAGCTGAAATCAAAGGCTGGTAGGGGTACAATCACCTTCCTCTTCCTCAGAGTTTGCTCAAGTAGCCATTGCGGCATACCAGAGGAAGTTGCCCATGTTGTAGAAATTGGTATTCTACTCTCAAGAGGAGAAGATTCTACTATTGGAGGGGGAATAGTTGCCAATGTGGTAGTAGATTCAATAAAGAGAGGCACAGGAGGGGGCATGTGTTGGTGATCACTTGGGTTCCAACAGAGAGGGGTGAGAGTCCCGAGAAAATACCCGCCATGCTGGAAGAAGTGGATGGAGAATGAGGAGGTAGGAGTGGTTGTGAGGGGGGAGGCACAGATTCAGACTCCAAAGCCTAGGATGCAAGAGACAAGGTCTCTTCAGTTTGATAATCAACAAATGATGAAGCCAGAAGCTGGCTTCCTCCTTCTTCCAAATTAATTTCTCCTATTTCTGGTGGTGTTGGTGATTCTGGCACATACACCGTTTCAGCTGGAGAAATAATTGAAGAGATTTGTCTTTCTTTCCTCTTCTTGACAATCTTGACTTTTATAGGTGCCCTAGAAGATTTTCTGTCCTTTTCCTTTTTGGAGGGCCCCGCCTCTGAAGCAACCAACTTTGAAAACTCATCATCTTTAAAATTCATTCCCCAAGAGGAGAGCCATGCTTTGGTGCGAGCAAGGATTAGAGCCGACCTATCTGTAATAGAGGCTTTTTCGCTGGCTGACCAATCAATAGGTGGGAAAACATATTGATCCTCATTTAGTCCATCATAGGAAAGATCCAAAACACTTTCATTGTCACCCGTACCTTCTGGTAAATCAGCAAGCTCCAGTGTTTGAATCTCAGCAATAGTCAATCTGCTATTATCCTTTCTGCGAACAGCAACCTCATTACGCAGATCCACCCAAATATCCTCTATGTTTGGCCTATGCAGATGCTAGGTTCCATATGCTCTGAGCACTCCTCAGATGTCAAAACTGTCTCGAGGCTTCATATGCTTCTTCAATTTGTCCTGAAGTTCGTGGACAAAATTTTTGGCTTTCACTACTGTTGAGCAAGTATATCTCCCAATAGAAATTGGGAAGGATACAGCAGCCTTATGTTTGCTTTGTTGGAATTTATGGAAATCCAACAGCTGCCTAACCAACTCCATCAATATCAGTCTATCCCCTGGATATCGGGGCAGGTGAAAAGGATCTCCCGAGTACATGACCACCCGAAGATATGTAAACTTCTTGAATTGTAAGAAGATACATCCCCATTTAGAAACTTCAGCCCAAGCCTCATCTGAGACTCTTGTCTTCCTCAGCTCAGGGTTTATCCTGCAGATATTTTCATAGAAGAAGGCATCATTCACCCTCCTGAAATGGTCTTTGGACCCCTTCTTTGTCAATTGAGGGAAGTATTGATACACCTGGTTCGCCGTTCTGCTTCCCTTGGTATCCAGCCCGGGATAGTTCCTCATCCCGGCTGCTGCGTATGTGACATATGAAGACATATAAAATTTCCCAGTTGACAAGACCGTTGTCATTTGGGAATCAATCTCATTGCTGATGAGAGTACCCCAGTTGATCCCCTGCTGATTCTTCTTGATGGTGATCATAAATTGATACATCCATCCTTGAAATACATTCGATTCGGGCAAACCAAAAACCCGACTCAGCAGGGTGATGATGTCATTGATTTCTTGGATGAAATCACTCCTGGGGATAATCCTTGGAAATCTAGAGACAACTGGTTTGGCCTTGATCAGGAACTTCTTGTTCACATGTTTGATGCAGTCTTCCTGATCGTTGTCCCAGGATTTTTGAGCTGACTTGATGTCCAACTCTCCATACTCTTCAAAATTGGGTAGTTTTAGGAGATCATCAAAGTAACCTCCGTCCAATTTGATCACTACTTCACCTGATTGACTTCTCATAGAATGAGACCGCCGAGTCATAACTGGATGCACAAGCCAAGATGAATTCTGGACACTGAGCGGACTTGGGAAAACCCGTTTGTGAGAGGCAAGCCACTATCGGCTATAGTTTTGATCCATGGAGTTTTGGAGGAACTCCTCACCCTACTCCAGAAATCTTCAATGTCTATATTTCCGAGTTCGGTGTCTCGGATGTCATAGTTGCAATCAATATACGATGGAGATTCTAACTTTTTAAACTTGTATTTCATTCTTCCTGACTTCTCGGTCTTTTCCTAAGATGGACCAGGGTCTAACATGAAGGACGTCGAAGGAAGAAAGTTTCAAAGCTCAAGAGATGTTGCTCACTATGAGAATCCCGACCTACTGGATATGCCAGAAGAATGGAAGAGTCCGACACTGGCGAAGATGATGTCAGAAAATCCTAAAATCCTGATGTGCTGAGAATGTCAGAAAATCTAGAAATTCCGGCACATGTTTGATAATGTCAGAACTTTGGGAAAGCCCGACACTGCCGATGATGTCAGAAATGGAAAGAAATCCGGACACTTGTGTTGATTCTAGGAACTCTGGAAAGTCTGGCATGCCAAGCCTTCAATATATTTCAGGTCTTCGACACTGCACAACAGCCTTCAAAACCCGAGAAGAGAAAAACAAGGTTTTTCATTGAATTTCAAACATGCAATCTCCTTTTAACCATTCATGTACTAGGCACATAATAAAACTTTAAGGAAATAGCACCAAGTGGTAATTTAGAAGAGATAGACCCTAAAACCTAAACCCCTTTTTTCAAAACAACTCTAGAAGGAAGAAGAATAAAAATATTTCAAAACCGAGCAAGAAAATGGGAAGAATTCACACACAATCAATCCATAAAAACTAGGAACAAAAGTGGAGAGAGAAATACCTTCAACCAAAGAAAGGGAAGATCGAAAAATGGTGATTCAATCGGGCATAGGTGAGCTTTCGGGTTTCGAGGTTGGAAGAGCATGTACGAAAAATCCACGAGTTAAAAATACGTCCAGTAAAAATGACGTGGAAATCTGCATATTTATAAGAAAAATTGTAATTAATACACTTCAGCTCAGCACATGCCAACTCATCGAAAACTCGGCATGAATGCCATGTCAGCATGTTAGAGAGGTCTGAAAACCTGACACAAGGTGGCTTAGTGCAATTCAGGTTTCAGGTTTCGAGAAACACAAGACATAAAGCATGAGATGTTTAGATGTTTCACAGCTCCGAAAACCCGATACAAAGGACTAAATCAGACTTTGGGTATTGGGGAACAGGTGACACAAAACATGTTTTAAATTAGGCATGTTCCGATGCGCCGGAGGTCCGAAAACCCAATTTTCTCAATATGAAGCGGGTTTTGGGTATCGGAAAACAGGCGACACAAGGCATGTTAAAACTCATGTCGAGCTGTCGGAAAAACCTGAAAACCTGAATTTCTCTAAAAGAGGCCATAATGCAAAATCAACTTCAAAAATTTCGTAGGGGTTATCTAATCATTTTGTCGTGAACTCAAAACGGAGATAACAATGCTACTGCCATTTCTACTGTGCTACGGATTCCAGAAGTTGAGGACTCCATTGTTATCACTCAGGCTCAAGCTCAGACTCTATTTGAGCAGGACATTAATAAATATAAGGTGAGGATAGCGAAATCATGGTTGAAGAACCCTAAGAAGGGAGCATCCCGACTTTCCAAGGCATTATTTAGAGTTGATTTCAATGAAGAGTTTGTCTAATTTCATTATCCTACTAGCTCGTGTCATGGGACTGCCCTCTACCAATGAATTTCACTTTTGGATGTGCCCGCTCATCAACATCGTCTGTGAAGGTAGTCAAAGTATAAATTGGGTAGAAATCATTTGCATGAATTTGACAGAGCAATTGTCCAATGTGCAACAGATTAAGATGTTCTTTATGACTTCCTATCTCATGTATTACCCTAGCAACATCCCGGCAGTGGTTTGGATTCACTTACATAGAGGGTCAGAAGGATGAACCCATTTATGCATACTGCCCTCAATTCACCCTTGAAACTAGTAACCACAACTTCAGGAGGGTGAATGATGCCTTCACCATGTATATTGTGAGGCTTTTAGAAAGTGATACTACCAGGAGATTTTCTAATGAAGCCATGAACCTAATAGCAAAGTATGGAGCTTTCTTCATTCAGTTCAGGAGGTTTTCATATATCAAGCTGGCTAGTTATGAGAACACACATCTCAAGCTCCCCATGTTTTGTAATGACAAGATGGATTTGATTGAATTGTGCAGGAAATTGGATAAATTGCATAGAACCTGCAGGGACAAGAAGATCTTTGGTCTGCATTTCCTTATTTCCTTGGGTAACTATACATGCAAAATAGCCTTGGATGCTCAAAATATAGAAAGGGCCCTCACTCCCATCACTGTTCACTTTTTCAGGCCTAGGACCTGCTTTGATTTGAAGAAGTTCATTAATTTGAATAAGTTCATTGAGCTGAATCTCAGAATTAATTATCATCACAGGTCAAATACTGAGGACTACTGGGCCGATTGTGCAGATGACTTTGAAGCAAGGCGGAGGCACTATGGCTAGTTATCTCTACAGCTGATACAGGAGCACAATCTCTACCAAATTCCTGAAGGGTTCCAAGATGATAATGAAGACTTGTTGTCTTATGAATATGAGACATTGATCAAGCATACTCCCTTGGAAGATCTAGACTAGTACACGAAGGAGAATGATGACTTGGTTGAGATTTTGGCCCCTGTCCTTGTAAGAACCAAGGTTTGGTTTGATAGAAAGGTTCGAGAGCTTAAGAAGAATCCAAGTGGATCTTCCTCCAAGGATACTTCAACACCTAGGAAGGAGTCACATACACCCAACACGAAGGTACCTGCACAAACCCCTCCTCCTTCCTCAAATAAAGAACCTGAATCATCTACTCCCTCTTCTTCTACTCAAGTGTACTAAAAGAAGGTAAAAGAGGTTAAACAAGAGCCAATTGAGGAAGACCCCCTTCTAAGGCATTCAGAACTACCTTCAGGGCCAGAGAACGTTATTGTTCTCAGTGAAAGTGATGATAGTGAAGCACCAGACCCTGCTGGAACTTCAGAGGCTACAATAGATAAAGAGAAGGAAGTTCCTAGCACTGAACCTCCAAGTGCCTCTAGTTCCTCTGCTCAAGAAGCTCCCGATACCTCACTCACATATCTACTGGAAGCAATAGTGGTAAATACTTTGAGTGCCATGAGTTCACTTGCTCTTGGATATCTTGTTCCTCCTTCTTCCTCCACTTTTGCATGGGTGTAACCCTTGATTAACAGCAGGAAGAGAAAACCTTCTTCTCGATTGACAGGGCCAAATTTTGATGTTGTGGCAGCCTTGTCGGGCACTACTCCTGCTCCAGGAAAGAGAGCTAAAACAACTTCAAGGATAGTGACAGATGCTCGGGGCCAACAATTTCTAGAGGTTGCAAAACCTAAGGTTGATAAGGAAAAACAAGATCTATTAGCTTTTGATCTGGAGCTTTCTAGGATTCCAATGGGAGAATCTACCCCTGAGAGTGAGGTGTATAACCTCCAGGAAAAAGTAACCAAGGTTATTGAGAGAGTAGAAAGGGGTAAACAAACTATAAAACAGCTGGAAGAACAAAATCAAGTTCTTTCTAACTTCATCAAGTCATTATTGGCTAAGGACAACGTTTTGGAACCTACTCCACTGGCTGCCCTGCCACCCCCTATGATTCTTAGTCAAGATGAATTTCAAAGCATCAAGGATATACACAGGTATTCCACTTATGGGAGGGCTATGGAAGCCATGGTTGATGACATGATCATTGCAGGCTTGAATTTCATTGTAGAGGCCTTCAAACTCAATGAGGTGGCCAACCTGCAACAAAAACTCTCCTCCTCAATTGCAACTATGGACAAAGAGTTGAAGCTTTGGAGTAGTTGCATCGTGGATCTTCACCTGATGGAACAGGCTGATGAAAATATATTGATAGTCAATAAGGTTTTTGATGATGCCAAAGACAACTTGTCAAGGTCAGTGTGGAACGGAAAATAAAAGTTCTGGCAGACACCTTGGGAGAGTTGAGGAATAGTTGGCAGAAGGTAGAAGCCTTCAAAACTTGTGTTGTGTCTGCCTTCAAAGATATTCACTATCATCTTCACGACGGAACTTCAAGTGTTCCTTTCTCTCTCCAAGAAATTAAAACTCAGTTCAAGGCATTTGTTAAAGAAAACTTGTTCAAGGAGGAATTGGTTACCAAAGAGAAGATAAAAGAGATTTGCTCTCTTCAATCTGCTATTGAAGAGGCGAATAAAGAATATCATGCACATACTGAGTTCGATAAGAACATGGAGAAATGTCTAGGTACTTGGTCTCAAGCCATGGCCAACACATCAGTCCCACGAGGCAAAGAGATAGCTGAAACATTGAAAATATTCAAGCAACGGATCCTCAAGTCGGTGGGCCCCCCTCAGCAATAAGCGGACGTTTTCCCTTCTAGCTTCTCCTCTCCTCCTTTTTCTCAAATCGGGTTCGTTCTAATTAATTAAGGATCTTGTGTCAAGCACTTCCTTAATCAACATTTTAGTTAAAAGAAACAGTTACCCAGTGTAACTAATTTGTAAGTTATATAATGGGCTCTCTACACCATTTTCAGGGGCTAGAACTCTATTTATTTTTGAAATTGTAAAGGAGTAAAAAGTTATCAATACAAAAGGATCTCTCTCTCTGTTTCCACCTACTCTTGTTCTTTCATTGCTATCCGTTTAAAAGTATTGAATCATTAAGTCTGTTTTAATTCAAGAAGCTTTGTATTCTTATGGATGTCATCTCTAGAACTTTGTGTCTATGAAATAACACCTATGGTCTTAAACACAAATGATTTTGTTCTATATGATTCTCTTATGGCGTGAGTAAGGAATTATTTTGTTATCTATATTCCCTGAGAGTGTTATTCTGCCCCTCCCATTCCTTAATCCTTCCATCTTTTTGTATTAATGATCTGTTATATTATAACACTTTCATGATATTAGAGTTCCTCACTAAAACTACACGTTATACATTTGTAAATAAGTTTTTGCCTTTAATAAGGGAACCTCTCCCATTAAAGAGGAGGGACTTTTTGTCCCCTAACTGTTGCTTTCAATTAAGTCCTTATTTGACAACCAATGGACATCACCAATATGTCCACCACCATGTGAGAATGAGGAACAGATCAATTCTGCGAATAATTATGCCAACATGAATCACACAAATCTCTAATGCACAATGCACCATTTTTGTCATCTAATCTACAATATCAGAGGTTGTACGAATTACCAAAGAAAAATTTAAAAACAGGTAATGGATATCAAGCTTTCAACATAAACAACTTTAACTTTTGCAAGATAAACGATATGGACCAGATTCACATAATAAAACTGTCATTACTCACACAAATAATATTATATTTCCCTATTTCATATGGGATGCTGGTTACATATTTATAGTTTAAGCTTCTCCTATAAACAAGGAGGTAGCTCTAACTATTCCCCCCATAAATTTCTCCCACAACCTATCTATGTGGGTTGTTATAACTCACACAACCCTATTTATGTGGGTTATTAACAACTCACCCACACAAACTAACTTTTACTAATTACAACAATAATTTACCACACGTAAATTATTAATCACCATGTGAGTACCAACCATTGAATTCTTAATATGGATTCACCTCAAAGATAATATGGATTTAAGGATAAGGGTTATCATCTCTACGATACAAGTCAAGATGGCTTCTAGATTTTGTATGAGGTGCCGTTTCTTCTATGGAAATTTCTGCAGCACCATCTGTATTGCACATGAGAAAACACATAAGCTTTGTGAGTTACGGTAACATAGTTGGAAAGTTTACATTAACAATATTAGAGTAGATTCACCTGATAAGACCTTGGCTTATTTTCGTTTTGGTTTCAAATGGCATCTTGTTCAAACTCAAAAGGTGTCTTTCCCTGCATTAACCAGAGAATTAGATCTTCAACGATGGTTTAAACTATAAAAAAGGGTTCTGCGCTTGCTCGTGCATTGTTGCACATTTGTGTGAGTTGAGAGACACTACACTACATTTCTCTTTGGCTCCATTCTGAATTGAGGGAGTATGATAACTCACCTTTGAATGATTACTGCATGAGGGTTGTATTATCGTATTTGGCTTTTTGTTGTCCCCTTTCGGATCATCGAATTTCAATGGTAGTAGTACACGGCGTTTCTGTTGATTCAAGGTTTTACTTCATTTTGCTGGATCTGGACTCAGTTACAAGGTTTAATTATTCATCTAGCAGTTGTTTTCATCGACCTCTGCTGGATTCTGTATAAGCCTGATTTGCCCTCTGAGCCTTTGGAAAATGTGCATATATTTCTACTTCAATAAATCTGACACCTTCAAAGGAACAATTATAACCTTTAAACAATTGAAGCAACGATGTG
The DNA here is from genome assembly GCA_019776745.2 of Taxus chinensis. Taxonomy (NCBI): domain Eukaryota; kingdom Viridiplantae; phylum Streptophyta; class Pinopsida; order Cupressales; family Taxaceae; genus Taxus; species Taxus chinensis. Next base: position 6,473,902 of record CM034151.1, on the reverse strand, counting down.
AAATAAACAGAGATATAGCAGTGACTTGTGCGACTAATAAGATCTATAAAAAATACGAATGGTCCATTATCCTTCGGTATAATGGAAGGGATGATAATCAATTTGAAACACAAACAAATAATTAACTATCATTATGAATGTGTCCAATACGTTCAGAAGCCATAGGTCACAAACGATTATGAAGGTCAAACCTTACATCAAAAAACACTTTATCACACCATTATTTTAGAATCTTAGATACATTTTAACAATTGACAATATACCATATCAAGTTTCAAGGTGGGGCGGCAACATAGAACAGAATTTCATCTAATATCTTATTATTGTAAGAATATAGGTGTTTTGGCGGCAACTTCTATCAAAGTACAAATGTTGATCCACTACTATATTTTGTATGTGGTGGCCAAACCGAGGGTAAAGAAGAATTAATGGCATATGATAGCAACTAATATCCATGTTCCTTACTTTCAATTCATGACAAATTCATTGCAAAACAATAGTAGTCCTTACAAGAAGGGTCAAAGCACACAATAAAGGAGCAATTAAAGGTTGAGAAAAGGACACTGCTTTCTTTTGAACTGAAGAATCAATCTTCGAAGTCTGTCTGGAGAACCCTCCTTCAATTCTGCATGTGAAACAAGGATTATATGTGGCACAATAGAGAGAGAAAAGGGGCATGATCCAGATAAAAATGTAGCAAAGCAATCAAAACTAAGGGTAAAGAGCAACTTGAAATTTCCAGCTAGCTTGAAGTCGAACAATGGAGGCCAAGGGGCAACCATTGGGAAAACAGGTATTGGAATCTCAAAGTTCATCAAAGAAGGGATGTGTTAAAGCTTCAAGTTGTGCATTAAATCAATCCCCTTTTAAATTTTCTCAACTTCAGATGAAAGAAAAGTTGTAACCGCAAATATTCATCAGAAATAAACAGTCATCCATGTTTCCAAACATATCAATGCGACTTACGGCACTACACCAAAGGTGAAGTTAGCATTGAAGAAGCCTTGCAATTAGATCAACAGCCTCTGCTGGCACTCGCTCATTGAAAACCTGTAAAAAGGAGGGATCATTTTCTTAGCTGGACCCAAAAGAAAAATACTAGGAATAAAGCAGTTAATAATACTAACCTTGTTGAAAGGTGAGTCTTTATCTGTGGAAACTTGAACTCTGTTACTCTTGACCTATAAAAGGATGGAAACCCTTTATAAGATGATATAACAGAATTCAAACTAGTTCACCCAGAGGTGTAAATATACTTCATTCCTTTTAAGAACTGATAGAGATTAAACAAGACATAATATCTACTTTTAAGTTATAAGAATGCTACCGAATACAAAATTCAAACTACATATTGTCTAGAATTACAAATTGGGATTTATGATCCAGGAGAAAATTCATAACCAAGAATTTTACACTTCCAAATGAATGCAGTTTGTGTTGATGTGTCTGAGAATTGAATTGTCAAATCAACTTATCAGTATATTGCAGTAATAAATGATTATCATTATATTGATTTTGTTGCAACTGACACAATGACTCGCCAAAAGACTTTGCGGCTATACATCTCTATGACATAGACCAATTGCCCTATACTCGTCAATACAAAATAATTCGTAGCCTAATTAATGGAGGATATCCATCCCGTAGGGTTTGATAATACATACAACTATAACATCTACATTATGGTCAAATGAAAATCCATCAGAGCTTGACGCCATGTGAATATGTCTTTACTTTGATTGGTACAATTGGCTGTGGCAATGGAAATATTGCGGGAGTATGAGACCGCATGGTGTTTAAAAATTTTGAGCTCATCACTCACATAGAAATTCTTGTATAAGTACTCACGGGAAACATCCTTGAAAGAGCGTCACCCAATGAATGCAAGTTAGACATGAGACGATCACCAACAACGGTGACGGTGGTGTTCATTTTGATGCTCCTGTCTGTGTCAACTTTGCCTGCTGGGATAAATGCCTCTCTGCAGTTGATGCCAAGGTAAAACAACTGGGTTGTGTTGTTGCCAAACTTTAAGCTACCTTTACTGGGGTTCATCACTGACAAATGCATGTCCAGCCTTACGTTCAGTCACATAAAATCCATGACTAAATGATCATCAGTTGTAAATGCCAGGTGTTCATGATTTCCAAATCCAAGTCAGAACAATCCAACTGGAACATAGGTATTGCAATTTGAGGAAACCTTCCAATTTTGGCAAAGAAACAATGTGTCTGGGATTGGAGCGTATAATGACAATTGGCCTTGCCTATCAGATTAATCTTTTTGTGATGGTTTATCCATTTGGTATTGATAGTTTGCGCTAAATACATATTTATTATAAGCCTTACAGTCTACCTAAAATTTCTCATTGCATTTGCTAAGTTCTTCAAAAAGTCTGTATTTTTACAGCTAGAAAGGCTTAACAAAAACATGCGACCATCAAATTTTACCCATGTCAAAGACTGCAAAATGGCAAACTGATCCAAATAATGGCAATGGCTGGATTTGACATAGTGTTAGTTGCACACTTCAATCTAGTTTAATGCGTGATCAAGCCATCACTTCAATTCAATGCTATTTAGTGTATGCCATACAAAGAGCATTAGGGACGGTTAGGGGTATGGTCATGCGGCATCAAACATTTTTATCTGTGATATTTTACATTTTTCTTTTGCATATCTAACAGGTAATAGCACGAAATTAGTTACTAGCATGAGCTATATAGACCAATCCAAAAACAAATAAATCATTAAATTATAAATTTATAAATGCGAAAATATAAATCATAAAAGTTGAAACTTATTTTAAATATGCACGGTTAATTGCACTAATTAAAAGATGTAGTCACCTGGTGAAGGCTAAGAGCCACGTGAATAGTGCCTTTATATTCAATATCATATCATTTTCAAAAGCTAATTGTTTCTTATTTTACATTATTTTGAGCAGGTCAATAAATTGGTGACATCGTAATTTTCGGGATTGCTGGAGTTGACAATATGGCCTCAAAACTTATTAGTCCATCAAATGTGCGAGAAATCAATTTGTGGGTAAATATAATATAAACAATTTATATCGGCAATATGTAAACAATATACAATTTATATACTTGATTCTGATTGGTCCACAAAAAAGTAAATATTTGAGTAGGGTGAATCCAATAGAAGAATGCCTTGCGCATGAACTGGTAACATAAAATTTTAAAGAGGGGGATATTCAAATCCTGGGAGGTTGATGAGGTGGAGACCTTTTTTATTAGGAATTCTTTCCTATGGTTGACCTTAGTTAGGTCTCACACGAAACCAAATAGATGTAAAATTTATTCATACATTACAACATTATTAAACAAGTGACCCCTTCTCAACAAATGCAGCAACATGAGTGGCCTCAGCAACCATTCTCTTAACATGTGGGTGGGTGATTTATCTTCTGCATGGTTTCCTTAAAACTTAAAGAAATTAAGGGATATCTGCCCAAAAAGAAAAAAAAGGGTGAAATAGGCAATAATTTGGTAGCTTGAATTTCCTTCTCAACCAAGATTCCAGTTCAAATGAATCCACAGTACTAACAGCTGGGAATTTGGATTTGTTTGACGGGTTGTCTGTTGAGATGCCATTTATTGATTCTGTCAATTTTATTACAAATAACCCTCAGAAAACCATACAAGAACTACACCAGTTGCTTCCAAATACGTCACATTAGACACTGCTCTTGGTAAGAAAGTTATTGATATCCAAAACTTGGAGAAACACGAATGGATTTGAGAAGCAGTGCTTCCAATAACAACCAAAATTATGATCCAAGTTGGAAGCCCACTCCAGTGGGTATATGTTGGCGGCCTTGATTTCAGGACACAAAGTCATGATGTTGCAGGAGATTTCATCTACTAATTGTAAATATCAAAAAAATGGCAATGAATAACAAGGAGAGATTCACAATGACATAGGCATTGCGACCTACCAAATGGTGCTCATATCAAGCGTTAAAATGTAGGAAGAAAAGTAAACTGATTAAAAAAAATAAAAAATGCAAAAGGGAGCTAGAAGTGAAACCTTCCAAGTTTGCAGGCATGCACATTCCTCCTACAAAGGTCGTACTTGGATTTGTCAACACGACATGTACCCTGGACGAGAATGAATAGCATAGCATCACAATGGCAATTGTCGGTAAACAAATTTAATTCGGGCATAAGAATGCCTTAAGAGAGAGTCTTACTCAAACCAACAAACATCAAGGTACAGGAAATTTGGTCACAAGCTTCTCCTCAACACATAATTTAAAATTTCCTGAGAGAAGCATTTTCCATTGAATAGGGGCAAAATGTTAAATTGCAAATAAGTGTGAATGCCCAGCCAATCCTAGGAATCGGTCATAAAAGGCTAAAAGAATTTAAGAAAGGTTTTTGATCCTGAGAAAGTTAAGATCAAACAATGTCGTGGAAGAAACCATTCAACTAATAATGAGAGACAGGGAGAATGTCGATGAGTTATCATCAATTGCAACAATCTCTGCCATAAGCATAAGTCAAAGTTCAACTAGAGATCAAACTTGTTCTTTTGGTGGGGCTTTACTTTTTTGGGAGCTTTATCAAACTATCAGAAAACAGCTAGTTTTCATTTGAACAAAGCTCCAAGGTGGCCAAATCCATACACCTGATTTTTAAATTTCGTAAAATGGTCCGATTAAGTACTGCTCGTATCTAGTCAGATATTACAAGTCCTCTGCATCTTTGATTGGTTGGCTTCCAATAACTCTTACAGCTTGTGAGCCTTTGTATATTATTTAATCAAGTAGCAAACTGTAGTAGCAGATTGCTAATTGTCTGAATTGAAAAAACAGAAAAGACCTGTTCCACAAACAAGGTAAATTAAGGGGCCAAACCAACAGTTTTTCAGCATTTGCAGTTGAAGAAGAAGCTCGATACAAGAAATGATTGAAAGGAAATTAGGTTTGCTACTCCGCTCAGAACACAAACATTTAATCTGTTCAACGGGACATTCTAGATGGCTTCAACATGAAAAGCAGGACAACTACTTTTCAAGGTTAGTTCCTTTGTAGTAAAAGCAAGATCAGATTATGGAAGTGATATTGCTCTCTTAAACCCTTTTAGCACACCGTGCAGATAACTAGCAGTCACACCTATTGAAACAAACAACCATTGCAAGAGAAAACAAATCATCTTTGTACTGTGTTTTTCCTTCTGTTCCTCATTTCTTTGCCTTTCTCTTGCCAAGAAATTGTTAAAATACCATTCCCCCCAAAATGGGATTGCACTTTCACACAAGTAAAATAAAAATTCTAATCAGGAGCGCAGTTACTCTACAGCTGCATGTATATTTACAAAAAGTGCATCTCAGAGATGACCTGTAGCTAATCACTCGCCAAGGAAATTTTCCTGTAGAATTACATCTCTTCGGTACACTTTTGACCGGCAATTGCTTTTTTCTCCGCAACTGCGTATATGAATTACATCTACAAAGTAAAATATTTTCCCAGATCAAAAAGGGAAGCAAAGAATCAACTTGGCTAAAATTTGCAAACTGGGCACAAAATGGTGTGCTCGTTGAATGAATCATAAAGGAAAAAATTCTCTCCACCAATGCTTTAGATGCACAACAGGGACTGAGTGCCAATGCCAAAAAAGATATCAACAGTAATAGATGTTATCTCGCTGAGCAAATTCATTGCCGATGAACCGGATTATCAAATAAAGCCAGGCTGAAAGAAAAATAGCCCTTCTAGAACCAAAATTGTATGGCTCCTTACAAATGTGCAATGATCCCCAGCACTTTCTAGAAGAATAGTTTTTGTTCAAGAAAATGCTGAAGTGGAGCTAGTCCTTCTTTGTGCACATGGACCAACCATTAGTTCTAGAACGTCATTCTCTGTTTCTGTCACATGACAACACTGTCTTCTTGGCATCTGATACATTAGAGCAAATGATTTAGAAACATAAATCAGCATGCTTCCTTTTTTAAATAACAATGTTTGCATACAAAAAAAACTACATAGTATTTTTATGACACAACTGCATGGGAGGACAGTCCTAATCATAAGAACCTACCAAATGCCAATATTCATCCATGGGTTTGCTGACAACGTGGATCTTCTGCACTTTATCCTGGGGTAGAGCCCTCGAAAAGCAAATGCCCCTTTTTTTCAAATTATCTCTTCTCTTGTCTCGACTATAGATGCTGGCAGTCATATTTCCTGCTTTATGCATATCTTCCAAAAAGAAAAGGAATGGCATTTTGCAATAAGATCTCTGAGGTGTTTTAGTATCAAAATCAAATTCCATACTCTTATCCAATTTATTCCAAGCTGTGTATGTGCGCTCAGAGCGTTCTAGTTCTCGGGGAAGGACTATTTTTGGAAATACTTGAGCAACATAACCAGATGAAATAGAAAAAGTCAGCTTCTGCCTATGATCATAACAAATTGATTGCTGTAAGAAGCCACTAGGATCTGTCCTCATTGCTTTCATGAAAAGTCTCAGGCCATCCATTGAATTATGTTGAGGGAAAATGGGATCAATAGCTTCCACATGGTGAAAAGATACAAACGGAGTAATCGGATGAGCAGACAAAAGCCCATGTGCATTGCCTCGAATATCCCACTGTTAAACACCGCCAAAACAAATACAATAAGTTAACAATGAAACTTGAAGTAATAAATGAGATATACAAAAATAAAACTTTACGAAATGGCAAATAGTCAACAAGAGGCAAATTCAAAATGTATGCCAACGGCAACTACCATTCATAGAGAGACATCTGAAGGCAAAAACAAATATTGAATACTGACCCTAGAAGGATATTTCCATTATTATAATAACCACTTATGGTAGGTTCAAAGGATTTGGTGGGTAGTTTAAGAGTGGGGCCCGATGGAGGGGGTCTACCTCTCCATTTTTTATAGCCAGGCGGTCCCTGAATCATGGTTAACTCAAAAACTGCAGGAATTAGATTCTTACCCAAGAAACTCAAGTGTCTACCATTTAGGAGGCAGACTTCTAGTAGCTTCTGAAGAGGGGAACAGAAAGTTTGGAGCAGCTGCTCAACTGACTTTATTGTCAAGTAAGATCCTCTATAGAGTATAGTTTTTTTATAGCTTTCGTTTAAAATATTCAGTGGAAATTTCAGGTGGAGGTTTCTGAAACCCTGTAGCATGCAGAAAAATATATACCCAAGGGACTATTTGTCTGCAAAAGCTAGCCTCCCTCCATAGGATCACTTGTTAAAACATGCACAGTAAGGTCGGGATCCCATGAAATGAGCTTCTGCTAATATTTTCACTGCACAGGTGACCCTACGAAAACCATCCATGGGGGCTACAGGACCACAGATAATCTTTCCCAACAAATTTTGAGCAGCGATGCTTGTAACAATAAACTTTGAGGGGGCACTGAAGCAAGAAAGCTGAGAATTTGCAGGAACCAGCTGAGGGATTTGGGAAATTTTATTGCCAATGGAAAATGAATGCAAGTTCAACATTTATTCATATTTTCTTCAAAATATTGAGTACCAGTTTTAGATCCAAATTCAAAAAATCCTATTGCAGAGAAAGAAAAATCGATATACCATGAGACCGATTTAGTTACAAGATTTTCCTATATTTTCTCAGCAGCACCTGCTAATTAGATTTAGATAGCCCCCTCCATGGGACCACCAGGTAAAAATGGCTAATTGATTTCACCAAGTTGGAAATAGTTATAATCTTCGGTGTTACACTCATCATGGCATGCACTCATACAGGCATGGTGGTAGGGAGAAGTTTAAGAACTGTAAACTCAAAATGTTTTTATGACTATAAAATGGCGGCAGATTTTTCCATTTCAAAAGAACTAAAATCTAAACATGAAGCATAATATTTTCTGTCTATTCTTTAGAACTGGTCAATATAATTTTAGAAAAAATGCTAAGAAATGAGTCAATCGACTAACTTTAGATGGAGGTTCTTGAAAACCTGTAGGTAGGTAAAAAATCTATATCACATGGAACCATTTTACAGCAATATGTTCCTATATTTAATCATTAATACCTGCTAAGAAATTTACTAACCCGCCCCCCCCCCCCCCCCTCCCCCTCCGCTTTCATGGCATCACTAGGTAAGGCAAGCATATTTTAGTTGACTTTAATAAAATTATCCCCAACAGGCACTTTAGGATTGCCCAGTAACAAGAGCTAATTCCTTTCACCAGGTGAAAAACTGTCTTCAGGGCACACACATAAAGACATACAAGTCGGGCAGAAGATTATAAATTGGAAAGTAAAAAAATGTTTAACATTAAATGGTGGGAAAACCTTTACATTTCATATAAAATAAAATATAAACATGGCATAGAATAAAAGGTTTCTAGCCATATTTGAAAATAGGCCAATCAATTTTTTGGTGAGAAATTACCTGATTGCATAAAGGACTTGCTATAGAGATGCTATAATGTAAAGTGACTGAGAATTCCATAACTGTTCACTTTTAGATACTAATCAATCAAAAGACCACCCCAATTCTTCATTGTTAGAACTTAGTATTAATACATGTATATTTTTGCTAATCTAATGACTATGTACAACACAGTTGCATCCAGATAAAAACAAAGAGAAATTGTTAACATGCGCAAATCCCAAAGGTTAAATAACTTGGAGTACATTTTATATGAAATTGGCAAGTCGAAGTTTTGAAAAATCATTGAAATCCAGCCAGTCAGCAAAATATGGCACATAAGAGAAATATGCTGACAAGAATTACCTGATGGAAACCAGGTTCTCTTGTGAGAGGAACGCCAATCTCAGAGATGCAAGCGTGAAGTCGATCATCGCTTCCGAACAATCTGGGATACCGCTCCAAGCATTCATCGAGCATCTCAGAAAGTGTCTCTGCCAAGGGATAGCTGATTGCAATCCCTCCCCCGCCAAAACCCATAGAATGACTGAAAAAAGTGTTTGCAGAGTGGCTCTCTGAAGTACTCCCAATGTAATACATCTCAGACGAATCATATTTGCTCAAAACTCTTATCAGATTCTCCACATTAAAAATGGTATCATCATCCCCCAACACAAACCACTTGACATCAGGCAAGCCAAGCTTAAAGCTCTCAAGAATAATCCTGGCAATCCTTACCCCGGAAGGATTTCCAGTAGGATTTGTGTAAGAAAACCTAGAAATATCCTCTGAAACCCTAACAGGGGGCAAATTGGGGTTATCCAAAACCGCTTCCTCTAGCCAAACATGCCCTCTCATTTCATCCGGTCTCCACCACAGCCTCACAAACTCCTTCCTTCTGACCCAAAGGTCCACCGATCCCGCTATGCCGAAAACCACCTGGTTTAAGGCTAGAAAACCGCGAGTCGAATTGGGGCTCAAAGAAAAAAACCCTGTGGCGGGGATGTTATTGTAATCTGAGGACGTTTCGAAAGCCGGCCATGATAATGAGGATATTGGGTTTCCTTGCCATTGTTCAGTTTTGTGAAAACACTGGTTTTGCGACATAAAAACCATAGACATCCATGCAAGTACTGAGACAAAGAGCACGAATGATAGCACAATTGCAGTACCTGTATGGTCATGGCGGCATCTTGAGCTCCTGTGTCGAGGTATTAGCCGGTATTCTTCGTGATTAAACATTGTAAAACGTTGAGTGTTTACATGGGATGTCTGGAAATTGTTGTCTGGGTTGTGTGGGTTCGATTTTCGCTCAAAGTGGGCGCCAAATAGCTCGTTGGACTGCAATTTTTTCAAGGAGGCGATCTGTTCGCCTGCATTTGTGTTGAATTGGATGAGATAAAACGCCTTTGTGGAAAGAGAAGATGACAGATATTTTGGTTTTTATATTTGTTTGGTTAAAGTATAGTTTAGAAATGATGGCGAATAGAATAAGGTGTGTGGTGGTGGAAAAGACTGAAAAGGCATGTGTCCAGCGAGAAAGGCAATGTGCATTTTGACGCATGTGATTAGGTATATCTCGTGGGTGGGGATCCCATGAAGGGGACAATCGAGCACAACAAATTTTTATGGGGCGACTAGTCGAATGGAACGTGTGCATGGCCCCTTCCCCATTCCTATGGCTATCTTCCACCATGTTCCTTTTTCAAAACTAAAACTAAGCCAAGGGGTGCTTGGGGAATGTGGGCGAATAAAAAATAAATTATACCGTCTTCATTAAATCTCCTTTATTGGGATTCTCTATGAATGTCGAAATAGTTTTTATAAGGTTCATAAGGTTCTCCAAATGTATTTTATTTTGCCTTTCCGGTCATAATTGTTGACACTTTGAAATGTACCCTTGGAGGTACAAGGATGTTGTGATAACTCTCATTTCAACAAAATGGAAACACTTCTAAATTATGGGTAACCTGTATTTTAGAGTGAGTCTACAGAGAGGGTTAGTTTCCCTATTTCTATCTCTTAAGGCTAACTCTAGTCTACCAAATTGACAAGGAAAAAGGAGGAGGGAAAGGGAAAAACTGAAAAAGGTGGTGATACACCAAAATGTTTTGAGGATTTCAGACTTATTTGGATCACACAGATGAAGCACGGGAGCCACACCCACCATACAGTAACCACAATAGATTATATCAAAGCAAAAGAAATTCATATAGGGGTTTGAAATGAGTTGTCACAAGACAAGAGGGGTAGTATATAGCTCCACAACAAGAACCTGCAAACAATCTTTAAAACATAATCTATGACCTGCAAATCGACGCAAGGCTACATAAAGGCATGAAGGTTAAACTGATAAAATAAGGATAAACATGTATCACAATATAAAATCAGTCTAAAACAGAGTATGCACTAAATACAGCTTGCAGAAAGGTAAAAACAACTCCTTTATTGCTCTAAGAGGTGGAATAACCACAGAGAATCACTCATGACCCTTGCTTCCTCCACCAAAAACACTGAATTGTTTTAGAAATATGAATGAAAAAACCAGAATAATATATTGCAATGTGTTTTGAAGTTTTTATAGAAAAACAAAGAGAAAGAGAGATAGAAGGAGAGCTCAGACATGCAAGTTTAGCTCCTAAAGATATGAAAAAAACATGTGTGCCCTATTCTTTGCTTTAAAAAATAACTTTCATGTGTGAAAGGTGCACCTCCTGCTCTGTTTTCTCTGCTTTTATCCAAAATTATGTTCCAAAATAGAATTGCGCTCTAAAAATAGGGGAAACAACTTTCTTGCATGCTTTGTTTGTTTTGCTCTATTTTTAGAACTTCTGGAATATGAAATCAACTGTCCTTGCATGCTTTATATCTGTCGTGGCTTCACCATGCATCATCCTGAAAGTTATGCTAAAAATAACATTTTGTTTGAAGAAAAGCAGGACTAAGCATCTACGTGATTTGTTTGATACACGCGCGAGGGATTCCTTACTTTGATTTTCCTCTAATCTCGCAAACTTTTATGCGGCTTTGCGCACAGATTATGCTCTCCTTGTTTCATGCCTTTGAACTTCTTTCTTCTGTGCGAGCTCGTTCACCTTTGTATTGTCGATTTCACTTTTCCTCTGTTCTGCGGATTTCTTCCTATGTTTTGTGGTTTTGTGTCCCTGTCGCATGGCTTAGTGCGTGAATCTTCCTTCATTTACTACTCTTCATTGCACGAGTCTTCACCTTTTCTTGCCCCCGCGACCTCCTACGAGTTGGTTTTTCTATCGCACGGCTTTGTGCACAAACTTTTACTTCTTTATCATGTGGACCTTGCTCATCCTTTCGCAGTCTTCTGTGGTTTTTCACTCTCTGATGCGTGGAGTTGTGTATGTCCTCTCCCTTTTATCGTGTGGATTTGCGCAGATTCTCCTTTGTCTTTTTCTTGACGCGGACTTTTGCAGAATGTCGCCATATGGAGTTTCATGTGTGGTTTCATGTGGTTCTTCTTTTGATGCGCACAATCTTGTGTGGCTTGGCGCATGACTTTGTCCCTTGCAACTTTCCGCAAATTCGCCCTTTGGCGTGTGTAATTCTATGCAAGATTCCTTGCCAAACACTGAAAATTATTAAATGTCTATCATTTGTCTTCAATCAAAATCCTTAAGTGTGCGATTTAAACAAGTGATCTGAATAAACATGGAAATCTTATTTGGATAACAATGACCATTAAGGAATTTTGACCATCTTTTTTATTTGGTATTCAAGTTATCTTGCGTGAAAATGTTTTTAAGTTATAATGACCAGTTTTCATCTTATAGTGTTTTCTTAACTAGTAGCACCTCTACATTTTTAGTGAATGCACAACCATATTACAAGTTGTAGTTCATGGGAAACATTATTTCTTTTCGTGCTCTTTTAACTTTCATCACTCATATGTCATCATGGGCTCATCCTAAGACAATACAACACTTAATCCATTAAAGGATGCATCTGTCCACATGTCATACTCACCATTGGGATCCATAATTAATATTTTAGATGTTTTTGTGAGTGACTCCTTTAATTTCTAGAAGGTGGTCTTACATTTTGTTTCCCATATAAACTTATTTCCCTTCCATTGCAAGGATATAATCAAACTTGCAACTCTAAAAAAAACTTTTGCAGCAATCACCTATAAAAAGCACACTTATCTCATTCATTCAAAAGGCATCTAATCTCATGTCTTTAGGACTATTTAGTATATCACAACAAAGCACCTAATTGTTAAATCACTCTCTCAAGCACATTAGCCAACATTAAGTCAACAAACATCTTATACATATGCCCTAGGCCATTTCTACAAGTTATATTCTGTATAGTTGGTCGCTTTATCACAACCTTTATCTTTGTAAAATTTACATACACTTCATCTCTTAAGATTGCATGCTTGAGATAGTGTATCTTTGTAGTACCTTAAATATGGACTAATGTCATTTATCTTAGTCCATTAGTCATTTTGCACTTAAATAACTAATTCTAGCACGCATCTCATTTAATTTAACACTCTTTGGCCACTAGATCAAACTCGTTACTCATAATTGACCATTCAAAAAGCCACTTTCTAAATATATAACACATCTTCGAACATCTGGCCACCTTCTCCAACTAACAGAATTCACTTTACACCTTAGCAAGACAAAGACACCCGTGATAGATAAATCCACTTAGATGGGTTTTTCCTAAGGTCAACAATTTTTCCCTCCACTACCTTAACGGTCACTTTTCAAGTTCACAAGCTATCCTAGTTGTCCTAGATTCAATTGAGGAAAGAAAAATTTCACAAAAATCACCTATAAAAGTACACTTATGCCATTTATTCAAAGGGTGTCTAATCTCAGGGCATGTGCATAGAGATGGGGGACCAAAAAGCAACCAAAAATCTACTTTTTGGCCTTTTTTTCCATAACGTGCTTGCATTATGGCTCGAGAATGTTATAACGCAACAGGGAAAAATCAAGCTCACATTATAACGCGAGCATGTTACGGCTAGAATTTACCAAGCCAAAACGCGCTCGCATTCCTATTTGCAATGTTGCATATATGCATTTGGGAGGTATATATTTACCAAAATAAATGTTTAAGTATAATAGATAATAAAACTTTCAATTTATTTTAGTAAATATAAGAAATTATGGTCATTTTACACCTTATGGAACTTGTCTCATAGCTCCATAAGTCACGGTTTAGAAAATAGTTTTTCATATGCTAATTTGGTCAGTACATAGGTAATTTTTAGGATTTTAGCATTCAACCTAAAGCTTTTAGGGTTTAAATTCTACAATCGATATCTGTTTTGAGAAAAAATGTAGACATTATTTAGGTTTTGGGGTCTTCTTGATTGGTTATTGATATTTGTAGCAGTTTTAGATGTGTCAAAACTATATTTAATAAACCTCACAATTCCCAAAGGTAACAACAATTGCTTGAATATATGGACTTATGCAATTCCTTATAACACATAACAAATCAAAACACATATGTAAGTTTTTACCGATTCAAATAATCAAGGGAATGGTCATCGTGAGGTTTGTGAAGGATTTAAAACATCACGACGATAATGGGTGCAAATAGGAAAATCATGAGGTCTGTGAAGGATATGAAACATCAAAAGCTTCATCGAGATTCAAATCATCAAGGGAATGGTCATTAGGAGCATGATAAGAGAATATCACCATGAGTGATGGTGGCAATCATCTTAAGCTCACAAACAATGCATATTTTATGAGAGTTTTTCTGAACACTTAATCAATAATTGGTGATGAGCTCACATCTTGCAAGTTAGGGAGGTGGAATTTGCAGTGTTTCAGTACAGTGTGGAGGTCAAGAACATGGAATTCAATCTCGGACATTCCTCCAAATTTCATTCATGGATAAATTCTTTTATTAGGAGGAAACCTCTCCATGAGGAGAAATTGAGAAAGAGGGTGTTCAGACATTATAAGCATGCTTCCACTCAGGTGACATCTTGGTCAAGGAGGTGAATTGTGAGATGATTATCATGTTCAAAGGTGAAATGTGAGGTTCAATGAATAAATTGATGATCTGTTAGAGTAGGTATTTACCTTAGCTCATGTTCACCTAGGTACTTTATTTACCTTTATTGTATTTATCCTCACCCACTTATGTGTGTAGATATTTTTTATTTATTTATTTAGATATTAGGGGGATATTATCTAGTTGTTAGGTATAGTTTTTTCCTTGATCTATGGTATTGACTAGTTCTTTCCTTGATCTATGGTATTGACTAGATACTTGATGTCTAGTTTTCTCATAAATCTATGGTCTTGACTAGTGCTTTGATGACTAGTTATTTCCTTGATTTATGGCTTAATCTACGACCTTGACTAGTTCTTAGATTGTTATTCCTTTCATATATAAGCAAGGCCCATTCTCATTGTATTTCATTGAGTTCCATAATAATATATGATATTACTGCTCATTTGTTTGCAAAGGTTTATGTAAAGTTATTCTGGAAAATTACTTTCATCTTATTGATCGCAGTGTTTGATTAGCATTTGTGTTCTTGGCTTGGTACGATCTAGTTATCATTCCTTTCATGGTATTAGAGCAGGAGATTGCTATTAACATATGTCTGTAAGTTTTATTTTACAAATAAATTCTTTGTATATTCATATATTTGGGTTTTGCAAATAAATCCTTAGCCCTTGGTCATATGAGTGCTTAAAGCTTGTGATTTCTACTAGTAGGTGCTTAACTCTAACCCCTTTTCATTTCATTTGTGTGGTGAAGGCAAGAGCATTTTATTTTTTTTTAGTGGCAACTAAAATAAATAGTAGAACATAATATTGAAAAGCTTGTAACTTTTGATTGGTAACTCAGTTTTGAGTGCCATTTTTTTGCAAAAGTGTTTATTTTTTTGTGCTCTTTCCATTGAAAATATTTATTTTGAGAATCGCACTATAATTATAAAGTGTCATATTGTAACACACACTCATTATAAAGTGCCAAAATCTAGGGGGGGATCTTGGTGCATTGCTCGAGGATCTTGTTGCATTGCTTGGTTCTTGCATTTATTTTGTTGGTTTTTTGAGGATGGCATCTACTTCTACATTAGATCATGTTGAGATATTAACAACACATAATTACCACACATGGGAAACCAAGAATAGAAAATAATAATTAAGTGGAAAGGATTATGGGCTTTAACTTCTTTAGAACAACCAGCATTCTACTAGAGAATATGAGAAATTTCAGTACTAGTGCAAATTTGATGAGTGTATGGGTTTTGATTAGGAAATTATGTAAGTGACAGTCTTTTTTTTCATTTGGAAAAATGTGACTCTCCTTTCAAAATATGGGATAAATTAGAGGATTTATTTGGTAAGGTGGATCATATGAGAGCCATGCAAATTTGAAATTGAGATCACCTCTCTTAATCCTTAAGATTTTACAACAATTATAGACTATCTTACCAAGTTTAAGAATTTGTTGACACAGTTGAAGGGGGAGTGGAAGAGATAAGAAAGATGGAAGAGTGTGTTTACTTGGTTCTATCCAAGTTGAGAGGACCATTTCAAATATTTTCTTCTACCTTTTTCTCTAGTATGGATGCCTTAGGTGACACATTTAAAATGTTTGACTTAGAAATATTTTCTGAAAGACTTACTAGGGAAGAATCCAAATTGTCTGACCTTGAGTCTTCCATCTCTCAAAAGGCATTAGTTGCATCTAATCCTAAGGGCAAGGGAAAACCAAATAGGTAAAACCAAATCCACCCCTTCTCCATCTCAAAAGTGCTCCTAAACCAAAAGAAAACAACTCAAAACCCAAGGAGTCTTCTAAATCCAAGAATAAGTCTAGCCGTTCATGCTCTTTTTGTGGTGGGGAGTAATCATGAAGAACATAGGTGTTATAAGAGAATGCAAGCCTAAGAGGATGTAGAAAAGAAACACAATATTTCTATCTCTACTCCACCTCCTTCTAATCCAGCATGGCAAAGCACTTAATGCTATTTGAGAGATCTCAGTCGCCACTTGCAGAAAATTGGGTTATAGATTCTGGTGCTTCTCATCACATGACTTCTTCTAAGGAGTCTTTTATTTCTCTAGGTTTGAGTTATACTTCCAAAATTGAGGTTGGGAGATTCTTCCTTTCTTTCTGTTAAAGGTAAAAGGTGATATACAACTTGATGGTGGCAAGTATCCAAGATGCACTATATGTTCCTAACATCACTACAAATTTTCTTTCTATATATTAAATTTGTCATTCTGGTAAAGGGGAAAACAATGAATTTTACACCATAAGGGGTAGAAAGTATGAAAATTCTTGGAGCCCCATTCACTTGTTGCTCAAGGTATTGTTGATCATGGTTCTAGACTATATCACTTTCAGGGTTTTGATGACAATTCCTCCATAGGGACATGCTTTATTTCTCATGCAGATTCAGAGAGTAAGCTTTGGTATGAGAGGTTTATACATCTGAATTACAAATATTTGAAGGAGTTGAGCACTCACGATATGGTTGATCATCTTCCTAGAGTTTCTTGTCTTGAGGGAGTTTTCCCTAGCCATGTGCATTAGGGAAACAACACCAAGATACATTCCCTAATAATTTTTCCAAGAGATTTTCCTCACCACTTGAGCTTGTGCATAGTGACTTGATGGTTTTTCCCACCCCCTCTTTCAATGGAACTAATTATGCACTTACCTTTATTGATAATTTACTTAGGTGTATTTTATCAAGTACAAAAGTGATGTTTTTTCAAACTTCAAGGTATTTAAGGATTTGGTCGAGAAATAATATTCTATTTGCATAAAGAACCTCCACATTGATAATGGAGGGGAGTCACTTTAACAAATGATTTTTCTGATTTTTTGGCAACTCATGACATTATTCACCAAAATTCTGTTCCTCATACTCTGCAACATAATGGCTTAGCAGAAGGGAAGAACCAAAACTTTGAAGGAAATGGTTAAGTGAATGATGTATTCTGGATATTTACCTCCTATATACTGGGTAGAAACAGTTAATTGCACTAACTACATTTAAAATCACACACCACATAGAGCACTTGAGCATTTGAATCCAGAGGAAGCTTGGTCCAAAACTAAGCCTGATGTCTCATTTTTTTGAAGTCTTTGGGAGCAATGGTTGGGCCTTTGTACCAAAGAAGAAAAGAAAAGCCTTGGATAAGAAGAGAAAACCCTTTATATTTGCAAGGTATTGTGAGAACATGAGAGCTTATCAAATTTTAGATCCTGATACTCATGACATTTTTTTTCTAACACATGTTCAGTTTGATGAGCACTTCTCTCCTCATGATTCTTCATCTTCTTACATGCCTACTTCTTCTTCTTTATCTCATCTTGAGGATCCCTTCTTTGAGGAGGATTGCATGATGAGGTTATGGATGCCGATGAGGATCCTATTCCCACTGATATTTTCACTATGCCTAGGTGGGATTGTACTACAATATCTGAGGAAACACCTTTCATATGTGATCTTCCACCCACTAGGCATCATCACATGCACATTCTACGGGTTCTAGAATTTTGTGTTAGGTATTTTTTGAGGATCCGCTGTCTTTTTCATAGGATCATGGGATACAGGAGTGGGATGATGTGATGGTAGTTGAGTATTCTTCTTTGATGAATAATAATACTTGGGATTTGGTATATCTTCCTAAAGCAAGAAATATGGTTAGGTGTAAGTGGGTATACCAAACTAAATACACATCTGATGGGTCCATTGACAAGTATAAGGCTCGTCTTGTGGAAAATGGTTTTTCACAACTTGAAGGTATTTATTACTCTGATACTTCTGCACTTGTTGCTAGGATGGATTATGTACACCTGTGTAATTTTTATTGCTACATCACAAGGGTGGCCCATATACCAGATGGATATGAAGAGTGTCTTCTTACATGGAGATTTACAAGAGTAAATGTACATGGAGAAACCTACTAGATTTGTTCATGAATCTTCTCTTATTTACAGACTTTGAAGGTCTCTCTATAGTCTCAAACATGCCCCTTGGGATTGGTATGAGAATATGGATTCTTTTCTTCTATCTACTAGTTTTGTTTGCTACCACTCTCATCCTATACATAGATCTCCAACATGTTAGTGAGGATATTGTGATACTTATCTTGTATGTTCATGATCTGCTACTTAGTGGAAAGCTATTCTTCCCACATTCAGACTATACAAAGGGTTCTTTCCATGCACATTTGACATGGTAGATCTTGAGTTATTGCATTATTTCCTTGGCTTACAAATTTCTCAGACAAATTTAGGGATTCATTTGAGTTAGAAAAAGTACACCCATGATTTTCTTCAACGTTTTGATATGGTTTATTACAAGCCAAGTCCATTTCCTTTTTAATCTAGGATTAGACTTACTTCCACACGTACCACTCCACTTTGTGATCCTACATTGTATAAGAAGTTGGTTGGAAGTATCATGTACTTGAACCCATATTCACCCTGATATTTCATTTGCAGTATGGATTGTATCTTAGTTTGCACATTATCCTCATAACAATCACTGAGCAGGCCGCTAAAAGGATTTTGTGTTATTCGTAGGGAAATTCTGACCTCGGACTCCACTACATTAGGGATTTTACTCAATTGGCTGGATATACAGATTCAGATTGGGCAGGTTCTATTGATGATAGGTGTTCCAATTCTAGTTATATTTTTTTGGCTTAGTTCTTCTCTAGTTTCTTGGGTGTGCAAAAAGAAACAGAATATTACACTTTCATCTTCAAAGGTAGAGTATAGGGAAATAGTTACAATAATTCAAAAAATTCTTTGGATTCGACAGTTATTGATAGAGTTTATATTCCCACATGATTCACCAACTGTACTTTGGTGTGACAACCAAAGTGAAATTCACATTTCTCACAACTCTGTTGAACACCAGTGGACCAATCATATTAATATTCACAAACACTTCATTCTTCAACACATTAAGGATGGTGTTAATTTGCTTTAAGTACATTCCAACTCTAGTAATAGGTTGCCAGACATATTTACGAAACCTTTTTCACCACCTTGCTACCTTGAGTTGCATGTGACATGCTTAGGGTTTAGGAAATTGTTATTGGGGGGTGTTCATGAGAACATCTTCCTTCTTCTTCTTATTCTTCCTCCTTCTTCTAGCAAGATTTTTTCCTAATTTTGATTCAAGATTTCTGTTAGTGCATATATTGTACATGCAGCACCCCCTTAGGCCTAGTTGATCAGGATTTCATAGTTTGGATCATGTCTAAGCATCCAGTGTGATTGCACAACATTGAAACCTCTCTCCAAGTGTGGGACTTGCAAAATGAGAGTAGGAATCTCTAGATTAGAGGCTCATGCTCCTCAAACTCCTACTGATCAGATCTATTATTTGCACAATATGCAGAGGTTTGAATCCTAATCCTACTCTAAATGTCCAAGGAGACAGAGATAGAAAGTGCAAAAATTTGAAACTAAACTAATAGGTGATATTACCAAAGGAGGAGTAGGTGAACACTTCTCGTTCATGCAAATAGACATAGATCATAAAATGCAACATAAAACATCATACACAGGCTGATAAGATTGTAATCAGAGGTCCTTGAAATGAAGCAAGTTCTCTCACAAATCAAAGGACTTGAAACCCAGTTCACAGATGCCTGCATTGTCATTTCCACTGATCAAAAATCCCTGCATCTACAACATCAAAGAGGTAGAAAACCTGGTTACAATTTTAGAAGAGGTCTGATACCTTACAAAAATCACTTGTTGAAGGTGAAAGAAGAAGCTTGCTATTTCAAAGAAATGTCCCCCCCTAAAAATATGATGCCAAATATGGCTTTTACAATGCATGGGTCGAGCCCAGGAGAGAGAAAACATGTAAAAAACGTGGGAATTGCCATTCATCTTATTGAATGAAGATGCATGTAAAATAGCATGGGCATCCTTACAGACCCATCCCCTGACATTTTGGCCGTGCTGATCAAGAATGCACCCATTCTAGATGCAAATCAGGTTTCTAAGTTGATGTTTCAGGCATCCAGTGTGATTGCACAACATTGAAACCTCTCTCCAAGTGTGGGACTTGTAAAATGAGAGAGGAATCTCCAAATTAGAGGCTAATTTCCTCAAATTCCTCTGATCAGATAACGTTATTTACACAATTACAGAGGTTTGAATCCTAATCCTACTCTAAATTCCAAGGAGAAAAAACAGAGATAGAAAGTGCAAAAATTGAAACTAAACTAATAGGTGATGTTCACCAAAGGAGTGGTGAACACTTTCATTGTTCATGCAAATTGACACAGCTTTCCCTTTGTTTTTGCAATTGCAAATTTTTTCAAAACATTCCCGCACAGGCTGATAGGTGCAATTAGAGGTCTGAAATGAAGCAAGACAATACAAACAAAGGACTGAAAATTGATCATGAGTCTACACTGTCATTTTTCACTGTCAAAATCCTTGCATTTGCAACATAAAAGAGGTAGAAACCTGTTACAATCATGAATAAGGTCTGATACTTGCAAAATCCACTTGTTGAAGGTGAAAGAAGAAGCTTGCTATCCAAAAAAATGTTCAACCTTTGAAAAATGAGCCAAATCTGGCTTTTACAATGGGCATGGGTCGAGCCCACCTTTTCGAGAGAAAACATGTAAAAAACTTGGAAGCCATTCCCCATTGACGAAAGATGCATTAAAACAACATGGGCATCCTTACAGACCCATGCCCTGACATTTTTGGCCATGCTGAAGAAGAATGCGACCCATTCTTACATTAAAATCTCCTGTTGTTGAAACGTCATTTCTGTTTGTGGCATTACCACTTTGCGCAGTCTCACGCGTTTTTGATTTTCTCTCTCCAAACTCCACCAAAATGCAAAAATGACCACCATGAAATGGACTTGTAGATAATTTCACCAGCTTTCCATTGATATAAAGAACGTCCCAAACCGAGCTCTGGATCGAAAGATATGGCGATTTGAAGTTTTAGGGAAAACAGGGCCAAATCGGGTCGCTTTGATATTTCCTGGCCTGGACACGTGGCGAGTTCTGATTGGCTGCGGCCCTTCTAGGGGAAAATTTCCCACAAAAACTCAGCCGAGCCATAACTTTTTAAAAAGTACATGGAGTTAGGAGGAAAAATTTACCTTTTTGGAAAGCTGAGAAAGATCTCTATCCAATGGTGCCATTTCCAGAAGGTTTTGAGTGCCTGAAAAGCAAAATTTTGTGACTGAGGCACAAGAGAGGGAAGAATGAGAGGAGTTAGCCACAAAATGAGCAGAGGGGTGACATTTTGGATAACAATTTTGGCGACTCAGAGGGGTCATCTGCCTGCTGGATGAAGTTACCAGTTGCCTGAAGCATCCATTGGGCATGGAGTCATGAGTTGTAGCCTGCAAACTGATCTGAACTTTGAAAACCTCCTCTCTGAGCCACTTAGAAACCCACTAAAATGGACTGTGCAAGAGCAAAACCAGCACCACAAAAACTATGTACAAAACTGAAAATCATACATGCTCCAAATGGAACATGCAGAGTGTGCACAAGCACTTCTTTTACTGAAAGCAAACCTACCTATCCTATTCTAACTGGAAGCAAAGGTAAGCTAAACAAACCCTGCAACTGGTTGTGCAAAATAGCTTCCTTTCTTCAAAATTGGCAACCATGCAACTGATTTGGCATTGAACATGGCTGATTGGATGAATGGAAAATCAACAAGAAGCTGGTCTTCCACCCAAATCATCAAGGTATCAGGTGAAGGCAAATTCAATACCTCTTTTAGTTGTTCTACATTTGGATTGGAGAGGTATGACAGCTGATCCTTGGTTCTTTGTAGCTCATCCTCATGCTTAGGAGCAAGCATGACTGGTTGTGACTTCTCCTTTGGTTCCAATGAAGTCAGATACTTGATTGGGTAAGGTATGATCCTTTGATATACCCATAGCTCTGATTTTCAACTCCAAAAATGGAGTCTCTCTTGTAAACCCTTCTTGAATGGATGGTGCAGAAGCAAAGGTAGAACCTTTTTGCCCTTTCTCTTCCTCCAATGAAGGACATGAAAGATTAAAATCTTCCAATCTTGGTTCCAAAGAGCTGCTATAAGATGCAGGCTACTGCAAATGGGTGCTCTCCTTCATGACAGTAGGCTCAGGTGTTTGGAACGTGGATGATGAAAGAGAGAATGGTAGGAACTCAACCGGTTCTTCTTCATCAAAACAGTCCTCCAAATCTGACAGATAAACTACCTCATTGTTGTCCTGCTGCAAATGCTCAACTTCCTCCATGGTATCCTCTTGATCTGTAACTTGATCATCATGGTTTCTTTCATCCTCCAACATTGAGTTTGAGAGATCAAACTCTTCTTTAGCACTAGAACTCGAGAGAGATGAAGTAGAAAGAAGAATTGAAGGTTCTCTTGTAGCCTGCTTTGCACTCAAAGCCCTTGGATCTGTAATTTTCTCCTCCACAACTAGAATGTGCTCCTCTTCTTTTGGATTTGGAGCAGCTTCTCCCTCTTCTACTACTTGAAGACAATCTTGTTCTTGATAGAACTCTTCCTCTAGCACGAAGTTCGTTAAGTCAAACTCTTCGATCTGCTGCTCTAGAGGACAAGTTGGGACTGTAGGATCTTCTTCAGAGCTTTCTTCCTCCATGGCTGATTGTGCAACTTGAATTGAATCAGCATTCTCTTCAAATAGAATGCTAACATGGACACTACTTTCTGAGCAAACTGATTGCTGATCTACTTCTTCTTTTTGCTCTTCTCCTGCTGCAGCAAATTCAGTCCTAACCACCACTTGTTTTCCAACTCCAACCTCTTCTAAAGGCTTAACCATCAAGGGGATCTTTGTCATCCCAAATTTAAGAGCCCAACTCTTGAGACTTCAAATTTCTTCATCCTTGTTTGGCTTTTCTTTTTGCTATTGTTTTCCTTGACTAGAATTCTGATTTTTATCCTCCCAACATGGTTTTGGGAATGCAAGAGGAGAAGTGGATTGTAACTCAAATGGCTCGGCAATTTTTCGTGGTGGTGGAGGAGGTAGAAACTCTTGTTTCTTTGGAGGAGAGGGTATTTCTGTTAGCTTTTGTGGAGGGGATGACTGTTTGGAAGGAAAGGGGAAGGAAGAATTGAGATGTGGTGGAAGACTAGGGAATGGAGAAATGGAATTAACTCCTGGGGCAGCATTGACTGGATTTAGAATTTGAAATTCCAAATGAGATGATGCTGCTTGAGTAATGGGAAGAGAAAAACCAGATGATGGTGTAGAACTTACCCATTGACAAGGTTGTTCAACACCAAGTGTATAGGCCTCTATTTCTGCTGTCCATTGTGCAAGTTGGGGCAGCATCTTCATCATGAAGTCCAGCTTCTCCTGAGGGCTGAAGTGTCTTGGAAAAGGGCCTCCCCATGGACAAGGAGTCCTGCAACCAATTCTGAAAGCTTTCATTTGTGCTTGAGCCCTGGATAGCACCATGTTTACCTCCATCTTTTGGATTTGTTCTAGTAGATCTGCATTTTCTTCTTGACTGCCCTCACAACCAACATACCCTTGTGCTTGACATGCTTCATATCCAAACTGACTTTGGCACTACTGCTCATATGGGTAGACATGCTGATTTTGAATTTGATCAAAATGCTGATTTGGAGGATTTGTAAAACATGTTGGAGGTGTGATATACTGCTGTTGTAAATGTGAATTCCATGATGGAAATGAAGTCATGATTGCACAACTTCATGGAATGGAAAAGAATGAAAATGATGGAAAGAAGAATGGATGGAAATGAATGGAAAACAGGTCTGCAACTTAGAGAATGAGTTGTTTACCAGATGGAGTCACCAGATGTGCTTTTGAAAGTGCCTCCAAAAGGCTGAATCTTTAACAGGAACACACCAACCTGTCAAAGATAAAGTGGAAGACCTCTAAGGTCCCACCGGGCGTGCCAAAACTGTTGTTGCAAATCAGCAGCACCCCCTGGATGTTGATCAGGCTTCTAGTTTGATCATTCTAAGCATCCAGTGTGATTGCACAACATTGAAACCTCTCTCCAAGTGTGGGACTTGTAAAATGAGAGAGGAATCTCCAGATTAGAGGCTGGTTCCTCAAACTCCTCTGATCAGATCTATTATTTGCACAATTGCAGAGGTTTGAATCCTAATCCTACTCTAAATTCCAAGGAGACAGAGATAGAAAGTGCAAAAATTTAAACTAAACTAATAGGTGATACACCAAAGGAGTGGTGAACACTTCTTGTTCATGCAAATTGACACAATTTCATAAAATGCAACATGAAACATCATACACAGGCTGATAAGATGTAATTAGAGGTCTGAAATGAAGCAAGACAATACAAACAAAGGACTGAAAATTGATCACAGAGTCTGCACTGTCATTTTTCACTGTCAAAAATCCTTACATTTGCAAAATCAAAGAGGTAGAAACCTGTTACAATCATGAAGAAGGTCTGATACTTGCAAAAATCACTTGTTGAAGGTGAAAGAAGAAGCTTGCTATCCAAAAAAATGTTCCCCCTCAAAAAATGAGCCAAATCTAGCTTTTACAATGCATGGGTTGAGCCCAGGAGAGAGAAAACATGTAAAAAACGTGGGAGCCATTCCCCATTGAATGAAGATGCATTAAAACAACATGGGCATCCTTACAGACCCATGCCCTGACATTTTTGGCCATGTTGAAGAAGAATGCGACCCATTTTGCATTAAAACTGGTTGTTGAAACGTCATTTCTGTCCATGACCACGTGCCAGAAGCGTTTTTTGATTCTCTCTCCGAACTCCACCAAAATTCAAAATTGACCTTGGAATCTTGTAGAGAATTTCACATAGCTTTCCATTGATATAAAGAACAGTGAAAAACCAAGCTCTGGATCGAAAGATATGGCGATTTGAAGTTTTAGGGCAAAACAGGGCCAAATCGGGTCGCTTTGATATTTTTGGCCTGGACATGTGGCGAGTTCTGATTGGCTGTGGGCCTTCTAGGGGAAAATTTCCCACAAAAACTCCGCCGAGCCATAACTTGAAAAATACATGGAGTTAGGAGGAAAACTTTACCTTTCTGGAAAGCTGAGAAAGAGCTCTATCCAATGGTGCCATTTCCAGAAGGTTTTGAGTGCCTGAAAAGCAAAATTTTATGACTGAGGCACAAGAGAGGGAAGAATGAGAGGAGTTAGCCACAAAATGAGTAGGGGGTACATTTTGGATAACAATTAACATATGTGTTCTTGGTTTGGTACAATCTGGTTATCGTTCCTTTCATGGTATCGGAGCCAAGTCGTTAAGCACGCCCGACCTAGAGTAGTACTAGGATGGGTGACCTCCTAGGTAGTCCCGGTGACATTTCCTCCTAATGTCATTGGGCCTAATTGGGTGAATATGTGGTGGGCCCAAAACTTACATTTTTATGAGCTTGATTGTGATGATCATTGTTCCTATTCCATCACATTTTCTAGTTTAAACTCACTTTGGGATAAGAGAAATTAAGATAAGTACCTTACCCCTCTCATTTCCTTTCATATTTAAAATTAATAAATTGTTTAACATTTATATTTCATTGATTATCATTTATAGAAAATATTTGCATTCATATTTTAATAAAATTTATAGATTTTACTAAATCACTTGGTGAAATGAAGATGTAAAGCTCTTTAAAATGGTCACACATGGCTTGTCAGAACTGTTGGACCTCAAAATTTTACCCGTCCCAGATCAGGATGAACTAGAGCTTTGAGGCAACATGGGACTGTCTTCAAGTTGTGGGACTTGCGCTTGAGACAAGCTTCTAGAGAAGTTTGGATTCCTCTACTTCTTTATATTGCTAAAACTTTTCCTAATAAGGGAAATGTAGCTACTTTAGACTAATCTACAATTCCAATGGACCAAGGTGGGAAGGAGATGCATAAGGGAAATCTTAAGCTGAAAGGGGTGGTGATAACACCAAAAAAATAGTTAGATAATTTAAATTATATTTCGATTTTGGTTAACAATTTTTTTTTGTTTCTAATTGGCTCTTTTTCCATAGTTTTTAAAGTTAAATATTTATAAAAAGATTCTTTATTCTTAGCATATCATCTCCATTTCGTCCCCATAGATCCTCAAACTTTTATGGCACACATATAAGTCTATTACCCACAATTCCTTCCATGGTTCTTCTTGACCCCATTTCGCCTCCATTAGCATAAAATTATATTTTTCCCTTTTTAAGGGTTAGTGATAACTCCCTTATTTTCCATCACCCAGCTCCAAAATTTTCACATGGTGTTCCTTTCATAATTCTGCTCCTTTGACCCTCTACATTCATTTTCCCTGTTTCACCATTTAGATCACGAAATTGCCCTTCCTCTTCACCCTAGTCTTGCAGAGAGCCTCCCGAGACCAGTAATCATGCCTTTTCGCCCTTCATTCTGACCCAAATCCCAAATCACCATTAATTAACATGTGTTATAACACGTTTCCCCATCCATTGCCAAAAAAAAATACATGAAAAAAATTTGGTCATGACCGGTGTTGATATCTTGTACAAGTTAATCATTTCGTTGTAGTTATTAATCATTACTTTTTATTAGATTTCACTCCATTTCCAGTAATCTGATTAATTTATGGATATATCTACATTTTATTTTATTTTTAAAAATAGCTTTTCCAAATGTGTCTGTGTATGCTCTTCGCTTGCGCTTTAAGGTGATCTTGAGGATAAAAAACAATCACTATCATTTGTTATCCATTTAGCTAATCTTGTGTCTACAGGGTAAACTTAATCAACATCCCCACTTTTTACAATTCCATATTTGCTTCTATATTTCTATTGTACTAACTTTTTAGCTAGTCTAAGTTGCTTTCTTTCTCGTGTCAAGATTTCTTGGAGCCTACTCTTGACCTATGTTAACTTGCAGCTATATAAAAAGGAAAATCGGTATCTAAGTATTCCTCATTTTTCCCTATTTTCTCTTTTTGCATCACAACTTCCCTTTTCATGTGTGTTTCCTCATCGAAATATCACATTTGGATTTGGTTTTAAAAAGAACCTCTCTTTTCTGCATTCTGCTTAATCACATAGTTTAAGTAGAGGTTAACCTTCTACATCTCACATTGCCGCACACAACCTAAACTCACGAACAAAATCAACACATCTAAAACATCATCCTACCAAGTGGAATGATTAGGATTTCATCACCTGACATAAAGCCACCACGGTGTTCTGACCATGTTAGAAACTTTGGACAGACTCATGCCTCTTGTACCTTCAGGTATATCGAGGACTCCCAAGCCAAAACATCCTGAAACCAAACATAGACTGCCATCTCCTAGGCTCCTTCATTATCCATATTTTTATTTCTTTCTCACATCCTTCAAATAATTCAAGATAAAAAACATTGTTGTTTGAATTGTGTATTAATAAACTAGAAATCACTGCAGTACTTGCTTCTTGTTTTATGCCCATCATCACACGATCCTGCACAAAGAAAACAAAATAAAAATTCTCCTCCAATAACACCACTGCTTTGTCTCAACAAAATCCAACATTATCTACTTCTTCATCAATTCCCATTATGACCTCTTCCATAGCCACTCAATCTGTGACCCACCCCATACAAACCACTTCCCTTGATAGTAATAACACTTTCCCACACCATCATGTTATACCATCTAGAGTGGTCACCCCTTAATCTGCTATGTCAATTGATGCTTTTGGGCCTCCCATTGTCCTTTGTGGAAATGTGGAGTTCCAAGAGTTCCTTGACATTAATCTTGTGTCCCTCCATGATTACCTCCTTAGAAAATCCACCCAACTTCCTATCAATGGGCCACCTAATCAAAAAAATTATTCATATCATTACAATCGCAAAACCACCCAAATGTTATCCTCGCAGATTGCGATGTTATTTCCTTGAGCCATGAATGAGCTATCCATGGACCAACATTAGCCTGGCCCATCTTCTTCTAGCGATCATCCAATTCACTAAACCACACAACTTGTGGCACCTATCCCCCCAATATACATCCCATCACCACTCATTTCCATATTACTTCGTCATCCATTGTTATCACTAGCACACCCATCCAACCTGCCCAACCACCCTAATCATTACCTCTCTTATCTGAACAACATGACTGATCCTTACCCCTCGCATCTCACATACACACCATTTCTCAACCTCACCCAGTGGTGTCTACTCATGCCCATCAACCTCTTGGGGGCATTTACTAATACGTTATGGAAAATCCTCCTCCACAATCTCAACCCATCGCCACTTATCACATACCTCAACAAATTCACATCCCCATCTCACAACAACCTATCCAATCTCAACAATCACATCATCTCCCTATTTCTCAATACTAACCACTACAACAATTTCAATCCATAAGCTACCAAGCAATACCCCAAGCACCCATTCATTCCCAACAACATTATCAAACTATTTCCCACAACACCCAATCACAAATATCTTCTTCAAAAGATCCCCCACATGATTTGATGAGTAGGTTGGCTAATATTGAAGCCACGACCTTAGGACCAAAGGTTAAATTCTCCTATGATCAAATTTATAACGAACCGATTAACCCATTGGTCCCTGTTAAGCCTTATCCTCCTAATTAGGAGCTTCCCAAATTTACCAAATTTAATAGTAAGGAAGATCCCTAACAACACATGTGTGTGTTCAATCATGCATGCTACCTCATAGCCCGTGATCAAGATCTAATGCTAGACACCTTTCCTATGTTGTTGATCGGTCCTACACTAGATTGGTACAACGGTATCCCCCAACACTCCCTCTTTTTATTCACCCAACTTGTGCAACTCTTCTTTGAGAATTTCTCCATTAACATTGCTCGTAAGTTCACCATCACATACTTGTATGCTATTCATCAATATGACGATGATTCAATTACAAACTTTGTCACATGCTGAGGTGGGATCATCAACCAACTTTCATTTGTTCTTCCACAAAATGAGCGCATTGAGTTGTTTGCACGTTCTTGCATAAAGCACATATCATCTACCTTGCAGATTCAATTTTTGTACACATTTGATGAAGCATTTACAATGGCTTAAGAACTCGAGACTCATGCCCTTGAGCAAGGCCAACTAAAACTTACATCGAATAAACCAAAACCTAAGTTTTTCAAGCCATCAACCTACAACAACAAATAAAAAAACAACCAATACCATAGTGGTCAAATCTTCTCCTTCACCCACGCCCAATGCGAGTCCTCCACAAAGAACCCCTAGACCACTTCCTAACTACACTCCACTTGGAGAGCCATATAATGCGGTCTTCAATAAACTGATGGCCGCTCATCTCATCACACTTCCACCCACCCGAACATTGGATGATTCACGAACAAAATCAGTTTGGTATCATGAGTAACATTATTATAAGTTCCATCAGGTTTGACGACATGACATAGAGAAATTCCAAAATTTTAAATACCTCATTCAAAAACTCATCAATCAAGGGAATATTCATGTAGGTAACCCTAACACATTGCCTAATCAACCACTTGATGTCTTCAAACAACCTTTCCACAATCATACACCCATAAAACAAACTACCCCCACATCTCAACCTCCCAATACACACATCATCAAAATTGTGGACCAATTTTTGACATCATCATCTATGGCATTGTCATCTACAACTCCTACACCTATTTCAGACCCCTCTCTAACCATCACACCAACCACAACTTCATTGGAATTGGTTGTAAGTACTTCTTCATCTCCACCTTCTATGAGTTAATCTCTTCCAACTTCTACCACATCAACCTCCTTCACACCGATGTCAAATTCTACCCACAACATGATTACACCCCCATCAGTATCCAAGACTCCACCTATGATTACACCTCCATCTATGAAAAAAACTCCCATAGTCAAAGCAAGCATGAGTGACACACCAACGATATCTACAACGCAAACACCCACTCATCCTAATCCTACACACTCAACCACCTTGTTAGACATAGTTAAACACATTATACAACAACCCCTCCCATCATCTATATCACAA
The DNA here is from genome assembly GCA_019776745.2 of Taxus chinensis. Taxonomy (NCBI): domain Eukaryota; kingdom Viridiplantae; phylum Streptophyta; class Pinopsida; order Cupressales; family Taxaceae; genus Taxus; species Taxus chinensis. Next base: position 6,443,508 of record CM034151.1, on the reverse strand, counting down.
TCAACAACTAGTGAGGCCACTACATCCACCAAAGACAAGTCACCACAAACAAAAACAACAAACCTTGGTGTCCCTAATCAAAATTATCTTACACATCCCCGTAAAAATATGGACATTCCTCCCTCTCAAATCAGCTCTCTTAAAACTCCTTCATCTTCCTTGATTTTGGGACCAACCACATCATCTTCATCTATTTTGGGATCAGTCCCTTCATCCTATTCTATTTTGGGACTACCCCCTTCATTGAAAGCCTCTACCACTAATAAGAAAAAATGGTATTGAACTTCTTCCAAATTGTCTTCTAGTACTAAATCTAGATCATCCACATCATCAACCAAAATCAAAATACAACCCTTTTCATCCTCCCCCAAATCTAAACTAAGGTCAAAAGTTCCTAGCAAACCACCTCACACCAAGCCATTGTTACATCCATCACAAACCCCTTCACCCATATCCAAGTTATCACCTACTCCCTTAGGGTATTACACCACAATATTTTATCAATTACACCAAGCATCAATGATCACCTTACTTCCCATTAAATACTTTGATCCAAAGACACCAAGACCCTCCTAGTTCGACTCCAATCTTATTTTTGCATACCATCATGCACCAGGGCCTAACACAAAACATTGTAAAGCCCTTCGAAAAATCATACATAACCTTATCCATAATAATGACCTCCTTGATGAGGGAGAACCAAATCTTCCACCAACCCAATCATCTCCCTTATCCCAACCTTCATCTACCAGAACATCTAAGCCACCCCTTTCATCGAGGACTCTTGCTAACATGCCACCACCTAAAGAATATGTGTCAAAGGATGTCACCAACCCACCTTAAAAATAAGATGTCCCTAGGGATGGTCCCCCTCTTTTTATCAATGTTGTTCAGATGACCACCCATTCTAGCCCACATGACCCTGAATCCACAACACAACCCAAGCCAAAAACATTTTTTTCCATTCCTCCTCCTAGTGAGCTTACATCATCCACACCTCCTTCAAAACCAAATGTAGTTATTTCTGCTCCTTCTAATGCCCTCACTTCATCCTCAGCATCTAATAGACCTAAAGTTTCCATCCTAGCTGCACCTCGTCTTCTTAAAGAAAGCATTGTAAAACAACTTCAGGACCTAGCTAAGATGTCTCTTTATGAGCTTATCCAAAGCTCACCAGACCACCAACAAGCTTTCATTGAAGCCTTAAAACACATTCTAACATCCACTCATGAGACTTGGCATTTCAAATCCCTAGTGGGAGAACTTGCTGCTTCTTCCATATCTTTCGATGATGATGAAATCTCAGGCATCCCTCCTAAAGATCATGACCTCCCTCTATTTATCATGGTTCAAATCAATGACATGTTTATTTGACAAACCATGATAGATAATGGATCAAGTATCAATACCATCTTAGCGCATACCTTTGAAAAACTTCATATCCCAATATTCATTGTCACTCAAACACCCACAGTCCTTTGTGCCTTTAATGATGTTATCACTCCCATTTTGGGGATTGTTGTTCTTCCTGTCCATGCCAGCGAGAAAATCCTACATGAATTAGTCTACATTGTATAAGGAGAATTTCAATATAATTTCCTTCTTGGGCATCCATGGATCCATGTCATTCACTATGTCCCATCCACCCTTCACCAGTGCATTAAGTATGAGTATGAGGGAAAGATCTTAACCCTCCCTGTTGATGCTCCTCCATTCAAAGAATGCAACATGACATATATACCAAATGATGTCCTTATTCCCAAACATGACTCATCACAACCATTTACCAGCTCATCCATCCCTTCACCCAAATCACATGATGATGCTATCTTTGACATTTTTTTAGACAATCTCAAGTCAGGAGAGTATCATCTTCTTGTTCTTAATACCATCCCTACATCTCATCACCATGGTAGACCTGAAAAATATCCCATGTATCAACGTAACCTCAAGAATATCATTTCTTTTTGTCCACCTCATCTTCACACCAACCTCATCTATGGTGGTGTCGATTCTTCTTCTTCCCATATTGATGACCATCCTCACACCCAATTATATATTGGATATTTTGACTTCCTCTGGAAAATTATCCTTCATCTACACATACCTCCACCGTTATGCGTGGAAGTGTTTTGGTATGGGTTGTTATGAACAAGGTCCCCATGGCCATGTCTTCAAACAAACCCATCTACCACGAGAAAAAAATTAGCTTAGGATACCAAGATCCCTTTAGGAACTTCTACATCCTCGCCCATCAACGTTGACTCACCTCCCTTCTCTCCATCTGACTATCTCACAAATCTAGATTCCCTATCCTATGAGGGCATGGATACTGTTTCGCACAGAAATGCTTATGTTCCTGGAATAGAGTTGCTTCTATCCTTTCATTTCTTTGAGAAACAGATAAGGGTTAGGGCTAGGAGGAATACCTGTTGAATGTTGAGAGGGTGTGCGCATACCGTAGAGAGAGATCAGATCGATTGCGAAGAACTCCTTTTTGTCTGGGAAGGACTACCTGCAAATAAGAATACAAGACCACCAGATTCTAATTAGATAATAAGTGAGGGAACTGCCTTGGGCCCAGGAAATATGAGACTTCCTTTCGAAGGTGGTCAGTTCCCCTGCTAATATGAATTAACACAAATTCTAATAGATAAGCTATTGTCCAATTACAATTTATTTACCTTGTTAAAATAATAGAGAAAAGGCTGGTCTTGGTTTTGAATCACAGTGACCGATGCCGGTCACTGTCACCGGGTACCGGTTGCTGATAACCGATATCGGTAGGGGCAGTGATTTAGGGGCTTTGGTGAAGGTTGGCTATAAGATGGCTATATGATAGCTATGGTGTTTATAAGGCTGGTAAATGATTGGGGATAGGTAATGAGGTGATGGAGAAGACTCAGAGAGTATGGGGGTTGTTCTTGGGGCAATGTAGGGGTAGAGGAATGAAAGTTAGATGGAGAGTGTTACCGGGTAGTGGATCTGGGAGTAGACTTGTAATTACTGTGATTCAGAAGTCCAAGAAATATTATTAAAAGAACGTACAAGACAGTACTTACTAGTTTTTGATGACGAAGGCAGGGTTCAAGGACTGTGATGACGAAAGCAGGGTTCAGGCAGGATGATCTGACAATCCAAGATGAACTATCTTCTCTCCCAATGCTTGGATGAGTGTCACTGGGCTCTGGTTACTCAGTTGCAGTCTTGGGCTTGATGTCCTTCTCTGCAAACTCCTCTCTTTTCTTCACTTGTCTCTGCTCGGCCAAGTGAATTCCTGATTCTTTCAATGACTTCTGATTCGGATCAATGAAAATCCAACCCTTTGTTTTTGGTTGGGGGAGGTCATTTACAGGGAACCGATGGCGGTTACGTAACCGATGGCGGTCGAGTAGGAACCGATGTCGGTTAAGTCAAAGTGGGCTATTTTTAGTAAAATAGCCAACTTTCCCTCCTTTTCTCCCGAGGGATTAGTTGTGGGCTTGGTCAAGTCATTATGAGGTTGGTTTTGGGTGCGGGTGAGGAGTCATTAGTCATGGGTGTGGATGTAGACCAAGTTATAGGTCTTAATTAGGTTAGTTTAGGGTTAGGACTAGGTCATGATGAGGTGGCAAAATGAGGTGGCAGGTTTGGAGATGTGGATTTATTAATTATAAGGTAATTAATAAATAATTGTGTAAGGTTTAGGTAATGAGGCTAGGTTGCGAAATAAGATGCGGGGCACGGGGGGTCGTAAGACACAAATTTGGTGTCTACATTAGCCCCTTGTTGTCGTGTAGCTTGTCTTGTAAAGCTGCACTGACAATAATAAGAAGTGGTTACTCCTGTTAAGGGTATAGGTAATCCCCCTCAAATCTATCACAGATTGAGGCGATTTGAAATCAGGGATAGGGTTGATAAAGGGTGAATGGTGTTGAGATGATGGTAAGACGGGTGGGCTAAGTTCAAGGAAGCAGACGCATGTTGAAATGCAGTAGTGTGATCATGGTACATGATTTGAAGAGCAAACAAGCAATTCATAGGCAAAGGTCGATAGTTTATCCAAACAAGGGTGATATAATCCTGGTATCCAAGGCATAGGAAGTAGCTCTAGGGGATATAACGGGTAAGGTACAGGAACGTTTAGGCATGTTCGGTAGTACCAAATGGTTGGTTTGGTTGAGATAAACGTCACGGTCTTGGTCTAGGAAAAGTTGGTCGACTGATCAAGTCAAGTACCGTAATCATGCTAAAACACGAACAGGTGAGCTCGATTGAACAAAAAGCTACATGATGGGTGGATAAAATTGTAATTTGTTGGTTTTGGGTGAGGTATTTAATTGGTGCGGCCTTGGGTCGGGCCGATTGACTAGTGAGGGCCATGGGTCGGGCCTGATTGGTTGGTTATGGCCTTAGGTCGGGCCAAATTGGTTGGGTGTGGCCTTTGGTGGCGGCCCTGGGTTGGGCGAAATGGTCGGGCCAAATGGTTGGTTGCGGCCTTGGGTCGGGCCAAATGGTTGGTTGCGGCCTTGGGTCAGGCCAAATGGTTGGGTTGCGGCCTTGGGTCGGGCCAAATGGTTGGTTGCGGCCTTGGGTCGGGCCAAATTGGTTGGTGGCGGCCTTGGGTCGGGCCAAATGGTTGGTTGGTTGGGTCGGGCCAAATTGGTTGGTTGTGGCCTTGGGTCGGGCCAAATTGGTTGGTTACGGCCTTGGGTCGGGCCAAATTGGTTGGTTGCGGCCTTGCGTTGGGCCAAATTGGTTGGTTGTGGCCTTGCGTCGGGCCAAATTGGTTGGGTGCGGCCTTGAATTGGGCCAATGGAGTCAAAAAAGGCTATTTAGCAAAGGAGGGTATAGGTGATGTGGTGAGAAAGGGAGATTAGTGAATAAGGGAAAAAATTGTGGTAAAATAGGGATTAAACCGATATCGATTAGCTATGACCGGTATCGGTTAGATGACCGATACCGGTTCTTTAGGGCATAATATAACCGATATCGGTTATAGGTCAAAAACCTATAAAAAGAAAAATACGGCCTGTCATTGTCACATTGTCAATTTGAAAACCACATTTAGTTGTCTGAGGTGTTTTAGTGGTATTGTTGAGATTTTCGGCTGAGGTGGCATTATTTGAGTGGAGAAGTGAGTGGTTGGTAGACCCCAGTGAGTAGGAGGTAGAATTTGATTGGTGGAGGACCCAGCAGAGGAGATTTATAGCCATGGCACAGCCAGGAGGAGCAGGAGGTGCTGGACCAGCTGGACCACCACCACCTATCCCACCACGACGACGTGTAGTCGTACCGGTAGGTTCTAAACCTCTCATTATGTGAATTTAATGTTGTTAAGCTAGATTTGGGTTTTGGGTAGGAATCCAAGTTTTTAATAAAATAATGAATAAATTGAAGTTGTTTGAAAAATGGAGAGGGTAGGTGGGTTAGTTAGGCTAAAACGGTAGGGTGGGTAGGTTTTTAGGGTTTTTCAATGGGTAAAAGGGGAGTAATAGGCAAAAAATGGGTTTGGGGGGCCGCGTCGGGTTCGGCTCCGGCCGTGGACAGTGACCGATGTCGGTCACTAGGCGACCGGCATCGGTCACGAATTTTTTAGGGAATTGGGTTGTGGGCGGACCGGCGTCGGTCGTATGTCGACCGGCGCCGGTGTATATCATGTGCTGGAGGGGACCGGTGGCGGTCATGGGTGACCGGTACCGGTCATTAGTTAGGATTATTTATTTTTTTGGTTTGGTTTTGTTGTTGTTTTGGGTTTTTGGTTGTTGTTTGGGTTGTTGTTTTGGGTTTTGTGTTTGTTATTGTGTGTTGTTTTGTGTGTTGTGTGTTTATTGTTGGGTGTTGTGTTTTGGGGGTGAAGAGGGAGGGGGGTAGAGTTGATAGGAAAGGTGATTGGGGTGGGGGGGGGGAAATGGGGCGGTTGTGTGGTTGGTTCGGTTAGGATAGATTAGGTGTTGGGTATGAATGAGGAGGTGTTAAATTGGTAGGGGCATAGGTAAATGGCGAGAGTAGATCTAGGTGATTGGTAGGGTGTGAGATAAGGAAAGGGGATATCATAGATATTTTTAGGGTAAAATAGGTGGGTGTAGGTGTGTGTTATAGAGTCGGGGTGTGGTCGGGTGGGTAAAAGGGGGTATAGAGGGTTAAAGTAGTTGTTGTTGTAAAGGGTAGGTCTAATGAAGTGGGTTATTTGTGCAGGCACGTCAGCAGCTGACTATGCGGGATCGGATGCCCCCGTTATTGAGACGGATGTGGCCACATGTGTCCACAGCGCATTGGGCCATTATGCGCGAGGTGGGACTCGGCGGAGTCCAGCGGTAAAGGGCTATGGAGAGGGACCATAGCCTTATGGTTGCCTTCATCGAGAGATGGGATCCGGACAACCAATGTTTTCCATCTCCCGACTGGAGAGATGACTATTACCCTGGAGGATGTGTATCGCATCTTGAGACTGCCGATCGTAGGGGAGGCAGTATTCCAGGTAGATGCGGAGACGGCTATGGACAACATTCTGCAGGTATTTGGGGATGCAGCCACGTTATTGACTTATCATAGCGCGAGCATTGCCTATGGGGACATGTATCGCGCCCACAGACATGAGACATGGCTTGTCATGCTGATGATGATAGGTATCACCTGCTTCGCCCTCCCGGACTCAGAGGGAGGCCGCTTCCCACGGGCTTTGATGGGGGTGCTGCACGAGATGGTGGAGGAGCATACGTGCTATGCCTGGGCACCAGTATACCTGGTGCAGCTATACAGAGAGCTGTGGGGTTATCGCCGGATGAGGCGATTTGGGATTTGTTCCACATTTTTGTTACACTGCTGGGCATATGAGCACATCATATGTATTCGACCAGTAGGGCTGCCCCAGCAGCCAGGGCCACAGGTTATATACAGGTATGGCTTTCAGAGGTGGTTGGGGGTCGTGGGCCAGCCACGAGCGGTGCTCGTAGGATGGGATGTAGCTTACTACCATCATATGCTAGAGGGCTTGACCGCATTGGATATTGTATGGAGGCCTTACAGAGGCCATCAGCCCCGAGGAGGAGCCCGAGCATAGATGCGCTGGATCCAGTATACTTTCTGGATAGCAGGACGGAGGCCGGGAGAGTATGAGCGGATACCCTTAGAGAGGGTACGACGGCAGTTGGGGCTGCGACAGGATGAGCCACCTCCCTTCCCATAGTACCGGAGGGATGATGTAGAGGCCCCACTGCCGGCTCCGCAGCCCGTTGACCCAGATTGGGTAGTAGAGAGGCTGGCCGATGATACAGTGGATGATGCCAGGTGTACAGGTTCATTTTTGGTTTGGTGGGTAGGTCAGAGAGCAGCTAGGATAGCACTACCCACACAGCCAGATTTGGCAGCTGTTATAGCAGAGAGGGACCGCCTCCTAGGACAGGTGTAATTATTACAGGGGCAGCTTGCTGCTGCACAGGCACAGATCGGGGTATTACAGGGGCAGTTAGCCCAGGCACAGGTACAGGTACAGGCACAGGCACAGGTACAGCCACAGGCACCACCACAGGCAGCGGCACAGCCACAGGCACCACCACAGGCACAGGTACAGGCACCAGCAGGGTTGTGTACCGGTAGGGCAGGGGCCACCACAGGCACAGGTACAGATAGGTCTCTACAGGCACAGGGTGCACCGGTAGGGCAGGGGCCACTGTTATTAGGAGTCGGGGGACCAGCCCCAGCAGCCATGGTGGCACGGGCCCGCTATATGGAGGCGAGAGCGGAGGCCCGGTATTATCAGGATGTCCTTGATGGTACCGGGGCTGATTACCAGCCATATGCGGCACACAGAGCCGAGACCTCGTGGAGCCAGAGATCCCAGGGGGGTGCAGCCACAGCCGGTGGGTCCGTTACAGGGAGGAGGTGAGAGGCAGCACAGGGACCAGCAGGGAGACAGGCCGAGGGTGGTGGAGAGAGCTGAGGTATCCCTGTAGAGGAGATAGGTTTTTTGGATATTGGATAGAGACACCGGTCTGCGAACCGGTTATGTATATAGAGGCCTGCGTGCCCACATATGATTCTTTTATTCATTTTTGTTGTATATACCGGCCTGCGAGCCGAGTACAGGTTGTATAGTTGATACCGGCCTGCGAGCCGAGTATATTTTTGACATGAGAGACCGGCCTGCGAGCCGAGTCGAGATTTTGACAGTGATTGTGGCCTGCGTGCCGGCTTTGTATTATTTTGAGATCACAGAGGCCCCCATGCAGGGCAAGTTGTATATTTGAAATATTGATATATATAGAGATGATGATTTTGATCCACATGCTGTGTATAAAATGTTTTATGTGTTTTGTCGATTGTTTTTGAAATGGAATGTATGTAGATGATGAGTTAGATCCAAATGGTGTATATATTAAAATGTCGTATGTATTTTGTTTGATGGTTGTTGTATTGTAGGTAGATGATGTTGATGAAATTGTGATGAGATATTGATGTGATTTTGATGACAAATATTGATAATGGTGTTGTTATGCAGGAAAAAGAGGCGGGCGCTACAAAAATTTGCAAAAAAATAAAGAAAAGGCCCAGATTTAAAAAAAGGAGGCATGTGACCGATATCGGTTAGCTAACCGACGTCGGTAGATTGTGGACCGATATCGGTTAGGTAACCGATACCAGTTACACCAAAACTAGCTTTTCTAAAAATAGAAAAGCTTGGGCGGAAACTTAAGTTCTTATTTTTAGAGTTCTTATTTTTAGAGTCATGCAACAAGTTAAATACACGAATGCGACGCTGTTTGATGACTGATATAGGTAATTGCATGAAAGAATTGAGTGATAAGGAGGAAAGAGACAGGTGAAGTGAGTGTGGGCTGAGATTAAGAAGTTAGAAAGGCAAATTATATTTGAAGAGGGTGGTGAACATGGCTGAACGAGGAGAAGCATCCAGCAGGTAGGGACGAGAGGGAAGACAAGTTCCACCCCAAGCTGCTGCATCCCGAGAGGTAAACGGTTTGGTTGTATTTTAATTCTTGCATGTTTTGATGAATAGGATGAGAGAAGGTAAGAGGGTAGAGATGAGAAAGAAAAGGTGATAGGCAAGGGTTTTGGATAGAGTGAGTGTTATGGGGTAGGAAAGCAGGGTGTTCACATATGTTTATAGGTATAGAGAGGAGTAAATGAGCAAAATAATTATCGTAGGTGTATGTTTTTAAGGAGGCTGTATATGTTTGACTGTGACCGGTATCGTTTAGAGATAACCGGTATCGGTTATCTATAACCGATACCGGTTACTGTAGGAATTTCCAGAATGTGAGAAAAAACCCTTGGGGATTTGATTTATTGAATGGTTGTGTGTCGTTTTGATGTATGCAGGCGGAGGCAGGGTTAAGGATGAATGATACTGTGCCAGCTTTGTTGTCACGAATCCGAGCGGATGTAACACCAGCTGAATGGGCATTGATAAACCGTGTGGGGCTAAGTGGAATCTGCTATTATTCACGAATCACACGCAATCATGCTATGTTGCAGGTGCTGATTGAGAGATGGAACCCAGAAAAGAATACCTTCTATCTACCAACAGGGGAGATGACAGTGACGTTGGAAGATGTGTTTAGAATTTTGAGGCTCCCAATTACAGGAAGACCAGTGTATCAGGCGTTGCCTAGCGCGGGGCGGGGAGCGATAACAACAGTATTTGGTGCAGCTGCACGAGAGTTGACACAGCGAGGTTTGACATTCACTTATGGTACAATGTATGCAACACACCCTGAGGAAACAAGGTTGGCAGTGGTATTAATGATAGCGGTGGGGTATTATGCATTACCGAGGGTGGAGGGGGGAAGATTTCCAAAAGCATTGATGAGTGTTATTTGGGAAATGATAGAAAGGAGCGTGACTTTCACATGGGCACCCGCATATCTGGCGGAGTTATACAGGGGTTTATGGGCCTGCAGGTGAAAACACAGGACGACACTGGATTGTTCATACTTATTACATTGTTGGGCCTATGAGCACATTGTTTGTGTGCGACCGATAGGCTGACCCATCCAGTCGGGAGAGACAGGAGTGCAGAGGTTGGGATTCAGACGATGGGTCCAGACAGAACAAGAGGCGAGATCCCAGGCCGTGATAGATGACATCGAGTATTATAGGCAGGTATGGGAGATGGTGACGATTGCAGATATTTGTTGGAGGCCTTACGGGAACTATATGGTGACAGAGAACATAGCTGAGGAGTTGAGGGGTGTAGAGCGATTGAGGTGGATCGCAGGGCACAGGCCAGGTGAATACGAGAGGATTCCTCTAGATCGCGTGCGGCGACAATTTGGATTTGTGCAGGATATACCTATGGCTTATAGACCATACATGAGGATCGATGCCGAGGCAGCATTCTCACCTCCCCGGCCAACACCTCCAGAAGGGCCAGAGGAGATAGCAGCCGATCGCAGGGTAATGGATGCAGGAGCGACAGAGGCCTATAGATTATGGTGGGTAGCAGAGCTGCGAGGTGTACGTGATCATCCTGACATAGCTGTGATTACAGCAGAGAGAGATCGTCTGCAGGATTTAGTTCATCAGCTCCAAACGCGGGTGAATGAGACAACGGGATTGTTAGCGGTTGCAGAGTCACGAGTGGAGAGACTAGAGGCAAGATTCCTCCACGCAAGAGGACGTATTCGTATGTTACAGGAGATGTTGGTGGATCAGTGGGAGGAACCAATAGCAGTGGCACCTTTGAGGATGGAGAGGCCAAGTGAGTGGCATCGACGATCACGATCACCACCTGATTCGGGAGGAGGCGCAAGGGTCTAAGTGAATTTCATAGGAATATAAGAATAAATAAGGATGTCGACCTGCGCGTCGATGATAGAGAAGATGTATTTGTTTAACATCTAAATAAAACTGAATATGTATGTTGATTTGAGTTATGATAATAATAAGAATGGTTGTGTTTTGAATGTCTTGTTTTGAAAAAGGATAAAGATGAATGTGAGCGAATAGAAATACACAAATAGATTTATATATACCACACATGATAGGTTATGGTAGGGGATGGTCGAGCTAACCTTGGGAGACCCCATGTCTCCTAAGTGTTGCCTACATAGCCCATTGCACAAAGCAAGAAGAGGCCTCAGACTGATGTAGTTCTCCCTTAGAACCAGGGAGAGGTGAATTCAGGCAATTTGGTTGTGGTTAGGCAATTTGTTGGTTGGTAAAAAAAATTTGATGTTGGTAGGGTAATGTTGTTGGTGTTGGTAAGGTATAGGTGAAGCGAAAGTTAGCTTACCCAAGTAGTAGGGAATCGTGTCCTGATTAAGGTCAACACACAATCCTAGAGTCGAGCAAAAGAGGCAAAAGTGTCCCGTAGTTGAGAAGAGCTAAACAAACCACATATTAACATAGGATGAGCTTGAATCCCTAGGTACCTTGCATAGGCGAGAAGTCAATAGGTGAAAAGAGTTGTATAATCACAATATATCAGATATACGTCACGTCCCTTGATTTTTTTTGTTTTGACGAATGGTGAGGTGAGGTGGCTGATAAAGCTGGGGCGCAGAGAATTTGTTAGAAGGTAATTATGCTGACAAAGAGAACCAAACCTAGATAGACAAGTCCATGACTCAAAAGTGCTTTTGAATACTGCTTTTATTTTGTTCTGGATATAGACTGATCGATGCGGGAAGTCTACATGGGATATGTATTTTGTTGTTCTTGAGGTCTTCATGAAGCTGATCAATGCGAGAAGATTCTGATAAAGGCTGACTTTGTATAGCTGTCCTTCAAGGGAGCAGTCTATTTATAGTAGCAGATGCGGCTTTTGTGTATAGCTGTCCTTCGGGGGAGCAGTCTATTTATAATAGGAGATGTGGCTTTACACATAGCTGTCCTTCGAGGGAGCAGTCTATGTATAACTTAGAGGTCTAGATGTCCGTTTGGCATGAAGCATCTAGTTTTGTAGGAAGTTTGACTCAAGAATATCCCATAAGTGTATAATTGAGAACATGTTATTTTGATACTTTTAAGTCATGGACCAGACTAAAAAGGGGAAGGCATCTTTAAGAGGAGGTGATGACCAAACCACGTGAGCTTGATTCTATTTTGAGATGCATGAAACAAAGTGTATGAGGTGGTAAACGAGCTCAAGGGACGAGCGCAAGGTAGATAAGAAGTGATATAACACTAAATTCAACAGTAGAATGGTCGGATATGCAAGGCATTAAGGGGTTCAGGCTCGGGTTTACCATTAAGCGAAGCTAAACGATAAGTGCCTGATCCGTAAGTATGAGTGATAATGTAGGGCCCAATCCAATTAGGAGAAAATTTTCCACGTTTGCTCTTTTCTAGTTTGGTTACATGCTGATTCTCTTTGAGGACAAGATCACCAACCTTAAAGGTACGCTCATGAAGTCACTTATCATAAGCACGCTTGATGCATTTTTGATAGATTTGAAGGTGGTCAAGAGCTGTAAGATGACGCTCGTCAAGAAGCTCTAATTGGGCTAACCGCTCTTGGCGGAAGTCATCATTGGTGAGAATATCCTGAAGAGATATTCTTAGGGAGGGTATTTGTATTTCGAGAGGCAAGACAGCCTCGGTACCATATACCAACGAAAATGGTGTGGCATTAGTGGAGGTACGAATGCTAGTCCGATAAGCCCAAAGGGCAAAGGGGATGTGATCAGGCCAATTGCTTCCAGAATCGTTAACAACTTTCATGAGGATTTTGGTTAGGGTTTTATTAGAAGATTCGGCTTGACCATTGGCTTGTGGATAGTAAGGTGATGAGAAGCTAAGTTTGATACCAAAGTTGTCACAAAGGTCTTGTAACAACTTATTTTTGAAAGATTTACCATTATCTGTTATCAGGCGATGAGGAACGCCAAAACGACAGATAATGTGATGGTTAATGAATTCTACGATTTTTTCTTTTTTGGTTGAAATGAGTGGAATGGCTTCCACCCATTTAGTGTAATATTCGGTTGCTGTGATTATCCAACGGTGACGTTGCGAAGAGGGTGGGTGAATCTCACCAATAAGGTCTAAACCCCATTGTGAGAAAGGCCAAAGATCTCGTGCGACCTGTAGCGGATGGCTAGGAGTATGTTGAAGGTTGGCATGTTGTTGACACATAACACAACGCTTAACATATTCGTAGCAGTCGTTATTAAGAGTAGGCCAATAATAACCTAGGCGAAGGATTCGTTTGGCCACGGCAAGGCCACTAAAATGTCCACCACAAATACCGTCGTGGACTTGTTGGATGATATAGGTGACCTCCGCGCCGGTTAGACATCGAAGGAGGATGCCATCAAAGCCACGTTTATAAAGGAGTCCCCCCATGACGACATAACGAGAAACAATTTTAAGAAAAGCGCACGTTTGTCGTTACTAGTAAGGTCAGGTGGGAGAACAGAGGTTGTAAGATAGTCGTGAAATTGGTGATACCAGGTATCCTGCGAATTAGCAGACACATTATTTATCATACAAACAACCGGGGCTGAGTAAGATGGGGCAAAGAGTTGTTGGACCAAGACGAAAATGTCAGAGTCAGTTGGTGAGGCAGGAATTTGTGAGGCTAAGCAAGCCATAGTATCCGTAAATTTGTTAGTGGAGCGGGGAATGGTTTGGATAGAATAATGAGTAAATAAGGTCAAAAGTGAATCCACGTAATGTTTGTACTTTTGAAGTTCCTCATTTTTACATTGGTATATGCCCATAACTTGATTGACTACCAATTGAGAGTCGCCAAAAACATTGATAGATTTGACACCTAAGTGTAACGCAACTTGGAGACCCAAAACAAGGGCCTCGTATTCCGCTGTATTATTAGTGCAGGGGAAATCGAGCCGGAATGAAAGAGGCATAGGCTCAACATCAAGAGGAATGAGAACAACACCGGCTCCTCCGCCGCGCTGGCATTTGGATCCATCGAAGAAGAGGGTCATTGGATACGACTCCTCACTGAGTGAAAGAGTGGCGATGAGTTCGTCGGGGAAATTAAAATTGGTAAATTGTTCCCCAGGTAAAGGGGCTTCCACGAGTTGGTCTGCAATAGTTTGTCCTTTGATTGACTTCTGGTGTATAAATTCAAGGTCGAGGTCAGCGAGGAGCATAAGCCATCGGGTGATGCGTTGGTTTAGATGTGGTTTGGCGTACATATAATGAATGGGGTCCGCGTTGGTGATGACAAAAGTTTTGTGATTCAGGAGGTAGTGTCGGAGTTTGGTGGCCACGAATGAAAGGGCTAGGCACAACTTTTCTACATGTGTATACCTAGTCTCGTAATCCACGAGAGTACGACTTATGTAATAAACGGCTTGTTCGTGATGCTTGGAGTCACGATGTGCGAGCAAGGCTCCTACAGCATGGTCGGTGGTAGAAAGGTAAAGGTAGAAAGGGCGATCGTCCTGAGGTGGGATAAGCACAGGTGGCTGCAAGAGATAGGCTTTGAGAGCCTCAAAGGCTTGGTGGCACTCTTCGCTCCATTGAAAGGCAATGTCCTTTTTAAGGAGGTGATGGAAAGGTTGACATCGATCCAAGAGTTGGGAGATGAAACGCCAGATAGATTGGAGTTTACCTTGCAAACTACGCAATTGTTTGAGGTTAGTAGGTGGGGGCATTTCTAGGATAGCTTTGACTTTAGATGGATCGACCTCGATGCCACGCAAAGAGACGATAAAACCAAGAAGTTTTCCCGAAAGGACACCAAAGACACATTTCTTTGGTTGAAGACGAACACAATATTGTAACAGGTGATCGAAAATAATGGTTAAAACATCGAGATGTTCACTGCGATGTTTAGATTTGCCAAGAAGATCATCAACATAATCCTCAAGGATAGTGTGCATAATGTCATGAAAAATGTAAGTCATAGCCCGCTGATAGGTCGCACCAGCATTCTTAAGGCCAAACGGCATGACACGATAACAGAAGGTTCCCCACGGAGTTATGAAGGCAGTTTTATGTTGATCGGCCGGGGCTACCAAAATTTGATTGTATCCCGAGAAGCCATCCATGAGAGAAAGCATCTCATGGCCCGCAGTGAGATCAACAAGTTGATCAATACTCAGGAGGGGGAAGTCATCCTTCGGGCAAGCGAGGTTAAGGTCCCGGAAATCCGTACATATCCGAAGTCCCCCCGTCACTTTAGTGACAGGTACAATGTTAGAAATCCATTGAGGATAGTCAATAGGCAAGATGAAGGAAATGGAAAGGAGTCGTTGAAGCTCTTCTTTGACCAAGAGGGCAATGCGTGGATGCATTTTTCTTAGTTTTTGTTTAACTGGTTTGGAATCGGGTTTCAGGGTAATGTTATGGACAGCAATGTCAGGATCAATTCCTGGCATGTCAGCGTAGGACCAAGCGAAAGCTTGGTTGCGGGCACGGAGAAAGGTAGTAAAGGCGGCTTGTTCTGATGCGTTAAGAGATTGTCCGATCTTCACAATGTGAGGATCTTCCTCTGTGTGGATGTTGATTTCTATAGTCGACTCATTCAACATGGTTTGAGTTTCAGATGGTAAGGCGCGTTGAATATAAGAGTCATCCGCACCAAGGTAAGTGAGGATGGAGTCGTCATCATGGCACTCAACAACATTAATGGAAGGCGAATCCTCTTCGATCATGTCTGGATACAGAAGGGGAAGAGAAGATGGGTCCTCATTATCACGTTGATAAGTGAGAGGACCCAGGAAGATAGTGTTTATGAAAAAAAAAAGTTAGGAGGGATAGATTCAGGGTCTATCGACTCTGTGGGTGATGATGGCAAAATGGGTGATGATGGTTCGGAAGGGGTGACTTCGTCGTCTTCCAGGATACAACTGACACGAGGTTTCTCTGGTGTAAGTGTTTCAGGAAATCCAAGACCACTACGATCTTTGTGTTTGCGTGTAGTCACGGGAATGATTGTATGTCGGCCTTGTTCATAAAGACCAAAACCAAAACCTTTCCAAGCACAACGAGTCAGGAAGGTGAGAGCGAAACGACGATTTGTCAGGTATTGAAAATTGGATTGGAAGGGAACCACACCAAGGGGAGGTTCAGGGGTAACGGAGGATGCGTCGACACCCCCATACGTTAGGTTGGTGCGGCAATTAGGTGGCCCGTAGGAGATTACCTCCCCCACACGACGGTCGTAGGTAGGATGCGCATGTAACTGTTCGTACTCCTGTGGAGTATGGAAAGAGCTAACATTATATAGGTGATACTCCCCCAGCGTAAGGCATTGAAAAACATCTACTAAGGGGTCTGAGGTTGGGATGTTGTCTGCGGGAAAGGAAGTGGTATTTGCGATGGTGGTTTCATTGGTTGAAGGTGTAGGTGCGGTTGAGGTGGATGGTTGAGGTGTGGTTGAAGTGGATGGTTGGGTTGGATGAATGGGTGTCTTGACTGGTACAAGCACATCATTAGGGCGATATAACATATTACAGGTTTTGAAGGGGGGAGGATCAGCTTTTACGGTGTAGGACTTCCCCTCGTACTCAAATTTTATGCATCTATGTAAGGTGGAGGGAACGCATCCCATAGCCCAGATCCAAGGGCGGCCTAACAACATATTGTATTGGAATTCACCCTCAAGGACATAGAAGAGTTCAGGTAAAGTACGTGGCCCTACACGAATGTTAAGGATCATGGTGCCTAAGGTAGAAGTAATAGCATCATTGAATGACCGCAACATGATGGGGTTGGCACACATGCAGCTAGAAGGGATATTCATTTGTTGGAAGGCTTTTAAAGAGATGATGTTTAGGCTAGCACCCCCGTCAATCATAACACGACACACCCTAATGTCCCAGACATAAGCTGAGATGAAAAGAGCGGGGTCAGGATCTTCTATACCAAAGTTGACAATTTCATCTTCGGAGAAACTGATAGCAGCGGCTTGCTGTACAGAGACAGAAGTGGTTGGGGAGATAGGTTGTTTAGTGAGAAAAACAGCATGATTGGGTGTTAAAATGGAGGCAACGGGAAAGGTTTCATTAGGTAAGACCTCTATCCCTTGAAGGATTTCAACGAGAGCTTGTCGATGAGATTCAGAGGTCTAAATGAGATCGTACAGTGTCATTTTTACAGGTGATTGGTGAAGCTGTTTGATCATGGTTCAGTGGGAAACTCCATTAGAGATGGGGTAGGTAGGTCCACGAATAACCACTTTAGGTGGTGGTGCGATCGGGATGGTGGATGGAGAAAGAGAGGCCGCATGTGTGCTTTCTTTAGCTTTCCCATTGTTTTTCTGCCCTTGAGTAGCAACACTAATCATGTTAATCTCGTGAAAACGAGAGGAGGAAGACGGTAGGGATAAGTCATGGTCTTCGAGCGGTGGGGTTGTAATAATGATAGATCTTGGTGAGGTAGGGATAGGTGGTATAGGAGAGGGGATTGAAGCTAAAGGTATCTCCCGTCGTAAATTTTCTTTCTTAACCTTTCTATCTGAGAGAGGTGACTGGCAAAGAATGGATTTCAAAGCTTTGCATCCCTCTACATCATGTCTTGGTGTGCAGTGGTAAGCACAGATTTTAGACTCATCATAACCTATAGGTCGAGGTTTAGATGGATCATAGGGTCTAAGTGGGGTTAGGGAAATGGTCGCATTCTCCACCAACATAGCAAGGATTTTGGCGTAAGACCCTTTGAGTGGGTCAAATTCAGAGGAAGATGAGGCTATTGACTGGGTAGGTTTCAGTAATGACTGGGTATGGTTGATTTGTACGGGTGGTGGTTTAGCCAAGGGGTTTTGATAATTGGATTTAACTAAACGTGGCTTCTTCGACGTAGAAGTTATGTTCAACTGGTTAGATGATGAGGCCACCGATGATGTGGTATCAGGAAATAACCACGGAGAAAGAGAAGTGATAGCAAAAAAATCCTTTGATGATGGAGCTTGTTTAGGGTTGATAGGTGGATAGGATACATGGGGTGACGGTGTTGATACACCCATGGATCTCTGTATGGGTGTAGAAGGTGTAGGTCATTTTAAAGAAAATGCAGGAGGTATGATATATTGATGCAAGGTGGAGGGATGAGGTCCCAATATGGAAGGTAGGTGTGACGGTGATGGTTTTAGTTGTGATAGAGGCATAGGTTGGGCTTGAGGAGATTGGGTCTGTCTCCTAAGTGGATGGATGACTTTACTTTTGGATAAATCTAACCATTTAGGTGGGTGTGTTAGACTGGGAATTGGTGAGGTCCCAAACATAGGGGAAGGTTTGGTTAGGTCAATAGAGGTGGATGAGGTATTTGGTAGAGATGAGGGGGGTGAAGATGAGGACATAGGAATTTTAAGCTTTTGTAAACACTTCGGGTATATGGTAGAGGCGTCTGGATCGGTCATCTGCATTTGAGTAGAATATGGTGTACACAAACATTCCCATAGGACTCGTCTATCTTCTGAGGGATGACAATCCTCACGTGTGAATAGGAAATTTTGTATGGAGGAAAGGTGGGTTTTGATTCCGGTCCATTGTGGGTGTAATACAGGGGGTAAATGAGGCACTGTATCCATGGGCATTAAGAGGTCAACCGGTCACTGAAAAGATTTAGGCGATGAAGAACTAATAGGTAGGAGGGCATGTTTGAGAGGATCCGTCATGATTAAAGAATTTGGTGATTCCGGTTCAAGGGGTTTCTCGTCTAAGGAGGACAAAAGAAGTGGCGAGACTTCCTCTTGTGTAGCAAGAGTGGTAGAAGGAGATGTTTGGGAAATAGATAAGTTAGATAAAATCCTCTCACAGTCTTACAAGGATGTGGTGTAGGAAGGCTCATCTGTGAGAAGAGAACTCTGGGTGGTTAATTCCTTTATGGGGAAAGGAACGGCAAGGATTTCATCTTGTCTTGATGGTGGTGAAGGGGGTTCGGGTCCTTGCGTTAGTGAAGGGGATTGATTAAATATTTTCTCGATAGAGGCTTTTGGTTGGGAGTCGAAGACTGCATGGATTTCATGAACACTCTCCTCGGCTGAGATATCTTGTTTTATGTTACTGTTAGAAGAGTGGTTTGGGAATGGTTTGTTGAAAATTTTAAAACTCCGGTTAGCAGGGGCGTTAGGATTATCGAGGGCTATATCCCCTACATCAACCATTTCCTGCACTATGTTTTTCAACATCTTGTAGTTTTCATGATTGTGTCCCTTCACGCAGTGGAAGTTACAGAATTCATTTTCTTTGTACCAAGAAGGTATAGTGCGGGTGGAATCAAACCCGGAGTGAGGTTTAACAAGAGGTAAGGTAATAGCTCCTACTTTGAGCAATTTTTCTAATATCACACCATAAGTTTCTCCCAAGGGAGTGTAATTGATGGGCTCAGCTTTATACTTATAGGTGGTTTTTGGCGGGGTATTAGACGGTGGTTGGGATTTGACCATCACCGCGTGTACAGCTCCTTTTGATTTCAAAGCAGTCGATGTGTGAGGATTGGTGGTGTTAGGTTTGTTGGTGGAGTCTTGGGTTTGGAAATTAGGGTTTTTGTTGCGCAACTGCAATTTCTCTTCCTCTAAGGCTCGAATATCTAGTTTTCGAGCCATAGTAAAGGCCTCATCGAATGTGCAGAAAGTTTGAATTTGGAGGGTAGGAGAAATGTGCTTAGCGCAGGCCCGCGTAAAGAGTTCGATAAGTTCGGCTTGAGGCAAGGCATACATAACTTGGTTGATAAGGCCTCGCCATCGTCCAACGAAATCTGCGATAGATTCGTCTTCAAATTGTCAGATGGCATAGAGGTCGGTGATAGATACTTTCTTGGCAATGTTCATGGAGAAATGATCCAAGGAAGATTGGGCTAATTGGTTAAAAGAGAAGATTGAGTGCTGGGTTAAAGCACTGTACCACTCCAAGGCAGGTCCTGATAAGGACATGGGAAAGGTGCGGAGTAGTAAGGCATCGTCATGAGCAATCAGATAGCAGGCATGTCTAAATGATCGCAAGTGTTCTTTAGGATCCTCCTTACTATTAAAATGAGTAAATTTTGGTAATTCCCATTGAGGAGGATATGAATGAAGGGGGACAGAAGGGTGGATAGGCTCCCGACAAACTTGCTCGTATGTCAGGTCGCTACGGCTTTCTGAAACAGAAGCCTCCAGATTTTACATCTTGTCCATCATTTGTTTGATTAAATTAGTAGTTGGATGAGATGATGGTGCAGTTGCCATAAATGGAGGAGGATTGGGCCAAGGGCCACCATTAGACAATGGTGGGGTTGAATGTTGAGGTGACTGAATAGGGATGTCCTATATAAGATGTTGAAGTCACCAGGTACGTGTGTGGAAATGAAAAGGTAGGCGGAGCTTGAGAAGGGAAGCTTATGTGGATAGGTGGCAGAGAGCAAGTTATGAAAGGAGCAGTCTGCAAGAAAGACAAGGTAGGAGTAGTCGGCGGTAATGATATGTTGGGCCCTAGATTAACCAAAGGAAAGCCAATCTGTGCCGTATGAACCCCCAAAACCACTGAGTTGGGAGACGGGGCTAAGGATGCAGAAGGAAAAGCGGAGTTATCAGGTGGAGAAGGAGATAAATGAGCAGCTATACTAATAGGCATGCCAACAAGGAGTTGACCATCGGGTGTACGGTCAGGGGCATGAGACAAATAGTATTGTACATTGCTAGGATTAGCGTCCAAATTTTTCGTAAATTCCTTATCTCCTACAGGGATTTTGGGAACCTCGCTGGTGTCCATAGGATTCCCCACAGGATGTGAAGGGGGTGATTCAGGCAAAGGCACGAAGCAGGCATGTGAAACCATGGCTGTAGCTTGTTTCCGAGTGATAACAACCATGGACAAAAGTACACATCAGGGATGCAATCTATTAGGAACAAAAGCAACAACAAAATGTTGGAATTGGTGGGTTGTTAGTTTTGGGAACTGTGAAAGACAGTAACCGATATCTGTTAGGTAACCGATGTCGGTTATACTATAGCTGACGTCGGTAGAATAGGACTAGTGTAACAATCTGTAGGAATTTGCTGATTTGGGGTTAACAGTGCTTATTATACCTCTCAAGCTGTTCTGAAGTGATCACAGAAACATTGCATGACAGAGAAACAAAACTAAAAAAAAAACAAGCAAGATGCACAGGCAAATTAACAGACTAACCCTAGGATTAGTTTTAATCAATTTGGGCTTATGCCTTAGATGCAAGATGATGTCAATCCTAAACAAAATACTTAGGGGAAATGTCAAGTTTGTTTTGGCTTATAAGGTTACCTCACTCGAGCGGAGGAATACCGCGGAAAAGGGGGGATGTTTTGAGCTATTGTGTTAATTATGATGTGATTCGGTATGTGTTGTGCAGTGAAAGTAAGATTAATTTCTTGTCAATACCATGGATATCACCCCCATGTGTACGACCTGTTACTTAATCTACGTTCACTAGAATTGAAAACAACAAGCAAGAATGTGATGCAAGTGTTTTAAACCCAAATCGAAAATGATATTCGATGAAGCAAAGAAGATGACTTTCACTAATGCAAAGATGTGAAAGCAAGACGAATTCTTTTACCACAGATAACAAAATATCTTATGAATATTTAGAAGAGGAAAATAGCAAGTATGCTCCCTATATGAAAGCAAGCAAGAAATGAACGAAACCTAGAATGGGTCCCACCGGGCCTGCCAAAATGTTTCGCACATAAATGCTTCCATTCCTAGAATAGAGTTGCTTCTATCCTTTCATTCCTTTGAGAAAAAGATAAGGGTTAGGGCTAGGAGGAATACCTGTTGAATGTTGAGAGGGTGTGCACGTACCATAGAGAGAGATCAGATCGATTGTGAAGAACTCCTTTTTGTCTGGGAAGGACTACCTGCAAGTAAGAATACAAGACCACCAGATTCTAATTAGATAATAAGTGAGGGAACTGCCTTGGGCCCAGGAAATATGAGACTTCCTTTCGAAGGTGGTCAGTTCCCCTGCTAATATGAATTAACACAAATTCTAACAAATAATCTATTGTCCAATTACAATTTATTTACCTTGTTAGAATAATAGAGAAAAGGCTGGTCTTTGTTTTGAATCACAGTGATCGATGTCGGTCACTGTCACCGGTACCAGTTGCTGATAACCGATATCGGTAGGGGTAGTGATTTAGGGGATTTGGTGAAGGTTGGCTATAAGATGGCTATATGATAGCTATGGTGCTTAAAAGGCTGGTAAATGATTGGGGATAGGTAATGAGGTGATGGAGAAGACTCAGAGAGTATGGGGGCTGTTCTTGGGGCAATGTAGGGGTAGAGGAATGAAAGTTAGATGGAGAGTGTTACCCGGGTAGTGGATCTGGGAGTAGACTTGTAATTACTGTGATTCAGAAGTCTAAGAAATATTAATTAAAGAACCTACAAGACAGTACTTACTAGTTCCTGATGAAGATGCGGGTTCAAGGACTGTGATGACGAAGGTAGGGTTCAGGCAGGATGATCTAACAATCCAAGATGAGCTATCTTCCCTCCCAATGCTTGGATGAGTGTCACTGGGCTCTGGTTACTCAGTTGCAGTCTTGGGCTTGATGTCCTTCTCTGCAAACTCCTCTCTTTCCTTCACTTGTCTCTGCTCGGCCAAGTGAAATCCTGATTCTTCCAATGACTTCTGATTCGGATCCAATGAAAATCCCACCCCTTCTTTTTGGTTGGGGGAGGTCATTTACAGGGAACCGATGGTGGTTACATAACCGACAGCGGTCGAGTAGGAACCGATGTCGGTTAAGTCAAAGTGAGCTATTTTTAGTAAAATAGCCAACTTTCTCTCCTTTTCTCCCGAGGGATTAGTGGGCTTGGTCAAGTCATTATGAGGTTGGTTTTGGGTGCGAGTGAGGAGTCATTAGTCATGGGTGTGGATGTAGACCAAGTTATGGGTCTTAATTAGGTTAGTTTAGGATTAGGACTAGGTCATGATGAGGTGGCAAAATGAGGTGACAGGTTTGGAGATGTGGATTTATTAATTATAAGGTAGTTAATAAATAATTGTGTAAGGTTTAGGTGATGAGGCTAGATTGCGAAATAAGATGCGGCGCACGAGCGGTCGTAAGACACAAATTTGGTGTCTACAGATACCAATGATACCATGCCCATCCCCTCTATATTTTTTTTAAATTTCCACAATCACATTGGGACCACTCACCTATCAACATCAGGATGAATCTAGGTCCCTTCCCTTTCTCTTTCTTGATATGGTAGAAGAAGACTCTCCTACCATAGACATTCTTCAATGCACTAATAATGATTATATCATATCCTACCTAGGGGCGGAAGATTCTTCTCTTCATAAGACCTTACCACCTAACACATCCAATCTCCTCAACGAATCCACTATTAAAATCCACATCGAGACCTCCTAAGAGCCCCAAATCCTCGAAGTGGGTTAATTTCTTGATCCATAAGAGTTTTCATATTTCACCGCCTTCCTCTCAAATAATGGCCAAGCCTTCACATGGTCATACTTTGATATTTCATGCCTCGACCCATCCATTGTTATCCATAACATCGTCACTTTCCCCAATGCCAAATTGATTAAGAAAAAGCTTCGCCGCATGCACCTCTGTGTTGCCCTCTTTGTCAAAGAAGAGTTATAATGCCTTCTCTCATCTAATTTCATCATTCCCATTAACTATCCCCAATGGGTCTCTAATATCATACCTGTCGCTAAATCAGCTTGCAAGCTTCATATTTGTATTAATTTTTGAGACCTCAATCTTTCTTACCCCAAAGATAATTTTCCCCATCCCAACATCAATCAACTCGTTGACCTTACCACTGGTCAATAGATTCTCTCTCTCTCATGGATGATTTCTCTAATTATAGTCAGATCATCATCATCCCAGAAGATCAACATAAGACTACTTCCACTACTCCCTGGGGTACCTTTTGTTATCACCTCATGCCTTTTGGGTTGAAAAATGTTGGTGCTACTTATCAACGGGATATGACTTGTATTTTCCATGATCTCATCCATAAAATAGTAGAATACTATGTCAATGACCTTTTAGGTAAGTCTAAGCATTGACATGATCATGTTATCATCCTCAAAGTCCTCTTTGAGTGTCTTATTTGTTTATGTTGTCACCAGATCATTACACCCTCCGAATGGCCCAAATGTGAACAAGATGTTCAGTGTGATTGGAACATGTGGGATCACCTCTCAAGATGTGGGACTTGGGCTCAAGGTGAACCTATAAAGAAGCTGGCTTCCTCTTCCTAAACTAAGTGTTATACTACTCCTATTGAAATAAAATGTCTATCTAGTCCTATGATAACATTTTCATGGGTTTTAGGGAAAGAGATTTGCAAAAATGAAACTATACTAGGAATTGTGATGCACCAAATAAAGGGTGTTTCCAGACTCAGGAAGGGTTAATGTGAGTAGGATGTGGGCACTGTTAGTCACCTTCACCTATTGCAACTTAGAAAGGGCACAAAATACCACAGACCAGATGTATATGTTCCTTTGTTAAACTCAAAATATACATAATAGAGATAAAATTTGATTGAACATAAAATTAAATAATCATGAGGATAGAACACATGCACATGTCAAACATCCATGTCACTGATTATAGCTAATGATAATGCAAATTTTAACAACAAAAGGAAAATAATATTTCCACAACTAACATAAAAGATGGTTACATTACTTCCTCATAACATAAAATAGATAATATGAAATAAAGGTAAGCTAACCACTTACACTAAGGAATTATACATTCACAAAGCATATATCAATCAACCATCTAACACAATAAATCAGGTTCTTCAAGGCAAGATATCACTCTGAATATAATTATAAGGTTTTAGGTTCTCTGAAGCACTCCTCCAAGATTGAGGAGAAACTTCCCCAAAAATAATATCTATATCCCTCTAAGAATCCATGTATTTAACTATTTATAAGTTCTTTAGGCTGAGCCATTATAGCTGGGCCTTCAATTAACATTTACTAAAAATAGAAATTTCATTAATTCAAGGGAACATGCTCCCATAAAAATAACAATTTTTTTGCAAGGGTTTGAATCAGTCAACCTTACAACTTTGACTGGTCCAGAGCTTGGATCTGCCCTTTCATGGCTGCTTAGCTTTTTGTTCTACAACACCTTCTCCTTTCACAGGTTTCTGTTGTGCTTCCTACCACATAGCCATCCGATGTTTTTATTCGAGGAAACACTTGATGATCACCTAAATTTCTTCGTCTCCCGGCCCACATGCATAGTGATTTACTACATATGCTATCTCAATTTCTCTTGTGATCTTGGTTGGAATTATTCTAATTTTATTTACAACTTTATTTAGTCTTCCTATGAAATCTTGGCATAAAACCAATCTATCAATAGATTCACTGCTGAAATTTTTGGTAACCTCGTCATCACTCTTCACCAAATCTCTAAAATTTTCCTTGATTTGATCTTCTGAGAGAGCATCACTATTTTTCATTGAAGAAATTGCAATTAACAATATCAAATTCTTATGATATATCATTCAAGGCATCCATAATTTCAACTCGTTTATCATCCAATTTCTTAATCAAATCTTGTAGCACCTGACACCGGAATTCCATGGCCTTTTGATATTCAAAAAAATTTGAAGCATCATTGATTACATCCTTCTGAAGGAGTAGATTTGGATCCTTTTCTCTAATTTCACTCCATGTTGCTAAGTTTAAATTCAGATTATTATTGTCCTCGGAAAAGGCTTCATCCATTTTACAAATAGTAGCTCTTCTAACCTACAGATCATTATATATCTCAACAACCTCTTTAATTAAAGGATTAGCTTCTTGCAGTATA
Organism: Taxus chinensis; assembly: GCA_019776745.2. Lineage (NCBI taxonomy): Eukaryota > Viridiplantae > Streptophyta > Pinopsida > Cupressales > Taxaceae > Taxus > Taxus chinensis. The sequence goes on along the minus strand of CM034151.1, from coordinate 6,417,815 downwards.
TGTGTCATCCATCCATTTACCGATATCCATTTTTGACCTATCTTCTCGATCTCTTGATAAGAAATGTTGTTAATGGTAGATGAAACTATCATAGCCGTAGTAGTCGAGACTTCAGTAGATGGAGTTGGTTGTGTTACTTTTTGTAGCAATGCAATGAGCTGCTCGACCTTGGCTTTAAGCTCATCCTTAGAAGCTTTATCCTTGTCATATTTCTCCAGAAAATTTGCAAGAGCAGTGTGTACATCCTATTTAGCTCCTTCGCGAGTGACTTTTCCTAGTGAAAATCTAGAAATTCGATAATCTGCAGCTGTAATTATTTCCTTAGTTTTTCCCTCAACAGGAGTAGTAACCTCTACATCTCGTTCCCCAGATGGATTCACTGTCAGGCTAGAAACAATATTTATCCTCTTGGCCTATCTTTTTAGTGTATGATCTAATATACTCAAATATATGACATCCCCTAGAGCCACCCTCTTCTTCTGCTTCGGAGTCTGCCTAAACAACCATTCTAGGATGGCTAATGCTGATGAGGATAGAACAGTAGATTCAGTACCTAAAACATTAGTTGGAATTTGAATGGAAGTGGTAATGATGGGTGGGGTGGATATGAGGACAACCATAAGAGTTGATATGGTGATATTAGGAGATGAGATGGATGAAAATGGAAGGTTTAGGGGAAGCGAAGTAGAAATGGGTGACCTAATGGTTTCCCCAGCTGAGAGAACTAAAAGGGATGAGAATACTTGGGCCATGGAAGGATATGGGAAAGAAGAAATGATTTTAGAAGTGGAAGGAACTTACATAAGAAGTGACAATGGAAGAGGAAGAAGAGATGATGGGTCTTGTGGGACACTTGGAGAATCACTGACTTCAACTACTTCTGCCACGGGTGTTGTAGAAGAAATGGATTTGGAAATAGGATCCTTAGAGAGAGATGAGCTCCCAAAAACAAATGAAATATTTTTCGGAACTATATGGGCCTTTTGAATTGACCTTTTCCCCTTTATGGGTGTTGATTAGTTCATGGTTGATGGGGATTTTGTATTTGTAGGTTGATCTACTTCCTTGGATGAGATTCCTAAGGTAACCAACCAACTGTAGGTTCTCTACAGAATGGGCCCCACACTGTCCTTTGTATTGCAACATTATTTCACATACCAATCAATCCATGGTAATGTTTGATTGGAAACATTATCATTTTTATATGCTACATCCAAAACCTCATCATCATCTTACATGTCTTTCGGGACATCGGCTATACCAAAATGCTGAACCTCATCCAAAGTTAGCCTCTTATAGTCTCTTTTTCAAATGATGAATTCATCCTAACAATGAATCCAGATGTCTTCCAACTAGGGAACATGGGAACTAGACCGACCTGTTTCATTGAATTTACCCCAATAATCAAAATTGGTTTGTGGATGAAAAGTCCGCAGGGTTACTTTTTCCATTTCTCCATCCACATTCTTAATCTTATAAATATTTGGGCAATTGTATCTACCAATTGAAATGGGTAACTAAATATTCTGGATCTTGTGGTAATCTAGCAATTACCAAACCAATTCTAACAAGACCCACTTGTAAGTGGGACATCTTGGCAGCTTTCTGGGAGCACCAACGAAATTGGGGATCCAAATGTAGGTAAAGGTGGGGAACTGTAGGTAGATAGCTCCCCATTCACACACTTCCTTGAAGGCTTCATCATAACTCCTCGGATTATACAACTCATCAAAACAATAGAGAATGACCATAAAGAAAGCATTGTTAATTTTGCAAAAGTGCTTACTTCCCTCATCCAATGTAAGCTGAGGATAGAAATAATAGATTTGGAAGGTGCTTCAAATACCCTTAGTATTACACCTAGTGAAGTCTCTCATAGCAGCGGTGACATAGACCAAAAAGGATTTCATGTAGAAACTCTTTGAGGAAAACACTCTACTCAACTAATAGCAAATGGAGCTACTGATATGCTCCCCCCATCTAATAAATTCCTTATTCTTCTTGATAGTACCGTTATATAATAACATCCACTCCTAGAATTCCTTCATAGAGGGAAGACCTAAAACTCTTCTCAGTAGCACAATAATGTCAGTGACCTCCTGAATGAAGTTTGACTGATACATGGTTTTTGGTAATTTGGCAACACTCTTGGCCAGATAACTTTTCAGCATGACCCTCATGCATAACTCTGCTTCTTTGTCCCAATGTTTGACTGTTGAATCTAGTGAAATTTTTGCGGAGTCCTCGATGTTGGGGAGTTTGAGAAAATCTTCAAAGAAATATGGATCCAAGTGGATTACAACCTTTCCATCAGCATCCTTAACTGTCATGGATTCTTCATAAAAGTGGGCTACTTTAGCTAAAACAAACTCTGGGAAATGAATGGATGAGGGAAAATTGATAAAAAGAGAAATCCCACTATCATATATGGCTTACATCCAAGGTTTCTTATTTGGGGCCTTCACCCTTGCCCATAATTCTAGAAAATCAATTTATCTGAGATCGGTGTCTCCTATACTCCCTAGGTCGGAAGACAAACAAGATTGAGGAGCAACCCCAAGGAATGAATATTTTATCTTTTCCTTTCCCTTGGATGTAGAAGTAGACATCAAGTTTTGAATTTCAGAACCTCATGGCCTTCTGGTTCCCGAAATGCTGAAGTTCTGAAGTTGAGAAGTTTGAAATCCCGAATTGGAGAACTCCAAAGTTTCGAAAATCTTCAACCTCTAAAACCCCAAAAAATTAGAGTTCTGAAAACCCAAAGTGAAAAGCTCCAAATTTCTGAAAAATAGAGTTCAAAAATGGAGACTTCCAAGAACCCGAAAAGGAGAAGTCCAAAAATCCGAACGGCACAATTCCCAAGAAACAAAAAGTGTCGAGTAACCAAATCTCTAAATTCTGAAAAGAACGTTCTCCGAAAGTGCCAATCTCCAAACTTCTAAAAAATGAGAAGTGCTGAGAGGGCAAATTTGAATATTTGAGAGGATCTTTGAGGACTCTAATGGCAGTTGTAATGAATACCTGTAGAAACTCAAATTGTGGAAACATGGCGGGCAATGATATTTTCATTTTCTAAGGGATACAGAGGAGGAAAAAAAGAAAATGAACAAGGAGAAAACAAAACAAAATATCTTAAACCAAAAAGAAAATAACCAAAATAAAATACCTCAAAAATGTTGTTGAAAAGTACAAAATATAGTAAAAAACCTAGGTTGTCAAAGCAAAACATTAGATGAAAATGAAAAGTAAAAACCTGAGTAAATAGAAAAAATCTGACATTAATGGCCAAATTTTGATCTGTATGGAAGTAGGTAAGAATTAAACGCGTAGAGAGCTCTGAAAGTTTGAAACTCGAAATTCCAAAATTTTGAAATCTAAGAATTTTAGGGTTTCATACTTTGGAGATCAAGAGATGAAAATCGTGAAATGGCGATCGGAGAGTTCCAAAACCCTAAAGGTCGAAAGTCTAAAATTTCAGACTTTCAGACTTCGGAAGTCTGAAAGTGAAAAACCTCAAAATGGAGAGTTCCATTATCTTCTCAATCACAAAATGTATGTAGTCACTAGCTTTCATCTTCTAAAAAACATGCATTCTAAACCTTACCACAATGATCACATCACTCGATGGCTCATGCTCATGACAAAGTTTGACATAGAGTTCATCTCTCAAAATTCTATTAAAGGACAAGTGATCACGGACCAATTAGCTAAAGCCCCTCTTCCTACAACTCACCTTCCTCATGAGCAATTTCCCGATGAATCTGTTAACAATATTCATCACGAGTCTTTCCCTCTTCGCAAGACTCTCTTCTTTGACGAATCTAAATGTCAGCAAGGGGGAGGTGCTTACATCATTCTCATTCCTCCTTGAGACACTCCCATGCCCATTTCCCAAAAAATTGACTTTAAATGCACAAACAATATGGTAGAGTATGAAGCCCATATCTTATGTCTTAAAAATGTTGTCCTCTTGGGTGTTCAAATCCTTGACGTCTATGGGGATTTCGAGCTCATTATCAAACAAATAATAGGCAATTATCAATGTAAAAATGAATTTCTCCAAAAGTATCGAGACATCTTCCTCTTTCTCCTTGAAGCCTTTTATTCTTATACTATTCAAGTTGTCCCTCGCTCATCCAATCGTTTTACTTACACAATGGCTTCCCTTGCATCTCTCGTCCCATGGAAAACTAATGATTCCAAACTTTCAGTTATTGTTTTTCTTCATGATCAACCATCTCACATCCATGAGTTACCTCGTGTTAATGTTGTTGAGCCCGACTCATTGGATCTTTGCTATTACCAAATCTTCAATTATTTTTCCAAATCCATCATTCCATCGAGGCTCTCTAAGAATGGTAGGAGGTAATTTCTTCAACATGCTAATTATTATGTCATCCTTGGTGGCATCATCTATAAACATGGATTCGACAAACTTCTCCTTTGATGCCTCAAATCCCATGAATTACTCATGTTATCCTAGAAGTCCATGATGGCATTTTTGGTGGACACTTTAGTGGCTTATCTATCGCTAAGCGCATTCTTTGTCTAGGCTATTATTGGCCCTCTCTCAATTAGGATTGCTGTGAATATGTTAAGAAATGTGTCAAGTGTCAGTAGCATTCCAATCTTGTTTATATCCTAGCCAAAATTTAGAGCCATCTCTGGACCTTTGGCCCTTCTTGCAATGGGGCCTTGATCTCATTAGTACCATCAATCCTTATTCTTTGCAGCATCATCATTCTATCATCATCGTGACTGAGTACTTCACCAAGTGGGTGGAAGAAATTCCACTCACCTCAACCAAATCTAATAAAATCATTAACTTTATCTATCAGCATATCATTTTCCACTTTGGCGTCCCTCACAAAATCATCACGGACAACGAAAAGTCCTTCAAAAATAAATATGTCAAGAACCTATGTGAATCATTCAAAATCAAGCTTAGTTTCTTATCTCCTTATTATCCTGAAGTTAATGGCCAAGAGGAAGTGACTAACAAGACCTTACGTAACATCCTTGCTAAAACCATTGATAAAGCAGGTTGTAACTTACATCTTCAGCTTCCCTTCACTCTTCAGGCTTACTGGACCAGTGTCTGTACCTCCATGTGTGCTACCCATTTTTATCTCATATATGGCTATGAAGCTATTCTTCCCCTATAAGTTCAAATTCCATCCTTGTGTGTGTCTCTTCGCAACTTCATTTCTGATAAAGATTACCGCCAAGAGCATCTAGCACAGCTTGAGTTGTTAGACAAGCATCACCTTCTTGCTCTTGAACATCATCATGTTTATCAAGAGCCCATCCAGCGTGCTTATAACAAGCATCTCAAAGAACACGACTTTAAAATTGGTGACCTTGTCTTTAAATAAAACCAAAAGTTCAGTACTCTAGAAAGGAGAAAACATGGAATTTTTTCTCCTAACTGGATTGGACCTTACGTTATCATGCACAAGTATAGGTTTGGGGCCTATATTTTAGCTTTCCTTGATGGTAAACTAGAAATAGAACCTCTTAACGCATTGTACTTATGGTAGTTCTATTGTTAAAATATCTACTGAGCAGAGATTCATATCTTTAGATCATTCCTCCATCATTAGCCCCTTACAACTATCATTGTAATGATATGGAACTATGTGGTCTACCGTCACTTCTTAGACATGACCTTAAATAGCATTTTTATATTGGATAGGTTCTCCCTTTTTAGTGAGAACTCCACAATCATTACACCCATAACCCTCTTATTTATCTATTGAAACCACTCTAAGGGTCTAGGGGTGTCACTTGTACAATTATCATCCCCTCCTAAGTGGTCTACCTAGCTATACCCAACTCTTCCCCATTAAATAATAATAATAATAATAAAATAGAAGAAGAAAATAATAAAGAGAAAGTCAAAATTATGGATGTTCCTATCTCATGATATCTTATCTAAAAACAAGATGATCCCTCAAAGGAAAGTTGTTTATAAAAATCATATAATTAAAATAGACTAATCCCCCGAAGGATAGCTATCATGCATATCTTATCCTGCCATCTAAAAGAAAAAGTCAAAAATCCATAAGCAAAAGCAAAAAGTAGGCCATACCCTCGAAGGATGGTTACTCTATTGTATCATGGTAGTGAAGGCTTCCCACATTAACCAACCTTCCATATATCATAGCATCCTAAGAAAGCTGCTTGCATTCATCAAATTTCTCGTATAAATTGCAAACTTCCCACATTGATCAGTTTGCATTTTCCTCCTTCCTAGAGCTGGGGCATAGTCCTAAAAACACCCACATATGGAGAACCCTCTGCCCGCGTACAAGTTACATCTCAAACTCCCTTGTCATTTCGACATTAGGTTTATGAGATTATTGCATCCATGTTTCCCTCATGGTATTTTGATATAACTAACTATCATTGTTTATGTTTTAACACCTGTTATTGGCTACAAGTGCAATGCCTTAAATGTTGCCCTTTCTTGTTTACCTCCAATCTGATTCAAAGCATGGTTTCCCCATCTACTCCTTGCTACGATTATGTGTCATTTATCTCGATAAGGTCACCTTTTATCAAGATCACATTCTTACATATCTAATATCAAACTATGCCATCTATATCCTTATGTTTACTTTTAAGGATGACATCTATTAACATCATCCATAAATCCATGAAATCTGTTAATGTCTATGAACATTATCACTAATGAAAATTTTAGTTTAGGAATTCTACTTGATCATCGTTACAGTTTATGAATCCTACTTGAGGATCCTCCTCAAGTAGTATTCTCTATCCAAAAAATCCTCATCCCCCACCACGGTCACCCTGTATTTGATCCATTCATTTTCACTCCTCATGTTTACTCATCCACCACTTATTCCCACAATACCCTTCTCACCATTCATGTCCCCTCTCACCACTTTGTGTTTTTCCCTTTCACTCTTCTACTTTCAACTTGACAATCTTACTTAATCACCCCTTCCATGTGGGACTCTTGGTTGAGGTATATCCTCTTCCTAAGATCTTCCCTCTGTAGAAACTTCTCCACCATATCCTCTTTTATCAAATAACAATCACCACATCACACATATTTTTTCTCTACCTCTTCCACTTATCATTCCTACCTCATCATTCTCACTACATGGGCATCCCAATTAAGGATTCCCCTCACACTCTCCACCCTACACTGCATATGTTTCTCCATCCATTCATGTCACACTCCTTTTTTTCCTTCCTTCCTTTTTATCACCTCCTCTCACCCCTTATTTCACTAACACCTACACCATTCACCCTTTTCTCATTCTCCTTAGTATCCATCTACTACTTGGTAATCTTACTTACACACTCTCGTAGTATGGAAAATTCACTTGAGGGTTCCCCTTCAATCCATATTTTCATATCCCCTTCCCACTAACTCTGTTAATCACTTACTTCTTCCCATCATTCTTCTTCTTCAGCTTGGTGATCCTTCCTAACCATCCCTGTTGCATGGAAATATTACTTAAGATTCCCTCTTAAGGTTGATCTATCATTTGAACCTCCCCCATCCCATCATATTTCCTCCATATTATTTCTCTCAACCCTTTTCGTAATTATCTGCCCCTTTCCATAATCATCTGCCCTAACCAACCATTCCATGCATGTACCTATTACATTCTTATCTTTCACCTTCCATATCGTCACTATCAGTTTGGTGATCTTACTTAACCACTCATGTGGCATGGTGATCTTACTTAAGAGTCCCTACTAAGGATGATCTGTCATCTTGCACTCCCCCATCACTCCACATTCTCACCATCCACATTTTATCGTCAGTCCCCATCATCATATCCTCTCACCTCCTCTTTCATTCTCATAAACAACACCTTCTACTATCCCACTTTTCATCTCCATCATCCCTCTCTTGGAAATCTTACCTAACCACTTTTGCTGCATGACAGTCTTGCATAAGGGTTCTCTATAAGTTGAACTTGTCATTTTGGACTTCATCCTTTCCTCATTCCTTACTCCCTCCATTGATCATTTCTTCCCCCTGCTGTCCCCTACCAACCACATTTTCCTCATGCCATTATCCTTTCTCAACCTATCATATCATAGAGTGCATCTACCATCTTACACCTGTAATCATGTTTCTTTCCCCCATTTCCTCCTTCTTGATCCATAATCCTTCATATTGTTTCCTCCCATTCTTTTCATGTCTTGTTTCTTCATCTTCACCTTTTTCATCCTCATCCTCTAGATCCTCTCCTCGCCTTCACCTTGTCACAACTCATCACTCACCTTTTATTCACTCTTATCATTCCATCTTCTCAAGTTCTCCCACATATCCACCCCCATGTCTACCTGCCATTATTTTTCATCTTCCACTTCCACGCTAATAATTATTGGTGGACTACCCCTAAAACTCGTTCATCCTCATTATATGTGGCCTTGTTCACACTCGTTGAATTTCATCATTTTTTCTTCATTCCTTCCTTCCTTTGTGCCCACCAATCATTATTGGTGGACTTCCCCTAACGTCCCTTCATTTGCCCTGCCTATTCTATTCTCCATCCCCTTTTTCACTTTCTTCACTTTTCCTCTCATCCTTCATTAATAATAATTATTGGCGGACTTCCCCTATTGTCCCTTCACTGGAATTACCTCTTCTATCCACCATTCTCTCTTCCATCCCCTACATTTTCTCCACCCCCACCCTTTCTTATTACTTCTTGCTCAACTCTCCATCTTCCCTTCTCCCTCGTTAATATCTTTACTATATTCATCATATATCCTTTGTCTATTATCTCATAATCCTTGTATCCTCATCTCATGCATCTCCGCATCTTTTCCAATATGTGTCATTCCTCCCCTCTTTCTTCTATTTACATTCTTGATGCTGCCCACTCTTCACCAAATATCTTTGTTCTTGATTTCACTTCCTCTATATCATCTTCTTCATGTTTCTCTTCTTTTGTGTCATCTTCTTCCCCTTTTTCCCTCGCACTTCGTTCTTACTTCCCCATTGATAACATGGATCTTTATTTTTATCCCATATTTTTTATCATCCCACCCTCCACATGCATTTCCATGTGGTCTATTCCATATTCTTTACCTTGGTCTTCCTCTTGATGACCAGGTTCCTTCAATCTTCTCCTTGTATCTGCTCTGTCATCTCTTCTTCCCCCATCATTTTCACCTACCTCCTTTCCTTTCTCTATCACCCCCACCTTTTCAATCATTTTGTACCAGTTTCTCTTCTTTTTTTCTAATCTTCTCCACATCTTCCTGGTACCTCCTCATTTATTTCTTTTCTTTGTTCTACCACCTCTTTCATGTTCTTTAAATTCTTCATCATCCTCATCTCCTTCATTTTTTCATCCTTATATCCCTTTTTCCATATTTTACCCCCTAATCTTATCTCGTCTTTTGCTTCTTGTTTGTCTTTCATCATTCCCTTGTTCCCCTATTATCCCTCTCTCTTATTCTCTTCTACCTCTTTCATTCCTTTTTTCTCCTCTTCCATACCCTTGTCTCCTTCACCTTTGAATTTTCTTGCCCTTCTCATAATCAACCACTACTCCTATCCATTCCTTTTTTCTTCTCTTTCCACTCTTATGCATTATGTCCTTCAACACATCCTCACACATAGAATTCAAGGCCGATTGAATCCTTTCCCCATTTCTATAGGGCATTCATTCCATTCTCTTACACCCCATTTTCATCATCCTTGTTTCACTTGATTCTAGATCGTTTCTTTGAAGTATTGATGAAACAGATAGGGTAACGGGCATAGGAGGAATACCTATTCAAATGTTGGTTGATGGGTTGTTGCATGTGTATGACTTCCAAATCCACAGCTGGTTGTGAGAGCTTCCTTTTGGCTAGGAGTAACTACATGTAATAAAAGCAAAACCACCAAAAGGAATTAAACAATATGTGTAGTGAACTACCTAGCGTATGCTAGATCTAGGAAGTGTGATACTTCCTATATGGTGGTCAGTCCATTGTTTTAAACAATTTAATGTGGTAAATAAAGTAAAGCCTATTGTAGTTCGAAATGATTTAGGTATCTCACTTAAAACACAATAAGAAATATCTAATATAACAAGATAGGTTAGAGTCAGGATCCAAAGGTCAAGTGATTGGTTCTAGGTCTTTATAGGTCTAACAGATGTCTCAGGTAGATCACAGGTGAATGAGGGTGAGAGCAAAATAATGTGTGGATAGGTCACTATTCTAGGTTGTATGGGTAAATACAGAGACCGATGTTGGTTAAGGGTGACCGATGGTGGTTAGATGTAACTGGTGCTAGTTACTGTGGAGTTTTGGGAATGCCACAGAATGAGATTTAAGTCTACTTTTTTATTACACAAAGGACTTTGGTTGGTCGGGATGAGGTATTAGGTGATTTAGGTAGGGATTTGGAGAGGTTTTAATGGGTATATTGAGGGGGAGTGTTTGGAGGAGGTCAATGGGTGGCTTGGTAAATAATAGATGATAATATAATGATGAAATGGAATGAACCAGAGAAGTATAACATTTACTTACTTGGATTCTGGTCCTGGATGCCTGTGAGTGAGGGATGGAGGTGCTGATGAGAGGTTTTGAAGGCTGCAGGTGATCACCAACTGAAGGAAATCTTCTGCATGGGCTGCATGTACATTCCTCTTTGCTTGGTTAGATCATATCATTATTGGGATGGCTATGTAGGAAAAGATGCTTGATCTCCTTCCTTGCATGCATGTTCTCACTGGAATTCACTCTAAAAGATGTGATATCTCTCTGAGAATGTGCTAATGTTCATCCAACTTTTCCAATATTTTCCCAACCTTCTGCCAACCTTGAGAATAAGGTTGTTTTGGGGTTAAAAGGGTAACCGATGGTGGTTCCGGCTTAACCGGTGACGGTTAGGGGTAACTGGCATCGGTCAAGGTGGGATTTCCTAGGTTTACTAAACTAGGGAGATCCTCTTGATTTCCTCGGATCTCGTGTCATTAACCCATGGATTAGACTGGGAGCTTCTTGTAAGCATGCAAGAATGTGGTTAGAGAGAATGTAGGCATTGATTTTTAGGGTTTGGGTAAGTCTTAGTTAGTTATGGCAACTTACTAAGAATAGGTCTTAGGTTGAGTTAGCTTGATGAGGTGTCTAGGTGAAGTGTATGTGTGGATATTATTTAAATTAAGATATTTAAATAATAAATATAGTGAGGATAATGAATTAATTTAATTTAATTAATTAAATTAATATTAGTGGGGTGAAGGGGGCCATGGCTAGGTGAATGTGATGAAGGGTGCTTATTTTTCAAGGGACCAAAGGGGAGTGTGACCTAATTTTAGTGTCTACATTTTTTCCCTTTTTGTTGCATAGCTTGTATTGGTAAGTGACGCTAACAAAAATAAGATGTGGTTGCCCCATGTGTGGATGAAGGTGATCCCCCTCAAACTAGGAACTGACAAGGTAGAAGGTAGAATCAGTGAGTGGTTTGATAAAAGGTAAATGTGATGAAAAGGAAGGTTGATAACAGGGGAAAAAAAGGAGCAAGGTCTACTCAGGTAAGCTAGGTAATGGGTCAAGGTCAAAGGTAGCAACAGTCAAAACACATGCACATGTATAAACTACAGCACACTACCAGGTTGAAGAGCAGGAAAACTCTACATTGTCTAAGGTCGATAGGTTTATCCAAACAAGGTTGAAGTGAATTTGGTATCCAAGGTATAGGATAAAGTCAGGAAACACAACGTAGGTTAGGTGCAGGAATTTTTAGGTATGTTCCAGTACACCAAAGGTAGGGTCAGGATAAATGGTCATGGAAATAGGCTAGGTAAGGTCATTAGGTCAACAACACAGGTAACAAGTGCCACAAGGTATAGTGAACACATGAGGTCAAAGGTCACTAGCGATGGTCCAGGTCCAAATATCTAGGTCACGGCATGGGTAAGGCCAAGGTAGGGGTAAAATAATGAGTCCCCAAAGGAGGAAAAAGGGAGGTAGTAAATGATGAGGTTAGGAAAGGTGAGGTAAATGGGTAGGGTAAAGGTGGGGTGAGGTAAATGATCAGGGTGAAGGTTGGGTGAGGTAAAAAAAGGAGGTAGGGGTAGGGTAAAAGGGTTAGGGCAATGTGCAGGTGATGGTGACCGATGCCGGTTATGGATAACCAACGTCGGTAGAGGTAAACAAACGAAGGTTAAGTAGGGCACATTACCGATGCTAGGTCAAGGGTAACTGACATCGGTTAGGTCAGGTTTGTTATAAAAACAAAAAATCCACATTTTTGGTTATTCATTTGTTATTTTGTGAAGTGAGAAAATGACAAAAAAGAGAGAAAAGAGAGAAAAGTGTCCAGATGAAATGGAACAGTGAGCTGGCAGTGTGATTGACGAGTGATTGGTTGGTGAGCAGTGGGTCCACATGATCATTGTGAGAGATTCGATTGGTGAGAGGTTGTGGGTAGCTATTCAGTGATGGTAGAGGCCAGAGAGGGATCAGGTTAGGGCCACCAGTATAGTGGTCAGATGTGCCACCGAGATGGCGGTAGCATGATGAGGTAAGCGCCCTACTCTACGTTAGTTGATTTGATAGATTAGAGGATTATTTTAGTGTTGGTTGTAGGTTTTGTTTGTTTTTCAGTTTGGTGGGTGGTTAAAAATTAAATTTGGGAATGGGGGGAATAGCGGTAAAAAGAGGAATGGGGAGGGTAATAAATGGGATAGGGGATGGTGGGTGGAGGTCCAAGGGTAGTTTAGGTCATTGTAGGGGGTAAAAGGGGCAGGGGGAGGTTTTTTAGAGGGGGGTTTTGGGAAATCATGGGATTTTCCATGACAGTGACTGATGTCAGTCAAGGTTGGCCGGCATCAATTAGGTGGAACTGGTATCAGTCACTAAATAGGTGACCGATGCCGGTTAAGGGGTGATCGGGGTTGGTAAGGGTGAACCAATATCGGTCACTAAAATAAGTGACCGATGCCGGTTAAAGGGTGACTGGGGTTGGTTAGGATGAACTGTTACCGGTCAGATTATTGGGTACAAGGGTCCAAAAGTGATGTGGGCTAGGTAGTTGAGATGGGTAGGGTGAAAATAGGGTATAGGAAAATGATAATGGTTGAATATGGATGATACATGTAAATTAATGTCGTGCTTGTATTGGATGTAGGGGAGAGCACAGCTACATATGCGGGACAGGGTTCCACCTCTACTAGTGACAGTGCACGGTGCAATGACCCCGAAGGAGCTACAACATGTGGAGGTAGTGGGCTTGAGTGGGGTTTGTCACTATAGACATGTAGTCCAACAACCCAGTTTGATGGTTGCGCTCATTGATAGATGGGACTCCACGACCAACACGTTCCACCTACTGATGGGTGAGATGACTATCACCCTAGAGGACGTGTTGCAGATTCTTTAGGTTACCCATATTGGGTGCCCAGGTTTATTCTATCTCCTCCGAGGCCTTAGAGGAGCTGATTGTGACTATTTTTGGAGAGGGGATGGCTGATCTGAGATTCCATAGCACTAACTTGAGCTATGGAGAGGTGTACCTAGCATGTCCGGAGGAGATGAGGCTAGTGGTTATGTTGATGGAGGCAGTTTTCTGCTATGCACTGCCAGATGTAGAGGGTGGACACTTTCCCCGATCACTGATGGGGATACTCCATGACATGATGGTGCATGAGACCTGCTTTTCCTGGGCACTAGCATTCTTGGTGTAGTTGTACAGGGAGTTGTGGGCATATGGGCGACTGCGCAGGTTCAGCCTGTGCTGTACATTTTTACTGCACTGCTGGGCCTACGAGCACATAGTTTGTGTGTGGCCTATAGGGATGCCCTGAGAAAGATGCATTCCCAGTGTGATTTTTGTGGGTGGGGTATAGGAGATGGGTGCTGGTGATAGGAGAGTGGAGATCTGAGAGGCCGACACATGATGTGGCCCATTTTCGGTAGTTACTAGAGGGGTTTTCTAGAGTGGACATTATATGGAGGCCATATGTGGGATTCCCCTCATATAGGCATATGCATGAGGAGCTAGCTGAGCTCCAGCTAGAGAGATGGATATAGGGTCACCGTGCCAGGGAGGATGAGATGATCCCGGTAGACAGAGTTTGATGGCAGTTTGGGCTAGTACAGGACATTCCTCTGCCCTTCCCACAGTACCAAAGAGATGACATGGAGAGGCCCTTACCTCTACCATAGCCTACAGTGCCCACAGGGTAGGAGGAGTAGCCAGTGGACTGGCAGATAGATGACGTCGGATGCACAGATAGGTACAAGTAGTGGTGGGTGGCTCAGTTACGAGCCATACCACCCAGACCAGGGCAGCCAGATCTAGCTACCATTACGGTGCAGAGAGACACCCTACAGGGGTAGGTAGCTACTCTCATTACCCAGTTGGGTATACTACAGACACAGTTGGAGGGCTCAGAGGTGGAGGTAGCAGAGCTACATGCGTACAGGTGGCCAGTCTACAGGCCCAGATGGCTGGTGGAGGAGATGGAGATGGAGAGGAGGGGGATGGTAAGGTGGCAGCCTTACAGGATCAGGTGGTAGGTTTACAGGGCTAGTTGGCCACAACCCAGGCACAAATTGGGGTCTTATAGGCCCAGATACAGGCACAGGGGTAGGGGGCACCACCACAGGCACCGGGAGTAGGTCCCAGTTCATAGGAAGGCATAGGGTAGGGTCTTGTAGGGTAGGTACAGGGGCCGAGACCTATGGGACCACCATAGACTATGCCTATATCTAGGTTACAGGATGCCCTAGGTGAGGCTAGATACTATCAGGACTAGCTGATGGTGGCTAGGATAGACTTCATATCCTATACCGAGTACATCTAGGCACAACAGGCATCTAGTGAGAGGATGAGATCCCACACTCACAGTGTGGAGAGCACAGGGGGTCAGTGAGCTCTAAGGTTTGATCAGGTAGAGGCTACCAGTGCACGGAGACCAGCTCTAGTTGAGGCACCAGCAGGGACCTAGGAGGCTGAGGGTATAGGTGATACAGAGATGGAGGACATCCACCGAGATGCCTGATATGTGGTCACCTGGTTTTTGATGTATGATAGTCATTTTGTGATTTATACTGGCCTGTGTACTGAGAGATAGTTGTATTTTTGATCACATACCAACCTGTGTGCAGATGAAAGTGAGGATGTATAAGAGGTTTTGTATATTTCGAGTATATACTGGCCTGCGTGCCGAAGAGATTTTGTATTGATTCATTACTTTATTGTATATATGAGACCGGCCTGCGTGCCGATGACATTTTGTATTGTATATCGGCCTGCGTGCTGATGATTTTGAGATGATGGACATGATGAGATAGCCATGTATATTTGAGATACACATTGATTTATTTATATGATGAGATACATGGTATTTTTTTGATTTGTTGATGTGTTATGAGATATTTGATTTATTGGTGTTGATATGATGGAAATTAGGTGAGTTAGGCATGATGGAGTCAGGTTTGATATAGGATGGAAATTAGGTGAGTTAGGCATGATGGAGTTGGTTTTAGGCAGGTTGAGTCAAGTCTTAGGCATGGATCGAGTCAGGTTATAGGCATGGTTGAGTTACGTTATAGGCATGGATTGAGTTAGGTTATAGGCATGGATTGAGTCAGGTTATAGGCATGGATTGAGTCAGGTTATAGGCATGGTTGAGTCAGGTTATAGGCATGGATCGAGTTAGGTTGGTTTAGGAATGGTTGAGTCGAAAGTAGGTGAAGTTGTGATTCATTATTTTATGCAATGAATGATAATATGGGTCATATGTGAGATGTGGTATAATCTATGCATAGTGATGATAGAGAAATGGTAGGCATAATAAATGTATGTTGTGATAATGTTTAAAATATGAAACAACTTGTTATGTATGTGGTTTAATTTCCAATTTTGGGTATAAAAGGGAAACTAAGTTAGGTGTGATGTAATGTGAGGCACATGGAAGATGAATTGTTTAGGGTAGAGGATGGCCGAGCTAACCTCCAAGGGCCCCATGCCCTCAGAGTGCTTCCTACATAGTCCCGGTGAAAAAGGGACCTCAGGCCGATGTAGTTCTCCCATGAGCTAGGGAAGAATATGAGGAGGTATGAAAATGAGTTAGTAGGTTTTAGGCATGGTGTGGGTTTAGGTTTATTAGGTGTGGGTAGATTATAGGTAAAATGATGTAGGTGAGGGTCGATTGTGGTGAAAGAAGAAGATTACCCCAAAAGTAAGCGTCGAGGACCAAGTCCTGTATAAGGTAATCAAAATGTAAACAAAGATGGTAAAAAAATAAGAGAGGGAAATAAAGCCACCTGGTTAGGTAGGATCACACCGAGTAGATCATACCTTGGTGGAGGTGATGAATGTAAGACCCTAAAGACATTGCATGATGGATTGTTCTACGGTGAAAAGTAGTCACATGATCACCAAATGTCTAAGTTCCAAGAAGTCCCTTGAGGCAGTAGGAAATGGGAGTGGGAATGGTTTGAAGGGTGAAAAGTAGGTAATTTTTATATGGTATAGGTAGCATGCGCTTCGAGCAAGAGAACCTATGTCACAATAGGCAAGTTAATGAAAAAAGGTTTTTGTTTTGACTTATAGTTGAGATAGACTGATCAATGTGGGAAGTCTATATGGGATGAATAAAATTGAACTCCTTGAGGTCTTCATGAAGCTGATCGATGCGGGAAGCTTCGGTTGCTCTCATTTTTTTTTAAGAGCTTTACATAGTTGTCCTTCGAGGGAGAAGTCTATTTATAGCAGCATAATTGTCGAGAGGAAGATGTCCTTTTGAGGGAGTCATCTTTTTATTAGAAGTTTGACTCGAGTTTTGTCCCATGTGAGGTCTTTAAAGTCATGGACAAGACCAAGGTGGAGAATAAGACTCTCATGTTTAAAAGGAAAGGTGAAACAACCATGGGATCTCATCTAAAGGTAGACAAAAAGTATCCATGAGAATCATGCTATGTGCAGCACCATGGTACACATATTCAAGAGAAGATAACAAGTGACGGGTACTCACATGATCCTTGTTTAATCGTTGGTGAGGTGTATGAAGTGAATAGCACTCAAGGGACGAGCATGGAAAGAGACAAAAGGTGAGGTAGGACTACAAGTCAACAATAGAATGGTCAAAGATGCAAGGCGTTAAGGGGCTCAGGTTCGGGTTTACCATCGAGTGAAGATAAACGATAAGCACCTGATCCATAGGTATGAGTCACGATGTATGGTCCAAGCCAATTAGGAGAAAATTTTCCCCGTTTACTTTTTTCTGCTTTGGTTACATGTTGATTTTCTTTCAGGACAAGGTCACCGACTTGGAAGGTTCATTCATGGACCCATTTTTGATAGGCATGTTTGATACATTTTTGGTAAACTTGAAGGTGATCAAGAGTGTTAAGATGGCGTTCTTCTAATAACTCTAGTTGTGCTAAATGGTCCTGACGAAATTCATCATCATTGAGCATGTCATGGAGAGAGATGCAAAGTGAGGGGATCTAGAATTTGAGAGGTAGGACTGCCTCTGTACCATAGACCAGAGAAAATGGTGTGGCCGTAGTGGAAGTGTGAATACTAGTGTGGTATGCCCACAGGGAAAAAGGAATGTGCGTATGCCAATCCTTCCCAGTATCGTCAACCACTTTCATAAGAATTTTGTTGAGGGTTTTGTTAGTGGATTTGGCTTGGCCATTGGTTTGTGGGTAATAAGGTGATGAGAAACTAAGTTGAATGCCGAAGGCGTCACAATTTTTTTGCAATGTTTTGTTTTTGAATTGTTTTCCATTGTCAGTGATGAGGCGATGAGGAACACCAAAGCGACAAATGATGTGGTGGTTAATGAACTCACATATTTTCTCAGCTTTTGTGGAGATGAGTGGTATGGCTTCCACCCATTTTGTATAGTATTTGGTAGCAGTGATGATCCATTGATGGCATTGGGAAGAATGAGGATTGATTTCTCTGACAAGATCCAAACCCCATTGAGAGAAGGGCCAAAGGTCACAAGTGACCTATAAGGCATGACTGGGTGTATGATGAAGATTGGAATGTTGTTGGAATTTTACACAACGTTTGATGTAGTCACAACAATCATGGTTAAGGGTCGGCCAGTAATAGCCCAGGTGAAGAATACGCTTAGCAACAACAAGGCCACTGAAGTGACCTCCACATATGCCATCATGAACTTCCTTAATGGTATAAGGAATTTCAGAACTTGTGAGGCATCGTAAGAGAATACCGTCAAAGCCGCACTTATAGAGGAGGCCCCCCAGAATGACGTAACGAGAGACCTTTTTAAGGAAGGTGCATTGTCTTGTTACGGGTGAGATCAGGAGGTAAGATGGAGAGAGAAAGGTAGTCGGAGTATTGTTTATACCAAAGGTCACTCAGTGTTAGGGGTAGCGGTTCTGATCAAGTAAACATCATGAGGTAAATAAGAAGGTGATTGGAGTCATTGTACGATGACAAATATTTTAGAATCGGTGGGTGAAGTGGGTATTTGGGAAGCTAAGCAGGCCATGGTATCTGTAAATTTGTTGGTTGAACGTGGGATGGTTTGAAGGGTGTAATGGTCAAAGGTGGTCAAAAGTATGTCTACATGATGTTTATACTTTTGAAGTATCTCATTACGACATTGGTACATACCATTGACTTGGTTTACGACCAATTGAGAATCACCAAAGATGTTGATTGATTTGACATCTAGGGCGTAGGCAGCTTGGAGACCTAGTACGAGTGCTTCGTATTCAGCAATATTGTTGGTACATTCAAAATATAGTTTGAAAGACAAAGGCATGGGTTCACCATCAAGAGGAATGAGGATAATACCAGCCCCACCCCCACGCTAACACTTGGAACCATCGAAGAAGAGTGTCATTTGGTAAGGGGGTTCATCCAGGGAAAGGGTAGCAATCGACTCATCTGGAAAGTCAAAATTAGAGGGTTGATCCCCGGAAATAGGTGCGTCAGCCAATTGGTTGGTGATAGCTTGGCCCTTGATGGACTTTTGATGAATGAATTCAAGGTCAAGATCAGCTAAAAGCATAAGCCATCGTGCGGCACGCTGATTTTGATAAGGTTTGGCGTACATGAAGTGTAAGGGGTCGGTGTTGGTCACAACATAGGTTTTGTGGTTGAGTAGGTAATGACGGAGTTTGGTGGCAATGAAAACTAAGGCTAAGAAAAGTTTTTTGGGATGGGTGTATCAGGTTTCATAGTCCAAAAGAGTACGGCTTATGTAATAAACCACCTGCTCCCTGTGTTGTTCATCATGATGAGTGAGCATGGCTCCCAAGGAGTGATCGATAGCGGATATGTATAGGTAAAAAGGTTGATCATCTTTAGGTGGAATGAGTACGGGTGGTTGGAGAAGGTATTGTTTTAAGGCCTCAAAAGCTTTGTGATAGTCATCATCCCATTTAAAGGAGACATCCTTCTTGAGTAGATGATGAAATGGTTGACATCGATCCAGATAATTGTGAAATGAAATGGTGAATGGACTGCAACTTACCTTGCAGGCTATGGAGTTGTCGAAGGTTAGTAGGTGGAGGCATTTCAAGAATGGCCTTGACTTTAGCAGGGTCAACTTCTATACCACGGAGGGAAATGATAAATCCCAGGAGCTTTCTTGAGAGAACCGCGAAGACACACTTCTTAGGCTGAAGGCGGATGCAATATTTAATGAGACGGTCAAAGATGGTTTTGAGGATGGTTAGGTGCTCAGAGTGGCATTTAGATTTGGCCAAGAGATCATCCACGTAATCTTCCAATATGTGATGCATGATGTCATGGAAGATGTAATTCATAGCCCATGATATGTGGCACCAAGTGCATTTTTAAGGCCAAAAGGCATGACTTGATAGCAGAAGGTCCCCCAAGGGGTGATGAATGAGGTTTTGTGTTGATCCTCTGGGGCAAGAAAAATTTGGTTATAACCCGAGAATCCATCCATGAGTGATAGCATCTCGTCACCAGCAGTAAGCTCAACCAGTTGATCAATACTGGGTAAGGGAAAGTCATCTTTTGGGCATGCTAGGTTGAGGTCACGGAAGTCTGTGCAAATGCGGAGTCCCCCTGTCACTTTAGTGATAGGGACAATGTTAGAAATCCAATGAGGATAATCAATGGGTAAGATGAAGGAAACAGAAAGAAGGTGCTAAGTTCTTCTTTGATGAGAAGAGCAATGCGAGGGTGCATTTTCCTCAGCTTTTGTTTGATGGGTTTGGCATCGGGAATGGTTACGATATTGTGGACCACTATGGTGGGGTCAATACCGGGCATGTTTGCATAAGACCAAGCGAAACCATGGTTATGATCTCTAAGAAAAGAAGTGATGGCTTCCTATTCAGTAGCATCTAAAGATTGTCTAATCTTTAGGATGTGCGGGTCATCCTGAGTATGAATGTTGATCTCGATAGTCGATTCATTCAACATGGTTTGTGTCTCAGAAGGTAACGACCGATGAATATATGAGTCTTCTACACCAAGGTAGGTGAGTATGGATTCATCATCCTAACATTGAATGACATTAATTGAAGGTGTATCGTCATCGATCATTTTAGGATACAGGAAGGGAAGAGTGGAAGGGGCCTCGCCCTCGCGTTGATAAGTTAGAGGCCCCAAGGAAATGGTGTTTATGAAAAAAAAAAAGTTAGGAGGGATAGATTCAGGATCCATCGACTCCGTCGGTGAGGGTGGTGATGAAGGTGGAGCGGGTGAAGAAGGTGGAGAAGAGCTAGTGTCCTTAATGAGTTCAATGCGGGCCTTGTTTGGTAGGTGGTTCAGGAAAGCCGATACCACTACGGTCATTATGTTTGTGGGTGGTACATGGAATAACAGTATGGCATCTTGCTCGTAAAATCCAAAACCAAAACCCTTCCACGCACATCAGTGTAGGAAGGTGTGGGTAAAAATGGTGATTGGTAAGAGACTGGAAGTCAATAGAAAATGGGCAAGTTTGTGATGGTGGTTCGGGTGTGTAAGTGGTAGTATCAAGTCCCCCATAGGTGAGACTAGTACGAAGATGAGGAGGACCATAAAGGAGGCATTCTCCTATGCGGTGATCATAGCGAGGGTGTTGGTGAAGGCTTCCATACTCTTGTGGAGTAAGGAATGTGTTGACACTATATAGGTGGTACTCCCCTAGAGTGAGGCATTGAAAAACACCTTCCAAGGGATCAGTGGTTGGTATGTAGGTAGCTGGAATGGATGATGTGTCAGAGGTCGATGCGGAGGTGGAGTTAACATTGGGAAGCTGATGGGTCATTCGGCCATGGAGGTTATGGCAGCGGTAGGAATGGAGGAGGTATGTGTGGTAGAAACAGCGGATGTACTAGTAAGTGGAAGTGTAGGTGAAGAAGTAACGGTTGCAGAGGTAGTCGGCTTAATAGGTATGAGCACATCATTGGGTTGGTAAAGCATGTTGCATGTTTTAAAAGGTGATGGGTCAGCTGGAATGGTATAGGTGTGTCCTTCATGTTCAAACTTTACACAATGATGCAAAGTGGAAGGAACGTAACCCATGACATGAATCTAGGGTCTGCCAAGCAACAGGTTATATTGGAATTCCCCTTCCAAAACGTAAAACAATTCTGGAACAGAGTGGAGGCCCACGTGAATGTGGAGGATGATGGTGCCTAGTGTAGAGGTGATAGTTTCATTGAATGAATGCAACATGACAGGATGTTTATGCATGTAATTATTAGGTATGTGCATTTGAGTGAATGCATGGGATGAAATGATGTTAATGCTAGCACCCCCATCAATCATCACACAACGTACCCGTATGTCATCGATGTGGAAAAAGATGAAGAGGGCTAGGTCCGGGTCATCATTTTGGTGTGGCACGTGATCTCTTCCTCTGAGAAGCTAAGGGAGGCTGTTGGTGAATAGGGTGGGGCGAAGATGAAGGTGGTAATTTGGTGAGAGAGGCTACATGATGGGGTGTGATAATGGAGGCTACAGGTGTAGGGTCATTGGGTAAAACCTCAATAGATTGAAGAACCTCCATGAGAGCTTGACGATGGGATTCTGAGGTTTGGATGAGGTCATATAAGGACATTTTGAGGGGAGATTGGTGTAATTGTTTGAGCATGGTGCAATGTGTGACGCTGTTAGAAATGGGGTACGTAGGGCCATAGATAGTGATTTTAGGTATGGGTGCAGATGGTATGTTGGGTATAGGATTAGTTTGTGGGTCAGTTTACCTTTTCTTTACCCTTATCCTTCTGAGCACGTGTAGTGATGTGTATCATGTTGATTTGAGGGGAGTTGTAAATGGAGAAGGTGTAGGGTGAGTGGTATAACGACACATAGGAAAAACCTACCAGGAGGGTGAAAAATCCTGTGAATGAGTTGAGCACAACTACATTTGGGTGGTGGCGTGATCAAGTTCATCTGATGTGAACCATGTTAATTTCAAATCTTAGGGGTGGCTCTAGGAGCTGTGAGCTAGCACCCCCATGGAGTTTGTGGTTGATTGAGTGGGTAGTGTGGGAATGGGTCATCATTGGTGAAGTAGGATCTGTCCTCTGAGAAGCTTCCTCCGAATTTCTACTTGGTGAATAGTATGTGGGGAATAGGATGAAGGTGGTAATTTAGTGAGTAGCGTCCGATACATGATAACGGCCTGTGATAATGGAGGCACCAATAAGGTGTAGTACGGTCATTAGTAAAACCTCAATAGGAATGATTGAAGAAAGTAAATATTTGTCGTAAGAGGTCTTGAATGATGGGATTCAAGGTTTGGGTAATGAGAAGTAGGGTCATATGAATTAGAAATTTTGATTGGAGAAGGACAAGGAGTGGTGTCATAAATATTTTGTGTATTTTATGGTGTAAAAAGTCTAAAAATGTGTGACGCCATTAGAAATGGGGTATCTTGGGGCCAAATAGGGTGATTTTACATGGGTACAGATGGTATGTTGGGTATAGGAATTGGTTGGTGGGTCAGCTTGGATTTCTTTATCCCTTATCCTTAGAGATAACATGTAAGCCTGGACATGTATCATGTATATGAGGGGAGTTGCCACCCCCCCTCATTTAGGTAGATAGAAGTGAGTGGTAATAATGACATGAAGGGAAAAAACCTCACTTTAAAGGAGGAGAAAAACCTTGTGAGGTGAGCTGTAAAGTGCAATAGTATTTGGGTGGAAGGCAAGTGGTCAATAACACTTGAAGTACCTCTGGGTGAGATGTGAAATTTCATGTTAATTTCAAATCTTTGGGGTGGCTCTAGTCGAGGTATTCTTGTGAGGGTGGATTTCCAGGTTGTGGTTGTTTAGAGTGGGCAGTGTGGGAATAATTATCATAGGGTGTTGGTGAAGACAGGATCCTCATGTCGAGAAGGTCATCGTCATCGTCAAAGTTGGCTTCCAGAGGGACACAACTAGATAAGGACAGTTTTCAAGGCCTTGCAGTTCTCCACATCGTGCCCTAGCACACGATGGTAGGTGCACAAATTTTAGTATCATCAAACCCTTTTGGCTTGGGTTTGAGGGGGTCATAAGGTCTGAGTGGTGGTAATGTGATGACAGAAGTCTCAAGGAGGTTGGTTAAAATTTTGGCATAGGACCCTGCTAGTGGATTGCAATGGGAAGTGAACGTGGGTTTGGGTGTAGGTGTGGTTGATTGTTGAGGAATGGTCTTTGGAAGAGGAGGAGTGGGTCGAGCTATGGGTTTGGGTGTTGGCATGGTTTTGGGTGTCGGTCGTGTTGGTTTAGGTAGGGGTATAGTAGATGAATGAGTAGGAGGGTGTGTGGTTGTTTTGACTACCTTATTGTGGGGTAGTGGAGTTTTTTTTTGGGTTGCACCCTCTTGGGTAAAGGTGATGTGGGTGTATGAGGTCTAGAAGGAAAGGTAGATGGGGAAGAGGGTGAGTTACCCATGGGGATAACGGGGGTGCTGTGAAGGTAGATGACGCGGGTCATGCTTGGGGTGTGAGAGACAGCGACTGAAGTGTAGTGGGTAGTGAAGCAATAACTGAGGGTATTGGAGGTATGGGTGGTAAAGATGTTGCAGGTGTGGGTGTAAGTCATGTTGGGTGTCTGGGTAGGTTAGAGGTTTGTGAGGAAGGAATGGGTTGTTGTGTTTTTGGTTTATTGATGGGTGGAGGTTTCTTGACCATGTGGGGAAGCTGAGATCCTAAGACGGATGGGACAGGTGCAGGTGTGATTGGCGCAGCCAGGGTATGAGTTCTATGGGTTTGGTGCTTATGTTTGGGTGTCAGAGTAGGTGTGGTGTTGACTTTGGAGGATGTAGCTAAATCCATTTTGATAGGTGGATGAGTAAGGCTGGTAGTCAGGGTGACCCCTAAAGTGGTAATAGGTTTAGTCGAGGATGATGTCATAGGTGTGGGTTTGGGTTTAGATATAGATTGGGCTATGGGTAAGGATGTGGTTTGAGCTATGACAGGTGTCGTGGAAGGAGTTGTGATAGAGGTGGTTGTGTTTGGTTTGATTGGTCAAATATTTTTGGGTAGATAGTGGAGGTATCAGCAAGGGATCTCTACATCTACATTGAGACATGAAGTAAAAGGTGTCCCCATAGTAAGGCTCTATCCACATAATCTAAGTGATCAGCCAAACATGAGAATGACACGTCTGTAGGTGGAGTTGATGAGGACCTAATGGAAATTCCCGTAAAATGTGTCTTAGAGATGGGAAATTGGCTAGCTTCAACTTCCGTGGGTAAGAGAGCCGAAAGTAGGTCTGTAGGATTTTGGGTAGCGGATGGAGAATGCTCACCAAGAGGCAAAGGTATCTCAACTGGGTCTATGGTAGGTGTAGAAGGTGATGGAAGCTCCTCTGCAAGTGGAGGAATAGATAGGTGCTCCTCTGTGGGTGGAAGGAGGTAATGGGTGCTCCTCTATGGGTGGAGGAGGTACTTTGGGTAAAGGTTCTCTAAGTGGAGAAGCCAGGGGTGAGATGGTCTCGATGTTAGCGGAAGACTCCTCCATAGGTGATGAAGGAGATGAAAGGTGTTCCTCTATGGGTGAAGGAGTAGGGAGGTTGGTTCCAATGTGGAAGGAGGATTTCAGGCTAGGATTTCCTCTATGGAAGGAATGTGAGGTAATTGGGAGGTGACAGGTGTCATTAAAGATAGTGTGAACCTCGCGGGTATGGGTATCATGAGTTGAGGTCTCACCGTTTGATCAGATGAAGGGGCATGGTTGGGAAATGGTTTCTTGAAGATGTGTAGGTTTTGGTTGGCAGGTGCATTAGGATTATCCATGGTTAACTCACCTTTCTCGAGCATTTCTTGGACAATATTTTTGAAAGTGATGTAGTTTTCGTCACTATGACCCTTTACTTAATGATAGTTATAGAAGTCATGTTCTTTATACCATGCGGGCATGGGGCGAGCAGGGTAAAAACTAGTGTGTGGTTTTATGGGTGGAAGAGTGATGGCTCCGGCTTTGATAAGCTTTTCTAAGACAGAAGAGTAAGGTTCCCCAATTGGGGTGTATTTCTACTGCTCTCATCTGAATTGAAAAGTCTGGACGGGTGAGAGATTAGATGAGGGGGTAGCTTGATTTGATGGATGAGCTGGGCCAGCCTTGAGTACCACTGCATTAGTGGTGCCCTTATATTTTGAATAATTGGTTTGTGGTTTGGAAGAAGAAGAGGTATCATTCGAATTGAATGCCGAATTCTTATTGCGTAATTGGATTTTCTTCTCTTCGATGGCCTGAATCTCTAACTTTCGTGCCATAGTGAATTCTTCATCGAATGTTTGGAAGGTTTGGACCTACAAGGTCGGTGAGATATGTCTAGCACAAGCCCATGTGAAGAGCTCAATGAGTTCTGTTTGTGGTAGTTGGAAGGTGAGTTGGTTGATCAAGCTACGTTAGCAAGAGTGACAAAATCTGTGATAGATTCGTCCTCATATTGACGCGTGGAGTATAGGTCGGTCATGGTAACCTTCTTGATGATATTGATAGAGAAATGATCTAAGAAGGCTTGGGCTACCTGATTGAATGAGAATATGGAGTGTCTAGGTAACCCACTATACCAATCTAATGCATGTCTAGTCAGGGACATGGGAAAGGTTCTCAAGAGTAAGGCATCATCATGACCGATCAGATAACACCCATGTTTGAATCACAAATGTTGTTGCGGGTCTTCTTTGCTATTGAAACGATTGAATTTAGGCATTTCCCAATGCATGGGGTATGGGCAGATAGGAATGGATGGGTGGATGGGCTCGTTGCAAATCTCGTCGTAGGTGAGAGTGTTACGGGAGCCAAAAACTGATGCCTCCAATGTCTACATCTTGTCCAACATTAATTTGATTAGGTCGTTGGTAGGTTGCGATGATTGGGTGCCTCCTATAGCATGAGAGGGTTGGTTTTGGGCATATAACGAGGGTGACACTCCAATGTATGGTGCTGCCATGTAGGTTGATTGAGAAGAAGGTAGTGAAACAGGGGGTACGTACCCTGAGTGAATAATGGATGAAACAAGAGGTGGCTGATAGTATGTATATGGAGGTGGAAGGGTTGTGGTAACCCTAGTGGCAATGGGGGCTAATGATTATGGAATGGAAAGGACCATGTTCTGAAAAGGGGTAGGGGTCACCGACACGAGGAGGTGGTAGTGTAGTTATGGGTATGTGTGAGACATTAGGGGCGGATGAGGTTGCATTTTGGGTAGTTATCGAGGGTATGGTGGATGTGGCAGGTGCCACAGAGGTGGAAGACGCGGCAGTCATAGCGGGTATAGGACCTAGCTGCAAACGACTGGGGGTAAGGTAGATGTGGGAAGCACAGAGCCTGATGGAGCCAATGCAGGAGTGGGAGTGAGAGTCAGGGGGATAGATATGGGATCCATATATCAACTAACCCGAGGCATCTTGAGTGGATGAGTGTGAAAGGTAAAACTATAAAGCAACAGGGTTTTGGTCAAGGAGTCATGCAAACTCCTCATCTCCTGTAGCGATAGTGATAGGTTAGATGGGATCCATGGCTGGTGATAAAATGGAAGGTGGTGAAGGACTAGGTGGGAGTGGTTGACAACTGGCGTGAAATATGAGTGTGCTTGCTTGTCTTCGGGTCAGCACCATGTGAACCAGTATTAATCAGGTAGGGTTGTTTCTCTGTAAATGACACAGAAAAATAGCAGGAATATGTGAATCTGATGGTAAAAAGTGTATTCAGTACCAAATGTAGGTTGGATAGTGAAATAGGCTAACCGATGTTGATTTGGGCCAGCCAACGCCAGTCAGGGGTAACCACTACCGATCACTGTAGAAAATGGTCAGTGAGTGAAAAACCAGGTATAAGGTGAAATCTGACAGGTATGCCAAATTTGATGGTGTTTCAAATGTCAATGGGAATGATGTCAGTGATAGGGACTGTGAAAAGTGGAAGAAAATGAATAAAATGTCCTTTTGTGTAAGTTAAAAAAAGGACTTGGAACTGACATTGGTTAGATATAACCGACAACGGTAAGAGGGTAACTGACGACGGTTACTGTGAAATTGAAACATTGATGAAAGAAAAGTGGTTGTGAATTAAAATATGATGTAGAATTAGACCCAGAATTCTGGGAATGATGATGATATGGCCCAGGCACACTCAGGTGAAGCTGGAATACACCAACTGTGATGAGGAGCGTGCAAGGATGAACAAGAAAAATGAATAACATGATCTCTCACCTCAAAACGCAAGCCAAGTAGAAACACTAAGAAAAATGCAATCCTAGGAATGCCTTTTCTATTATGTTTGTTTAGCTTATGTTATTTAAGGACTAACACATGAATTGTGAAATAGAGTTTTTGGTGAGGATGGCTTCCTACAAGGAAGGAGATCTAAAAGGTGAGGTTTCAGGTATGTTATGGTGGGGGCGGGCCTCGCTCTGAAGTATGACTCGACATAGCAGCGAGCTGGGTGCCCACTGTGTCATGATTGTGTGATCACCTACAACTTCTTCCAGGTAAGATGTTGTTTAATAATGTGTGTATTTTCAATTTTTTTGAGGTTTGGTAAGACTCAGAGAGAGAGAGAAAGAGAAAGAAATTGCTTTCTACGGTTCGTTTGTCAACCATCAGCTGGTCATGACTTCCAACGTATAGGTTGCCCTCAATTAATGTGAGCTAATGTGATAAATCAGAATGGAATGCACTTATTTTTAAACTCAAATCAAAGTGTGAATTTGGATGACACAATAAGATGAAGAGGAAGAGGGATGCTCTTTCACTACAATGCAGAAAACATGAAGAAATGGTTCTTTTTAATTACACCAAAAGAAAAGTTTTCTTTAGAGAAAATAGAAAGAAAATGGGGGTTACCAAGGAAGAAAATTAATGTGTATGCTTTTAAGAAGGGAAATAAACACACAATTTTTCCTAGGAATGAATGAAATGCAAGGAACCCCGATGGGTCCCACCGGGCGTACCAAAATGTTTCACTTGATTCTAGATCATTTCTTTGAAGTATTGACGAAACAGATAGGGTAACGGGTGTAGGTGGAATACCTGCTTTAATGTTGGTTGATGGGTTGTTGCATGCGTATGACTTACAAATCCAAAGCTGATCATGAGAGCTTCCTTTTGGCTAGGAGGAACTACCTGTAATGCAAAGCAATACCACCAAAAGGAGTTAAACAATATGTGTAGTGAACTACCTAGCGTGTGCTAGATCCGGGTGGTGTGATACTTCCTAGATGGATTGTCATTCCATTGTTTTCAACAATTTAATGCGGTAAATAAGGCAAATCCTATTATAATTTGAAATGATTTAGGTATATCACTTAAAACACAATAAGAAATAGATCTAATCTAACAGGCTAAGTTAGAATAGGATCCGAAGGTCAAATAACTAGTTTTGGGTCTCTGCAGGTCTGTCTGCAGGTCTGACAGAGGTCTCAGGTAGATCACAGGTGAATGAGGGTTAGAGGGAATTAGGTGGATATGTCACTGTTCAGGGTTGTATGGGAAAATGCAGAGACCGATGTCGGTTAAGGGTGACTAACGGCGGTTGGGTGTAACCAGTGCCGGTTACTGTGGAAAACTGAAAATGCCACAGAACGAGATTTAGGTCTCCTTTATGATTGCATAAAAGACATTGGTTGGTCGGGATGAGGTATTGGGTGATTTAGATAGGATTTGGCGAGATTTTAATGGGTATATGGAGGGGTGAGTATTGGAGGAGGTCAATGGGTGGCTAGGTAAATAATAGATGATAATATAATGATGAAATGGAATGAACCAGAGAAGTATAACATTTACTTACTTGGATTTTGGTCCTGGATGTTTGTGAGTGAGGGATGGAGGTGCTGATGAGAGGTTTGAAGGCTGCAGGTGATCACCAACTGAAGGAAAGCTTCTGTATGGGCTGCATATACATTCCTCTTTGCTTGGTTACATCAGATCATTGCTGGGATGGCTGTGTAGGAAAAGATGCTTGATCTCATTCGTTGCATGCGTGTTCTCATTGAAATTCACTCTCAGAAGATGCGATATCTCTTTGGAATGTGCTAATGTTCACCAACTTTTCCAATCTTCTGCCAACCCTGAGAATAAGGTTGTTTTGGGGTTAAAAGGGTAACCGACGACGGTTCCGTCTTAACCGGTGACGGTTAGGGGTAACCGGCGTCGGTTAAGGCGGGATTTCCTAGGTCTACTAAACAAGGGAGATCCCCTTGATTTCCTTGGATCTCATGTCATTAACCTGTGGATAAGACTGAAAGCTTCTTGTAAGCATGCGGGATTGTGGTTAGAGAGAATGTAGGCATTGATTTTTAGGGTTTAGGTAAGTCTCAATTATTTATGACAAATTACTAAGAATAGGTCTTAGGGTGAGTTGGATTGATGAGGTGTCTAAGTGAAGTGTATGTGTGGATATTATTTAAATTAAGATATTTAAATAATAAATATAGTGAGGATAATGAATTAATTTAATTAAATTAATTAAATTAATATTAGTGGGGTGAAGGGGGCCATGGCTAGGTGAATGTGATGAAGGGTGCTTATTTGTCGAAGGACTAAAAGGGTGTGTCCCCATTCTTACAAGCGAAAGTTTGTTATACTTCTTGAATTCTTTATCTTTTCTTTTTCTAATAACTTCTTATTGAAGTAACACCTTCATTAAGAAGAATCTCTTCAAAACTTTCAATCCTTCCACCTAGGGAATATTTATCCATCTTGTCTACTTTCTTTTCATGGACACTACTTTCATAGTACCCTTCCAAAGAGGGGAAAATGTAGACACCCCAATTTCACACCTATCCTAAATCAATGCACATTGAATTAATCAATGTCAATCGACTAATTAATCCATTTCAACCCCTAAACTAAACCCAATATTCCTCACATGCCAAATATTCCCCATGTCCCCCCACTTGCGAATTAAATATTCAACTTTAATTTTGGACCATTCCTCATGTCTCCCACTTACCTAATCACGCTTACTTTTCATAATCATGATTACTCTAAACCCATGAATTAATCCCACTTCTAGGTCATGAATAGAGCCTCACCCCCCCCTCTTTCAGAATAAGCTTGAATATCCTATCAAATCTTTTACATTCTTTGAGCATAGAGCATCCTTTCCACCTCGTCCTAATGCCTAAATATCCCCACTTGAAGCATCCCAAATCCATAATCCCTTTATCCATTAATCCTAAGTGAGTCGATCTTGTTATAGCAAAGGCATTGCTCTGGTGCAAAGGAAGCACCTACATTTTAGAAAATCAGGGCTCATCCACACTTCATTTCCCATTCCGAGGTTTGCAACGAAATCACAAAGGAAAAGGTATGTGACTAGTTGTTTTACTTTCTTATTAGCAGTATATTTTCTTAGGTGATGAATGTTATCCTCTTATAATCATTTCATACATTTCTACATTTTTTTCATTGTGCCCTTTCTCCGCTTGTTATTTCCCCATTGTTACTATGTTTCTCCCTCACTATCCCATATTTTTTATCCTCCCACCATCCACGTGCATTTCCATGTGGTCTGTACCATATTCCCCTTCACTTCTTTTATCTGATCTTCTCCACATCTTCCCACTCTCTTCTCTAGTTCCTTTCATTTCTTTTTTATACTGTCTCTTTCATCTTCTTCACCTCCCTCACTGTATATTTTATATTCTACTACCTTCATTTTGCACTTCTCTCTCCTCTGTTCCTTACGTCATCTTCTACTATGTTATATTTTCTCATCTTGTCTTCCCCTTCTAGTTTTTTTTTCACATTCCCTTCTCTTATCATCCCTCTCTACTATTCTCTTCCACCTCTTTTTTTTCATCCCCCTTCTCCATTAGCTTTATTTCATACCTTGATCTCTTCTATAGTTTCTTTCTTTTCTCAGTTCTATCATCTCTATCCTCTTCTGTACATTCTTCACTTTCCTCATCTCCTCTATGTTTCCATCATTTCTCTCCCCTCATCTTCATCATTCCCTTCATTTTTACATCATTTTCATCATCTCCTCCATTTTCCATCATTTCTACCCTTTCATCTTCATCGCCTCCCTCATTGTATCTTTTCTCTTCCACTTCTTTCATTTTTCACATCTCTCTCCCTTTTTTCTTTCACCATTTGTTCTGTCACCCATTCTCATCTCATCTTCTCCTTCGTGTTCATCAATCCTCATTACCTTATTCTCCTATCATTGTTCTCTATTTTATTTTTCTCTAGACCCCTCATGTCCACTCTATTCCCTACCCTTGTCTTCTTCACCTCCTACTTCTATAATTTCTTTCTTTTCTCCCTTCTATCATCTTTGTCCTCTTCTTTAAATTATTCATTTCCTCCTATCCTCCATGTTTACATCATTTCTCTCCCTTCATATTCATCATTTCCTCCATTTTTTCATCATTTATCTCCCTTTATCTTCATCACCTTCCTCCATTTATCTTTTATGTTAACTTCATATTACACATTTCTCTCCCTTTTTTATGCTTTCACCCTCAGCTCTGACATCTCTTCTCTTCTCTTCTCATCTTCTTCTTGTTCGTTCTTCCTAATTCCCCGTTTCCCCTATCATCCTTCTCTACTATTCTCTTCCAACACCTTTCATTTATTTTTCTCCTCCTCCACCATGTCTATTCTATTCCATACCCTCGTCCTCTTCACCTTCCTCACTTACCCATAATCAACCAATCCTCTTGTTCATTCCCTTTTTTCTCTCTTTCTACTATTGATCGTTACTTCCTTCCACACATATTCACACTTAACATTCAAGGTTGAAAAAAATCTATACCCATTTGCAAACCATGGCTTCTCTATTCTATTACACCCCATTCTCATCATCCTCTCTACGACATTGACCCCTCCTTTTTTTTTGCAAGATTCATCTATTCTTTTCAACCCTCTCGAAGGGGCATCATCACATCTTCCCAAGGCATTTTTGTCTTGGAGGGTAATGTAATGGTCATCACTTACAATCCTCTATTTTCCCTCACAAATGTTTGCTCTACCTTTTTTTGCTTAGTAAAAGTAGATTGAATTCTTTCCCTATTCACCGAAGAATAAGGAATTATTTCTCTTTTCTTCTTATAATCATTTATCGCTGAAGGAAAACCTTTCTTACGAAAAATGTATTCAAAACCATAATTATTCCCCCCTTGGGGCATTTTATCTAACATTGGAACTATCCCTTTTTATTCCAAAATTCCACCTTTGTGGCCATCATTATTTCTCCTTGTGTCATTTTTTATCATCACTTTTTCACATCTCACTTTTTGACCATATTTGTGCCTTGTGTTGAGGCATCATTGTTTCACATCCCTGTCCTTTACGGACCCATAGCTTTCACTTGATTCCTCACGTATGAAGGATTTCACATATGGTTGTGCATAGTTTGATGTTTTACTATGACCCATTGGTCCTTCTAGATTGCATCCATTGGAGAGGTTTCCCATTAGATTCCCTCCATTTCGTAGTGATTTTCTCTCACTCAATGGTATGTAGAGAATTTTTGTCATCTCCATTGAGACCACCCTTTATCTGATACCGACATGATATCAGAGTCACCATCATAGTTTTTATTGTTGTTTAAATCCTTTTTACTTGGGACATCTTACCTTGCCTTATCATTTTACCCATTTATCTTCACCCACCTAACCTTCAATATATATCTCTTTAAAACTTATGATCGATGTCCCTTAGTTTTTCAATCCCATGTTTGAGGGAGAGCACCTAATCAATCATCTTTTCATTACTTCAGTTTGTCTCCTTCCCACGTGGTCAAATATGGAGAGGCTATGAGGCGGAGACATGAGCGAGCGAGAAGATGCTGTTCAATGGTGGACGTCGATACAGGAGGAATAAAAAAGCAAATGGAGGAGCAATGGGAGGGGGCGGTACGTATGAAAAGGTGTGGAGGACAGTAGGAAAGGTGAATACGGATATAGCGGGTGGGGTGTGAACAACGAAATCGGAGCGGCAGCAAGGAGGGAGGGAAGATGGGAGTGATCAGGCGGGCTAGGAGTAGGGATAGAGAGCAAGGTGGTTAGAGAGGAAAAAGCGGCATGGGCGTTATGGAAATGGAACGCGGGTAGATAAGGCGGGAACAAGAGAGGAAACGAAGAAAGGGGAGGGAAATCACAGAGAGAAACGAGATAGGTGGGACAAAGACAAAACGGTGTGAGCGGGAAAGGGCGGGGAGGGGAAAGAGGGGAACAGAAGAAGAACCATAATATTATCAAATGAAATGAGACGAGAGCGAAATTGTGAGCGCGTAGGCGATGGACATAGCAACCCACTTGAGAAGTTATAGCGAGGGGATAGGGGAGATCAACAGGGGTAGATGAGTAGAACCGGCTGGTAGGCGTTGCGAGAGAGTATACACGGTGGGTCCCTGGTGGGGCACAAAAACAAGTGCGACCAAAAAGAGGGACAGAGCGACAAAGGGTAAGAGGGAAATAAAAAGTGGAGAAGAAGAGGAAAAGGGGATCAAGAACTAAGAGAGATGGCAGGACTCGGGAATGGATAGGGGATCGTGGGAGTGAAACGGTAAGGTAAGACAAAGGGAATAGGGAATAGGGAAAGAAATAAGGTGGGCAGGTTAAAGGAAGGCTAAAAACAGCGGGATTCCGGGGGACACGAAAGGGCGCTGGAGAGGTGGAAAAAACAAGGGGGAACTCGGAGAAAAGTGTGCGTTGGAGGAGGTCAAATGATCCAACATGCTATATATACCACCTCACGAAGAACGAAGGCAGAACCGTTACTATGAAGGAGAGGTATCTTCGTAAGTAAAGAAAAACGCAAGGTTTGAGAGTGCAAAATAACACTAAGGCGCCCCCGAGAGAACGGAAAAACATAAGCAGCCACGAGGGTAGAATTAAGGTAAGAGAGAGAAATCAAGCGTAACCGAAAAAGAAGGGTTGGCAGAGGGGAAGTACGGGGAGTAGAAGAAGAGCAGGTAGGCGACGGAGGCGGGATAAAAATGTGGGAAGGGGAAGGTTTTGCAGTTCTCGAGGGAAAAAAGTAAGGTGAGATCGAGGAGACGTGCGGCGAGGGAACAGAAGACAAGAAGCAGACAAGGGGAGAAACGAGAAGGTGTGGGGATACATTCTCGCGAGGGTCGGTAAACAGGTAAGGAAAGGGGAACTGTGGTGGAAGGAGAGGGGGGCCGGGGGAATGAAAACGGCGCAGTCGACGAAGCTGTGGACAGGAAAAAGCAATCGATCGGATATGAAGTACATGGGGTTGACTCGATCTGGACGAAGCGACTGGAAAGGCGGAACGTGGGGAGGTTGGTGGAACTCGAGTGGGAGGGCCGGGTGGGAGGATGGTGAAAAGCGAATATATAAACAAGGAAGGGCGCGTGAATATCGACAAGAAGGAGCGGCAAGGGAGAGTAAATAAAAGGAGAGGAGAAGACGGAAAAGTGTGAAATAAGAGAGGAAAAAGGGAGGACTGCGACGGGACGGGGGAGAAGGATGACGAGCGAAGAGAGGGAGGGGGGGGCATTAAAAAAAATAAGGAAAGGGAGGGGGGGGAGAAGATAGGGCTAGACAGGATAGAGAGGGATGAGAGGAACAACGGCCGGGAGAAGGGAGAGGTGAAAGCGCATGAGATAGAAGGTAGGAGAACGGGACGTGAAAGAAAGGGCGAAGGGACGCGGTGAGAACGCTGGCGTGGGTTGAAAAATTCTAGGGGAGGTGGCGGAGGGCAGATTTTTTTCCCAACGAACCACTATCAAAAGTGTAAAGTGTAGACACCAATTTTTGGTGTCATTCCTTCACTTCACCTTGTGTTTTCTCTCCTTCATTAGGATTTACTATTCAAATTCCTTTTCCCTCCTAATTTCATTCGAATTCTAACTCCGACCAAAAATACATACACAATTAATCAATATTAATTGGTTAATTGATCCCCTTTAAGTCCCTAATCCTCTTTATATGCTAATATGCTCCATATAAATCCACTTGATAATTAAATATTCCAAAGTAATCCACATGCACCCTACTTGACAATTAAATACTCGAAAATAATCCACATGCACCCCACTATCGAATTAAATATTCCAAAATAATCCACATGCACCCCACTATCGAATTAAATATTCCAAGATAATCCACATGAAATCCATTATTGAATTAAATATTGTAAAATGATCCACATGAAATCCATTATTGAATTTGATATTCCAAAATCATTCAAATCATGTCCCCCCACCATGGACTATGGACATAGTTGCAGATATTAAACATTAATAATCCTCATTGATTCATTCATCCTGTACACTATACATACTTATAGGAAAATGACTTTCCTGTGATATAGGAATATCACTAACTATAAAATTTCCTATAATATCTCTTAGGTTTTTAACAAACCTATACATGAAATATTATTGTTATCTGCGATAACATAACAATTCTACTAACTAACTATATTACTATATTTACTCACAGTAATAGTAAATAATAATTTACCATACGATAAATTACGTGTGAACACTATATTCCTAACATTACCCCCCTTAATTTTTACATGGTAAAACATATCTCATTCTTTGATTGTTGTGTGCCACCTCTGTGTGCTCATGATCAACTTCTCAGCTGTGCAACATCGAGAATGCACAAAACTTGCACATGTGTCAACGCCCATTTCTTCCACTGATGGTTTTCTTTTTCTTCTACCAAAAACCTTACCCAATTGGTTTTGCAAGTGTACCAATAACATTTCACAATTGGTTTTATAGGTTCACCAAAAACCTTACACAATTGGTTTTCCTGGTTTACCAATAACCTTCACATCATGATTTCTACAATACATTTTGATCAATATTATACAATGTTTCTACAAAAGGGGTTACATGAGGAATACTCACAAGTGAACAGGAATGTACATCATCTATTCTTATTTTTCATGCCACACTAAAAAAAAAATATTCACAACACAACATAAACAAATGTCATTATACCAAAAGTGCGGCCCTGTCGTTGATGACTAACAAGAGGTCGTTGTCTGACCTCTAGCCTCTGTTGCCTCCATCCTCCATCAAATGTATTGTTAACTCAACAGAATGTAAACATGAAGCATATCTATTTCCACATTGAGCTTATTATTTTCTTCCCTCCCATAATGTGAAACACTTGGTTTTTCCAGACATCAGGTAGCACCGAAACTGCATCTATAAGGGAAAAAAATATTTTCACAATTTTTGTCAACTTGACTAGACAATAGAAAATGACAATAAACAAATATCCTAAAATCACCTATTAACTTGACTATACAATGATGTTTTTTCCACATTGACGACACAAAATGGCTTTACTAATCGTTTGACTCTTCTGACGAAGAATGACACAATTAAAAAATGGATACAATACCCTTAACTATAAACATGAAAATGGTGATAAATAAGACTATTTTCTTTATAATAATGGAATACATAACCCGAAGACAAAAATATAATAACTCAGAAATTAATAAACCACAAAACTAACATTTGAATTCAATTTTTAAATAATATGATATTATCTAAATGCTAATATTCAAACTAAAACCATTGACATAGATTGGAGAAGACTTTTAACATAATACTTTTAGACTCAAACACTGACTAGAGATTTAATGAACAATGATAAAAAAAATCTATTCACAACAAATACACTCACACTTTCATTTGAAAATTAGTATAGATTCCACACAGACCGTAATATTTTGACACACTAAACTATAAATATACTTGACTGGAATCAACATTGAAAAAGCTAAAGAAAAACATACTCATAATGTAGGACAATGTTACACGACGTGCATGATATCAATATGATGACATGTCTTCATAGGATAACCAGTTGAACTCTGAAAACTACCTTTGCATTCAATCTTGAATACAAATGATTGAGCGGAAGGCATTTAGGCGTTTCTCTTCCACTAATCAATCAGATGTGGTTGTTAATGCAATGATTTATCACAAATATTTGTGTATATGGAGATTAGATATTCAAAAATGCTTATGGAGCTTCTCAAAGAAACTCCCTTCAACACCATGAAGTTTCAGCAAGCCCGATGGAAGAATGAAAGTGAAACCGATGTCAACTTTGATGCAAAATGGCTACATATCCAATATTAGAAGGTAGCACTTTCATGAGACTTCGAATAGACTGTGTGTGAGAATATGTTCATATGGAACAAAATGAATGGTGACACAACCAAGATACAGTTCTACAGCTCCATGAACTCATATTTTACACAGGTCACGCAAGTCTATGAAACTCGAAAGAAATATTTTCAGGGGTGAGTGCAATGTTGGGGATGTCCTTATGTTATGACGTGTTGAATCATTTGTAGAAGACTCAACTAGACATGGAAATCATCTATCACTTCGTAGATAAAATAACATGCAAAAAATCTAGTTCAAGGCTAGAGGAGAGTATGGGCAACAACAAACACAATGGATGGTCTCTAGTACTATCCTTCCTGATCCAAACCTAGTTAGAGCCGTAAATGAATTTTTGTTACTAGAATGGACCATCTATAGAATGGATCTCAATAAGGACTCCGAGAAAACTATACCCAAGGCAAAAAACTTCCACAGATAGCACAGAATGGACACTTAAGCATTCAGATACTAAAACAAATTAAATTGTTCTATGCCAAATTTTCTAAACATTTTCAATGTCCTCTCTCTCGACACTCATCAGGATCGATATTGCTCTGATACCAAATCATTGAATATGGACATAGTTGTAGAAATTAAACACTAATAATCTTCATTGATTCATTCATCCTGTACAACGTACATACTTATAGAAAAATGGCTTTCTTATAATCTAGGAATATCACTAACTATCAAATCTCCTATAATATCTCGTAGGTTATTTTTTTTTGGAAAGAGGGTAAACAGAGGGTTTTAGAAGGTCCCAAAACCTTATACAAGGAGCCCAACCACAAGATTAAGCCTTAAAGCATACATAGTGGCAAAAAACCCAAGAAAATTTCCAAAAACAAAGACAGGCCAAAGAGCAAGCCTGAAGTAGCAAAACATCATTAAATGAGTTTCTTAAGCTTAATAATAATATTCTTTAAAATTGATAGACCCCAATTCTATTAGCAAGTTGAGTTAGGGGAAGCATTAACAGCTTCATTTACAATATTTGGTAATGAGCCTTCTTAGTATTATTAGTGAAGTTTATCCCACGCTAATGAGAACCGAGGAGTGTTTCAGCTTGGCCAGGATGGAAGTCACCAACTCCACATTTCAGCCTTCTGACCTGGTTCTCGGTGTCAATAGTATGATTCAGTGTTGGCCTTCTCAATGTTGCCTGAAATAGAGTCAATCTAGTTTGTGCTAGATGCATCCAATTGAGAACATCTATCATGGGTTGGTGTCACGATCCTCCATGATAGTGTTATCGGTATCCAGCTGGAAGTTATAGACCCTCCTCCTTGAGCTCCACCTCCATGACTAATCAAGATATTTTATTAGGAGAATCAGGATTTTACAACTGAGATAAGTCCCATTGTAGGGCATTCTAAGATGTGCATGCTTTGAGTTGGAGGCCATAGAGGAAGTAGCAAGGGTCACTAAGTGACACATGAGTAATGAAACATAGGACAAACTATAGGAGGGCAGACGAACATGGGAGGTAAGGGGAACAAAACCCACATAGGATTTCGACATCAGAGTCAGATTCGACAGGAGATTTTTCATGATGATAGCAAGCGACGGCTAGAGGAGGGGTGATGAAGTCGGGGGATGGAACGGGGGAGGAGGTGGGTGTATAGTGAGGCTGATCTGTGCTTGGGAGGGAAAAGAATCAATTCATCAGGGGAAGTAGAAAATTTGAACAGAAGGTAGAGGAGGCCCTAATGTAGAATGGGCCCTTCACCCTCCCTACAACCAGGTTGATGGAATGCTCAAGCGATTGGAAAAGGAAAGAAGCCAAGTTGATCTTTTTCCCCCAACCAACCAAGTGCAAGAGGATGAAGAAATGGGGACCATAGACTAACCTTGTAACGGCCATCGATGGTGAAGTACCTCAGAATCACCTAACGGTGACTCTATCCCAAGGAGGAAGGAGGGATTCCCGACAGCTGCACATAGCCTGAGAGGTACTTTGTTGGCTTCTCCCCTTTGGTGATGAAGTCCTGGAGCTCTGTTTACAGAGGCTTCTTAAAGTACATGGCACCCAAGGAACGAAGGCCGGTGACAGAAGCTATGGAATTTGTGGAGATAGTGAAGCGAGTGTTTCCTCTCTGAACTCTGTCGCGAGACTAGGTAGCCAGAGCACCATATGAAACCAATGCTGAGTAAATAGACATCTTATCGAAGGAACATCATGATGATCCATTTTTGCTATGGATGAGTCCACACCTCCTGGTCCTCCTGTAACTCAGTGCATGAAGATAGGTTCAATGCACTTATAGCTTGCCCTCCCATTTTTATAAAATTCTATGGATGTGGTTCGAGGAGACAATCTCTGACTCAGAACTTTAAAAAGCTTTCCATATCTATGGTATCCTTCCATGTAATCCTTCCATTTAGTATATGTACTAGTAATTATAACATGGAATGGGGAATCCTGGACCAAGATCCACATGCAAGTGCAAATAATACTCATCACATATGCATTGCTCCATAGAGTAATATAATTCAATTTAATATGGAAATCATTATATAACATGTCAAAAGCGAGAATGGAGTGTCTATTATCGGATTTGCTGACATAGGAATGTAGACTCCCATCCCCACATTATTAGTTAGATAGAGAGCATATCATTTTGGGTAATTTTGAAAGGATATTGGTAAGGAAATTCTCAAGCTCAAGTTTGTTAAGATTCAATAGAGGACACCAATGTTAGCCAAACAATCCACCGCCTTGTTTCCTTCCCTAAGAGTGTGCTAAAACTTGAGTTGACTAAAAATGGTGTCTTTAGAGGATCTGGATGTCAGTAATAATGTTTTTTAATAGTCCACTGACTTGGTTCATCCGAGTTGAGGAGAGTAATAATATTGAGAGATTCACTTTCCAGATGGTTATGGGATTGTTTCCAAGTTTAAGACTCATCAGAGTACCCTTTTAAGATTGCTAACAAGAGTGACTTCAGCCCTGAGTGATTTATAACAAGGTTAAAATTGACTACAATAATAAATTTAATGGGGAAATTATCTAAAATTTTTAGAGGATCGCCCCTATTCTATATTTCCAAGGTTACCTTTATAAGCACCATTTGTATTAAGTTTCAACTTACCCAAAGGAGGAGGGAGCCACTTAACCTCCAAACCTCATGCCTGGGAAGAGGATTTATATATATGGGAAGGATCATCATCTAAAAAATTGACACTAGTCCTTGTGATTACCTAGCTGAATTTTATGTTGATATTTTTTTCCATGAGAAGCTATTGATATTATCCTACCTAAGATTTCATAGCAATATGACTTGCCACCCTCTCTGGATCCCAAGTATTGATCTTTGAAGATTCTCGACTATTCCTCTCTTTCCATATACCCCAAAGGCTGTGAGGAAGGATGAGTTTCCAAGCCAGGGAGAGGGCTAAGTGAGTGAAGATGGAGTACCATTGTAGGAGGGTGTCATGAATAGAACTCTGGAAGGTCCAGGTAACTCTAAAACATGACAAAAGCCCACTCTAGATAGCTTGGGCAAAAGGGAAGTGTAGAAGGAGATGAGAGGAGGATTCCAAGGTGTTTCCAATAAAGAACACATCGAGTCTTGGGAAGCGAGAAGCCTTATCCTCTTAAGGTTCTCACCCGAGAGGAAAGGATTCTTGAAGGACAACCAGGCAAAGAAGCCAATTTTGGGAATAGACTACTTTGGGTTCAAATTTTGAAGAGGGGAGGAGCCGAACTGTGGTCTGGGGCTTAGTGTAATATGTAGCTTTAATAGTGAAGGCATCAGAGGGGGAAAGGGGCCAAATACGTTCATCACATGGGGGAGGAGAATGGAAACATATATAGAGGGAGGAAAGGGAAGATCTCAACTGAAAGTCAAAAGAGTGAACTCTGAAGATCACTGATGCCCATCCAATCCATGAAATTATGCCAAGACTGGTGTAGAGTTCTGAATACTCTAGTAACCATACACTTTTCTACCATGCCTATTGATGAGGTTCATTTTGATAGGATCCCAAATAGAATTGAGACTCAAAGGTTTATCCCCAATCCACCAGTCTGACCAAAAGTCAATATGATCTGCCATTTCCCAATCTCCATATTGATGTCCCATGAATCTTGGAGAAGAGGAAGAGAGATATTAACTTGAAATTTCCAGATGGCCTTTGAGCCAATGGGGAGGGATGAGAGAAGTAAGTCTTCATCTTGTATCACGTATTTGGATCTTAGTAGCTGAGCCTATATGTGAGTTACCTTGAGAAATTTCCCAACCGATTTTGACTAACAAGAGTAAGATTCATATTAGCAATCTGTCTTATACCAAGCCCGACCAGAGAAGTTGGTTTACAGACTTCATTCCAAGAGACTAAGTGAATCCAATTTTTGGCTTCAACCCCTAGGATCCACAATCATTTTTTAGGATTCCTTTGATAGTAGTAATCACTGAGGCAGGTATTTTGAGAAGAGACATGAAGTAGATAGGTAGAGTTCTAGCAAAGTTATAAGCTTTGACCAGTTGAAAGTTTGCAAGCGTAGATAAAGGAATAGCACCTTTCCAAGCAACCAACCTTTTTTGGTATGTCTCAATGATAGGATTCCACAAATTATTGGTTTGTTTTCCTTTGAATAGGGGGATACCAAGAAGGTACTGTACTGCGGAACGGTGTAATAAATGCCCCAATGATGATACAGGTCTCCTCGCAAGGTGTTCGGGATCCGGAAAAGCCTTCGGAGTATGCGTTAACATCCCGCATGCCCCGCTTAGCCCCCGCGCCCTTTGTTTTCCCCTTTTTTTCCCTCTTTCCTTGGCCTCTTAACCTTCAGTGA
Organism: Taxus chinensis; assembly: GCA_019776745.2. Lineage (NCBI taxonomy): Eukaryota > Viridiplantae > Streptophyta > Pinopsida > Cupressales > Taxaceae > Taxus > Taxus chinensis. The sequence continues at coordinate 6,375,500 of CM034151.1, read as the reverse complement.
CGAAACCGCCGCCCTGCAGGGTGGCGGTCTCGTAACCGCCGCCCTGAACAGGGCGGCGGTCCTGTAACCGCCGCCCTGCTCAGAGCGGCGGTCCTGTGCATGTTTTCCAGAACGCTCTTTTGACGCGACCCGCGTGAAATATCACATTTCACCAGCTTTTCTTTGCCGACTTGAGCATGCATTTATGTTTTTGGTCCCCTGGAATAGTGTTTTTCCTTTGTTTATTGTTTAGGAGTTCAATTTGGTTTTGGTTCTTGGATGTTTGAATTCCTATAAATGCATGGTTTGTGCACATGCAAATGGTCTGGAGTTTTTGGTCTGAAGCTTGGCTGGATTTTGAAGTTTGATCTTTGCTCTCATTCCCTCATTTTAGTGCTTTAGTTAGTTAGCTTGTTTAGAAGCCATAGCTTGAATTCACTTGCATCTTTTGTTAAATTGCTCAGCTGTTGGTAAGCCACAGACCCATCTTGTGCAGGCAGTGCTGTCATTTCATCCAATCCAGTTAGAAGCTTGCCTCTGAATTTCTCTTTGCTGTAGATTTACTTTCGTTGTGTCTTGGAGTTCTTAGTTTAATTCATTATTTGCCTGGTTAGTTTTATTCAGCTGTTGGTAAGCCACATATCCAACTTGTGCAAACAGTGTTGTTGTTTTATCCAAACCATTGGAACAGGATAGCTTAGGAAGCCATTAAAGTTGCAGGTTTTGCTCTTCGTATAGGATAGTTACAGGTTCTGGTCGCTTCATGTTGCATGACTTGCAGTAAAATCCCGCTAGGAATCGCATAAGCCAAGCTCTGTACTCTTGCGCTATCCCTCTCCTACTCGCATTCTCGGTCTGCATTCTGAGCTGTCCTTATCCCAAAATCTACTCCTATCGGTGCTAGCATCACACGCTTTTCTGGATCCACGTGAACACGAAAGAACGAAGAGACCATACTGAGGGGACGAGATCACACACACACCATCGGATTCGCCACTGTTCTGCGGAATCCAGGTTTTAAATTTCAAAGTTCTAGTCAGAATCATATCAAATAGAGTAGTTAATCGCTTTATTTCATTTCATTCTATTCTCGATATTGCCAGGGAAGCTGTGGGGATTGATAGTTTCTGAGAAACTGTGATTCACTCCTCACTTCTGAGGTAGGATCGAGAATCTTGCAGATAGATTAGACGAGCTATTTTACTTATTTAGAATTCTACCAAATCGCACAGGCAAATAACTACACTCGGTTATCTTGTCTGTTTTAATTACTGTTTAGTTATTATTTCTAGATACGTTTAAAATAGTTTGCTTTCCTTAAAATTATTAAATATTTCATAGAAAAATAAAAGTTATATGTAGTTAGATTTATTTCACTTAGTTAGAATTTGTTTCATCACAGTTAGATTGCATTTTGTTTCGTATGACAATCACGGGACCTCAAGAGCCCAGGGAATATATATTTGAGCCAATCGTGCCTCAACCAAACCTAGTCACAGCAATAGTTGACATAGACCAAAATCTCAGGATACAAGTATTCCGAACAACCACAGATTTACAACTGATCAGTTCACAGTTAAGAGGATTAAACATAGAAGACGACCAAGCACATGCGTTTTGGTCAAGTCAGCCAAACTACAGATTACTCTAGAAAACATCCACATGACTGTAGAGGGGCTCGAAAGAGAACAAACATTCGGGTGCGATCCTCTAGTTCCACAGCCAGACGCTGGAGACACCCTCGTAGATATAGATACCAGCTTAAGAATCCAGGTTGCGAGAACGTCTGTAAGGTATTCTGAGAAGATTGCACAACTATTGGTTCTAAACATAGAAGCTGAGAAAGCATACGATTACTGGATACTAGGGATTAGAACTTGATTTCGCGTATGACCATAACAGGACCGCAACAACCGAGAGTCTACGGTTGTGATCCACAGACCCCACAGCCCAACGAGTCCACAGGTCAATCCGATATAGACGCTAGCCTACGTACTTTGGTATTCAGGTCCACTCCACTTCCACCTATCATCATCGAACAACTGTCCTTACTAGATATAGCAGCTAACGAAGCTAGGGAATTCTGGACTAGGCCAGAAAATCATCCATAGAGTCAATTATATTCATCATCCACTATATGACCTTATCAGGAGATATACACGAAACAATCCCAGGTCATTTTCCACGTATTCCGCAACCCATAGATCGAATCACGCCAGAGCTCGATATTGATTGGAGCCTTCGAGCAGTCATCCTCGCTGATCGATCTGTCACACCAGTCCAAGTTAGAAGGGCCTTCTTTGCCTTAGATTCACAAATTCCACTAGTGCGTGTCGAAGACATTAGACTGCCTAACTAGTTTGTCTGCATATTCTACCCCCCACCGGCTATCTCGGCACGACCTCGAGAGGTCGGGTACGCGGAAGAGTCACTTGTAGATTCTCACGCTCGCCTGTCACTTTTCCGGCGTACAAAATTGGTGAACCCGACGTGAAACAAACAAGATTAGTAAAACTGACATAAACTGCCTACTTTCTTGACTGGAGTCATAGTATTACACTTTCACTTTAGTACGCCTTCTTAGAACCGCTTCATTAAGTTTTCATAAATCACCTTCGCTTCTTCCCATTATTCTGCGGGTATTCATATACCCCCCGAATATGTCGGGATTCGATGCATACGGCAGACCCCTCCTGGGTCTTGAGGCATACTACGCCCAACAAAATAGGCAATCATCACCCTCGCTCTCAGTATGGGGTGACAACTATTCAACTAATCAGTTGTCAACACAAACCCCAAGAATCAGATATAGTTCGTCTTTTCAAACTGAGGAGTTAGATCAACCCCCTCGAACCCAACAAACAGAACCTTCAGGTTCCAACAATATGACGTTTACCGGAGAATCTGGTTCATCTCCTCAAATGTTACTCAGACCACAAATTGGTAGGCAATCAGATCCATACCTGGTCTTAGATGATGGACAGTCAACACGTTATCCTAGGAGTGAACAACGCTCCCGGGGAATGTACCCATCTATAGGAGGTTTACAAATACAACCCGAAATCTCTTTTCAAGAAAATACCTCTATGCCACTGCATACAGGAAATATTCTGGGAGAAACTTGGCAAGATAGCGATCAGTTTATGACAGGATATCATGTACCTTTACAACACCAAGGTATACAACAAACGCCGCTCAGGCAAAGTACCGTGACTTCACCAAATGAAGTCATTTCAACGTTAGTAGAAAGAGTGAGAGGGTTAGAACTGGCTCAAGCAAGTCAAAATTCTCCGTTCATACAAACAGGAAGTTCCAATCCTCCATACCACTCTGGTCAGGTAGATCTCCTTACGGGAGTAGGCACGTTAGGCATGCCTCCTCAATATCCACAGCAAACGCCAACAAGGCCTATCATCTCTAACACTATTCCTCCCGGTCTAGTGTCGAACAGTCCGTTCCTCGATAATACCCCGTCCTACTTAAACATATACTCTAAATCACCACAAGGAGATATGTTCTCCTCTCCCGGCATGTTTTCTCAAACGCAGGGACCTCCCTATGCCCCTGCCAATGTGTACGCTGCACCGTATCAACAACCCATCCCACCACCACTCCCTCACCAAACACCATCAATGGTCGAAAGCTATGCAATAGGGACGTATTCAGAATATCTAAAGGAACCCTTAGATTTCACCATACGAAGCGTCATGCTTCCAAGACCTCTCCCTGATTTGCCTAAGTTCAAGGGTGAGGGAGATCCAAACGCACATATCAAAGCTTACGCTACAGCCATACGAGAATTACTCCCTTGGGATGGGGTTGTTGCTAAAATATTCCCCAAAACACTGGAGGGCATTGCTCTCGATTGGTATTATAGAATACCTGAGGCTTCCATACATTCATTTAAACAACTCGTGTCAGAGTTCATCAAAGCCTTCGACATGAACAAACTACTGAGAACAGGAATCAGGGAATTCTTGCATATCAAACAAGAACACAATGAATCTGTCGCTCATTTCATCCAGAGGTGGCGTACAGTTCTTTATTCATCAGCAAGTGCTCCAAACATGGATCAGATGGAACTATGTGATTTATTCCTTCATTCTCTCAGCAGAGAAGTGAAGGAAGAAGTCCAGAAGTTCCCACTAAGGACTTATGATGAAGTACTTGAGAGCACTCTACGAATAGACCAGGCAGCAATAGATAGTGGTCGTAAGACGTATGGAGCAAACGGGAGGTTAATCACCTCCACTCAAAATACTACAACTACCACAAATGTCAATCAAGGACCCAAAATCCTTAACAAAAATCGTGGGGGTAACAACGGATGGGGTAACCGACCAGCCCAAGAGGGTAAATGTTGTTAATACTCCGTCACAAACAAACAACCAGCGAAACAACAACTTTACCCCAACGGTCAATACAGTGGATTTTAACCATCCACAACAACAACAACAACAACAACGGTGAAATCCCATACAAGGGCCAAGCCAAAACTCATTTGGTTACCAAAACCAAAGTCAAAACCAAAAACAACAATTCCAAAACTTTGGTCCTAATAGGCAACAGTTTGATCAGAATTTTAGGCCACAATACACACCAAACCAACAAAACGGGAATTATAATCCCAATTCTTATTGTGGTTTCCATAAAATTCATGGTCACGACACTAGAACGTGCCGTGACTACAATAAATTTATGCAACGTTTGCCAGAAGAACAAAGACAGTTCTTCACAGACTTGTTTTTGGCAGATCCCGTCTCATCATCACCAAATACTCTCGCAGGGGTAGTTTCTCCTCAGAATGCTCCCCTCAAGATCTTTAATGATCCGCTCCCAAATCATGACAGCAATAGGCTGAATCCAACCGAAACAAACAAAGGTGCAGTGACGGGAAACAATGACCATGAAGCCTCGACTTCATTAAATCCGTCAGTCGCGCCACAGTTGGGAGCTCAACCGAGACCTAAGATAGTCAGTTTGGTAGAATTAGACGCTGAACTACCTATCGAAGCTATAACGAGAACACGAGAGTATTTCTCTCAACCAAGCCCAAGTCATCTGCCAGAGGCAGATAAGAGTCAGCAAATAGTTGAAAAACCCATCGGTGCGTATGATTTAATTAGTGACCTAACAAAGACCTTCTCACACATTTCATTTTTGGACTTACTAAAGAACTCTCCCCCTCACAGAGCTGCTCTTTTAGAAGCATTAGGTCTAGGCCATCTAATTAACATCACTCCACCTCCCGAAACACAAGTAAATCACGTAGATTTTGATATCCACCCTCCGGGGCAGCCGGACAAGGATGTCGAATTCATCTTCGAAATAAGTAAAATGCCCACAGATGCTGAGATCGCACGCCGAGGTGACCCAGCCTTACACTTGCAAGTGTGGGTTTATAATAACTATGTAAAACGGGCAATGGTTGACGATGGGGCTGCAGTTAACATAGTCCCTTTCTCTTTCCTCCAAAAACTTGGATATGGAGAAACAAACTGTTCCACTACACGAAATACCTTGAGAGGCTATGATAGCCTTAAAGCCACTTCGATAGGAACTATAATACTGCCAGTCACCTTAGGGCCCAAAACCATCTTGACTGAGTTTTACATTATAGATCGGGAAACTAACTATAATATGATCCTCGGCCGACCTTGGATACATCGAATGAAGGCAATCCCTTCCATGCTATTTCAAGAAGTAAGATTCTTGCATCTGGGAAAGGTATTTGTAGCCAAAGGTGATCCAAAACCTTTCGATTTGCACCTAGCTGATTTAAAGAAAAGACCAGGGGTGCACTCAGAATTTGAGCTGCCAACAAACCAACTTAATAAACCCTCTGACCCAAAGCCAGAGGAAAATTTGATACCTACAACGGATCTTGAAACTACCAGCATAGCCAAAACAACTCCAACCCCTAAAGGTAAAACTAAAGAAACAGTATCATTAGGGACTACTGCGAAAATCGTTGAATTGATAGAACAAGATTCACCAATGTTCTTACCATTCGATTCAGTAGGCATAGGATTTTCCCTAGGTGTTGGTTCCTTACCGGCAGAGGATCTCTGTATGATAGAAGTAGAGTGTGCAAACGCGGCAGATGCCCCAACATCTACACTCTCGGCTAAGTATTGGACTCTCCATTTCGATGGAGCTAAATGTCGTTATGGAGCGGGGGCAGGTATAATTCTTACTTCGCCCGAGGAGAAGGTCCTCCCATTCTCATTTAAGTTAAAATTTGAATGCACAAACAATGGCGCTGAGTACGAAGCCCTCCTCCTTGGCCTCACCTTAGCCAGAAGAATTGGTATTAATAACATCAGAGTCTTGGGAGACTCGCAATTAGTAACAAACCAAGTTTCTGAAGTATATGAAACTAAAGCCGAACATTTACAACTCTACAAAAACGCTGTATTAGATTTAAGCAAGGCGTTTAACTTCATATCCATTGAAGTGATCCCGCGAGAGAAAAATCTTCTCGCCGATTCAATAGCAACCTCGGCATCACGTTTTACTCCAAGCAATGAGCTAGAAGATACTCACTTCACAGTATCCATTCGTGACGAGCCATTAATAAAAACAATGACAAATCCTCTTTTAAGCGGAAGTGAATCTACCGTCCTAGACCATGTTGGAAATGATGCAGCTACTTTGGATTATTTAAATGCCTATGCAGCATTACATCTCTCCTATCACATGCTAGATTTATCCCTGATCCCACATTCGTCCTCCTACTTCGGAAATCCCGTAACGGATCTTCCGTCACAAAGGGAACCTAACATATACGCAATAGAAAATGGGGATGATTTAGATTTACCTCCAGCACCACCTGAGTTCGAAGAGGGTAACGCCTCTTTAATCGAAGAAACAATCGATGTCAACATTGGGACAGAAGATGAACCAAGAATATTGAAACTAGGTTCTTCGTTGACACCAGAAGAAGTGGAAATACATACTCAGGTTCTCAAAGAACATCAGAAGGCGTTTGCATTTAATTACAAGGAGATGACGGGAGTCGCACCCCACATTGCGGTACACAACCTCGTCACTAGATCGGATGCAAAGCCAATTAAACAAAAATCAAGGCCCATGAAACCCAAAGTAGCTCTCATGGTAAAAGAGGAAGTAATAAAACTCCTTCAGGTAGGATTTATCAAGCCAGTTGACTACTCCCAATGGGTATCTAATATCGTTCCCGTTCTCAAGAAGAACGGAAAGATATGCATTTGCATAGATTTCCGAGACATCAACAAAGTGTGTCCTAAAGACGATTTCCCATTACCATCCATAGACGTTATTGTTGATGCAACAGCTGGTTTTGAACTTTTGTCTCTCATGGATGGATTCTCGGGATACAATCAAATCAGAATATCCGAGCAAGATCAAGCTAAAACCACGTTTATAACTCCTTGGGGAACCTATTGCTACGCTGTTATGCCATTCGGTCTTAAGAACGCCGGTGCTACGTACCAGCGGGCCATGACATACATATTTCACGATCTAATTCATAAAATCATGGAATCTTACGTAGACGACTTATTGGCTAAGGCCAAAAAGCGCTGTGACCATCCCGAAGTACTCCGCATCATTCTTTCACGCCTAATAGAATACGGAGTCACGCTAAACCCAGAGAAATGCGTCTTTGGTGTAACAGGAGGAAAGCTCCTAGGTTACATCATATCGTCACGAGGGATCGACGTTGATCCAACCAAAATTCGGGCTGTCCTCGAAATGGTCCCACCTTCGAGTGAATCTGGAATCAGATCATTTCTCGGGAAGCTGGGTGCAATCCGGAGATTCATCCCAGACTTAAGCTTCGCTATTCATCCAATCAACAATTTACTCAAGAAAGACTATAGCATTGATTGGACCGAAGACTGCAACGAAGCTTTCAACGCAGTTAAACGTTTCTTGCTGTCACCACCTACGCTAATGCCACCTAAGCTGGATCACCCGTTAATCCTATATTCGCGAGCTACCAATGTCTCGCTGGCCTGTATGTTGGCCCAAGAAGACGATGACAAGAGAGAACGTGTGATTTATTTCATTAGCCGAACACTGCTCGACTATGAAACACGCTATACACAAGCAGAGCGAGAATGTCTTGCCATAGTCTTTGCTACTAAACGTCTAAGACATTACATGCTGAATCAAGAAACAAAGGTCATGGTAAAGACGGACCATTTACGGACTTTTCTCACACAAGGTTCCTTATCCAAAAAGGCTGGACGTTTTATAACCTTAATGGGAGAGTTCGAATTAACATTTGTAAATCAGAAGTCAGTTAAAGGACAAATCATCGCGGATTGGTTAGCTGACAACCCATTAGACGGAGGCGATCTAGTAGATTTGGATTTTCCAGATGAATGCGTATACTACATCGAAACTCGACCTGCTATTTCTGAGTGCCCTTGGTACACTGATATCATTAATTATATCATGGACCATACGTACCCGGATGCAGTGACACCGCAACAAAGAAGGTGATTACGCATAATCGTAGCCAAATATGTCATTATAGAGCAGGTGCTCTATCGAAAAGCATTCGATGGAATGCTCTTAAGGTGTGTCGACACAGAAGAGTCCAAGAGGATTCTCCATGAATCCCACAGCGGTATATGTGGAGGCCACTTCGGTGGCCATGCCACTGCTCGAAAAATACATCGAATGGGCTATTTCTGGCCCACTCTAGAACATGACGCGATAGAGTTTGCACGCAGGTGTCATAAGTGCCAAGAATTCTCTCATGAGATCCACATGCCAGCACAAGCTCTGCAACCAATCGCTACTCCATGGCCCTTTTCTACATGGGGCCTAGACTTAATAGGGAAATTCTCTCCCTCATCCACAGACGGCCACAATTTTATAATTACGGCCACTGAATATTTTACCAAATGGGTGGAGGCCATGCCTCTTACTACCGTACCTGGTTCTGTAATCGCTAAGTTCATTTTAAATCAAATCATTTGTAGGTACGGTATCCCACAAATCATTATCTCAGATAATGGAACTTCTTTCAAGAATGAAGAAGTTCGTGAACTATGCAACAAATTTAAAATAAGCCATCATACGGCTTCCTTGTATTATCCCCAAGCCAATGGGCAGGCTGAAGCAACAAACAAAACGCTGAAAGCCATTCTCCTTAAAACGGTGAAAGAAAACAAGCGAGATTGGCATTTGAAGTTATATCCGGCCTTGTGGGCCCACCGAACCTCAATAAGAACACCAACAGGAGCAACTCCTTTCTCGCTAGTATTTGGGGCAGAAGCAGTTCTCCTGCTTGAGGTCGAAATACCCAGTCTCCGCATTTCACTACAAGGGATTCTGGATGAAGACGCTTACAGAGAAGTATGTCTTTCCCAATTAGAAAGCCTAGATGAAATTAGGTTAGATGCTAAACAACGGCATAGAGCTTATGCTGACCGAATGTGCCGGCAGTATAACAAGAAGGTTTATGAACGCGATATATACGAAGGTGATCTAGTTCTAAGACTAGACAGCCGGATCGACAAGAAGACCGGCGAAGGAAGGAAATTCCGGCCCAAATGGTTGGGCCCATACCGAGTCACGAAGGACTATGGAAATGGTGCATACCTCTTATGCACGCTAGAAGGTGAGGAATTTGGTGAAACAGTCAATTCCCTGCACCTCAAGCGTTTCTACGCATAAGCAGCTAGCACTACCTATATAACTATCTACATTGCATCTTCATATAGATTTAGATCATTTTGTCCACTTGTTCTTACACAAATTGTGATCAAGGAATCTATTCTCAAAGTAATTCATTACAAACTCATGATGTTGTTGGCACAAAACTTTCTAATCATATCTCTCCATTTTCGCGATATCATCAATCACTTCAGAATCTTTTATCAAATAAAATCAAACATGACGAAGTCTTAACGGTAACCATACCAAGATCTGCAAGTTTGTTCTCGCTTTGATTTCTTCTTAGGATTGGTGTCTTGCCTATGGTCTGTTCTAGAAGCTTCATGGTGTCACATCTATCCCATATATACATCTCTTTGGAAACAAGCATATACTGACATTTTACTCAAAAAGACAAGTCAAAAAGTGATTAAACAGAAAATTTTATTTTTACACATTTCCTTGCCCTACCAACCTTCGGTGATGAGCTTGCATCTCTTACTAGTGACGTAGGGTTGGGAAAGGATGGAAATGCCCTTACTCGCCTATGCCTTGCCCACGGTGATAAACCCACGCTTCTTACTAGTAGCATGGGGCAAAGTGTAGGGGGTCCTCTAGACAATGCAAACATTAAAAGGTCATAAACAAACTATTCAAACTTTGAGTCAAAAACGAATGAATCAGATGTTCAAAATTCCAAGAGAGTTAAAAATCCTAAAAACCAGATTTTGTCTACTATGTGGCCATCTACGGGTCTAAGTCTGGATAAACCGCAAGCAAGTTGCACCCAAAACTATGAAGTCATTCGGGTGGAGTAAGCTTGTAGTTTTCAATTTGGTTCCACCAAAGCTTCGTCTGTCTTTCATCACTATCATTTCACCATATTTCATAAACTTGTGCCCTTCTTGGCTCTTGGTGATGAGCCCTCGCATCTTACTAGTTGCGTGGAGTTAGGAGTGGGGCAAGTTAATCTGTTCATCATACTGGTTATTTTCATCACTTTGCCAAAACAAACATGAGGTATCCAAATTGCTCACAGAAGCTAAGATTTAAGATCACAATATATCTACAATATCATGTATCAGCATCATGAAACACAAAAAGAAAGCAAGCATTTGCATCATCTGTTCTCCATTGCATACATTCTAGAAAGCATATAAAACATACATCGTAGTATACACAAAGCAGTTGGAAATAGAAAGGACAAACGTGAGTGACAAGCTTTTGATCTAAAATCAATGCATATATATAAATAATCAATGTTTGTATACAATGCCATCATGCATTAGGCATGGTCAAAATGCTCAAAGAGCCCGTGATATACAAAAGAATCCATGATACAAAATATACAAGGGCCAAGTCGCCTCTCAACCCCTACGCGACCCCTCCGAGGGTGCGCGCCCTCGCCTAGGACTCCGGCTACGCCGGCGCTCTGAATGCACGGAGGGCTCAGGGTCTCGAGGAGCAGCCGCGGTCTCGCCACAAGAATGGCTCCTCATAAGACGCTCGGCTGTCCTATAGCCTGCCAACTCTGTACGGAGGGTCGACACCATCCTGGCCACATGCCAAACAGGAGCAAAGATGTCAGTATGCCTACCAGCTGCTGAAGGCTCCCCGGCATCTACAGATAGCTCCGCACGGGTCTTATCCATAGGGATCATCAGAGAATCAGTGCATACCCTATGGATTAGATCCCGCCACTCGTCAACAGTCTCTGCAAAACAAAGAAGAAAAACGAATTAGAAGCTAGGCAAGAGACTAAAAGATACAATATCAAAACATAAGGAGAGATAGCAATTAAAAATCCTAAATTAAACAAACATTGAAAAGATGAGAGGATAACTTACTCGGATCACCGGGCCTCCAAGATGGGTCGCTGGGGCCAGCACCCGCCGCAGATGCCGCTGCCGACTGAGGGGCTGCTCCTATAGTAGGAGCAACATGACGCCCCGCAACTAACTCATCCTCTCCACCATGGCCCTGGGAGAGTGGCTCCTCTGAAACTAGAGTCTCTCTCTCTGCACTCTGCTCGGCCCTCTCTACCTGTAAAATATCCTGAGTGTCATGCCACTCAGGATCGCTATCATCCGTCTGCTCCTCTGACCCTCCCTCTGTAAGCTCCTCAGAATCAGAGTCGATATCTATAGGGTCATCACTGCTATGAGAAGGACCCGTGGCAATCTGAAGCAAAGGTGCCCGAGGCGCACCAGCTCTCCCTCTGGCCCGAACAATCCCCCTGGCTATAATAGGAATACCAGGAGTGACCACTGTCCAACCACGGCCTCTAGGCCCCCCTCTAGCCTCGCGGACTGATCTATAAACCGGTGCCACTGGAGGAAGCATGCCCACATATGGGAGGGCCGAACTGCTGAGGAACCCTGCCGAAAGGATGTACCTCTACTCGTCCCACACGGTCAATAAGCTGCCCTATGGTGGAGCAAGAGATCAGTGTAAGAGTCTCCTCTCCCCATATACCAGCCATAAGCTGGTACGGTGTGGCCTCCATGTTTGCTGTAGTAAGTGAGGCAACTGGCTGGTGAGGTGCTCTAAGCACCAACATATCTGACCATCTGGCCGCCCTCACACCCCCAGGATCTGCCACCTCCCACGCCTCTGCCATAGGGAATGAAGCGCTCATACACCCAACTCATAACTAGAGTAGGGTGACTCAAAGACTGTCCCTGTAGATGGACCACCCTATATAAGTCATGGTAGGTGGTCCCCAGAATATCTACGCCCCAGGCGTATATCCGGCCATGCCCCTGTATCTGTGCAATGATAGGGGCCCAGTAGTATAGTAAGGTATCCCCTCCCTTGTCCTCGATCAGCCTCGAAGCAAGGATCCCCATGATAGCCTGTCGAAATACAGGGATGGGCAAAGAAGGAATGGATCTAACTCTGACTCCCTTCTTTAGCCCCGTGGAGATGGCTGCATCCCCCATGTAACCTGCCCACTGTGCAATCTGTGCTCGGGACCCTGCTGTCTCTAGTGTGAGTCTCCTCCCGATGATCGAGACCCCCAGGATATGGTAAACATCCTCCAAAGTAATCATCCACTCACCGCGGACCCCTGGTAGTCGGAAAGTGTTCCGATCTGCATCCCAATAAGAAAACAAGTCACAAAGGATGTGACTAGATGGTGCGACATGAGGTACGCGCGATATATGCAGTATGCCGGCCCTCTACAATGTGTCCTCCTCATCTGGTGAGAGGGCATCCAATACCCCGGGCAACCAATCACACTCCCTCTTTTGACTCCATCTGATGTACTCCTCTCTCACCTGCATACACCCAAAAACACACAAAACAAAGCAAGTTAGTATCTAATCAATGCCGAGAGAGTCGTAAAAACATATAGAAATGATAAAAATACAAGTGCAATGTCTAAATCAAGCTCCTTTTGCTTTCTGTGCAAAACCGCCACCCTGAGAAGGGAGGCGGTTCTGTAACCGCCGCCTTTAGCAGGGAGGTGGTCACGTAACCGCCGCCCTGGTCAGGGCGGCGGTCGTGTAACCGCCGCCCTGGCCAGGGCAGCGGTCGTGGTCCGAAAACCCGCGTGGGTTTTTAAACCTAAAAATCCCAAAATGAGCAAAAAAATGACCTTTTTAACTAAAAACAAAGCCTACCCAGTAGGCGCCTCCCCTAGGTGGACCTTTTGAACCTAACATTTTCAAAAATAACCCCCCCATTACAAAGAATTTTCCATTTCAAATTTGAAGGGGGAAAAATGCAAAATTAAAGAAAACTGACCTGTGATCTCGCGGGGTGGCGTTCCACACGTGGGGGCATGGTCGCTATCTCACTCCAGACGTTTTGACTCTATTCACGCAAGAAACCATCACCGTGGGTCCCAGAGCTCAAAATCAATCGCATCAACTCGTGCAAATGAATAGGAAAATGGGCCCACTTTCATATATATATATCGTTCTGTTTCGTTTTAAAATGGCTTTTTCGCAGGTTCGGAGCGCTGTTGGAGGTAAGTTTCTATCCCCGCACAAATGGTATGTTCTCTTTCCCTGTTATTTTAGTGTTTATTTTCCAAATTATTGTATCTATCTGCACTTGAGTTCTCTTTTCATTTTGCAGGTATCGGGAATTTTGGAATGGCGTCATTTCAACACACGGACGTGTAAGGTATAACTTCTAACTCCCCATTTCGGGACGACCATACTCGGACCCACCGTTTTACTCCTCTCCATGGCTAAAATGCTTCTCCGAGGGGGCAATATGTACGTACCCAAAATTGTAAGGTACTGTACTGTGGAACGGTGTAATAAATGCCCCAATGATGATACAGGTCTCCTCGCAAGATGTTCGGGATCCGGAAAAGCCTTCGGAGTATGCGTTAACATCCCGCATGCCCCGCTTAGCCCCCGCGCCTTTGTTTTTCCCCTTTTTTTCCCTCTTTCCTTGGCCTCTTAACCTTCAGTGATGAAACCGCCGCCCTGCAGGGCGGCGGTCTCGTAACCGCCGCCCTGAACAGGGCGGCGGTCCTGTAACCGCCGCCCTGCTCAGAGCGGCGGTCCTGTGCACGTTTTCCAGAATGCTCTTTTGACACGACCCGCGTGAAATATCACATTTCACCAGCTTTTCTTTGCCGACTTGAGCATGCATTTATGTTTTTGGTCCCCTGGAATAGTGTTTTTCCTTTGTTTATTGTTTAGGAGTTCAATTTGGTTTTGGTTCTTGGATGTTTGAATTCCTATAAATGCATGGTTTGTGCACATGCAAATGGTCTAGAGTTTTTGGTCTGAAGCTTGGCTGGATTTTGAAGTTTGATCTTTGCTCTCATTCCCTCATTTTAGTGCTTTAGTTAGTTAGCTTGTTTAGAAGCCATAGCTTGAATTCACTTGCATCTTTTGTTAAATTGCTCAGCTGTTGGTAAGCCACAGACCCATCTTATGCAGGCAGTGCTGTCATTTCATCCAATCCAGTTAGAAGCTTGCCTCTGAATTTCTCTTTGCTGTAGATTTACTTTCGTTGTGTCTTGGAGTTCTTAGTTTAATTCATTATTTGCCTGGTTAGTTTTTATTCAGCTGTTGGTAAGCCACATATCCAACTTGTGCAAACAGTGTTGTTGTTTTATCCAAACCATTGGAACAGGATAGCTTAGGAAGCCATTAAAGTTGCAGGTTTTGCTCTTCGTATAGGATAGTTACAGGTTATGGTCGCTTCATGTTGCATGACTTGCAGTAAAATCCCGCTAGGAATTGCATAAGCCAAGCTCTGTACCCTTGCACTATCCCTCTCCTACTCGCATTCTTGGTCTGCATTCTGAGCTGTCCTTATCCCAAAATCTACTCCTATCGGTGCTAGCATCACACGCTTTTCTGGATCCACGTGAACACGAAAGAACGAAGAGACCATACTGAGGGGACGAGATCACACACACACCATCGGATTCGTCATTGTTCTGCGGAATCTAGGTTTTAAATTTCAAAGTTCTAGTCAGAATCATATCAAATAGAGTAGTTAATCACTTTATTTCATTTCATTCTATTCTCGATATTGCTAGGGAAGTTGTGGGGATTGATAGTTTCTGAGAAACTGTGATTCACTCCTCACTTTTGAGGTAGGATCGAGAATCTTGCAGATGGATTAGACGAGGTATTTTACTTATTTAGAATTCTACCAAATCGCACAGGCAAATAACTACACTCAGTTATCTTGTTTGTTTTAATTACTGTTTAGTTATTATTTCTAGATACGTTTAAAATAGTTTGCTTTCCTTAAAATTATTAAATATTTCATAGAAAAATAAAAGTTATATGTAGTTAGATTTATTTCACTTAGTTAGAATTTGTTTCATTATAGTTAGATTGCATTTTTTTCGTACGACAATCACGGGACCTCAAGAGCCCAGGGAATATATATTTGAGCCAATCGTGCCTCAACCAAACCTAGTCACAACAATAGTTGACATAGACCAAAATCTCAGGATACAAGTATTCTGAACAACCACAGATTTACAACTGATCAGTTCACAATTAAGAGGATTAAACATAGAAGACGACCAAGCACATGCGTTTTGGTCAAGTCAGCCAAACTACAAATTACTCTAGAAAACATCCACATGACTGTAGAGGGGCTCGAAAGAGAACGAACATTCGGGTGCAATCCTCTAGTTCCACAGCCAGACGCTGGAGACACCCTCGTAGATATAGATACCATCTTAAGAATCCAGGTTGCGAGAATGTCTGTAAGGTATTCTGAGAAGATTACACAACTATTGGTTCTAAACATAGAAGCTGAGAAAGCATACGATTACTGGATACTAGGGATTAGAACTTGATTTCGCGTATGATGTAACATCCCCATTTTAAAACACCAGAACAAGGGAATTTTTTTTTTTGTATATAACGTTCTCTGTTATGAATTATAAAATTCAAACACACGTTCAAGTTTTAATAATTGTTCTCTGCCCAAACAACAACAGTTTGGATCATACAATTTCTTTTTAAAACGAATGTTCCCTGTTCACATATTTACAATATGGAACACACATTCAATGCCATTCAATCTTATAACAGATTCTATATGCTGCTGTAAATGACTCGATGAACTGCCGATCCTTCCATTTTCATGGCTCAGAGTTTCAACGATCCTTCATTTCATGACTCGGCAACAACCGATCCTTCATGTACATGACTCGGCAACAACCGATCCTTCATGTTTGTTTATGCATAGTATATTATATATATACTTGTTCTCATAACCTTCCCCGGTTATTGAAGTGATCAATTTAAGAAGCCTATCTGAATATCTGTTACTGATATTCATCTGACATCCTGCATCTTAAATTAAGTGATAAGGACAACGCAACCAGCAATTGCGATACTTTGGCCAAAGATTTTCACATGCTTTGCATGATCATATTCCTGGATGTGATACACATCTACGGAATACGTCCTTCACTTCACTTCACCTGTTATCTAGAATGGTCTTTCCTGGTTCCTGCCAGTCCTCATCGTTTAAGTTCAGTTTTTAAATTTTCAATTCCAGCTAGTAATATGAACGGGTATAGGAAGGCACTCCTGGTAACTAAAGATACGCAGACATACGGTGTCGTTACCCCACAACTCCGTGTGTCTGATTATCTTTAGTATTCCGGAGTCACTCCGTATACCAGATCATACCCTATCTCCACCCCAGCTAAGATCTACACATTCAGCCTATGTATTCTAAATGTTTTAATTCGGGGAGGGCATTACTATATGTCAGCTGCAACATTGTGTCGTCATGAAGACCCCGTCTTCATGAAGACACCTTGTTGTAGCTGGCGTATGCCAATGTCCTGCAGAATCCTCCCCATCGAGAATACACATCCTGCCCAAGTGACTTAGCCACGAGTTAATAGTTTAAAGCAATTTTCAGCATCCACGCTGATCCCTTGATCCTCGTTTCCGTTATAGTTGTATATAACTAAGAGGGACTAAACTGTCCATTAGTTTGCCAAGTATCATCTCCTTCGTATCGAAGGGCTACATTTCCTTACTTGGTTCATTTCTTAATCATTGGATTAAGCAGCCCGTACCGAACAGAAGTAATAAGTTTAACCTATTAAACTTAACCAAGATGTTTCCAACTGCAACTAGTCTTCAGAATATTAACTTATTAGACGTCATTCAAACGAGGTCTAATCTTCGAGAAATGAATTCATTTGTTCTCCTTAACGTTATATAGTTAAGGATCCATTGGTTATGGATACATTTATCCTATATCCTTTATTCTGAATTTTTATCAAACGGGATCATTAATGGAGTTCGAAAACAAAGTTCGATTACTCCGAAATTGAATTGATATTCCTTAGCTCCTAAGCTAATCCTGAATACCTTCTGATTATGAAATCATATTCTTCTTAATCCTTTTATAATGTCAATTTAAAAATTCATCTTTACCCAAGTATGAACTAATTGCATTGTTCAACTTAAAAGTTGTATTTAAGTAAGAATAGATATCAGTTTCAATTCAACATCCATCCAAGGATAATGAAACAATTCCAACTCAGGAAATAACATCATATTTCCAATTTAAACAACAATATCAAACTGATATATTTATTGAAAATATCACACTTGTAACTGTATTCAATATTTCAAGTCATAATTTGTACATTTGCCAATCCAGCTGATTGGGTATAGTTTTTTTTTACAAAGCATCCATACAACTCATGGACAGAAGAATACATTTTCTTCGTTTCACAATTCCTCAAAGAGGAATGAAAGCAACAGTTACAATTTAATTTACATCTAATCAAGAGGCATCAGAAAACAGCCAAGTCTTCATTCTAATCAAATTCCATCTGCAAAATGAATTGCACGGATCAGTTCAATGAACTGAGCACATTAAGCACTTATCCTTAAAATAAGATGCTTCAACTAACTGTTTCAATAAAAGAACCCTGCTTTTATGAAACGACAACAAAACATCAATCTCAAAATAGGCACAAAGGAGAGATCAGCATAACAACTGAACTTATCAGAAAAATATCATCACAATCAGCCAAAGGACTGCTGTCCCGTTTCCCATAATCATTACAAGTATCAATTTACAATATTTGTAACGTTAGGAATACAAGTAGTTTGCTGCCTATATAGCATACAGTTATCCTTTCCACGCCTTTCATTAATAACAAATGCAAAGGATGAAACTAACTGAATATAAATCCATTACGTTCCTTTCCGTTCATGAAGCATGTTAAATTTAAAGCATTCAAGTACAGGACAAGAAAGCGAACAGCAATGCATATAGTAGCTCCCATCTAAGCACTATAAAATTCATTCATTCACGAATTCCAGATTTCTAACTGAATGAAAGAAGAAAAGATCATTTTTCTAAGACATTCATTCATATCTCTATTTCTTTCCGCATGACTGTCCTAACAGTGGAATCCAAACGAAAGACAGATCAAGATAACAGTTCAGAGTGAAACTTACAAAATCCATTTGGAATTCACTTTCCGGCAACAAGGATAATTTCATTTATAATCAGCTTTGAAAAGAAAACAGGAAGAATTCATCATCCATATCCATACTTCATTTGAGTCAGACTCATGTAAAGATCCGAAACAGGTTTAGTACAACATTATGTACATCCAAGATCAAACAATATAAGGCTGCATACCTTATAGTTACCATAATTATAAGGAACCATATTTTTATCACCTGAATCATTAACCAAACAAACAATTATTCATCATGCAGTCAATAAATCATATCAATTCATAATCCTATGAACGTATCCTGTTCAAAATAACATATTATTCATTGTTGTTACCTACAGCAAGTTTAATGTTCTCATGACTATGAATTTCACCAAGTGAGAACAGCAGGCAGAAGGAGGATTTCCTTCCAACAATGATTCTACGGTCTACCCAATCCATTTTCCAGTTTCATAACAGTATGCACAACTTCCAGAATGCAAAATCAAATGTCATTATCTTTAGCAAAATAACCGTACATGGGTGGCAAAACATGAACCTAGTACAGTCAAGACAACTCCCATTGCAAGACAAAATTTCAATGCATGTAATCCTTGCCCAGCAATTCAAAGCTAATTCATAACCACCAAAACAGTCCATTCTCAAAGACCGTTTAGCATTGTTCAACATAACTAATCATCATACTTTCTTAGCCAGATCACCTTTATTCAATATAATTTCAGAAGGAAAGCTATTTCTTTTCCAATTCCCAAGAACACTCATATAAAAGTCTAATGCCCATTCCTTTTAAAATACAAGATGCCATTTCCTCATAATTCGAAACAGCAGAAGGAAGAGAGAAGTCTTAGCTATTTTAAGCAAAAAAAGAAAGAACAGTCAATAATGTGTTATCTTTTCTTTTCCCAAGGCAACTTCCTATATTCAGACAAAATTGAATTGTCTTCATCCTAATCAAACACAGCAGAAGAGAGAAGATCTATTCCCTCTTGTAAAAGAAATTTCATTATAGGAACGACCTCATGCAACTCGCATAGCCGATACAGTTATAACACAAGTTCAAATGACAGCAAAACAATAGTACAGCAATAAAATACCCACTCTGCCTGTACAGTTCCACATTCCATTTCACAAGAATAACCAGTTCGCATTTATATATTAAGTCAATAGCCAGCACAACATGGAGGAGTTCCATGCAAGAAGAGCAAGGCAGTTAAACACAGCACAGAAAAACGATTCCCTACCATTTCAAAAGAAAAGAATCAGCAAGGGTCAACGAACCCAAATTATGGCAACACAGCCAATCATATTCAACCTCCATTTACATGCAATGGCAGTTCCAAACACAACAGCAAGGAACGATTACACAACCAGTTCTACTTCCAAACATCGCGAACATTGAAAGAAAAACATCTATTTTAAACACCATACTGTCAACAAACCAGCACGTCATGGAAGTGTTCCCAACCAATCAAAATGCAAGGTCAGATTATTCACAACAGCAAAGAAATGATTACACTATAAGGAAACAATTAAACAGCCTGTTCCAGTTCCAACAACATGAACAGTGAAGGAAATATCTATTTCCAACCTCCATACAGTCAATACCCAATACAATAATTCATTTCCAATTTGATTCGAACAAATACAAATTAAAACCGAGCAACCAGAACGATTCATCATATCCTTTTCCAAAGAGAAGAAAGCAAGAACCAACAAAATCCAAGTCAAATCGACTCGACAGCAATCACGAAATCCAAACCCAAGAGCAGGGTTGTTTTAATGAAACATTTAAATCAAAGCAAAGATTTTTAAAGAGAAGGGCTTAACGTGCCTGTATTCTCTCTTTCAGAACTCGAAGAAAACGTTGTTTGCCGCGTTTTTCCTTTCCACAGCAACAGCACAATCTCTCCAACACTTCCTTCCTTCTTCAGGCTTAACAACGGCCTCCAAATCTCCAAGAAAATGTCAAATGCCAAGAGCTGGTTCGACCGAACCAGGTCAGAAAAACCAAATGCAGAGCAACTTTACAAAAGGCTCGAAACCAAATCAAACAATGAAAAATCAATTTTTCCTCATGCTGTTTCCAAGGCGAACTGGTCGCGAGGACCAAAAACCATTAATGCATTAAAGGCTTTGCCTTTTTCCTTACTTTCCACGCCACCGCCACTTGAGTTGGCGAGCTTTTTAAATTTCAAATTTCCATGCAAATCAAAGTTGGCTCTATCTCCAAATAGATGCCTCTAATTCCTACCTGCCCCGCCAAAACTGGCGCTGTCCACGTAGGGACTGCCTATTAAATGCCAATGAATGCCCTTCCTTCATCCTTATCCCTTTCCTCCCAAGGGTCTGCGTACCCCTTAGATTAGGATTAGTTTAGGTTGCAAGTAGTATTCAACCTAGGTCCTAGTTTAACCTTAGGTTTTAGAACTTAGGTTTATTTTCCCTTCCCTTTTTTTTTTGAATTTAAAAATCCACTTAGGATAGTAGTGTAGGATGTATGTTAGGCCTTAGGGTTAGTTTAGGTTTAAATTCACACTAACCACTAACACTAACAACTTCCATCCAGCCTCCTTACTAACACCCACGTTAACGCAGAGCAAGACGTTCCGTCCGTCAGATTGCGTGCCAAAGCCACTCGTGTCCAGGCATTTCTTGCCTCACGAGGTCCCAAATTCGACAGTACAGGGTTCAAGAATCGAACCCCTGTCGTTGGCATTCTTCATGCTAGCTATTCACAACCTGTAATCAGGCGCTGCACGCTCATAATAATCTCTAGTCTGAGTTCAAGTGTGAATTGATCATAGAAAATCACAAGAGGACCTCAGTATACTTGAATCAATGGAATTGATTTATGGTATGCTGTCAATCAGCAACAAGAGCAAGCAATTATACGACAATCTGTCGTCACATCAGCAAACACACAAGTACAGTGTTCGCTGTCCCATGCAATAAATCACAGTATGCAAGAATCCAAATTAGCAACACATTCTCTTAAGATCAAAACATATCTTAACATGTTTGCTTTCATTCCAAAAGCTATAACAGTATGTAAAACATTCACCAAGTTAACATACAAAATCAGAGTGTTACATTCTTCCCTCCTTAAAGAATCATCGTCCCGATGATCAGATTTGCAAATCAAGGAGTTCATAGGACAAAATTCAGTTATTGTCCTTTCATTCATAAGTTCATACCAAAAACAGATTCTCTCTTAAAAACAACGTTTTTAAGACAACTGTACAATAGACTAATAATTGTCTAAATTTGGTAAAATTTTCAGTTCTCTGAATTTCATATTCAGTTAAACAGATGTGGAAAAGTAGATCTCATTTCTTCGAGATTCTCCCAAGTTGCACTTTCTTCGCTAAACTAGTCCCACTGGACCTTACATTGGTTCACTTCGCGATTTCTCAAGTACAACTGGCGAGTTCCCAACACTCGAATGGGCTTAACCACGATTATTCCTGGGTCTTGGACCTGCAAGGAATTCCAATTTAGCACATGTGATAAATCTGTCACGTATTTCTTAAGCAAAGAAATATGAAAAACATCATGCATTTGAGACAAAGCAGGAGGCAATGCTAGACGATAAGCTACAGGGTTGATTATTTCAATAATTTCAAAAGGTCCCACGTAACGTGGCGACAACTTGGCAGCTTTGCCAAAGGTTATGGAGCTCTTTTTCGGCTTCACCCGAAGAAAGACCTTCTCTCCAAGTTTATAATGCCTGTCAACCCGCTTCAAGTCTGCATAGCTCTTCTGCCTATTGGCAGCCTCCTTTAGATGTTCCCGAATCATTTTGATTTGCTGTTCCATTTCCATAAGGATTTCTGGCCCAATTACCTCTCTGTCCTCAACGATGTCCCAGCTGACAGGGGTTCTGCATTTTCTTCCATACAATGCTTCAAAGGGTGCCATTTTTAAAGAGGCATGATAGGTGTTATTGTAAGCAAATTCTACCAGCGGAAGGTATTCCTCCCATTTATACTGCTGGTCCATGCAATACATCCTTAGCATGTCCTCTAAAACTTGATTAACTCTCTCAGTCTGTCCATCCGTTTCTGGATGATATGCAGAACTGAAGTTTAATTTAGTTCCCAAGGCTGCATTAAGCGTTTGTCAAAACCTTGATGTCATCCTCGGATCTCTGTCCGATATGATTAATTCTGGTATTCCATGCAACCTGAAGATTTCATGCACGAATCTTCTTGCTAAAACTGGTGCATCGTCCTTCAAAATTACCAGCAATGAAGTGTGCCACTTTGGTCAATTTGTCGACTACAACCAGGATAATGTCATGTTTTATTTCTTGACATAGGCAATCCTTGAACGAAATCCATCGTTATCACTTGCCACTTGTACTGCGGAATGCTGTGGGGATACAATAATCCAGAAGGGTGCATATGTTCCGCTTTAACCACGCTGACATTCCAAGCAGTGTGTTATAAACTCTACCACATCCTTTTTCATTCCCTTCCAAAAATATTGCTGCTTAAGATCAGCAAGCATTTTTGTAATGCCAGGGTGCCCAGAAAAAGGTGAATTATGGAATTCAGTTAGCAATTTCCCTCTTAAGTCATTTGCCACAGGTACATATACCCTGTTTTCGAACCTCAGAACTCCTTCGCTATCAAAACGAAATCCCTTATACCTGCTGTCCTGCGGGTCTGTAGCAAGTGCTGATTTGACTTGCTGGAAATAAGGATCCGATTCCAAGGCATCTTTTACCTCATCCTTAAATTGAGTTCTTTAACGTTATAAGAGCAGAGATATGCTTCCTTCGACTCAGAGCATCTGCTACTCTATTTTCCTTGCCCTTAATGTAGCTTATATCAAAATCATACTGAGACAGAAATTCTAACCATCTTCGCTGCCTTGCATTCAGATTTGGCTGAGTGAAAATATACTTCAGTCCCAGATGGTCTGTTTTTAATTTAAAGGGCTTGCCAAGAAGGTAATGCCTCCATATTTGAAGCGCATGAACAATGGCGGCGAGCTCAAGATCGTGTGGAGCATAGTTCTGTTAAGCTTTCTGCTTTCATAAGCGATAACATGGTTATTCTGTAACAGAATACCTCTAAGGCCTTCTCTTGAGGCGTCCGTTACAACCATAAAATCTCCATTTGGATTAGGTACAGTCAAAATAGGTGCTGTAGTTAACTGTTCCTTTAACTTTTTAAAGGCAGATTCACATTTGTCTGTTCAGACAAATTTCTTTTCTTTCTTTTGCAACGAAGTGATTGGGGCAGCAATTTTTGAAAAGTCCTTAATGAACTTTCTATAATATCCAGCCAAGCCCATGAAGCTCCTCACTTCGTGCACATTCTTAGGTGCAGGCCACTCAGTTATAGCTGTGATCTTTGGAGGGTCAACAACTATCCCATTTTTACTTATAACATGTCCCAAATAATGCACTTCTACATCATAAAAGGAACATTTGGACAGTTTGCCATACAACTTCCTCTTTCTTAAGATTTCCAGCACTATCCTGAGATGTTTTTGGTGCTCTTCGACATTTTTAGAGTATATAAGAATGTCGTCTAAGAATACAAGCACAAACTTGTCTAAGTATTCTTGAAAAATGTTATTCATTAGATTCATGAAGGCGGCAGGTGCATTGGTCAGCCCAAAAGGCAACACCGTGAACTCATAATGCCCATACCTCGTTCTAAAAGATGTTTTATGAATATCTTCCTCTTTTATTCTCAGCTGATGGTACCCTGACCGCAGATCTATTTTTGAATAGACTGATGCTCCTCGCATCTGATCAAACAGATCATCGATTCTTGGAAGTGGGTATCGATTTTTAATGGTTGCCTTGTTCAGCATTTTGTAATCAATGCACAACCTCAAAGTGCCATCCTTTTTCTTTACGAAGATTACCGGCGCTCCCCAAGGTGAGACGCTCGGTCTGATCAGCCCCTTAGTCAGAAGTTCTTGTAACTGAGCCTTCAGTTCTATCAGCTCAATGGTAGTCATTCTATAAGGTGCCTTAGATATGGGTTCCGTTCCTGGTTTGATCTCTATAGCGAAGTCAAACTCACGTTTAGGCAGAAGACCCAGCAATTCCTCTGGAAACACATCACGGAAATCCCTCAACAATGGATATCTTTCCATGAAATCATTATCTTCCACTTCATTTTCTGTCATTTTTACCGCATACAAAGTGCAGCCTCTGTTTTTAGCCCTCTTTAGTTGCATAGCCGTCAGTTTCCTAACTGCAACTTCCCGTTTTACACCTTGAATGACTACTGCTTTCTGCAGGTCATCAAGGAAACTGATTTGTTTTTCATAACAGTCAACCCTTGCCTTATGTTCAGCCAACCAGTTAACTCCAATAATGATATCATATGATCCTAGAGGAGTGACATACAAGTCAACTTCGGTGGAGAAACCAGGCAGGTCAAGAATTGCCCCAAAAAGGCACATTTCGACTGTATGGACAGCATTATTCCCATAATGCACTGTCCATGTTTTATCCATTCTTGCAGCCTTTCTTTTTAATTTCAAGGCAAGTTTAGCAAAAATAAAACATTTTGTAGCTCCAGTATCAAAAAGTACAACTACAGGTTTACCGAATAACTTACCCGCAACTTCTATGGGCGTCACTTGCTTTTCAGCTTGTCTGTTAGCCACTACAGAATGTATCCTATGCTGCTGTCCGCGATCATCCTTCTTCAGAGGACAGTGATTCGCATAGTGGTCCTTTCCACAGTTGAAGCATCCTCCAGCTGGCCCTTTTCTAGGCTCAAATTTATTACCAGCCTTGAAGTTATCATTCTGGCTTCCATAGAACTTCTGTCCAATGCCATTAACTTTTGTGAAGCTGTTCCTCACGCTATTTACAGGTCTATTCATCACAGGTTTCTTGTTGTTATCTACAACAATTTTGTTTTTCACACCAAACCTTTTCCAAGGTCCCCTTTTAGGTGCAAGAGATGAAGAAGGATTGGGAATCTTCTTCCTTATCTCTTCCCTGTGAGCAGATATTGCTCTCAATTTCTGTTCCTGTCTGATTGCCTTTTCAACAACTCCATCCATGGTGGTTGGGCCGTGGACATCCACTTCGCCACCGATGATGGGATTTAGTCCCATTATGAATTTCCGTATTCTGAACTTCTCGTCAGCTTGGTACTGCGGCACATACTTAAGGAGTTTAGTAAACCCTTCCCAGTATTCTGTCACCGACAGCCTTCCTTGCGACCAGTTCTAAAATTCAGTCATTTTCCTATCAAAATAGAGTTGAGGCAGCCATCTTTGCCTAAAATAACCCTTAAATTGATCCCAAGTTATGTCTGATTCGACAATATTCAGCTCAACCTTACGGTTGTCCCACCAGGATGATGCTTCATGAGAAAGCTGATATGCTCCCCATATCGCTTTAGTCTCTTCGGAGAAGTTTCTTATTGCAAAGTATTTCTCCATTTCACTGAGCCAGTTCTCAGCTCCGTCCCCAAGAGTTGTTCCATCAAACTTTGGAGGACTTATTCTCTTTATATCATTTGTAAGTTCTGCTGCTAATCTTGCCCTTTTATTTTCAGGGGGATTAGGAGCAATTACATTATTATCATCAACACCCGGATTCCCTCCGTTGATGTTGTCCACAGGAGGTAGCTGATCATTTATTTCAGCTTCATTCCCCTCCTCTTCATTGCCCATTGACTGCTGTTCCAGTACAGTCAAACGATCCCTCGTATCAAGTAGGGCAGCAAGGATTTCATCCAGCTTTTGGGCAGTAGTTGCTACTTCTCCACCCTGAAACGGGTTATTCGCAGCATTCCCTCTTATCCTGACCATTTTCTGTTCAATAAGAAAATGTAAACTTTATTAATAACGTGGACTCATTAGGTCCAAGAGCTGCAACCTTCAGCTCTGATACCAAGATGTAACATTCTCAATTTAAAACACCAGAACAAGGGAATTTTTTTATTTATTTTTATAACGTTCTCTGTTATGAATTATAAAATTCAAACACACGTTCAAGATTTAATAATTGTTCTCTGCCCAAACAACACAGTTTGGATCATACAATTTCTTTTTAAAACGAATGTTCCCTGTTCACATATTTACAATATGGAACACACATTCAATGCCATTCAATCTTATAACAGATTCTATATGCTGCTGTAAATGACTCGATGAACTGCCGATCCTTCCATTTTCATGGCTCGGAGTTTCAACGATCCTTCATTTCATGACTCGACAACAACCGATCTTCATGTACATGACTCGGCAACAACCGATCCTTCATGTTTGTTTATGCATAGTATATTATATATATACTTGTTCTCATAACCTTCCCCGGTTATCGAAGTGATCCATTTAAGAAGCCTATCTGAATATCTGTTACTGATATTCATCTGACATCCTGCATCTTAAATTAAGTGATAAGGACAACGCAACCAGCAATTGCGATACTTTGGCCAAAGATTTTCACATGCTTTGCATGATCATATTCCTGGATGTGATACACATCTACGGAATACGTCCTTCACTTCACTTCACCTGTTATCTAGAATGGTCTTTCCTGGTTCCTGCCAGTCCTCATCGTTTAAGTTCAGTTTTTAAATTTTCAATTCCAGCTAGTAATATGAACGGGTATAGGAAGGCACTCCTGGTAACTAAAGATACGCAGACATACGGTGTCGTTACCCCACGACTCCATGTGTCTGATTTGTCTTTAGTATTCCGGAGTCACTCCGTATACCAGATCATACCCTATCTCCACCCCAGCTAAGATCTACACATTCAGCCTATGTATTCTAAATGTTTTAATTCGGGAGGGCATTACTATATGTCAGCTGCAACATTGTGTCGTCATGAAGACCCCGTCTTCATGAAGACACCTTGCTGTAGCTGGCGTATGCCAATGTCCTGCAGAATCCTCCCATCGAGAATACACATCCTGCCCAAGTGACTTAGCCACGAGTTAATAGTTTAAAACAATTTTCAGCATCCACGCAGATCCCTTGATCCTCGTTTCCGTTATAGTTGTATATAACTAAGAGGGACTAAACTGTCCATTAGTTTGCTAAGTATCGTCTCCTTCGTATCGAAGGGCTACATTTCCTTACTTGGTTCATTTCTTAATCATTGGATTAAGCAGCCCGTACCGAACGGACGTAATAAGTTTAACCTATTAAACTTAACCAAGATGTTTCCAACTGCAACTAGTCTTCAGAATATTAACTTATTAGACGTCATTCAAACGAGGTCTAATCTTCTGAGAAATGAATTCATTTGTTCTCCTTAACGTTATATAGTTAAGGATCCATTGGTTATGGATACATTTATCCTATATCCTTTATTCTGAATTTTTATCAAACGGGATCATTAATGGAGTTCGAAAACAAAGTTCGATTACTCCGAAATTGAATTGATATTCCTTAGCTCCTAAGCTAATCCTGAATACCTTCTGATTATGAAATCATATTCTTCTTAATCCTTTTTAATGTCAATTTAAAAATTCATCTTTACCCAAGTATGAACTAATTGCATTGTTCAACTTAAAAGTTGTATTTAAGTAAGAATAGATATCAGTTTCAATTCAACATCCATCCAAGGATAATGAAACAATTCCAACTCAGGAAATAACATCATATTTCCAATTTAAACAACAATATCAACTAATATAATTATTGAAAATATCACACTTGTAACTGTATTCAATATTGTAAGTCATAATTTGTACATTTGCCAATCCAGCTGATTGGGTATAGTTTTTTTTACAAAGCATCCATACAACTCATGGACAGAAGAATACATTTTCTTCGTTCACAATTCCTCAAAGAGGAATGAAAGCAACAGTTACAATTTAATTTACATCTAATCAAGAGGCATCAGAAAACAGCCAAGTCTTCATTCTAATCAAATTCCATCTGTAAAATGAATTGCACGGATCAGTTCAATGAACTGAGCACATTAAGCACTTATCCTTAAAATAAGATGCTTCAACTAACTGTTTCAATAAAAGAACCCTGCTTTTATGAAACGACAACAAAACATCAATCTCAAAATAGGCACAAAGGAGAGATCAGCATAACAACTGAACTTATCAGAAAAATATCATCACAATCAGCCAATGGACTGCTGTCCCGTTTCCCATAATCATTACAAGTATCAATTTACAATATTTGTAACGTTAGGAATACAAGTAGTTTGCTGCCTATATAGCATACAGTTATCCTTTCCACGCCTTTCATTAATAACAAATGCAAAGGATGAAACTAACTGAATATAAATCCATTACGTTCCTTTCCGTTCATGAAGCATGTTAAATTTAAAGCATTCAAGTACAAACGAGAAAGCGAACAACAATGCATATAGTAGCTCCCATCTAAGCACTATAAAATTCATTCATTCACGAATTCCAGATTTCTAACTGAATGAAAGAAGAAAGATCATTTTTCTAAGAAATTCATTCATATCTCTATTTCTTTCCGCATGACTGTCCTAACAGTGGAATCCAAACGAAAGACAGATCAAGATAACAGTTCAGAGTGAAACTTACAAAATCCATTTGGAATTCACTTTCCGGCAACAAGGATAATTTCATTTATAATCAGCTTTGAAAAGAAAACAGGAAGAATTCATCATCCATATCCATACTTCATTTGAGTCAGACTCATGTAAAGATCCGAAACAGGTTAGTACAACATTATGTACATCCAAGATCAAACAATATAAGGCTGCATACCTTATAGTTACCATAATTATAAGGAACCATATTTCTATCACTGAATCATTAACCAAACAAACAATTATTCATCATGCAGTCAATAAATCATATCAATTCATAATCCTATGAACGTATCCTGTTCAAAATAACATATTATTCATTGTTGTTACCTACAGCAAGTTTAATGTTCTCATGACTATGAATTTCACCAAGTGAGAACAGCAGGCAGAAGGAGGATTTCCTTCCAACAATGATTCTACGGTCTACCCAATCCATTTTCCAGTTTCATAACAGTATGCACAACTTCCAGAATGCAAAATCAAATGTCATTATCTTTAGCAAAATAACCGTACAGGGTGGCAAAACATGAACCTAGTACAGTCAAGACAACTCCCATTGCAAGACAAAATTTCAATGCATGTAATCCTTGCCCAGCAATTCAAAGCTAATTCGTAACCACCAAAACAGTCCATTCTCAAAGACCGTTTAGCATTGTTCAACATAACTAATCATCATACTTTCCTAGCCAGATCACCTTTATTCAATATAATTTCAGAAGGAAAGCTATTTCTTTTCCAATTCCCAAGAACACTCATATAAAAGTCTAATGCCCATTCCTTTTAAAATACAAGATGCCATTTCCTCATAATTCGAAACAGCAGAAGGAAGAGAGAAGTCTTATCTATTTTAAGCAAAAAAAGAAAGAACCGTCAATAATGTGTTATCTTTTCTTTTCCCAAGGCAACTTCCTATATTCAAACAAAATTGAATTGTCTTCATCCTAATCAAACACAATAGAAGAGAGAAGATCTATTCCCTCTTGTAAAAGAAATTTCATTATAGGAACGACCTCATGCAACTCGCACAGCCGATACAGTTATAACACAAGTCCAAATGACAGAAAAACAATAGTACAGCAATAAAATACCCACTCTGCCTGTACAGTTCCACATTCCATTTCACAAGAATAACCAGTTCGCATTTATACATTAAGTCAATAGCCAGCACAACATGGAGGAGTTCCATGCAAGAAGAGCAAGGCAGTTAAACACAGCACAGAAAAACGATTCCCTATCATTTCAAAAGAAAAGAATCAGCAAGACGTTCCATCCTTCAGATTGCGTGCCAAGGCCACTCGTGTCCAGGCATTTCTTGCCTCACGAGGTCCTAAATTCGACAGTACAGGGTTCAAGAATCGAACCCTTGTCGTTGGCTTCTTCGTGCTAGCTGTTCACACCTACAAACAGGCGTTGCACGCTCATAACAATCTCAGTCCGGTTCAAGTGTGAATTAACACAGAAATCACAAGAGGACCTCAGCGTACTTGAATCTATGGAATTGATTCAGGGTATGCTATCAATCAGCAACAAGAGCTAGCAAGTATACGACAATTTGTCGTCACAACAACAAACACACAAGTACAATATTTTCAGTCCCATGTAATAAATCACAGCATGCAAGAATCCAAATTAGCAACACATTCTCTTAAGTTCAAAACATATCTTAACATGTTTGCTTTCATTTCAGCAGCTATAACAGTATGTAAAGCATTCACCAAGTTAACATACAAAATCAGAGTGTTACATATGACCATAACAGGACCGCAACAACCGAGAGTCTACGGTTGTGATCCACAGACCCCATAGCCCAACGAGTCCATAGGTCAATCCGATATAGACGCTAGCCTACGTACTTTGGTATTCAGATCCACTCCACTTCCACCTATCATCATCGAACAACTGTCCTTACTAGATATAGTGGCTAACGAAGCTAGGGAATTCTGGAATAGGCCAGAAAATCATCCATAGAGTCAATTATATTCATCATCCACTATATGACCTTATCAGGAGATATACACGAAACAATCCCAGGTCATTTTCCACGTATTCCGCAACCCATAGATCGAATCACACCAGAGCTTGATATTGATTGGAGCCTTCAAGCAGTCATCCTCGCTGATCGATCTGTCACACCAGTCCAAGTTAGAAGGGCCTTCTTTGCCTTAGATTCACAAATTCCACTAGTGCGTGTCGTAGACATTAGACTGCCTAACTAGTTTGTCTGCATATTCTACCCCCCACCGGTTGTCTCGGCATGACCTCGAGAGGTCGGGTACGCGGAAGAGTCACTTGTAGATTCTCACGCTCACCTGTCGCTTTTCTGGCGTACAGGTCCCCCTAGCGAAATCCTCTACTAATTTTGAAAATACTTGCCAGGATGCCATTAATGAGAATCAAGAAGCAAGGGGTCGCAATGAAAGACAAAACCCAGTTGCACCATCTTTTTTCAAACTCGTAACTTTTTAGAATGCAGATAAAAAAAGTCCAGCTAACTCTATCGAAGGATTTTTGCATGTCTAATTTGAGGATCATCCCTGCAGTCTTCAAGTGGTGGGTAGAGTGGATGGCTTTATGAACGGTGATTATCCCCCCTTGAATAAGATGCCCACTGATGAAACCATTTTGATTCTCTAAAATGAGGTGATTCATCAGAGGCTTAAGATGGGCTGCTAGCATTTTGGTAATGATTTTGTAGGAGGTGTTGCAGAGGTTGATTGGCTTGAAATTAGAGACCAATTTGGATCCAAGAGCTTTGGGGGCAAGAGCTATGAAGGTGTGTTCCATTATTTTAGAAGGTCATTGCTGGAATGAAATTCTCTAACTGCCGTGTAAAGATCTTGCTTGATGATTTCCTAGAAGATTTGAAAAAAGGTAGCGGGAAATCCGTCGGGGTCAAGAGCCTTGTCCCCTTTCATAGTGAAAACTGCTTTATGGATTTCCTCCATAGAGAAGGGTTTCGTTAAGTTTCCATTCATGTCCTCTAAGATTACTTTGGGAATGTGTTGGAGCATCTTGGACATAACTTGCTCATTGGGAGGGTTTTCTTCCTAAAGGAGATTATAATAAAAGGAGACTAATTCGTTAGAAATGTCAGTGTTAGAGGTTAAGGTGTTACCTGCCGAAGTAAGTAATTCCTTGATTTTGTCTCTACTTTTGTGTTTAGAGGAAGTAATGTGGAAGAACTTGTTGTTACGATCTCCCTTCTCCAGCCAAAGCACCCGATATCTTTGTTTCCAGTAGGTCTCTTCTTCCCTTAGGGTATTGTGGAAGTCGCTGAGAATATGTCTTTCTTGATTGTGGAGTTGTTTTGTTCTTCCTTCAACCTCCATTAGAGCGGAAATGTCAGCAATTTCCTAAGTCAGCCTTTGCTTGCAGTTTTTGATGTTGCCAAACACTGTGTTCTTCCAGATCTTGAGCAGTTTTTTTATTTCCTTAATTTTGCTGGAGAATTTGAATTTTTTGGATCCCTTAACTTTGATATTCCACCAGTTTTTTATGAGAGGGTCAAGTTGATTATTTTCCATCCAAGCGAGCTCGAATCTAAAGGCAGGATTTTTTATGGTCAACTTATTGTTGGCACAGAGGATTAAAGGGTTGTGGTCGGAAGCTGCATGGGGTAAGGAGCTGAGAAAGAAATCAGGATATAGTGAGATCCAGTCCAAGGAACCTAAAGCTCTATCCAATCTGCTTTGTATGTGATTTCTGCCAACTCTACGATTCAACCAAGTAAAGGATGTCCCATAGAGGTCCATGTCCATAAGAGTCTCTACCCTTATAAATTTAGCCAAAAATTCCATGTTGTTGGGGTTAGGTGGGGCTCCTCCTTGTTTTTCAGAGGGATATAAAGTATAATTGAAATCTCCCATAATGAGCACCGATATATTTCCACAATTCTTTATGAAATTAAAGATGTCCTGCTAGAGTCTTTCACACTGAGCTTCCAGGTTTGTGGCATAAACATTGATTGCAATCCATGAAGCATTAGAATCCACTTCCTGGAATAGAGTGCACAAAAAATTGGGGTGTTGTAGAAGGCAATCACCTTTGAAATGTTTGGGGCCCCAGAGGGTGCATATGCCTCCCGAATTACCCATTGCGAGCTGATAAGAAAAAGAAGCAGCTGGCCAAATTTTCAAGAGATGGTCATCCTTTTTTATTTTGGTTTCTTGAAGAATGATAATGTCAAGAGAGTGTTTAAATTTCATATCCTTGAGGACTCTCTGTTTTAGCACAGAGTTCAGACCTCTATTATTCCAAGAGATCACCTTCATTTCTTGGATTTAGATTTGTTCCCCACCACCATGGGGATGGTGCTTTGAGTACCTTGGGCCACATTTAGGGCTGATTTTTGCTGCAGCTTGACATTACATAGGATACAACCACGCACTTTCTCAAGGCCAGTATCAAGTTTCTTACAACTACTGCAGGTCATGTGGGGATTTAAACTGTCATCTAAGGATTGAGTGAAAGGGGAGAGCAGGGAATCAGAAGGGGGAAGGAAGGGCAAGCTGATGGAAGGAAAGTTAGTGAGGGGATGCTTTGATCCCAACTTAGGGAGGGGGGAAGGGTGAGGAGGGTGTTGGAATGAGGGGAGTGGGAGGGCAGAGATGGCGGGGTGAAAACAGCCACTGAAAGGTTGGCCACTAGGGGATTGGGGAAAGGGGAAGCCAGGGAGACCTCATTGGGAACAAAGGCCAAGGAAAGGGGGGGAGGGGTTGAGAGGGGGGCCAGGATGGATTCGGGAAAGATCTCTTCGTATTCCAGGAGGGAAAAGGTGTTGAAAGTGGGGATGACCGGGGTCTCTCTAGGAATGGTCTTAGGGATAAATTTTCCTTTCTTTTTTGGAGAGGAAGCCAAGGTTTTGGGATTAGGCTGAGGCTTAGTGGGACATCCAAAAGCTCTATGTCCTATGCTTTTACAGATTGTACATGCTTTTGGGATATATTCATATTCAATGCTTTGAGACCAGGTTCCAAAATCTGACATGAGATCAATCAATTTTGGGAGAGGGCTACTTACATCAGCATTAACACAAAAATGAGCATGGATGAATCTAGTCTTGGCCTTAGTGGCCTAATCTATTGTGATTAATGAACCCATAGAAAGAGTAATACCTTTAATGACTGTAAGGTGCCATAACTCCAAAGGAAGGCCTCGAAGATGAACCCAAATTAGAGCCCATGTCATTGTTTCGGTAAGCGGGTTGAAATCAGGAGACCATTTCCTGATATAGAAACCTCTTCTACCAAAGAACCACAGACCACCCAGAAGAGCTCTAACAAAGTCCTCTTTCATGCTGAAGGGGAAGAGGAAAAATCTGTTTGGCATCGTAACTATTTCTAATGTACCACAAGGGTTCCATTTCAGTCGGGACCATTTTTTAATATCTTCGAGAGGGGGTCTGGGACCCATCAGTTTGCCGATAAGGGACAAATCTCTGGAGTCAGCAACAACCTTTGTGATGTGCGAAGTGATGTGCAGTGAGAGGGCCCCATCAGAAATCATAGGTGTCAGCCTTTCTGAGGGGGACGTAGAGGAGGACCCCTCCACAATTTTCTTCCAAGCCTCGGGGGGAGGCCGAGGAGACAAGCCTCCAGAGTTAGAAGGACAGTACTCCTGATCTGGACCATGAGGTTCCAACATTAAAGCCAACACCAGGGAGATCAAGATTCAAAAAAAGGAGGGCAGAAAAAAAAAATGCAGAGTGAAAAGTAACGCAATTGGTAGTTGTGTAGGAAGAGGTACAGAAGATACTGATGATGTTATAATAGGGGCAATAGATATGGGTACTGCAGATGTCAGTGGGAGAGAAGATGTCAAGGATGCAAAGGTTACGTGAGAAGTAGGTGGTTATGAAACATGAGTAGGCAACGCTAGAGTAGTTTGGTAGCCACATTAACATTCCCCGATATGGTAGAGATGGTATATCTCATAGGTTATTAACAAACCTATACATGAAATATTATTATTATTTGCAACAATATAACAATTCGACTAACTATATTACCTTATTTACTCAAAGTAAGAGTAAATAATAATTTACCATATGGTAAATCACATGTGAATACTATATTCCTAACACCCCACTCACCTAATCAGGGTTACTTTTTCAAATCAGGATTACCTGATAACCCATAAATTAACCCCATCTTTAGGCTATAAATAAGATCCTCCCCCCTCTTTAAAACAAGTTAGAAATTGCATCAAATTTATGGAGTTCTTACCTCCCCATAGCATCCCAATATCTTCATGACCTCCCTAGCTATCCAATTATCTTACAATATCTCCATCCCTCCATATTAACGATCTCTTGTGGAGCTCTTGGCATTCTACCTCCTTGGATTGGTTCGCTCAGGTCACTATCAACCATACGGTCTTCTCTTGGATCACTCCAGAACCACGTGGGTTTATTTGTGTATTCTTGTTATCAATTATCATATCATTTAGTTTTTCTATTTATCATATCACTGCTTCAAATTTCTGTTATCAGTATATTTTCATCTAACATTAATTACACTCTTTTATTAATACGTGAGCTGACATCCTTCCTAGGAAGCTTTCGCTTCCCAAAACTGACTTTGTTGGGCATCCCACTATATATCTTGCTAATCTTCTTTGTGTTTTAGTTCTCTTTGTTGTACAGATCAAATATTTATCATGAGGACAATCATCCCTTTTTGCACCCATACCACATCATTACTATCCACACCAGGAGGTCCCTAACCCTCCCATATCTGAGGTTTTGTGATTTCTTGTTTATCTTTCACTAATATGGATAGGTAGCAAGAATTCTTTTCAAAAAATACTATGGTTTTTCATGTTTTTCATGATTTCACATGGCCTTTGCACTCTCAAGATGATGTGCGTAATCATGCTTGACCCTTGTGATACCTTAAAACCATCCACACTCTTCTCCCTTGTTGACCCGTTGATATTCTTTGTTACGTGGATTCTGAACCTATTCCATACTTGGTGGGTTGGAAAGATCTCATGAGTTCCCACATGTTATAACCTCCTCTATAATGTCGTTAAAGAATAACCCTTCATTGTGTGGCATCTAGACTCTTGTGACTTTCATCCATGCCCAAAACCCGTGACACACTACTACCTTGCTCTGTGGCTTTTAGACTTAGCCGCTTTCCATATTTTTGTTCCTTGCATTGCAAAACTTAGTAGTTTGTTCAAATATGTTGTGACCTTGTTTGATTAAGCTCCAACCTTTTCCTTTTCCACATAACACCATATTTCCATAAAATTCACCCAAGTCCCAGACTGCTCATTCCTTTTTTCCGCATGTCAGGAGAACCTGTGAAACACTACTTTCCTGTACTCTACAAATGACTAACTTAGTGTAGTGTGGTTTTCTTAGAGAAAAAATGGCTAAGTCTGTTTTGATGAGTTATCTAAAATTGCAAGGGGTGCAAATGTGGGATAACAGTTCCCACAAAAGGTGAGGAGGAGGAGGTTGAATCATGATCCGAGTTAGAAGATAGGTTAGATATTGACTGGCCAGGGAGTGGACAGGAGTCATCCCTTCCCGATAAGGATGAGGCCATATAGGTTAAGGAAGAGGAGGAGGAGGCATGGGGAAATGATCCTGTAGAGGTCGAGGAGGAGGCTGTAGATCCTGATTGGGTTTAAGGAGATCCTAGTGGGTGATCTCAATTACCCTTTATCCTAATTCCTAGATTAGATTTACTTGTTTACATGTTAGTGATTTTTATAATTTATTGATGTGTGTGTGTGTTTTACAACTACTACCATAGAGTGAAGAGAGATTATTAGGTGAATAAACCTAGACTTATTCAATATTGATTCTCGTATGTCATAAGAAACTTTGATGGTGGACCTCAGACTCCTATATCATGTCGATTGTCACAGTGATGTGTTAGCACCTACCTAGCACACAATAGATGAGATTTCTTGGATACGGACTGAGAATGCAATGCTGAGACAACATATTTATGATTACCAAGATATGCTCAAAGGAGGACAGTCTACTTGTACCGAGGCTACCGGTACCGTGAGATTGCATGGATACTCCTGTGGACACTTGCATAGACATTCCCACCGTTCGACACATAAAGGTTACCATGCGGGACCTAGTAGGCCTCTACGTAGGATATGTAGAAGGATCCCTTGACCCACTGCTTCCCATGGGTATCAAAAGGATGAATAGGAAGAGTGCCTTTATTGCTTAGCCTCAACACTGAAAATCTGATATATATATATATATATATATATATATATAGATATATATATATATATATATATATATACATGTATGTATGTATGACTCTCTTTTTGGCTCGACACTCATTGTTCATTTGTTTCTTCGTGCTCTACTTCATGTGTATAATTCAAAAGTTGAGAAATTTTCAATGTTTTTGTAGTTTTTAAATGAATGTTATGGATGATAATGTAATGTGATAAACAAAATGAGATGGTAAAACAAATATGTTTATAATTGTAGTTTGGGAACTCACTTTTGGATAACGTTAAAAATTCCATTCCATTATAAAAATATATTGTAGATGATACATTGAGTAGATATCTTACTCCATTCTTGACCCCATGCAACTAGTAAGATGTGAGGGTTCAATAACGAGATCCAAGAAGGATGTGTGATATATGAGGAAATGATTCATAGATGAAAATTATGAATAGAAAGACATGATTTTTAACAATGATCTATTTAGGAATTTGTGGCTAATTCTCAATTAATATTATCTAACCAACTTCAAGATGATTTACACTTTAGGTCTTGACTAGACTTATACTCACAAGTGTAGTCATTTTTTACCCCTAATACTACTTTCTAACCCCAAGCGAGTCGGCCTATCACCCAACAGGCACTGGGCACTCACCTGAGGCATGCGCGGGCGTCAAGCCCCTCTTTTATGTGAGCTTTGTGAGAAGGTTCTACCATTAATGGGGGTTTATTTGCAGAGATAGAAATACATGCATCCTAAAAGAAGAACATAAAACTAGAAGATTCCACACACACACCCATGCATCAGAGAAGGTAGATAAACACCGAATGAACCATAGGAAAAAATATATGTGTTATAACATGCTAAATATTAGAAGGGTTTGCACCCATAAACAAGTTATACAGAACAAAACCATCCCATATATATATATATATATATATATATATATATTTAAAAGAGTTATGGTAGCCACATTACAGTCAAAAGGGTCATCTTAGACCATATACAGTAAGTGATAGAGGTCCATCCTATACAACATGCTCTGAATGCAAAGCTCTTGGCTATGCCTTTCTTACTATAACCCATTTATAGACCCTAACATCAATGCCAATGCTTAATGACATTCTATATAGCTCTCTAGTACCCTAAATCCTAAACCCTAGTGCAGCCTAACATTTTTGTTGTAGTTTGCTGCCCTGACTTTTACTTTCTGGTACCCATATATGCATATGTATATCCCACCTCTCTTTTATGCCTCTCCATACACACATCAATCTACCTCTCTGTCTCTCCATATACATCTGTCCTGGCCCAAGCATTCCTTTATATAAGATCAACACCCACCGCCATGCCTTCTCCAAGCACAGATCGCGTGCCAAGTATCGATGTGGTCCTTCATAGTCTAATGCTTATCCCTTTGAAAACCTTCCACTCTTGTAATGATGTCTCTAGGAATAGTCCCTGCGTGGAATATCCTTTTCTTGGCCTCCAATGCTCTAGGATGACACCTTATCCACTTATCATGCCTAGTCAGGTCCTCACGCTTTTCCTTAAGTGCCTCTAGAATTCCAAATATGGCTAAGTATTTTAAACCCATGTTCTACCTCCCGCGCACCCTAGTTTTACTAAAACTTCTTAAACCTCTTTTTCCTGTGCACTTTCCTCTGAGTGCCCTTCTTCTCAGTATTCCTACGCATGCGCGCCTCTTGGTAATTCACCAATATTTTAGGGTCCAACATCACCCCACACTACGCGTGTTCTCCATGTCCTCAAAAACAATCCTACTTCTTCAAAGAATAAAGAATAGTGGAACTGGGACAGTTTGAATAAAGAATGAAAGAATAGAAGAATTTGCTACTATTGTAGGAGGAGTGGTAATTCTTTCTTCACGGTTCCCTCAATCTTCTCCTAGGAATCTACCTCACCTTGCACCTACTAAAGTAGGTCACCTACTAGAGTGCTTACTTCATCAAAATTCAATTTGTTGCTCTTAGCATTGATTTTATCTACAATGCCTTCTAGTTTCTTGTTAAGATCACCTACCACGTTTATTCTGCGAGTGACCTGCGGATATAGCTCCTTAAGCTGATTCTTAACCGAACCCCACGTAAGGTTTCGATTGCTTCCAAAATTTTCTCAACCTCGACTAGGATCTTATCACGTTCTACCCTATTTTATTTTGTTCATTTTCTTGAAATTCCTTTAGATCCACCTCATGTGTAGCAACCAATATTCTTGCTACCCTATCTTTTTTAGCGCAACTGTCATATACAGTCGGCCATTTGCATGGCAATATTTACGTTGGTAAGGAGCTCAGAATACTGAGTAATCTATCTCCACAATATTCAGTTTTTTTCCTCCTTCTGGCACACCATCACCTCTTCCACTGACTCTTAATGCAAGTGGTCACCTTTCTATGGTGAGGATGCAGGTTACGTCTTCTAGGAAGTGCATGGTTGATTTGTATTTCTGCTCTGGCAGGACCAGGTCCAGGTGCTTCAAGATTATGGCATCTGAAATGACCTTTATCTTCTTATGGATCTCATGCACCTTTGGCTTTTCATCCCTCAGTTTAGCACCTTAAATTTGCACTAATTAATTCCTTCTATTTTATCTCTTTATCCCACTCAATGATCTCCTCATTCTTTTTCTCAAGCTCTTCCTCCAAGACCCTTATTCTGTCATTTCTGCCAAAGAGTCTTGCTTCTACCTCCACCAATACTTTGTTGAGCACATTGTGAACTTTCTCATTGGACAATTGTTGGGCATTCACCAAAGGGTTTATTCCCTTGGCATCTGGTATCTTCATCAATGCATCTTGGTTGACCTCGAATTTAGGTTCATCAACATGGGACTCAAAAGCCCAAGATAGCATTTTCCTCATGTGCATGGGTACACACCCTCTTCATCAAAAGAAGACCATGCAAGGAGTTGGTTTGTAGGCATGGTACTTTAGAAATGCATGTAATACCTTGTTTGGATCATTAATGTAAGTAATTTCTTGTTTCCTATGCCACTACTATGCCCTTTCCACCTATGTGTGCTACCTTTGGGAAGCTTACTGCTAAGTTGGGGTCTCCGCCCCTGCTTTCATACTCATTTCCCACACTTTTTCTTTCCTTTATTTCCATTAGTACTTCTTCAGCATTGTGATCTACCTCTTGATCCACTAATTCCTTTATAATTTTTTCTACCTCTCTCTCCATGTCATCCTCTATCTGATCCTTAGTCAGACTTGGAGTCTTTTGATCCTTCATGTTTACTTCTTCACTTCCTCCCTAGTTATGGGCACCTTTCTCATCCTTATCCTTCTCTTCATTTCCCTCTTCCTCTGACCCATGTACATCGTACATAGGGTGACTCTGAGCCTCATTGTTCTCTCCATCATCTTCATCACCCTTTTTGGCCTCCATGCTCTCTGTTTCTTCTAAGTTTTCCTTTTCTATTAGTCTTTGCTTCTTCCTAATTGTTGATTATAATATAGGAGACTTTTATTTTTCCTCTTCCCTAGGTGACTCGTTTCTCACCAGAGATTCTTCCTTTGTAGGGGACTTCTCTTGCTCTGGAACCTCTTCCTCACGTGTCTTTTCTTCTTATTTTGTGGGGGACTTCTTCCTTTGTGCATAGGTGCTTATTCTTACACCCAAATCCTGCACGCCTACAAACTACACTCTATGTGTGCTTGGTTCTTTTTTCTCATGAGCCTCCTCTCTCTCCCTTTTCCTTGGCACAACCTTCTTTCTTATGGTGGGGTCTTCTGACATAGAGATATAATTTTCAATGTAAGTGTCTTTCTCATACTTAGGCCTTATACGCATGTATACCCTTGTTGTGGTCCTCCCAGCAATAGGAAATGTCACTTGTTTCTACATATGTACGTCATGGAAGACATATTTATCCACATAGGCACGTTTCTTAGGATATATCAATTTTCTGCATAGCTCATGGTAATCTTGGTCTACCGTACTAAGGTCAAACCTTAGCTTCTTTGCCTTTTTGAATCGATTGACCCCAGCCTGGAAGTATTGTGCTGTGAAGGAGAATGAAAATTTTCACCAAGGACCCTTGGCGTGATATATCAGAGTAAACCTACCACTACAAAAATGTTGGTATATGGAGAAATCAGCCTCTCCTTGCAATAAAGTAGGTAATTACTTAGGTATTCTCCATTTAAATGCATCATGCATCCACTTATACCATTTTTCTAGGCATGCCTTGTGGGTGGTTGTCATGGTGTCACAAGTGTATTGCTCAAATATTTTGGCAGGGGAAGGGTTCTCATTTGGGTATTCCCAAACAAATTTATTTGGCCCATCGGGCACTCCAATCTCCAAAACTATAATGGTAAGGAGGACATTACCAAACATGATCTTCTCTCCATCGTGTGCGGTGTTGATGATTTCTTATGACTATGAAAGCTGATAGGTTATATATGGTCCCCTTTGAGATCTTACAATAAACGTTAAACCTAGGCCTTCTTGATCTGTGTCCATCTCCCCTGCCTATTCATCTTTGTGACCAAGCACATGTCCATCCTCATTACAAGATCAGAAATTACAGAAATGTCGAAGTAGCAGCGAACCCATCTTGTAGTAATAAGCTTCAACGGTCTTCTTAATGGCCTCCTTATCGTCCAAGTCATCATCTAATGATTCTCCTTCACAGATAAGACAATAAACTTAGAAATCAGCTGGGGAGTTATTCGCATCCTTCATCCAACATGGGAAGTATACATGGTCTTTATGCATGCGTGACATTAACCACTAGTATAGTCGATCAGGTTTGCTGAAATAGGGTAACTCATAGAGTTGCAATAACCTGAACTTCTCCATTTTTACCTTTACCTCATCATCATAGATAGGCATTCCATCTTGTGTCCTCTTATCTATAGGGTGAACTAATTCCAATTCCATCTCATTCTTTGTGGTGATCGTTCGATGGTTGTAGTCACTCATGACCATCTTTCTAACATGTGATACCCATTCCTTACCAAGTAATACACCATCTAGATATTACATCTCTGCATACCATTCTTCATTGAAACTGGTGGAGAAAGCTTGTTTCTCCTTGCCCTTTTCCCTTCTTTGGTGAAACCTTTGTACTTTCCTTGGTTCCATTTCCTTCGTCAGAAACCTTAAAATTTCTTCCTTTCTCCTAATCTTGGCTCTTCTCAACTTTGCGGCTCCACTTCCTTTGCAAAAATCCTTCAAATCCCATGCCCTAGCTATATAACCCTAACCTAGAAAAATTCCTTTTCCACAAGACAATGTAACACCCACAGATCCTCTCACACGACATTATCTGCTCATGCCCATGTACTCTTTTTCCACTTCGATTCACTAATCAAACTAGTTATGCACAAAAATCTTCACAACCCTTTTTCACACAACTTTTCTTCAAGGATGCCCTAGTTCATGAGATCTCTTCGATAACACAAATACAAGGAAAAAAATAATTCACCCCAACCTTCTACTCATAGCTTTTGCTTTTTTTTATAATAAATGTCATGCCACCTAGCAACATACTTTTTCATTAAAGATGGTTTTTCCTAATACCAACCTTCAATGCTTCTACCCCCATGCCCAATCCTACGTGAAAACTTCTATAACCTTATGGCATGCAAAAACCATTACTGACCAAAGATCCTTACGCGTGTGCTTTCAGTGCCAAAGACACCTTCTTCTGTCCTTATCCTTATTTTTGACATCGCCTAACTTATGTTGCTTCCTATGCTTCTCACCCTTATACATGGTTTTTATAAAGCCTTTATGACACCGAACTCCTCATGTTCACCTTTTCTACTCCCGCTCTTCTAATCTATGTGCTTTTTGATCCTTCAACTCAGGCCATTAAAACACAACTTCCAATACCAACTTCCATTACTTTATCACATCACTTCACCCCACACAAAAATTGATGTTTAGTCCTTTGTGCATAGAATTTTTTTGAAATAGTAAGTGGCTAACGGTGCACAACACACATACAACAAATAAAAAGAAAGGGAACAAGAAATGAGAAATGGAAACACAAAGAAGGGAAAGGCATTAAGTTAAATCCTAAGATAACTAGCAATATTTCCTTATTTACAAACAAAAAGAAGACTTATTTATAGTAAGGCTTCAGCCTACTCCCATTGAAATGGCCTGGTAACTATGTTCTATCTAGTGCTTATAACTGGCAATCACATGAATCAAGCATATAGGATACAATGTATTGGCCCATCCGATGGACCTTGAATTTCCCATGATGGTACAAAATATTGGAATCATACAATAGAACCATCTACCCAACCTCAAATTATTTGTTCTTGATGTGCCTATCATGTCATGCCTTATGCCTAGATTTTTCTATTTTTTGACTCCAACGAGCAATAACCCACCTCTCATCTAACTGCATTAACTTATCAATCCTCTCCTCAAGTAATTTTTCATCATTTAATCCTCTTACATGTACTATATGTAGTGATGGTAACATTAATTTAATAGGTAACACCGCTTCCACACCAAACACTAATTGAAAAATTCTGGCCTTGTTCAGTGTTTTATAAGTATAGTATGACCATAACACAACAGAAATTTTATCATCTCAATCCTTTCTTTCCACATCATAAATATTGGTTAACGAGTTATTCATAATTTTTTAAAACACCTCAGCAGTTCTTATTAGCTTGTGGGTGATAAGGGGTAGTTTTGTGGTGGGTTACCATAAATTTTGCCAATAATATCCTGATTGTCTCATTCAAGAAATGAGTACCCCTATCACTTGTTAAACTCAACGGGCATCCATATCTGTTGATTATGTTTTCCCAGAAGAACCTAGCCTAAATGTTGTTATTATTGTCCAATCCCTTTTAGGCATCACTTCTTCCCACCTTTTAAGCTAATATGTGCATGTAATGATATAGCATGCGAACATGTCCTTTACACAGCTCGAGAAATAGGTCTTAGGAATTTAGTTTCCCACTTCTTGAATGGTTATGCACTAGTAATTCGGTCTTAATGGCATTTCATCTTTTTTCCCTGATTTACCAAGGCACTGGCAATGGTCACAGGCCTTGCAGTACTTGATACAATCCTCATAAATTGTTTCCCACCAAAAATCTTACTAGAATGATCTTGACACGTGGTTGCATTCCCTGTGTAGTATCCTCCTACAATTCCACCATGTAAATCCTTCCATGATTACATACCCATGTCATGCCCAAGGAATCTACGCACTGGTGCTATGGCTCATCGTAGGCCTATCCCCCATAAATCTCACAATAATGACAAATTTAGGGTAGGACGTCCACTAGCAAACTACTTCCTTACCATATGATTCATGCCCTCAAAAGGGTTCCAAACC
The DNA here is from genome assembly GCA_019776745.2 of Taxus chinensis. Taxonomy (NCBI): domain Eukaryota; kingdom Viridiplantae; phylum Streptophyta; class Pinopsida; order Cupressales; family Taxaceae; genus Taxus; species Taxus chinensis. Next base: position 6,330,854 of record CM034151.1, on the reverse strand, counting down.
CTGGAGTAGCAAAAACAGTATTTATTAATGTTGACCCCTTGGATAGTCCTCAACTACCGACATCCTTTCAAACATCAGCCTCTGGGCATTGTCACAATGGTCCCTTACTAATCCATATACCATCTACTCATCATGAAGATAGGCTGTGATCACCGAAACTTATGGATGAAGTCCTGTGAATATTCCTGCACTCACAATGCGATTGAAAACACATCACACACTATTCTTCAAGTCCAAAAGGACATGACTACTGTAGAAAAATATTCCTGATTCAGTGGTGAAAGTTGGGTCTTGCTCTTAAACTACCTGCCACAATCTACTGTAATGCAGGATAACCCAACTGATCTAATCCTGAGAATTTGTCAAGTGACTAGGGAAAGAGAATGCATAAAATGCCCAAGCCTACTCCTAAAGTAGTGATCTCACTCGGTGAAAGGAGGATGTTAGAGTAGGGATCCAAATGTGTGACACATACTACATTCAAAGTGCACACTATAATCAGGTGATAGATCCTTATCTTCCCATCCTTCTTAATGCATAATGCATTCATCAGCAATATATCCATTCTGATTCTTCAACAATGATCAGTGAATGCCTGCATGCAATCATGTTAATCAGATCTCAATCCTTAACTTGTGACGAGAAGATTTAAGATTCATGAAGAATGCAAGAAAACTTCTGAATTAGGCACGATACCTTCGACTTTAACTTTGTATCTTAATTTCTCTCAAAAATTGGTATGAACAGTTCAGTCTATTACAAGCTCATGGTACCTGTGATAGACCATGCAAGGAGTCCACTAAAAGGGCATGAAACAAATCAATGATCTTCACAAACCTCCTTTTCTCTCCAGAGCTAATGCTACCAATAACAACTTCATTAGGTTACAATGACCTCCAACACTCCAATGTTAACCTTCTTTATTTTTAGAAGGAGTTCATGAGTAAGTGCACACTTGCTCATCCCAACATCTATCCATAACTTCACGCATACCTAAAGTATGGCATTAACATTGAGTAAATTGGTCCACTTCATTCACCATCAATCAGGCATAGACCATATTTTCCTTTTTCTTGTGCTCCATGCATGCATGCTCAAGAATGATGATCATGCCTGTGAATTGCATTCCCAGCTACCAAATAAAGCACATGTTCTGAACCCGGCCAAGTTCTCCCAATAATCTCAATCAATATTCTGATCAAATCTGCCATGACATTTCTTGATCTCCCATGCAGTTAGGTGCTTAACGGAACCTATGATTCCAACGGTACCAATTTTGTGTGCTTATTTCATTGAGAAATGCAAAATCTTATGGCCTTCTGAGTGCGAGAAGCTATTTTGGGTTTGTCAGGCGTTTCTGTCATTTGACGAATGAGCATTTGACTGACTGGGAGAGGAATTTTCCTTTCTTTTCAATATATACCCTCCTTGTTAATAAATTCATTGTGCTCATTCCAGAAAGTCCAATTTTGTGGAAAAACTGGAGCTTGGGGTCAAAAGTTATGGCCGTTTGAAGTTCCACGGGTCTAAATGTTGACTTTTCTCCTTTGCATTCGGCTATGCTTCTGGGCTTGGTATCCTAGATGTCCCTTCGTGTCCCATTGAGCCAAATATCTCCAGTGCTAGTCAGGTCCACATTACTTCAGAACCGCCGTAAATTAGATAATTCATATTCTCACCTTCGAACTACCATCTCGACATGTACCGTGTGCGGATTGGGCCAAAAAAGCATCCTTAACCATTTCCTTTAACCAATTGTGCCTACTGGTCCCATTTAACACAGGTATAGCTAAGCATCCCATTTCGGACCGACCCAGGCCGATTCAACCTAACTCACATCTCCAGATGGGTCTCCATTTTTTTCGCATGTTCAAGAAAATCATTTTCGGGTCACCCTAGTTCGGCCGATTGCGTAACTTCTTGTCCTCGCTTGGAAATTTCCTGACTGAAAGCCTTCTTTTACTCTGCATCACCAGTTCGCGTCTTTACATTACCTTCTGCCTAACTATTGGTACGATGAACCTTGACTCTGATTTCGTACCGATCCGGTTCTATCTGAGTTGTCTCACCTATTTGCATTGAACATCTTCCGCCTGAATAACGGACTGCCTTTTTTCAAAAAATTTCAGTTTTTTACATAAGTCCTTCAATTTTTCTTGGAAAGTGTCGGATTTAGAGATTCTATCTAGGAAATCCTTTGTCCCGAAAATGTCCCAAATTTGTGCACTTGAACCATTCTCAAGCCTGAGCTGGAATTTGCATAACCGTGTTCACGTCAAAATTTACCGTTGTCCCGAATTTGGGACAATAAGTACCACGTCTTACTCATGAAACATGATCTTCATGGATTTTTTCTAGCACCGAGATGGCTTATTTTTTGCAAGGTAATTCATCACTTGAAAATCTTTTCATCAGTCTAATCTATGGACAAGTGCTAAGAATTTTAAAAATATCCAGCCTGGAATCTTTCACTTTATGGTCTAGTCCGGATGAATATAATTGCTTCCAAAAAGAATAATTCCATTGCACAATGTTATCTTAATTAGCCTTTAGTCAACACATTTAGCAAAAAGATGGCTGTAATGAGGGACTTACCATTTAATTCTAGGCATCCAGGGTAAGAGAATTAACTTCCACACCCATGTCAATCAGTATATTACTTGAGAGCCATCCATCAACAAATGTAGGTAATCTCCTTATCGTAGTCAAGGATGTGGGGAGGAAGGTTATCATCCAAAACCTACCTCTTGCACTCAACTCTAACACTTGGTACTTTTTATCCCTCAACCATTCCCCTAACAAGGAATGATATTCTCTCACCACAACATCTTCCCACATCAACCTCTTTATCAAACATCATCAAAATCCTAACTGAATGGGAGCCTCAACACTCTTCTTCTACTCTAACTTCCTAGATTTCTCCTTTAGACATTGAATTTCCCCTTGAAGACTCCTGATTATGTCCATGGTCTCTTGATATGACTTCCTTCTGATGGGTAGGGTCTAGATACTTCCCATATACCACCTCTTCTCACGTGACCAATGGTATCTGATTTGGTATTTCCCTGGTGTGTGTAGCCTCAGCTCACGTTGTCACTAGTATATGTTCTAATTCTTACTCACGTGCCAACCTTGACATCCACTGCAAGTCGTCTTTCTTCACGGTTACTATCTTGACACCCTTGTCTTTCCATTGTTGTTGGATCATGTGCTCAAATAACTCTTGGCACTCCTCATACTTGTGTTTCTTTCCACACCATGAGTATTGTAGCAAGTTAGGACATTCACACTTGTAATGTTTTGTAGACCCACAATTATAACAAGTTCTATGAGGGAATTCACCTCTTCCACCTCAACAATTTCCACAGCCTCTGAACCCTCCGTGAAAGCTTCTTCCACGAGTTCCTCCATTCATGCATCCTTCATAGTGAAAACCATCATCCTTGGAATTGTTTGCAACAGTAGTCTAGCACACACAAATATAATGACATCATATATTTGGTCAGTTAATCTACAATCCTTAGTGTCATAAGTAGTAGAGGTGTAAATCTTGGAATAGCAAGACACATTCTTACAGATCACACACTGTAGTAGTGGACACTTACTTGTATCATGATCTTCATGGAAAATCTCAAAGTCTAGGGTCATGGTGCGTAATGATCCTCGAGGATAACTATCCTTTGTATGCCCCTCTACCTCACAATCTATGTACCATAAGCCACTGCAAGTCTCATGGGCCGAGTTCAGGGATAGCTTCTCTAGTTTCTTTTCCATTACAAAAATCTGAGATTCAAGAAAAGGATTAACACCGCTATCCACACTTCCCACAACCTTAGTGTGTTGGGCAGCCTCCAAGGCCTCACGCGAGTCTGTGAATGTATTATGTGACATCATTCTCCTGAAGCGTGTTATTAATCCTCCAAAAAACCATTGAGCATGTTGATAAGGATGAATATCATAAGACAATTTTGATAAGAGAGTTTTAAAACACGCATCATAATCTCACACACTCTCTGCCATACCTTTTTGAATTTCCTTCAACATGGTAATGCTCCTCTGTTCAAACTCGGGAATATGGAATTCATCTAAGAAGGCATTACAAAACACAATATAATCTACTATTGTCTGGTGGGGGTTATACTTCTGGTACCAACTATGCACCCACCCTTGTAACGTTGTTTCAAACTGAATTTCCTTCCATTCCGGGGTAGTGATCCCCTTTGCACACCATGGCAACTCACATTTGTGTACATACTCTGTAGCATCCTTAACACCTTTGTAATCTGGTAGATGTAAAGACATCTAAAAAAACACTTTTTAAGGTGGTTGAGGCCCTTGTCCACCTAATCTAGAACCTTGATTCCCTCTGATGTTTCCTCAACCACTAGATCCACTAGATCCACCAACACATGTCTCTCCTAATCCACTAGATCCTCCAAATCCACTAGGTCCACCAGGTCTGCTAGTTCCTCTTCTACCTGACCCATCAGATTCACCCCTCGTAGTTGGTAAAGGTCTTGAAGTGATCGTGCCTTGTGTCCCCACTATTGCACTAAACTATGCGCCAATAGTCAATGATATTGCACCACTACCAAATGTGTGTCCCGTGCCATTTCTAGATGTGATACCCAAGCTTTGTGTACCCTTACTTTTCCCAAATGTTGTTCCAAATAATATACCTCCAAACACAGGAAATGATTGTCCAGCCATAGATGTGCCAAATGAAAAGTTATACCTCCTAGGTGTTGATCGGTTACTTCCACCAATACCAATTAGGTTAGTAATACTTATCTATAGATTTAGAAAACTAAGTGCTAATGGTTGGTCACCAGGTGGATTCAGATGTGTGCCAACAACTACTCTCCTTTCTTCATATGATGAGCTCTCTCCAGAAGCCTAGGGGGTTTCTCTTCTGCACTTTCCAAGATGGGGTAGAATAGACTGCTCAGGTTCCACGTCCTCTTCATGAACCTCAAATATTTTCCACAACATCTTCCTCCATAAATCCATCACAGCCACAATTTTGTGTTGTCTTAACAACTCCCTCTCCTGAGCCTCATTATACTTAAGCCATCTCTCTTCCCTCTCCTTTTCAACTGTAAGGTCCACCATCTTCCTCCACTCTAGCTTCCTCACCCAGTGCTTAAAAGAAGCTTAGCTAGCCATAGGAAGTGCTTCCAAAATCAATGTAGTGATCAAGATTTTTATAGCTAAAGGGATAACACGTAAGAATGATCCCCTTGGCTCCCTCAAAAACTCAAACTCAGTAACCTCTTAACAAGAATATGCAAAAACCATGTACTCCAAGGTGTAACTTGCCAACACTCTACTCCAAAAATAATCAACAACACGCGTCAAAGTCATATTACCATCATACAGCCTTTGATACGCATCTTGAGTCCATACACAACGTCTATAGTACCAATTTGATCTAAATGCATGCATTGAGAGACATTCATACAACTCCACTAGAAAACAAAAAAATAAGGTCTCATACAACTCATGATACATATGTTCTTCTACCCATTTACCTACATCAAACTTAGGTCTGGTACTAAATCTTTGAGTAAACTCATCCTTCATGCTTTTAATCCATGCTTCAACATTGTCCAAGGTCAAGCGCTCTGTCATCATGCACCATTCTCACAACAACTTTGAAAACAGGTCCTGGAAATGGAACCAAGATGTAGTCATTATTTTACCCCTAACAATTATTTCTAACCCCAAGCACACCGACCTATCACCTAGCGGGCACTAGGCGCTCTCCTGAGGCATGCACGAGCACCGAGCCACTCTTTTATGTGAGCTTTGTGAGAAGGTTCCGCTATTAATGGGGGTTTATTTACAGTGATAGAAATATATGTATCCTAAAAGAAGAACATAAAAATAGCAGATCCACACATACACCCATGCATCAGAGAAGGTAGATAAACACTGAATGATCCATAGGAAAATAGATCCAAGCTATAACATGTTAAATATCATAAAGGTTTGCACCCATAAACAAGATATACAAAAAAAACCCATATATATAGATCTAAACGAGTTTTGGTAGCCACATTACAATCAAAAGGGTCATTGAGCAGACTATATATAGTACGTGATAAAGGTCCATCATATACAACAGGCTCTAACGGAGCTCCTGGCTATGCCCTTCTTACTATAACCCATTTACAGACTGATGAGAGTCGTCAATCCTCGCCATTAATAATGTCAATCTGGGTTGGTGTCTGAAGGCTGTATGCATTAAGAGAAGAAGATCTTGGAAAACATCTCCTTTAAACACAAACCAAACTTGCATAAAATAAATCACACTTGCAGAAATTTAAAGGCACACTTGCAAAAATAAAGTTTGCATGAAATAAATCACACTTGCATGAAGGAAATCAAACTTGCAAGAAATAAAAACACACTTGCATAAATTGAAATTGTTGAATTGGAAATAAACATAATTAAACGAAACACCTGCAGGTTCACAACAAACTGAATTTTCACAATACAAAGATAAAAACAATACAATAGAATGAATTACAGACAAATGAATAAACATAAACATAAATACATAGATCCATCTTCCTTGAAATGAGTGGCCAACTCATTCCTTGGAAGAGGATTTAAATCATACTTCCGAGATTTTAAAACTACAAAATATTTGAGAGGAAAGAACAAATCTTTATTTCTTGGGAGAAAGAATTACATATCTTAGTGTGGAAGGTTGCATTTATAATTCATGCATCCAACCAACTCACTATTTTCTGAAATACACTATTATCTTATCTTTATTCCAATCCTAACAACTATGATCTCCATCTCCATAAAATATGGAGAGAGATATATTATTGGAGTCAAACTCTTATCTCATTGTTTAAGGAAGATTTGCTCCTAAATCTTCTCCTTTCTTTTTTGGTAACAAGAATCATAATGATTTTATTCTCCTACATTATTGGAAGGAGGTTTTTCCTCAAAATATGATTTTGACCAAATACCTTTCCCGGATTTTCCATTTGAATTTGTTGTTTTTGATTGTGGAACTTTTGACGCTTGTCTAATACGCTTTTTTCCTCCTACTGCAGTTCACTAAAAGTAAAATTTATCTTCATTGGTAAAACTTGTAGCAAATCTGAATGAGGTTTATGTTAAACACATTTATATGAACAAAAACCTCTCTCAAATTTTCCGTTTGACGTTTATGTTTTTGTTTATGGAACTTTTAGTGTTCGTCTGATACACTTTTTCCTCGAACTGCAGCTCACTAAAAGTTAGATTTTTCTTCATTGGTAAAACCTTTAGTAAATCTGAATGAGGTTTTTTTAAACACATTGCTATGAATAAAAACCTCTCTCATATTTTTCATTTTGACTTTTATGTTTCTATTTATGGAACTTTTAGTGCTCGTTTGATACACTTTTTCCTCTACAACTCACATAAGTTAGATATATCTCACTTGTAGTAAAGTTAGATTTCTATCTTCATTGAATTAAAACTTTTAGTGTATTTGATACACTTTTTCCTCATACAGCTGAATGAGATTTCTATGTTAAAACACATTCAATGATATTTATGTTAACAACAAAACAAAAACTCTCATATTTTCCATTGGATTCTCTGATTTTTCACAATTCCTCAAAAACTTTCATTTTGTTGATGCAAGTTCCGGAGCTAACGTTGTCATTCCTTTTATGCAAGTTTTGGAACTAAAGTTATTATTCATTTTATGCAAGTTCCGAAATAAATTGAAAAAATTTAGAACTAAATCTTCTTTTTCCACAAATTGCAAGTTTTGGAGCTAAATTGTCATTTTATACCTTGCAACTTTGTCCAAATGTTTTAATTGTTTAAAAATATAAATATACGAATTGCAAGTTCCAGAACTAAATGTTATTTGATTGATGCAAGTTCCAGAACTAAATATGTAAGTTTCTATAACTAAATATATGAGTTCCAGAACTAAATTTGTGAGTTCCAGAACTAAACCTGCAAGTTTCGGAACTAAATTTGTAAGTTCCGGAACTAAATCTGCAAGTTTCGGAGCTAACTAAAACAACTATAACTTTTGCATGCAATCTCGGATTGAGATGATTATTTTTTTGAACTTGCATAATTTTCTAAGAGGAATATGAATATGAAATCATATTTGAGTTTAGATTTACTGTTCATGATCAATTTAACTTTTCCCAATACTAGCATTATCTTTCCTTTATGGCCTGCATACACAAGACTTTGCATCTTTTCCCAAATAATCAATAGGATTAGTCAACAAAATAGATAACAAAATATTTTTAAAGAATGAACAAGATATATATCCTATATTCTATCTTAAACAAACTATAAGTTCCTAGATTACATTTAAATCCACTTTCAAAGGTAACTTGGAAGGACAAAATAATGGTAATTTATGGCCAATTTATGGCCTCATCATTGCCCCACACTTAATCTTATGCATGTCCTCATGCATTATATTATTATCTTCTCTTCTTAGAGTCTTCTCCGCATTGAGCTTATGCATGTATGCATTCCATATATAGTTCAAGGATAGGTTCTTGTGTGGATCTCCTTCTGTTATTGTTTTTTTATCTTTTACAACAGGTTCTTGTGTGGATCTTCCTTCTGTTGTTTTTGATTTATTTTCTTTTAATAGGTTCTTGTGTGGATCTCCTTCTATTATTTTTTATTTTCTTTCTTCTACAATAGGTTCTTGTGTGGATCTCCTTCTGTTTTTTGATTTTTTTCTTTTACAGCAAGTTCTTGTGTGGATCTTTTCTACTGTTTTTTATTTTCTTTCTTGTATAACAGTTCTTGTGTGGATATCCTTCTGTTGTATTTTGATTTTCTTTCTTGTAAATAATTTCTTGTGTGGATTTCCTTCTGCTATTTTTTATTTTCTTTTTTGTACAACAGGTTCTTGTGTGGATCTTCTTCTGTTGTTTTTTATTTTCTTTCTTGTACAACAGGTTCTTGTGTGGATCTCCTCCTGCTACCCTTGCACCTCATATTTAAAATCAAAAATGCATACTCATGCTTCTCTTTCTCTCCCACACATAAGCTCATGCATGTCTCATGCATGTTGTTTATTCATGGTTTCCCATAAATTAGACTCTAAAATTTTGATTACAAAGAGGTGCATATATTTTCATATTTGTAAGTAGGGGAGATATGAATTTTATCTTGCCTTCCTTGGAGATCTTAAAAGTGGATCTAGCTGTAATAAAAAACTTACAAGAAAACTTAAAAATAAAATAGTAGAACAAAATAACTTGATCATACCTCTAGTTGTCTTGTCATCGTATTGTTAAAATGGTCAAATAGTGCCGAGAAGGAAGCCACCAGGTAACAGTTGATTACCTTTGAAGAAGATCTGTCTTTTTTGTCTTTAATTGGCCAACAAGTTGGTTTTCCAATCAAAGTTTTTTTTTGCCTTTGATTGGCCAGCAAGTTGGTTTTCTAATCAAATATTTATTTATTTATTACCTTTGATTGGCCAGCAAGCTGGTTTTCCAATCAAAGATTTTTTATTTATTTATTTTTGATTGGCCAGCAAGTTGGTTTTCCAATCAAAGATTTTTTATTTTCTTTTTATTTTTTTTCTTTTTTTGAAATGATAGCATGAGAAGGATTAGAGAAAAATTTTATCCATCATCAAACTATATTCATCAAAGTGCAACTTGTGTAAAATAAGAAGCAATGTCTGAGATCTCATAAAAACCTCTTTGCATACTTGGTAACTCCAAGAAGATTTCCAAAAATTGTGTAGACAATTTCTAGGTCTTCAAAGCCCAACTTGAATTGTGCATTATCAGAATCACCATAGTAATATTCAAAGCTCAAACTAGTGATCTCAGGAGATGGATTGTGTTATGTATCTGTGGGTCCCTCCAAATTGCTCCTTGGTTGATACTATTGGTGCTCAAAAATCTACATGTTGATACCAAGAACAACTCTGGAAATTCTTGTGGATGTTAGCATGAAAAAAGTGTTTGTCTTTATATTCACAATAATTGTCTCTTAATGTTATACAAGCATATAAAAAAATGAAGAAATTGAAAGACATGAAAACAAATTTTTCTAATGGATATGGTTCAAGGATTGAATTTTATTATGGGATGAAAAACTAATTTGGATGGGTGGATTTATTATGAGTGGGTTTTTATTTTGGCTCTAATGAAATCCTTGAATATGGATGGAGTTAATTAGAAATGCTACCACTTCATTATTACAAACTGGATAAGCCAGTTTTTGACTAAGGTTATGTGTAATAAGATCACTGAGTTGTTAGTTGATACAAGGGGAAATGGTGGTGGTTATCAAGAATGACATATGATATTTCATCAACTGGATCTACTTCTAGATTCAATATCATATTCTACCATTTCCAGATCTAAATTCTTTGTTCATACCATTATACCTTCTTGATCAAACATCACAGTCATTTTCTTATACATAGAGTTAGTTTGTGGGGAGATAAATATTTACAATCTAATATTCCTAATTGCATAAATGAAATTTTAATCTACTTGCAGGAAATAAAAGTCTAAAGAAACTACTTACCAAATACTTCCTGCAACATAATTTTCTAAAAGGTATTATATTGTCACTAGAATATTCTTGTAGAGAACTATGAATCTCTTAATAACATTGTGTCCCTGAAAATGGTGCCAAAATGATGAGGATCGTCAATCCTTTCCATTAATAATGTCAATCCAGGTTGGTGTCCGAAGGTTGTATGCATTAAGAGAAGAAGATCTTGGAAAACAACTCCTTTAAACACAAACCAAACTTGCATAAAATAAAAGGCACACTTGCAGAAATTTAAAGGCAACACTTGTAGAAATAAAGTTTGCATGAAATAAATCACACTTGCATGAAGGAAGTCAAACTTGCAAGAAATAAAAAACACACTTGCATAAATTGAAATTGTTGAATTGGAAATAAACATAATTAAATGAAACACCTGCAGGTTCACAACAGACTAAATTTTCACAATATAAAGATAAAAACAATACAACAGAATGAATTACAGACAAATGAATAAACATAAACATAAATACACATATCCATCTTCCTTGAAATGAGTTTCCAGCTCATTCCTTGGAAGAGGATTTAAATCATACTTCTAAGATTTTAGAACTACAGAATATTTGAGAGGAAAGAACAAATCTTTATTTCTTGGGAGAAGGAATTACATATCTTAGTGTAGAAGGTTGCATTTATAATTCATGCATCCAACCAACTCATTATTTTAGGAAATACAATCTGATCTTATCTTTATTTCAATCCTAACAACTAAGATCTCCATCTCCACAAAATATGGAGAGAGATATATTATTAGAGTCAAAGTCTAATCTCACTTGTTTTAGGAAGATTTGCTCCCAAATCTTCTCCTTGCTTTTTGGTAACAAGAATCACAATGATTTTATTCTCCTACATTATTGGAAGGAGGTTTTTCCTCAAAATATTATTTTGACCAAATACCTTTTCCAGATTTTCCATTTGACTTTGTTGTTTTTGATTGTGGAACTTTTGACGCTTGTCTGATACGTTTTTTCCTCATACTACAGTTCACTAAAAGTTATATTTCTCTTCATTGGTAAAACTTGTAGCAAATCTGAATGAGGTTTTTGTTAAACACATTTCTATAAACAAAAACCTCTCTCATATTTTTCATTTGACTTTTTTGTTTCTGTTTCTGTTTATGGAACTTTTAGTGCTCATCATATAATTTTCCTTAGATACACTTTTTCCTTGGTACTGTTAGCATTACTAAAAAAAACCTCTCTCATATTTTCCGTTTGATTTCTATTGATTGTGCTAAAACCTGTAGCAAATTATGAATGAGCAAATTTTGTTAAACACATTTCTATTGAATAAAAATATCTCTCAGATTTTCCATTTGAATTTTCTGTTTATGGAACTTTTAGTGCTCGTCTGATATACTTTTTCCTCGGACTGCAATTCACTAAGAGTTAGATTTGTCTTCATTGATAAAACCTATAAAAAATTTGAATGAGGTTTATGTGAAACACATTGATATGAACAAAAACCTCTCTTAGATTTTCCATTGGATTCTCTGATTTTTCACAATTCCTCAAAAACTGTCATTTCGTTGATGCAGGTTCCGGTGCTAATGTTGTCATTCCTTTTATGCAAGTTCCCGAACTAAAGTTTTCATTCCTTTTATGTAAGTTTCATAACTAAATCTGCTTTGTCCACAAATTGTAAGTTCCAGAACTAACTATCATTCTATACCTTGCATCTTTGTCCACTGTTTTAATTGTTTGAAAATATAAATATACGAATTGCAAGTTCCAGAACTAAATGTTATTCGATTGATGCAAGTTCCGAAACTAAATCTGCAAGTTTCAGAACTAAATCTACAAGTTCTAGAACTAAATATGTGAGTTCTGGAACTAAATCTGTGAGTTCCAGAACTAAATCTGTGAGTTCCAGAACTAAACTACGAGTTCCGAAACTAAATCTGTGAGTTCCGGAGCTAACTTAAAACAACTATAACTTTTGCATGCGATCTCGGATTGAGATGATTATTTTTTAAACTTGCATAATTTTTTGAGAGGAATCTGAATATGAAATCATATTTGAGTTTAAATGTATTGTTCATGATCAATTCCACTTTCCCTAAAACTAGCATTATCTTTCCTTTATGGTCTACATACACAAGACTTTGCATCTTTTCCCAAATAATCAATAGGATTAGTCAAAAAAATAGATAACAAAATATTTCTAAAGAATGAACAAGATATATATCCTATATTCTATCTTAAACAAACTATAAGTTCCAAGATTACATTTAAATCCACTTTCAAAGGTAACTTGGAAGGACAAAATAATGGTAATTTATGGCATATCTTATCTCTCTTTTACACCTCTCCATACACACATCAATCTACCTCTCTCTATTTCTAGCCTGAGCATTCCTTTATATAAGATCAACACCCACCACCATGCCTTCTCCAAGCGCATATCGCGTGCCAATTTTTGATGTGGTCCTTCATAGGTGAATGCTTATCCCTTTGCAAACCTTCCACTCTTTATAATGATGTCTCTAGGAATATTCCCTATATGGAATATCCTTTTCTTGGCCTCCAATGCTCATGGTTGGCACCTTATCCACTAATCACACCTAGTCAATTCGTCACGCTTTTCCTCAAGTACCTCTAGAATGCCAAATATGGCTAAGTCCTTTAAACCTATGTTCTACCTCCCGCGTGCCTTGGTTTTACTAAAACCCTTCTTAAACCCCTTTGTCTTGTGCATTTTCCCCTGAGCACCCTTCTTCTCACTTTTCCTGCGCACGTATACCTCTTGGTACTTAGCCAATATTTTAGGGTCCAACAGTAAGAGGTTAGTTGATTAGAAATATATATTTTAAAGAATAATTGTCTCTTCTAACATGAACATCTAAATTATCTCTTTTGAATTTTATATGTTCAAGAACCTTTGTTCTACATTATCTTAAGGTTTTATTTCTTTTTCTTTTTCTTTTTGAAATGACCCCCTATGTCTTGCCCCATTTTACTAGTAGAAAGAAAGGGCTCATCACAGAAGGAAAAATGTAGATGAGTAAGGTCACCTTTTTCCTTTACTAGCCTCATGCTACTAGTAACAAGCCTGAGCTCATCACCAAAGACAAGGGAGGACAAAAGGTGTAGTTATTTATAATATGCACATATGTGTTTTTTTGTGTGTTTTATTCATTTTTCCTAATTTTTGCATTGTTCTTGTTAGAAAGGAATGTTTTCCCCATATGACTAGTAAGACACGAGGGATCATCACCTAAGACGAAGATGGGAAAACATAAGATCTAATTGAAGAGTTTAGATCTTTCTTGTTATGGAGAGAACTTCTTTGGAAGGAGGATCTTCCATCAAGATGCTTTTAGACATGACCATAGGTGAAAATATACAAAGTAGGAGAACCCATAAAAAGGATGAGGTACACAAGACCTAATAGGACCAACATTAAATCTTATATCATAATTGAAATCAAGGTGAGGATAATATAGTTGAAGAGTATGAAGAAATTGTAAAGATATTATGATCGAAACATTTGCCAATGCCTAAAAAGTTTTAGATTATTTTCAAATAAGTAGATCCATAGCACATTCTAAACATAGTGATAATGTAAATGATAAAATTGGTGGAAACAAAACAAGGATAGTGTATAAATACAATACTTCTATATGTAGAAGCATTTTAGTTGGAGCGAATTGATAGATTCACCAAACACCTCACCTTCTAAAGTGCACAAATGGTAGGCATCGTTTTTAAAATCCTCAGTTACTTGATAAGGGCCTATCCATTTAGGTATAAAATTACAACCTTCACCCACTTTCTTATCTATCTAACTATCAAGCCTTAGCACAAGGTCACCCACTTAGATATGGTGTTAGTAAACTTTCTTGTTATATTATCAGCACATTTTGTCTACATAAACCTGATGATGTTGTTCAAATGCAAACCTTTTTTCATCCAAGATTTCTAATTTTATTAAGCATGCATTTCCATATTCATCTTTATATAATATGTCATATAAGGACACACGAAGACTAGGGAGTTCCACCTCTAAAGGTAGAACAACTTTTGAACCAAAAACCAAAGAAAATGGAGCTTCCCTTGTCGATATAAGGATGGAAGTCCTATTTTCCCATAAGGATGGGAACAACTTTAAATACTAATCCTTTTTATTTTCATTGATTTTTTTGAGGATAATGAATTTAAAAATATTATTAATAGCCTCATCCTAACCATTAGCATGAGGATAATATAGAGAGGTAATGTGATGAGAGATTTTAAACCTCTCGAATATGTTGGCGTTAGCACACCGGTTGTATAGACAATATATCAGATCTAAGCATACATGCAAATAAAAGCGGATATTCTACCAAAAGAATTATTCAAAACAAGAGACATAAATCAACACCAGATTTAACGTGGTTCACCCAGTGTGGGCTACGTCCACCAAGAAACAAGCCAATCTATTATCCAAAGCTTTGAAAAGATATACAATGAAGATTTACAATCTTCCACACCTCTAAAAGGTTCAATACTTTCTTCCTTCAAGCTTTTTGAATTCTTCACAAAGAATTCTCTCTCACATAATTATCTTGTAATTATGATCAATCATCTACTCTAAACCCTAGCTTTATGCTTTAAATAGTTGTTTAAGACTTTAGGGAACTTAGCCATGTAATTACATTCATTAAATCTATTCCAATGCTAAAAATAGAAATAAATCCCAAGAGTTAATTAAAACCTCATCGTATAGGTAACTGATGCTGGTTCTGCCCAACCGTCACCGGTTCCAACTTACCCTGACTGATGCTGGTCACACTCTAACCGATGCTGGTTACTGTCAACTTCCAGCAAGTTCTATTTTCATGCTAAAACATGAGTAATTTAGCTCCATACTTAATAATCTCCCACTTGGAAATTAATTACTGCACACTATACATGTACAGTGCCATTCTTGGATCATCCTTAGCTTTGTTTCTTCCTCCTCGAGCCTCAAACTCAAAGACCAACAGAAGTGGAGTGTAGCTCCAACTTCTCCTTTGTTAATGGCTTCATTAGAATATCTGTAGGGTTCTTGCTTGTATGAATCTTTTCCAGATTCAATTTTCCATCCTCCAATACCTGTCGTATGAAGTGATACCTCAACTGAATGTGTTTCGTTCTGGAATGAAATGCTGAGTTCTTTGTCAAATGGATTGCACTCTGACTATCACTAGACAGCTTGTAATCATCTTGCTCCTTTCCCAACTCCTCCATGAACCTACTCATCCATATCATCTCCTTGCTATCCTTTGTAGCTGCAACATACTCTGCCTCTGTAGTAGACAAAGCCACAACCTTCTGCAATCTTGAAATCCAGCTAACTACCATTCCACCTACTGTGAAAATATATCCAGTAGTACTCCTCCTACCATCCAGATCTCCAGCCATATCTGAATCAACATAGCCACGTACTGAAATATCCAAACCTCCATAGCATAATTACATGCTAGATGTCCCTTTCAAATACCTGAGTATCCATTGGACTACTTTCCAATGCTCTTTACCTAGATTAGCCATATATCTACTCACAACTCCCATCACTTGTGTAATGTCTGGTCTTGTACAAACCATGACATACATGATACTTCTAACTACTGAAGCATATGGCACTTGTGTCATGTATTTGACCTCCTCTTATGATGAAGGACACTGATCTTTACTCAATTTAAAGTGTCCAGCCATAGGTGTGCTAACAAGTTTTTCATTCTGCATGTTGAACCTTTCTAACACCTTGTAGATATAATCCTCCTGAGATAAATACAATTTCTTTTTTTTCCTGTCTCTATGTATTTGCATGCCAAGAATTCTTTTTACAGCTCCAAAATCCTTCATTGCAAATGTGTGACCTAGCTTTCTCTTAAGCTCACCAATGTCCTGCATACTAGATCCTACAATAAGCATATCATCCACATACAGGAACAAAATAATATAGCTCCCATTTTCAAGCTTCTTGAAATAAACACAATGGTTAGATTCACATCTCAAGTAACCATGCTCATGCATAAAACTATCAAACCTCATTTACCATTGCCTTGGAGCTTGCTTGAGCCCATATAAGCTCTTTTTCAACCTGCACACTAATTTCTCCTTACCATTGACTTCATACCCAAGCGGTTGCTGCATATAAATCTCTTCATCTAAATCACCATGAAGGAAATCCATCTTCACATCTAGTTTCTCTAAATGCAAATATTCTACTGCAACTAAACTCAATACAGTATGAATAGAAGTCATCTTAACAACATGAGAAAATATTTCACCAAAGTCAATACCTTCCTTTTGTGTAAATCCCTTTACTACAAGCCTTGCCTTGTACATTTTCCGTCCACCCGCTTGTTCTGCAATTTTATCTTTCCTGCTAGAAATTTAACCAAATCCCAAGTCTAGTTATGTTCCAAAGAGTTCATCTCTTCATCCATGTCATGCTCCCACTGAACGTGAGTTTTATCCTGCATTGCTTCTTCAAAGCTTTCTGGTTCACCACTATCAGTCAATAATCGATAAAATAGAGAAGGTGAAAATATTTTTGGAAGTTTGCTTACCCTTTGTGACCTTCTCACAAGAGTTTGGGATACCAGAGGCTCAATCTGGACCTCCTGGACATTAGTATCAACTTCTGACAGAGAGCGACGCCGGTCACCTCTAACCGACGTCAATTTGGCTAATTGATGCTAATTCTGATCCTTTGTAACCGTCGGTGGTGTTTCACACGGAATGTTTCAGCAGTGTGGAATAGCTTTGCTTCTATCCTTTCATTCCTTTGAGAAACAGATAAGGGTTAGGGCTAGGAAGAATACCTGTTGAATGTCGAGAGGGTGTGCGCGTACCGTAGAGAAAGATCAGATCGACTGCGAAGAACTCCTTTTTGTCTGGGAAGGACTACCTGCAAGTAAGAATACAAGACCACCAGATTTTAATTAGAAAATAAATGAGGGAATTGCCTTGGGCCCAGGAAATATAAAACTTCCTTTCGAAGGTGGTCAATTCCCCTGCTAATATGAATTAACACAAATTCTAACAAATAAGCTATTGTCCAATTACAATTTGTTTACCTTGTTAGAACAATAGAGAAAGGGCTGGTCTTGGTTTAGAATCACGGTGACCGATGCCGGTCACTGTAACCGGTACCGGTTGTTGGTAACCGATATCGGTAGGGGCAATGTTTTAGGGGATTTTAGTGAAGGTTGGTTATAAGGTGGTCGTGTTGTTTTATAAGGGTGATAAATGGGTGGGGTTAAGTAATGGGGTGATGAGAAGGACTCAGAGAATACGAGGGGTGTTCTTGGGGTAACGTAAGGGTGGAGGAAGACAGTTAGATGTAGTGTGTTGCTGGGTAGTAGATCTAGGAATAGACTTATGATGGCTGTGATTCAGAAGTTCAAGAAATGTTATTAAAAGGACATACAAGATATTACTTACTGATTATTGATGAGGATGCAGGTCCAAGAACTTAGGTAGGATGACCTGACAATCAGGAGATGAGCTATCTTCCCTCCCAACGAACAGATGAGTGTCACGAGGCTCTGGTTACTCAGTTGCAGTTTTTGGGCTTGATGTCCTTCTCTGCAAACTCTTCTTGTTTCTTTCACTTGTCTCTGTTCAGCCAAGTAAATTCTGGATCCTTCCAATGATTTCTGATTCGGATCCACCAAAATCCAACCCTTTGTTTTTGGTTGGGAGTGGTCATTTACAGGGAACCGATGGCGGTTACGTAACCGACGGCGGTCGAGTAGGAACCGGTATCGGTCAGGTCAAAGCGGGCTATTTTTAGTAAAATAGCCAGCTTTCCCTCCTTTTCTCCCGAGGGATTAGTTGCGGGCTTGGTCAAGTCATTATGAGGTTGGTTTTAGGTGCGGGTGAGGAGTAATTAGTCATGGGTGTGGATGTGGACCAAGTTATAGGTCTTAATTAGGTTAGTTTAGGGTTAAGACTAGGTCATGATGAGGTGGCAAAATGAGGTGGCAGGTATGGCGATGTGGATTTATTAATTATAAGGTAATTAATAAATAATTGTGTAAGGTTTAGGTGATGAGGTTAGGTTGCGAAATGAGATGCGGGGCACAGGGGGTCGTAAGACACAAATTTGGTGTCTACATTAGCCCCTTGTTGTCGTGTAGCTTGTCTTTGTTAAAGCTGCACAGACAATAATAAGAAGTGGTTACCCCTGTTAAGGGTATAGGTAATCCCCCTCAAATCTATCACAGATTGAGGTAGCGTGAAATCAGGGATAGGGTTGATAAAGGGAAATGGTGTTGAGATGATGGTAAGATGGTGGGGTAGGTCCAAGGAAGCAGACGCATGTTGAAATGCAGTAGTGCGACCAGGGTACATGATTTGAAGAGCAAACAAGCAATTCATAGGCAAAGGTCGATAGTTTATCCAAACAAGGGTGATATAATCCTGGTATCCAAGGCATAGGAAGTAGCTCCAGGGGATATAATGGGTAAGGTACAGGAACGTTTAGGCATGTTCGGCAGTACCAAATGGTTGGTTTGGTCGAGATAAACGTCACGGTCTAGGTCTAGGCAAAGTTGGTCAACTGATCAAGTCAAGTACCCTAATCATGCTAAAACACGAACAGGTGAGCTCGATTAAACAAAAAACTACATGTTGGGTGGATAAAATTGTAATTTGTTGGTTTTGGGCGAGGTATTTGAGTGGTGCGGCCTTGGGTTGGGCCGATTGATGAGTGAGGGCCATGGGTCGGGCCTAATTGGTTGTTTGCGGCCTTGGGTTGGGCCAAATGGTTGGTTGCGGCCTTGGGTCGGGCCAAATGGTTGGTTACAGCCTTGGGTCGGGCCAGATGGTTGGTTACGGCCTTGGGTCGGGCCAAATTGGTTGGTTGCGGCCTTGGGTCAGGCCAAATAGTTGGTTGCGGCCTTGGGTCGGGCCAAATGGAGTCCACAAAGGGTTTTCAGCGAAGGTGGATATAGGCGATGTTGTGAGAAAGGGCGATTAGTAAATAAGGGCAGAAATTTTGTGAAGGTAGGTATTAAACCGATATCGGCTAGATATGACCGGTATCGGTTAGGTGACCGATACCGGTTCCTTAGGGCACAATATAACCGATATCGGTTATAGGTCAAAAACCTATAAAAAGAAAAATACGGCCTGTCATTGTCACATTGTCATTTTGAAAACCCATTTGAGTTGTCTGAGGTGTATTGTTGAGATTGGTGCATTTGTCGGCTGAGGTGGCACTATTTGAGTGGAGAAGTGAGTGGTTGGTAGGCCCTAGTGAGTAGGAGGCAGCAGTTGATTGGTGGAGGACCCAGCAGAGGAGAGTTAGAGCCATGGCACAGCCAGGAGGAGCAGGAGGTGCTGGACCAGCTGGACCACCACCACCCATCCCACCACGACGACGTGTCGTCGTACCGGTAGGTTCGAAACCCTTCATTGTGTGAATTTGATGTTGTTAAGCTATATTTGGGGGTTTGGGTAGGAATCCATGTTTTGATAAAATAATGAATAAATTGAAGTTATTTGAAAAATGAAGAGGATAGATGGGTTAAATAGGTCAAGGCGGCAAGGTGGGTAGGTTTTTAGGATGTTTGGGTGGGTAAATAGGGAGAAATAGGCAAAATGGATGTGGGGGGGGGGGGGGGGGGGGGGGGGGGGGGGGGGGGGGGGGGGCGCGTCGGGTTCGGCTCCGGGATTTTACAGTGACCGATGTCGGTCGCTAAGCGACCGGCATCGGTCACGATTTTCTTTGTTGGAGGTGATTTGCTAATTGACTGGCATCGGTCGTATGGTGACCGGCGTCGGTGGAGAGATGCTGAGGTAGGACCGGTGGCGGTCATGGTTGACCGGTACTGGTCCTTAGGATTGTTTAGTGTTGGTTTGGTTTGGTTGTTGTTGTGGTTTTGGGTATTAGGTTCTTGTTGGGGTTGTTGTTTTGTGTTGTTTGTTGTTGTTTATTATTAGGTTTTGTGTTTTGGGTGTGAAGAGGGAGGGGAATATTGTAGAAGATAGGTTGGTGTAGATGTGTGTTATAGAGTCGAGGTGTGGCCAGGTGGATAAAAAGGGGGTATAGAGGGTTAAAGGAGTTGTTGTGATAAAGAGTAGGGCTAATGCAGTGAGTTGGTTTTGCAGGCACGTCAGCAGCTGACGATGCGGGATAGGATGCCCCCGTTGTTGAGATAGATGTGGCCACACGTGTCCGCAGCGCAGTGGGCCATCATGCTCGAGGTGGGACTCAACGGAGTCTAGCATTATAGGGCGATAGATAGGGATCACAGTCTTATGGTCGCCCTCATCGAGAGATGGGATCCAGTGACCAATGTGTTCCATCTCCCGACGGGAGAGATGACGATTACACTGGAGGATGTGTATCGCATCCATAGTCTACCGATCGATGGAGAGGTAGTCTTCCAGGTGGATGCAGAGATAGCCATGGACAGCATTTTACAGGTATTCGGGGATACAGCCGCGCTATTAACTTATCACAACACGAGAATTACCTATGGGGACATGTATCGTGCCCATAGACATGAGGCACGGCTTGCTGTGTTGATGATGATTGGCATCACATGCTTCGCCCTCCTGGACTCAAAGGGAGGCCGCTTTCCACGGGTGCTGATGGCGGTACTACACGAGATGGTGGAGGATCATACGTGTTATGCTTGGGCACCAGTATACCTGGTGCAGTTATACAGAGAGCTGTGGGGCTACCGCCGGATGAGGTGATTCGGGATTTGTTCTACATTCTTGTTACATTGTTGGGCATATGAGTATATCATATGCATTCGACTAGTAGGGCTGCCCCAGCAACCAGGGCCACAGGTGATCTATAGATATGGCTTTCAGAGGTAGTTGGGGGTCGTGGCCCAGCCACGAGTAGTTCTTTCCGGACGGGATGTAGCATATTACCGGCATGTATTAGAGGGTGTGACTGCCTTGGATATTATATGGAGGCCTTACAGAGGTCATCAGCCCCACGGAGGAGCCCGATCACAGTTGCGGTGGATCTAGTATACATTCTGGATAGCGGGATGGAGGCCAGGAGAGCATGAGCGAATACCCCTGGAGAGGATACGATGGCAGATGGGGCTATGACAGGATGAGCCACCTCCCTTCCCTCAGTACCGGAGGGATGATGTAGAGGCCCCACTGCCTGTACCACTGCCCATGGACCCAAATTGGGTATTCGAGAGGCCAGCAGATGATACTGTAGATGACGTCGGCTGCACAAGAGCATTTTTGGTATGGTGGGCAGGGGAGAGAGCCGCGAGGAGAGCACAGCCCGCATAGCCAGACTTAGCGGCTGTTAGAGCAGAGAGGGACCAGCTCAGGGGACAGGTACAATTATTACAAGGGTAGCTTGCTACTGCACAGGCACAGATAGGTGTCCTATAGGGGCAGTTAGCCCAGGCGCAGGTACAGGCACAGGCACAGGCACCACCAGCGGCACCACCACAGGCACCACCAGCGACACCGGCATAGCCACAGGTATAGGTACCGCCACCAGCGCCACCACAGGCACAGGTAATACCACCGGTACAGGGGCCATTATTATTAGGAGTCGGGGGACTAGCCCCAGCAGCTATGGTGGCATGGGCCCGTTATATGGAGGCAAGAGTGGAGGCCCGGTACTATCAGGATGTCCTTGATGGTACTGGGGCTGACTATCAGCCGTATGTGGCGCATAGAGCGAAGACCTCGCGAAGTCAGAGATCCCAGGGTGGTCCAGTTATAGCCGGTGGGTCGGTGACAGGGAGGAGGTGGAGCCAGGGCCAGGACCCGCAGGGAGAGGTGCCGAGGGCAGTGGGGAGAGTTGAGACATCCCTGGGTCAGAGAGAGATGTTTTGTTTGTATATTGGATATTAGATAGAGGCACCGGTCTACGAACTGGTTATGTATAGAGAGGCCTGCGTGCCCACATATGATTCTTTCATTCATTTATTCATCCTGTTGTATATACCGGCCTGCAAGCCGAGTACAGGTTGTATAGTTGATACCGGTCTACGAGCTGAGTATATTTTTGATATGAGAGACCTGCCTATGAGCCGAGTCGATATTTTGACAGTTATGGCGGCCTGCGTGCCGGCTTTGTATTATCTTGAGATCATAGAGGCCCCTATGCAGGGTAAGTTGTATATTTGAAACCTTTGATATATATATATATATATGAGGATTTTGACCCACATGGTGCATATGAAATGTTTTATGTGTTTTGTTGATGGGTTGTGAAATTTAATGTATGACGAGTTTGATCCACATGGTTTATATATTGATGGTGTTGATGTCTTTTGTTGATGGCTTTTTGAAATGGAATGTATGTATATATAGACGATGAGTTTAATTCACATGTTGTGTATGCTTATGGGTTTGATGTATATATGATGTCGTATGTATGTTGTCGATGGTTGTTATAATGTAGATCGATGATGTTGCTGAAATTATGAGGATATATATATATATGTGATTTGGATGACAAATATTGATAATGGTGTTGTTATGCAGGAAAAAGAGGCGGGCGCCACAAAAATTTACAAAAAACAAAGAAACAGCTTAGGTTTAAGCAAAAGGGGACACATGACCGATATCGGTTATGTAACCGATGTCGGTAGCTATACGACCGATAACGGTTATGTAACCGATATCGGTTATTTTGAAATTATATTTCCTAAAAATAGAACTGCTTGGTTGGCAACTTAAGTTCTTATTTTTAGCATTCTTATTTTTAGAGTCATGCAACAAGTTAAATACGTGAATGCGACGTTGTTTGACGACTGATACAGGTAATTGCATGAAAGAATTTGAGTGATAAGGAGGAAAGAGACAGGTGAAGTGAGTGTGGGCTGAGATTCAGAAGGAAGAAAGACAAGTTATATTCAAAGAGGGTGGTGAACATGGCCGAGCGAGGAGAAGCATCCAGTAGGCAAGGACGAGGGGGAAGACCAGTTCCACCCCAAGCTGCTGCATCCCGAGAGGTAAACTGTTTGGGTGTAATTTGATTCTTGCATGTTTTGTGTGAATAGGATGAGAGAGAGTAAGTGGGTAAAGATGAGAAAGAAAAGGTGATAGGCAAGGGTTTGGGATGGGGTGAGTGCTATGGGGTAGGTAAGCAGGGTGGTCACGTATGTTTTTAGGTATAGATAGGAGTAAACGGGAAAAATAATTATCGTAGGTGTATGCTTTTAAGCAGGGTGTATATTTTTGACAGTGACCGATATCGTTTAGAGATAACTGGTATCGGTTATATATAACCGATATCGGTTACTGTAGGAGTTTCCAGAATTTGAGAAAAAACCCGTGGAGATTTGTTTTATTGAATAATTATGTGTCGTTTTGATGTATGCAGGCGGAAGCAGGGTTAAGGATGAATGATACTGTGCCAGCATTGTTGTCACGAATCAAAGCGGATGTAACACCAGATGAATGGGCATTGATAAATCGTTTGGGGTTAAGTGGAATCTGCTATTATTCACGAATCGCGCGTAACCATGCTATGTTGCAGGCGTTGATTGAGAGATGGAATCCAGAAAAGAATACCTTCTATCTGCCAACAGGGGAGATTACAGTGACATTAGAAGATGTGTTCCATATTTTGAGACTCCCAATGATAGGAAAAACAATGTATCAAGTGTTGCCTAGCGCGGGGCGGGCAGCGATAACAGCAGTATTTGGTTTAGCTGCACGAGATTTGACACAGCGAGGTTTAACATTTACGTATGGTACAATGTATGCAACACACCCTGAGGAAACAAGGATGGCGTGCTACTAATGATAGCGGTGGGGTACTATCCATTACCAAGGGTGGAGGGTGGAAGATTTCCAAAATCATTGATGAGTGTTATTTGGGAAATGATAGAAATGAGTGTGACTTTCACATGTGCACCCACATATCTGGCGGAGTTATACATGGGTTTATGGGCCTGCAGGTGAAAACACAGGACGACACTGGATTGTTCATACTTATTACATTGTTGGGCCTATGAGCACATTTTTTGTGTGCGTCCAATAGGCCGACCCATCGAGTCGGGAGAGGCAGGAGTGCAGAGGTTGGGATTCAGACGATGGGTCCAGACAGAACAAGAAGCAAGATCCCAGGCCATGATAGATGACATCGAGTATTATAGACAGGTATGGGAGATGGTGATGATTGTGGATATTTGTTGGAGGCCTTACGGGAACTATATGGTGACAGAGAACATAGCTGAGGAGTTAAGGGGTGTGGAGCGATTGAGCTGGATCGCAGGGCACAGGCCGGGTGAGTACGAGAGGATTCCTCTAGATCGTGTGCGGAAACAATTTGGGTTCGTTCAGGATATACCTATGACATATAGACCATACATGAGGATCGACGCCGAGGCAGCATTCTCACCTCCCCGACCTACACCTCCAGAAGGGCCAAAAGAGATAGCAGCCGATCGTAGGGTAATGGATGCGGGAACGATATAGGCCTATAGAGTATGGTGGGTGGTAGAGCTGCGAGGTGCACGTGAGCGCCCTGACATAGCTGTGATTACAGTGGAGAGAGATCGTTTGCAGGATTTAGTTCACCAGCTTCAAACACAAGTGAATGAGACAATGGGATTGTTAGAGGTTTCACAGTTACGAGTGGAGAGACTGGAGGCAAGATTCCTCCACGCAAGAGGACGTATTCGTATGTTACAGGAGATGTTGGCGGATCAGTGGGAGGAACCAATGGTAGTGGCACCTTTATGGATGGAGAGGCCAACTGAGGGGCATCGACGATCACGATCACCACCTAATTCGGGAGGAGGTGCAAGGGTATAAGTGAATTTCATAAGAATATAAGAATAAATAAGGATGCCGACCTGCGAGTCGATGATAGAGAAGGTGTATTTGTTTAACATCTAAAATAAAACTAAATATGTATGTTGTTTTGAGTGATGATAATAATAAGAATGGTTGTGTTTTGGATGTTGTTTTTGTTTGTTTTGAAAAAGGATAAAGATGAATGTTGGCAAATAGAAATACACAAAAACTATTTATATTTACAACACATGATAGGGTATGGTAGGGGATGGTCGAGCTAACCTTGGGAGACCCCATGTCTCCTAAGTGTTGCCTACATAGCCCATTGCACAAAGCAAGGAGGGGCCTCAGACCGATGCATTTCTCCCTTATGACCAGGGAGAGGTGAATTCAGGAAATTTGGTTGTGGTTAGGCAATTTGTCGGTTGGTAAAAATTTGATGTTGGTAGGGTAATGTTGTTGGTGTTGGTAGGGTAATGTTTGTTGGTGTAGGTATAGGTGAAGCGAAAGTTAGCATACCCAATTAGTAGGGAATCGTGTCCTAATTAAGGTCAACACACAATCCTAGAGTCGAGCAAAAGAGGCAAGAGTGTCCTGTAGTTGAGAAGAGCTAAACAAACCACATATTAATGTAGGATGAGCTTGAATCCCTAGGTACCTTGCATAAGTGAGAAGTTGATAGGTGAAAAGAGTTGTATAATCACAATATATCAGATATATGTCACGTCCCTTGAGTTTTTTTGTTTTGACGAATGGTGAGGTGAGGTGGCCGGTATAGTTGGGGTGCAGAGAACTTATTATAAGATGATTATTCTGACGAAAGAGAACCAAACCTAAAGAGACAAGTCCATGAATCAAAAGTGCTTTGAAATACTGCTTTTATTTTTATTTTATTTTTCTGGATATAGACTAATCGATGCAGGAAGTCTACATGGGATATGTATTTTGTTGTTCTTGAGGTCTTCATGAAGCTGATTAATGCGAGAAGCTTCTGATAAAAGGCTGACTATGTATAGCTGTCCTTCAAGGGAGCAGTCTATGTATAATTTTAGAGGTCTAGATGTCCGTCGGGCATAAAGCATCTAGTTTTGTAGGAAGTTTGACTCAAGAAAATCCCATAAGTGTTTAATTAAGAATGTGTCATTTTGATACTTTGAAGTCATGGACTAGACTAAAAAGGGGAAGGCATCTTTAAGGGGAGGTGATAATCAAACCATGTGAGCTTGATTTGATTTTGAGATGTAAGAAACAAAGTGTATGAAGTGGTAAATGAGCTCAAGGGACGAGCGCAAGGTAGATAAGAAGTGATATAACACTGAATTCAAGAGTAGAATGGTCGAAGATGCAAGGCATTAAGGGGCTCAGGCTCAGGTTTACCATTAAGCGAAGCTAAATGATAAGTGTCTGATCCATAAGTGTGAGTGATAATGTAAGGCCCAATCCAATTAGGAGCAAATTTTCCACGTTTGCTCTTTTCTAGTTTGGTTACATGTTGATTCTCTTTGAGGACAAGATCACCAACCTTAAAGGTACGCTCATGAAGTTACTTATCATAAGCACGCTTGATGCGTTTTTGGTAGATTTGAAGGTGGTCAAGAGCCGTAAGACGTCACTCGTCAAGAAGCTCTAATTGGGCTAACCGCTCTTGGCGGAAATCATCATTGGTGAGAATATCCTGAAGAGATATTTTGAGGGAGGGTATTTATATTTCAAGAGGCAAGACAACCTCGGTACCATCTACCAAAGAAAATGGTGTGGCATTAGTGGAGGTACGAATGCTAGTACGATAAGCCCAAAGGGAAAAGGGAATGTGATCATGCCAATTTCTTCCAGAATCATTAACATCTTTCATGAGGATTTTGGTTAGGGTTTTATTAGAAGATTCAGCCTGACCATTGGCCTGTGGATAGTAAGGTGATGAGAAACTAAGTTTGATACCAAAGTTGTCACAAAGGTCTTGTAACAACTTATTTTTGAAAGATTTACCATTATCTGTTATTAGGCGATGAGGAATACCAAAACGACAGATAATGTGATGGTTAATGAATTCGAAGATTTTTTCTTTTTTGGTGGAAATGAGTGGAATGGCCTCCACCCATTTTGTTTAATATTCGGTTGCTGTGATTATCCAACGGTGACTTTGTGAAGAGGGCAGGTGAATCTCACCAATAAGGTCTAAACCCCATTGTGAGAAAGGCCAAAGATCTCGTGCGACCTGTAGCGGATGACAAGGAGTATGTTGAAGGTTGGCATGTTGTTGACACATAACACAACGCTTAACATATTCGTAGCAGTCGTTATTAAGAGTAGGCCAATAATAGCCTAGGCGAAGGATCCGTTTGGCCATGGCAAGGCCGCTAAAATGTCCACCACAAATACCGTCATGGACCTGTTGGATGGTATAGGTGACCTCTGCGCCAGTTAGACATCAAAGGAGGATGCCATCAAAGCCACGTTTATAAAGGAGTACCCCTATGATGACATAACGAGAAACACGTTTTCCGATACTAGTTAGGTCAGGTGGGAGAATAGAGGTTGTAAGGTAGTCAGTAAATTGGTGGTACCAGGTATCCTATGAATTAGCAGACACATTATTTATCATACAAACAACTGGGGCTGAGTAAGATGGGGAAAAGAGTTGTTGGACCAAGACGAATATGTCAGAGTTAGTTGGTGAGGCAGGAATTTGCGAGGCTAAGCAAGCCATAGTATCCGCAAATTTGTTAGTGGAGCGGGGAATGGTCTGGATAGAATAACGAGTAAATGAGGTCAAAAGTGAATCCACGTAATGTTTGTACTTTTGAAGTTCCTCATTTTTACATTGGTAGATGCCCATAACTTGATTGAATACCAATTGAGAGTCGCTGAAAATATTAATAGATTTGACACCTAAGTGTAACGCAACCTGGAGACCCAAAAATAGGGCCTCATATTCCGCTGTATTATTAGTGCAGGGGAAATCGAGTCGGAATGAAAGAGGCATAGGCTCAGTGTCAAGAGGAATGAGAACAACACCATCTCCTCTGCCATGTTGGCATTTGGATCCATCGAAGAAGAGGGTCATTGGATACGACTCTTCCCTGAGTGAAAGAGTGGTGATGAGTTCATCAGGGAAATTAAAATTGGTAAATTGTTCCCCAGGTAAAGGGGCCTTCGCGAGTTGGTCTGCAATAGTTTGTCCTTTGATTAACTTCTGGTGTATAAATTCAAGGTCGAGGTCAGCAACGAGCATAAGCCATCAGGCGATGCGTTGGTTTAGATGAGGTTTGACATACATATAATGGATGGGGTCCGTGTTGGTGATGACAAAAGTTTTGTGATTCAGGAGGTAGTGTCAGAGTTTGGTGGCCACAAATGATAGGGATAGGAATAACTTTTCTACATGTGTATACCTAGTCTCATAATCCACCAAAGTACGACTGATATAATAAACGGCTTGTTCTTGATACTCGGAGTCACGATGTGCGAGCATGGCCCCTACAGTGTGGTCAGTAGTGGAAAGGTAAAGGTAGAAAGGGCGGTCATCCTGAGGTGGGATAAGCACGGGTGGCTGCAAGAGATAGGCTTTGAGAGCCTCAAAGGCTTGGTGGCATTCTTCACTCCATTGAAAGGCCATATCCTTTTTAAGGAGGTGATGGAAAGGTTGACATCGATCCGAGAGTTGGGAGATGAAACGCCAGATAGATTGGAGTTTACCTTGTAAACTACACAATTGTTTGAGGTTTTTGGGTGGGGGCATTTCTAGGATAGCTTTGACTTTAGATGGATCGACCTCAATGCCATGCAAAGAGACGATGAAGCCAAGAAGTTTTCCCGAAAGAACACCAAAGACACATTTCTTTGGTTGAAGCCAGACAGAATATTGTAATAGGCGATCGAAAATAATGGTTAAAACATCGAGATGTTCACTGCGATGTTTAGATTTTCCAAGCAGATCATCGACATAATCTTCAAGAATAATGTGCATAATGTCATGAAAAATGTAATTCATAGCCCGCTGATAGGTCGCACCAGCATTTTTAAGGCCAAACGGCATGACACGATAACAAAAGGTTCCCCAAGGAGTGATGAAGGTAGTTTTATGTTAATCGGCCGGGGCTACCAAAATTTGATTGTATCCCGAAAAGCCATCCATGAGAGAAAGCATCTCATGGCCCGCAGTGAGATCAACAAGTTGATCAATACTTGGGAGGGGGAAGTCATCCTTAGGGCAAGCGAGGTTAAGGTCTCAGAAATCTGTGCATATCCGAAGTCCCCCCATCGCTTTAGTGACAGGTACGATGTTAGAAATCCATTGAGGATAGTCAATAGGAAAGATGAAGGAAACAGAAAGCAGTCATTGAAGCTCTTCTTTGACCAAGAGGGCAATGCATGGATGCATTTTTCTCAGTTTCTGTTTGACTGGTTTGGAATCGGGTTTTAGGGTGATGTTATGGACAGCAATGTCAGGATCAATTCCTGGCATGTCAGCGTAGTACCAAGCGAAAGCTTGGTTGCGGGTATGGAGAAAGGTAGTAAAGGTGACTTGTTTTGATGCGTTAAGGGATTGTCTGATCTTCACAATGTGAGGATCGATGTTAATTTCTATAGTAGACTCATTCAACATGGTTTGAGTTTCAGATGGTAAGGTGCGTTGAATATAGGAGTCATCCGCACCAAGGTAAGTGAGGATGGAGTTGTCATCCTGGCACTCAACAACATTAATTGAAGGTGAATCCTCTTCGATCATGTCTGGATATAGAAAGGGAAGAGAAGACGGGTCCTCATTATCGCGTTGATAAGTGAGAGGACATAGGAAGATAGCATTTATGAAAAAAAAAAATTAGGAGGGATAGATTCAGGATCTATCGACTCTGTGGGTGATGATGGTTTGGTAGGGGTGATGTCATCATCTTCCAGGAGACAACTGACACAAGGTTCCTTCAGTGTAAGTGTTCCAGGAATTCTGAGACCACTACGATCATTGTGCTTGCATGTAGTTACGGGAATGATTGTATGTCGGCCTTGTTCATAAAGACAAAAACCAAAGCCTTTCCAAGCACAGCGAGTCAAGAAGGTGAGGGCGAAACGACGATTTGTCAGGTATTGAAAATCAGATTGGAAAGGAACCACACCAAGAGGAGGTTAAGGGATAATGGAGGATGCGTCGACACCCCCATACGTTAGGTTGGTGCGGCAATGAGGTGGTCCGTAGGGGATTACTTCCCCCACATGACGGTCATAGGTAGGATGTGCATGTAACTGTCCATACTCCTGTGGGGTATGGAAAGAACTAACGTTATATAGGTGATACTCCCCCAGCGTAAGGTGTTGAAGAACATCTACTAAGGGGTCTAAGGTTGGGATGTTAGCTGCGGGAAAGGAAGTGGTATTTGCGACGGCAGTTTCATTGGTTGAAGGTGTAGGTGCGGTTGAAGTGGATGATAGAGGTGTGGTTGGAGTGGATGGTTGGCTTAGATGAATGGGTTTCTTGACTGGTACAAGCACATCATTAGGGTGATATAACATATTACAGGTTTTGAAGGGGGTAGGATCAGCTTTTACAGTGTAGGACTTCCCCTCGTACTCAAATTTTATGCATCTATGTAAGGTGGAGGGAACGCATCCCATAGCCCGGATCCAAGGGCGGCCTAACAACATATTGTATTGGAACTCTCCCTCAAGGACATAGAAGAGTTCGGGTAAAGTGTGTGGCCCTACATGAGTGTTAAGGATCACGGTGCCTAAGGTAGAAGTAATAGCATCATTGAATGACCGCAACATGATGGGGTTGGCACACATGCAACTAGAAGGGATATTCATTTGTTGGAAGGCTTTTGAAGAGATGATGTTTAGGCTAGCACCCCCGTCAATCATAACACGACGTACCCGAATGTCCTAGACGTAAGCTGAGATGAAAAGAGTAGGGTCAGGATCTTCAGCACCAAAGTCGATAATTTCGTCTTCGAAGAAACTGACAGTAGGGGCTTGCTGTACAAAGACAAAAGTGATTGGGGAGATGGGGTGTTTGGTGAGTGAAGCAACATGATTGGGTGTGAGAATGGAGGTAACAGGCAAGGTTTCATTAGGTAAGACCTCTATCCCTTGAAGGATTTCAACGAGAGCTTGTCGATGAGATTCAGAAGTCTGAATGAGCTCATACAGTTTCATTTTTACAGGTGATTGGTGAAGCTGTTTGATCATGGTTCAGTGGGCAACTCCATTAGAGACGGGGTAGGCGGGTCCACAAATAACCACTTTAGGTGGTGGTGCGATCGAGATGGTGGACAGAGAAAGGGAGGCCGCAGGTGTGCTTTCTTTCGCTTTCCCATTGTTTTTCTGCCCTCAAGTAGCAACACTAATCATATTGATCTCGTGAATACAAGAGGAGGAAGATGGTAGGGATAAGTCATGGTCTTCGAGAGGTGGGGCTGTAATAATGATAGATCTTGGTGAGGCAGGGACAGGTGGTATATGAGAGGGAATTGAAGCTAAAGGTCTCTCTCTTCGTAAGTTTTCTTTCTTAAATTTTTTATCTGAGAGAGGTGACTGACGAAGTATGGCTTTCAACGCTTTGCATCCCTCTACGTCATGTCCTGGTGTGCGGTGGTAAGCATAGATTTTAGACTCATCATAACCTATAGGTCAAGGTTTAGATGGATCATAAGGTCTAAGTGAGGGTAGGGAAATGGTCGCATTCTCCACTTACATAGCAAGGATTTTGGTGTAAGACCCTTTGAGTGGGTCAAAGTCAGAGGAAGATGAGGCTATTGACGGGGTAGATTCTGGTGATGACATGGTATGGTTGGTTTGTATGGGTGGTGGTTTAGCCAAGGAGTTTTGATAATAGGTTTTAACTAAACGTGGCTTCTTTGGCGTAGAAGCTATGTTTAGCTGGTTAGATGATGAGGCCACAATTGATGTGGTATCAGAAAACAACCACGGAGAAATAGGAGTGACAGCAAATAAATCTTTTGATGATGGAATTTGTTTAGAGTTGATAGGTGGACAGGATACACGGGGTGACAGTGTTGATATACCCTTGGATCTCTGTATGGGTGCAGAAGGCGTAGGTCGTTTGAAAGAAAACGTAGGAGGTATGATATATTGATGCAAGGTGGAGGGATGAGGTCCCAATATGGAAGGTATGTGTGACGACGATGGTTTTAGTCGCGATAGAGACATAGGTTGAGGAGATTGAGTCTGTCTCCTAAGTGGATGGATGGCTTTATTTTTAGATAAATCAAGCCGCTTAGGTGGGTGTGTTAGACTGGGTATTGGTGAGGTCCCAAGTGTAGGGGAAGATTGGGTTAGGTTAATAGAGGTGGATGAGGTATTTGGTAGAGATGAGGGGGGTGAAGATGAGGACATAGGCATTTTAAGCTTCTGTAAACACTTCGGGTATATGGTAGAGGCATCTGGGTCGGTCATCTGCATTTGAGTAGAATATGGCGTACTCAACGTTCTCATAGGACTCGTCTATCTTCTGAGGGATGAAAATCCTCACATGTGAATAGGAACTTTCGTATGGAAGAAAGGTGGGTTGTGATTCCGATCCACTGTGGGTGTGATACAGGGGGTAGATGAGGCACTGTATCAATGGGCGTTAAGAGGTCAACCGGTCGCTGAAAAGATTTAGGCAATGAAGAACTAATAGGTAGGAGGGCATGTTTGAGAGGATCCGTCATGTTTAAAGAATGTGGTAATGTCGGTTTAAGAGGTTTCTCATCTATGGATGACAAGAGAAGTGGCGAGCCTTCCTCTTATACAACAAGAATGGTAGAAGGAGACGTTTGGGAAATAGATAAATTAGATAACATCCACTCACAGTCTTGTAAGGATGTGGTGTAAGAAGGATCATTTGTGAGAAGAGAACTCTGGGTGGTTAATTCCTTGATGGGTAAAGGAACGACAAGGATTTCAGTTTGTCTTGATGGTGAGGAAGGGGGTTCGGGTTCCTGCGTTAGTGAAGAGGCTTGATTCAGAATTTGTTCGATAGAGGTTTTTGGTTGGGAGTCAAAGACTGCATGGATCTCATGAACACTCTCCTCGGCTAAGATATCTTGGTTTATGTTACTGTTAGAAGAGTGATTTGGGAATGGTTTGTTGAATATTTTCAAATTTTGGTTAGAAGGGGCGTTAGGATTATCGAGGGCTATATCCCCTGCATCAACCATTTCCTGCACTATGTTTTTCAACATCTTGCAGTTTTCATGACTGTGTCCCTTCACGCGGTGGAAGTTACAGAAGTCATTTTCTTTGTACCAAGAAGGTATGGTGCGAGTGGAATCAAACCTGAAGTGAGGTTTAACAGGAGGTAAGGTAATGGCTCCTGCTTTAAGCAATTTTTTCAATATCACACCATAAGTTTCTCCCAAGGGGGTGTAATTGATGGGCTCAACTTTATACTTATAGGTGGTTTTTGGCGGGGTATTAGACGGTGGTTGGGATTTGACCATCACCGCATGCACAGCTCCTTTTGATTTCGAAGCAGTCGATGGGTGAGGATTGGTGGTGTTAGGTTTGTTGGTGGAATCTTGGGTTTGGAAATTGGGGTTTTTTTTACGCAACCACAATTTCTCTTCCTCTAAGGCTCAAATCTCTAGTTTTCGAGCCATAGTAAAGGCCTCGTCAAATGTGCGGAAAGTTTGAATTTGGAGGGTAGGAGAGATGTGCTTAGCGCAGGCCCGCGTAAAAAGTTTGATAAGTTCAGCTTGAGGCAAGGCATAGGTAAGTTGGTTGATAAGGCCCCGCCATCGTCCAATGAAATCTGTGATAGATTCGTCTTCAAATTGTCGGATGGCATAGAGGTCGGTGATAGATACTTTCTTGGCAATGTTAATGGAGAAATGATCCAAGAAAGATTGGGCTAGTTGGTTAAAAGAGAAGATTGAGTGTTGGGTTAAAGCACTGTACCACTCCAAGGCGGGTCCTGATAAGGACATGGGAAAAGTGCGGAGTAGTAAGGCATCGTTGTGAGTAATTAGATAGCAGGCATGTCTAAATGAGTGCAAGTGTTGTTGAGGATCCTCCTTACTATTAAAACGGGTAAATTTTGGTAATTCCCATTGAGGAGGATATGAATGAAGGGGGACAGACGGGTGGATAGGCTCCCAAAAAACTTGCTTGTATGTTAGAGCACTACGGATTCCTGAAACAGAAGCCTCCAGATTTTGCATTTTGTCCATCATTTGTTTAATTAAATCAATAGTTGGATGATATGATGGTGTGGTTGTGGTAAACGGAGGCAGATTGGGCCAAGGGCCACCACTAGACAATGGTGGGGTTAAATGTTGATAAGGTATGGAGGATGAATGTGTTGAGGCGACCGAATAGGGATGTCCTATATAAGACGTTGAGGTTATCGGATACGTGTGTGGGAATGAAAATGTGGGTGGAGCTTGAGAAGGAAATCTCATGTGGATAGGTGGCAGAGAGCAAGTCATGAACGGAACAGTCTACAAGAGAGACGAGGTAGGAGCAGTCGGTGGTAATGACATGTGGGGCCCAAGATTAACCAAAGGAAAGCCAATCTGTGTCGTATGAACCCCTGAAGCCGCTGGATTGGGATACGGGGCTAAGGATGCAGAAAGCAAAGTAGAGTTATCAGGCGGAGAAGGAGCTAAATGAGCAGCTATACTGATAGGCATGCCAACAAGGAGTT
Source organism: Taxus chinensis (assembly GCA_019776745.2). Taxonomy (NCBI): domain Eukaryota; kingdom Viridiplantae; phylum Streptophyta; class Pinopsida; order Cupressales; family Taxaceae; genus Taxus; species Taxus chinensis. The sequence goes on along the minus strand of CM034151.1, from coordinate 6,295,919 downwards.
GACCATCGGGTGTATGGTCAAGGGCATGAGAAAAATAGTATTGTACAGTGCTAGGATTAGCATCCAAAAATTTTGCAAATTCTTTATCTCCTACAGGAATTTTAGGAACCTCACTGGTATCCGTAGGGTTTCCCACAGTATGGGCAGGAGGTGATTCAAGCAAAGGCATGGAGCAGGCATGTGAAACCATGGCTGCAGCTTGTTTCCGAGTGATAACAACCATGGATAGGGGTACACAGCAGGATGCAATCTATCAGGAACAGAAGCAGCAACAAAATGTTGGAATTGGAAGGTTGCTGGTTTCGGAAACTTTGAAAGAAAATAACCGATATCGGTCAGGTAACCAATGTCGGTCAGCTATAGCCGGCGTCGGTAAGCTAACTGATGTCGGTATAATAGAACTGGTGTAAGAAGTAGTAGGAAGTTTTTGATTTGGTGTTAACAGTGATTAGTATGCCTACCAAACTGTTCTGTAGTGATCACAGAAAATAGTGTATGACAGAGAAACAAAACTGAAAACAAGCAAGCATGCACAAACAAATTAACAGACTAACCCTAGGGTTAATTTTAATCAATTTGGGCTTATGCCTTTAAACGCAGAATGATGTCAATCCTAAACAAAAGACTTAGGGGAAATGTCAAGTTTGTTTTGGCTTATAAGGTTACCTCAATCGGGCGGAGGAATACCACAGAAAAGGGGGGATGTTTTGAGCTGTTGTGTTAATTATGAAGTGATTCGGTATGTGTTGTGTAGTGAAAGTAAGATTAATTTCCCTGTCAATACCGTGGAATCACCCCCACGTGTACGACCTGTTACTTAGTCTACGTTCACTAGAATTGAAAACAACAAGCAAGAATGTAATGCACGTGTTTTAAACCCAAATCGAAAATGATATTCGATGAAGCAAATAAGATGACTTTCCCTAATGCAAAACTAGGAAAACAAGACAAATTCTTTTACTAAATATAACAAAATACCGTGTGAAATTTTTAGAAGAAGAATCCAACAAGTATGCTCCCTATATGAAAGCAAGCAAGAGAAACAGAAACCTGAAATGGGTCCCACCGAGCGTGCCAAAATGTTTCGCACGGAATGTTTCAGCAGTGTGGAATAGATTTGCTTCTATCCTTTCATTCCTTTGAGAAACATATAAGGGTTAGGGCTAGGAGGAATACCTGTTGAATGTCGAGAGGGTGTGCACGTACCGTAGAGAAATATCAGATCAACTACGAAGAAATCCTTTTTGTCTGGGAAGGACTACCTGCAAGTAAGAATACAAGACCACCAGATTTTAATTAGACAATAAATGAGGGAACTGCCTTGGGCCCAGGAAATATAAAACTTCCTTTCGAAGGTGGTCAATTCCCCTGCTAATATGAATTAACACAAATTCTTACAAATAAGCTATTGTCCAATTACAATTTGTTTACCTTGTTAGAACAATAGAGAAAGGGCTGGTCTTGGTTTAGAATGACGGTGACCGATGCCGGTCACTGTAACCGGTGCCGATTGTTGGTAACCGATATCGGTAGGGGCAATGTTTTAGGGGCTTTTGGTGAAGGTTGGTTATAAGGTGGTTGTGTTGTTTTATAAGGCTGATAAATGGGTGGTGTTAGGTAATGGGGTGATGAGAAGGACTCAGAGAATATGGGGGGTGTTCTTGGGGTAACGTAAGGGTGAGGGAATGATAGTTAGATGTAGTGTGTTGCTGGTAGTAGATCTAGGAATAGACTTATGATGGCTGTGATTCAGAAGTTCAAGAAATGTTATTAAAAGGACATACAAGATATTACTTACTGATTATTGATGAGGATGCAAGTCCAAGAACTGTGATGACGACGGCAGAACTTAGGTAGGATGACCTGACAATCAGGAGATGAGCTATCTTCCCTCCCAATGAACAGATGAGTGTCACAAGGCTCTGGTTACTCAGTTGTAGTTTTTGGGCTTGATGTCCTTCTCTGCAAACTCTTCTTGTTTCTTTCACTTGTCTCTGTTCATCCAAGTAAATTCTGGATCCTTCCAATGATTTCTGATTTGGATCCACCAAAATCCAACCCCTTGTTTTTGGTTGGGAGTGGTCATTTACAGGGAACCGATGGCGGTCGAGTAGGAACCGGTATCAGTCAGGTCAAAGCGGGCTATTTTTAGTAAAATAGCCAGCTTTCCCTCCTTTTCTCCCGAGGGATTATTTGCGGGCTTGGTCAAGTCATTATGAGGTTGGTTTTAGGTGCGAGTGAGGAGTAATTAGTCATGGGTGTGGATGTGGACCAAGTTATAGGTCTTAATTAGGTTAGTTTAGGGTTAAGACTAGGTCATGATGAGGTGGCAGGTATGGCGATGTGGATTTATTAATTATAAGGTAATTAATAAATAATTGTGTAAGGTTTAGGTGATGAGGTTAGGTTGCGAAATGAGATGCGGGGCACAGGGGGTCGTAAGACACAAATTTGGTGTCTACAGGTGGTTCATCTGACCGATACCGGTCAAGGCCTAACCGACCAAGGTTACTATGTATTTCTGAAGGTGTTTCTTTAAAACCAGAGAGTTCATTTTCATCAATAAACTTCTCAATTTTCTCATCCTTGGGTACCAAAACTTGATCCCTATACATTCTCTTTTCATTCCATTCAACATCACGACTCCTAACAATTTTATAATTATCTAAATCCCAAAATCAAAAATTGAAATCACTAGATCCATAACCAATGAAAGTGCTCCTCTTTGATTTTGCATCCAACTTTTTTCTATTTTCTCTATCAACATGCACAAAATCTTATGAACCAAAAACTTTAAGAAAAGTAAGATCTACCTCTTTTCCGGTCCATGTTTCCTCTAGTATTCCTCCATCTAGTGAATTTGAAGGGCCATGGTTAAACAAATAAACCACTGTATCAACTACTTTTTCCCAAAACATCAAGGGCAATCCAGAATGTATCCTCATACTTCTAGCACGTTCCATGATTGTCATGTTCATTCTCTCTGCAACACCATTCTCATGTGGTGTTCTTGGAACCATTCTTTCTCTACGTATCCCATTCATTGAACAATAATCATTGAAAGCCTTGCTACATTATTCACCACCATTGTCAGATTTAAAGAACTTTAACTTAGAATTTGATTCATTCTCAACAAGGGCTTTCCATCTTTTAAAATTTTCAAAAACATCAGATTTTTGTTTAACTAGGGTATGTGTTGGATAGGTGACTTAATTAAGTAGACTAGATAGAAGGTGTTGATTACCGAAGGGTCGTTAATTAGGGTATGTGTTGGATAGGTGACTTAATTAATTAGCGTAATGTAATTAATTAATGAAAATGGAAGAGAAGATGAGCTCTATCGACAATATGTCATCAATTTGTGAGAAAGAAGATAATTAGCACAATTTAAGTCTTTAAATTACTCGGACGTAATTATAGGTGTCTACATTTGCCCCTCTTTGGGGTGGCGTAAGTGATGCCACTTCAAAGATAGTAGATGGAAGAAAATTTTGAAGGGATAGAAGAAAAATTAGTAGGAGAGAGAGATGACCCCTTCGAGTGTTGATGGGGTGATGAAAGAAGTCGATCGACAATCGAAAAAGATGTGAGAGAGGCAGAAGAATGGGGAAGGGGCTAGATGACCCTATGAGAGGGAAGATTTGGGGTGAAAGGAAAGTGATGTAGAAGAAATACGAAGGAAGGGAGAGAAGAGCTTATCCTCTAGCCACTGTTGATTGGAACAATTTGGATGTCATCATATTGCCATAAGAGCTATGTCATCAGTCCTTATGAAAAATATAAGAATACGACAAAAATAGAATGACATGAAAATCCATACTACGAACAATTGTCCATTGCTAAAAATACTAACTCCATGCAACATACAAAATGTAATGCAATACGAGAAAGTGAAAGATGCCTAACTCCATGCAACATACAAAATGTAATGCAATACGAGAAAGTGAAAGATGCCTAACTCTGTACAACATACAAAATGTAATGCAATATGAGAAATTAAACAAGCTAAACTAACATAGAAACATAATGCAATGTTTTTACTATCAAGCTTCAGTTACGACTTGTGTGAATTAATGACAAGGGTTGATGATGGTGCCCCAAGCAAGGATACATGTGAGGGGAGTAACGAAGGACACTTGGGTTTGATGGAAAAGTAATGTGCACTATGAAATAGTACCAGGAAACTCGTCGTGCCCTAGAGTACAGACGAAGTAAGCAACCTAGCTTTTGTTGATGGAGGTAGATCAAGATGATCCACAAGTCTCACACATGAACAAGTGAGAACCAAAGAGTGATGTTTTATAGGATGATTTTCAATTTTTAGAAGTTTTCTGAAACATATTTGAATGTTTTTGATGATTTTCTAACATATTTGAATGTTTTGGTTGATTTTTAAAGCTTTATGAAACTATGTATAGGAAGACGAGGAAGTGTGGATGCCCCCAATGATAGATGGGATGTACAAGGGCATAAGGCCACGTGTGTGTGAGAAAGACAAAGATGCTAAAATGCTCCAGTGATTAGGTGGGAATATTCAAAGGCAAACTCTTCATAGGTAAAAACGGGACCTAAGGCCATTATGGATAGGTTCAACATGATGGTGAATGTAAACCAATGAATTGCTAGGAAGAAGCAAGGATGCCCCCAACATATGTTGGCCTAAAAACACATGATAGAAAGGAAGGAGAAGATTGTTTTTGTGGGAGGGGACAAAGGTTCCCAAAAACATGGCAAAAAAGTAATCTTATACACATGGATGTTCTGAACGAAGTAGAAGAATGATGTGAATGATATGAATTTAGCTTAGAATCCTCACGATGAAGAAGTGATTAGCCAAAGGCATAAATCGTGAGACAGGATATGGACTAGAGTAAGAGTTTGAACAAGGTCCAAAAAAGAAACTTGGTAACATACTAATCTTGTTTACTCATAGAGATCCAGTGTTTGCACTTGGAGTTTATTACCTCTTGAAGTGAAGATTTAATAGACAACAAATGAAGAGATCCTATCCAATGTGTAGGAATGATTTATTGTGAAAGGTGATTTTGTGAATGGATGGTGAAAGGATAACCGTACATTGCTCCGCTGCCAGCCAGGTGTTCATAACCATGACAGAGATGTATTTGATTCTAATCACAACATTTCTCTACTACTAGTCAGGTGTCCATAACCCTGATAGAGATTATTGGAAATACCCCAAGAGAGAGTAATGTATCAATTTTCTTTTGCTTTGTAGCTTTTCACTTTTGAATTTTGATTGATTTTGATTCTTTTTCTTTTTGAAAACTTATTTCAGCTATCTTGTTTGATAAGGGGTTAAGAACCACTGATGGCTTAATGGAAGGAGGTGGAAGTGCTTATGTTGACGACATTAGTTAGTGTCAAAAATATGTCCAAAAGTTCTTCGCAACAATTTTATTAGATGTTGAATCTGATAGGATCTATAAGAGGTCAGTTGTTCTTTAATTTACCAAGGTGATAAAAGACCAGGGGCAAACGGATACCATAGAGATAAATGTCATAACATGCATGGAATAAGCTAGCAAAAATATCACCAAAGGGATGAAAATGGTAGGAAGACTTGCAGAAGAATAAAAAGGAAGGGAAGAAAGAAATGTCCATGTGTACAGAACACCTGATTGTAATGTTTGCTCTTTATACCTCTGATTTTTGTTGTGTTTTCACAATGTTTTTTGTATTTATGAATTGTTTTTCATTTTTAGATTTTTGATAGTTTTTGGAAAGGTGGGACCAACAAAGTTAGTTTGCATGATAAGATCCAACAACAATGTTTGCGACTTCCTTGATAAGGGAGACTAGGTGCGTTTGTTCATCAAGAGTGATATTATCCCCGATCTCGATGATCGAGGTGAGTTTACACTCAATAAATGACTGTGATTTGTTCTAAAACATGGATTTTGTATGTGGGAGATTCAATTCCTTATCGAGTGGTTTATGCACTTTGCGCCATACTTGATGGTTACGTTGATGTGCATCCTTGAATCGCGCTTGATTTACAACTTTGAGATTGTTCAAGTTGTTGAGGGATTTTGAGCTCTTGGAAGTTTTGACCTAAGCTTGATAATGAACATATTTGGGTTTTTTATAAGCTGACTTGTGAATTTTCTGACCTCAAGAAGGAGAAGAAAGTGAACGTTTACGATTGATGATAGGAATGAGAGAAATTATGGTGGGCTTTCCCCGGTCATTGGAATAAGGATGATGTGATTGATGAAAAGGATACGGTCCAAAGATTGAAGAAGATGGGCTACTGGGAGGTGAGCCATAGATATAAGATGAAGGGCTACTAGGATGTGGCCCAAGAATAGAAGAAGAAGGGCTACTAGGATGTGACCCATAGATAGAAGACAAAGGGCTACTAGGATGTGGCCCAAGAATAGAAGAAGAAGGGCTACTAGGATGTGGCCCAAGAATAGAAGATGATGGACTACCCGGGGGTGATCCATACATAAAAGATAAGAGGCTAGTTGGACGTGCCTCAAGAATAGAAGATAGTGGACTACTCAAAAATATCCCACAAATAGAAGAGGGAGGGCTACTACAAGGTGACCCACACCTAGATGAAGATGAAGGGCTACTTGGCACTGACCCCATAAGAGATTGTGATTGAGAAATTATGATAGATGAAGAGTTATTGGGTGATGAGAAGATAGGCCATGGATCAATGCAAGACCAAGGAGTTTCATCACATAATAAAGTATGTGAAGATGGAAGAATAAGAGGAGGGTCAAGTTGCATGACCTAAGGCTCTTCCTCCATTTCTTGATAAAAGGAATCAACCTTTTCCTCATAATATGCAGACGCATCAAATTCTAAAGAGAATCCTTTCTCATAATTTGCTAAAGGAATATCTTCATACGCCCCTATAAATACCCTGATTGTTTCTTCATTCTGAAAGAGATCAATCTATATGAGTTTTTGATCAACCACTGGGTGTTGATTGGAAGAAAGAGATCCAATTAGTGTGGGAGACTTAGAAGATGCTTGATGATGATTGATAGAAGAAGATGTTGTAGGGGATGAAGAAGATGTGTATCTATATGTCTCAGGAGTAGAAGAAGGTGGTGTGGACCTACCTATACCATGGTATGTCATATGTAAAATAGTAGGATTAATTCAAAATTTTGTAGATTGTGACGCATGGTTCAATTTAGAAATTTGTCTCGAAGGACTTTGATTCAAACAAATCTTCAAAGGAGGAAGACTTATTGGGGGTGATTGATGAAGAAGGTCCTACAAAGAAGGGGAGGACCATGATTCAAAAATCGCATTGGATGAATAATAACAAGGGTCCTGTAAAGAAAGGGAGGATCGTGATTCAAGAATTGTATTAGATTTTTTATTGGATGGATTTGGAGCCACGCGTATCTTCAAAGGAAGAAGACGTCATTGAAGTGATTGATAAAAGGGGTCCTACGAAGAGATGGAGGACCGCTACATAGGATTCACATTAGATGAAGGATGAAGATGATTTATGGTGACACAAATCTTTAGAGGAGGAGAACATTGTTTAGATGACTGATAATAGAGGTCCTACGAAGAAGGGGAGGACCGTGACTTAGGAGTCAAATTGGATGAATCTGAATAGTAGTTTGGATCCAAATCATTAGAAGAATCAGAAGAAATGTTTGGATTAGAATCCTCATAAGAAGAGGAAATGTTTGGATTAGAATTAGAAGAAGAGTGGGGGGAACTAATAATAATTTGGATCAGAAGTGTCCAAATCATACCACTGACTATGAGATGAAGGTGGGGAACGAGTTACCTGTATGGGCTCTCTAGCACAAAGAACCAAACAAGGTTTAGTTGTAATGGGAATCTTTTGATTTGAATTGCTAAACCTAGGTTCTATATTTTTGTAAGTATGGGGAACCACACAATAATCAATCATTTTGGCACTGTTTTAAGCACAAATGTCTAGATCTAGATAGTGTGATGGAACTCCTTCAAAGGGAAGGAAGTGACATGTCGATTTGGGTAGCATAAGGATAACCAGCTAGACATTTCGTAAGTATTGATATGCATGCGTGATTTTCCAAAGAAGATCTAAGGAAAATAGACATCATAATGACACAATATTGATGAGATTGAGAGGGATTGTCCTAGAAAATAAGTTTTCTGAATGAATAATCAAAAGGAACAATCATGCAAGTGTGAAACACAAATCCAATCAACAAGGAAATACACCATATGAAAATGCGTGTGCAAAGTGATAGTTTGATACAAAGGTGATTGACGCAATGTCAATATTTACGTCAAGCTCAAAATGAACAAGGTGTAAATTTTAACAAAGGGTAGATGCAACTCCCAATCAAAGGATACTGCGACAAGCTCAACAACCAACAATGCCTAAATGTTCTAGGGTGAGGTTTACAAATGTAAGCTACATAACCACACCAGTCGAACACATCTATCAAGATTTGTAGAGAAGTGAGATATTAGTGTCAAAGTGGTATCAAAACGACGTAAACAAAATAAGTGACAACCTTCAAGATTTGGGACAATGTTTGAAATCAAAATAAGTCAAAGTATACTAAGGATGTGTTTAAACATGGGCAGCATAATGCCACAATACAGACACTTAGATCATGTTTACGAGAAACTTGACATAAGTATCTTAATTATGTCGAGACAATAAAAATGAGGTAACATGTCAAAGGGAGATAAAATGATAAATCATTCCTAACTATGATGATGATCCTGACGTGGGTATAAAGATCACAAAGGCTACCAATGATATAAATACATCTCCACACACTTTAGACGTTTAACTTACCCAGCCGCAAACATGGATGGGTGTAAACAGATAAAAAAGTGGCAGAAACAATTGATTGGTAACACAGAGGTAGTCACCCTTCTTTTGATCAACAAAGTGTTAAAAGAGTGTGAAGAAAGTAAATCAAAAATGGGGTGAAAATGTTGGCTTCACTTCAACAAAGTTTCACCTCACCCTAAGGAAAGTAAAAACTAAGTGAAAATAATGTGTCACACGTTTCGCAAAAAAATATGGTTCACAACTCAACACTATTTTAGAATGGTCAAAGTGGGCTCCTGGCCAAAGTATATTATCCTAGGTGGTTCTCTCATCCTAGGTGTTACAAAGTTATCCACAAGCGGGGCGATTTACCCAAAAAGTCACACTAACTAGTTTGGGAGTATCTCGTCTTTTCCCCCTTTAGGTATAATGGGAATTAAATACATCCATCATGTACTTAAAAGGGTCACATAGCGACAACTTGTAACGCTATCCCACAAAAGAATCACTAGTCAGGTAGGTTGTGTAGAGCACTTCCCGTTTTGTCCATAAGGTTCCCTCTTATGTGAAATACTTTGGGGTTCCTGGAACCGCCCCCATTGTTGTAGCTTAAGGTGTTATGCCAAAGGGGTTATGTTCTATTTGAGCGAAGAGGGACGTACCCGTTTTTGAAACCTACAATACAATGTTTTGAATTTGTTGTTCGTGTTATCTTTTTTAATTAGGTGTGGTTTACTCGAACACCATTTGGCAACCTGCAAGACACACATGTATTAGAGGGTTTTGTGTTTTGCTTTTGATGTCCCCTTTCTTTGAAAAGTAATTTTTTTCCTACATACCAAGGTTAGTAATTTTCCAAAACGTCATATAAAGGAGATAAGATGTTGTTTTTGATTTCCCAGATCATCCTAAGACGCAAGGAAAGAGCATACGCAACAAGATATCTCACTCAAATTAGTAATAAATGGAAAAATCCCTAGGTACAATGTGAATATAAGTTCCTTTTAACCAAATTTTAAAGCTAATTAAACCGTTTTGCAAGTATGAAGAAAGTGGTGAAATGTTTTTGATTCCCAAGATCACTTAGAAAGGCGCGAGGGAAGAGCATACGCGTTTCACACCTTCACAAATAAAGATGCAAATGTTTTTAAATTAAATTAGTATAAATAAACTTAATGCAAAGGAAACTTGTAAACCATTTTTTAGAACCCTGCAAGAGTTAGAAAACCAAGAAAATCAAAAATTCTAGAAATCCAATTTTTACACTTTTTTAACAGTTTTTAGTAATTTTCATTTTTGGAGGTCTTTGGGGAATTTTTTGAGTTTTGTGATAGAAGAGAGTATACCTAAGGTATCTAACTTTTGGAAGTTCCCTCACAAATTACACTTCGTTATCTTTCCCACACTTATTTAAACTTCGAAAACGGGTTAACGAGTCAAAAGTTATGATCAAAATAAGGAGCACTAAAAAGTTGTAACAAAAAAAACCAGATTAAACAGATATACTTGCGCCCCCTTTTATGCATGTGCACCATCAAAAAGATGTGTGCGCCACTCTGTATGTTTCTGATTTACAATGCACCTGTGCAACCCAAGAGGTGTGTGTGCCACAAAAACAGTGCATGTGCCACTCTGTGGATTTTTTTTTACTTACCAAGCGTCTGCGCTACCAAAGAGGCATGTGCGCCACAAAAACAACGTATGCGCCACTCCTAAAAAATAGACAGAAAGACAGACAGAAAAATTACGTTACCAGAAAAATGTGTCTGCGCCACTAAAACAACACGTGTGTTATGGTTAGGGCGTGTGTGCCGATCTGACAGGTTTCAGAATGTAGTGAAGGTACAGTATGAAACGCGTCTGTGTCTGGGTTAGTGCACCTACGCGCTGGTTAGGGTGTGTGCACCAGGATTATCACGCATGTGCCAAGGGTGGAAAACAGAGTAACAAGTTTTACCAGTGTGCCTGCGCCACCAGAGAGATGTGTGCGCCACGAAAACCACGCCTGCGCCAGACCTGCAACCAAAATACGGCAGCAAACACAAGAAAACTCACAATAACTCAAATTTTGACAAGTTAGCTTAAGAATGGCAATAACCCATTAAAATTATGGCTATGAACATGAGGTTACACATATCAAATTAGCAAAAATTCCAAGAAAAAAGACATTAATTACTACATTTGTATATAAAAAATAAGCCAAAACAATGAAACTTAAACTAAAATGCCATGAGACTAAGTGTCCCACCGAGCGTGCCAAATGTGTACAAGTATTTTTACAATTTTAACCAAATTTAAAGCAAGAAAACTACCACCTAGAAATAGCCTCCTAACCTAGTTAAGAATGAGAAATATGCACCATCATGATGAATAAATGAGCAAGTCCTACCCTTAACATTAATAACTTTTAATTAATCAAAACACAATGTAAATTCATGAACTCTATTCCCCTTAATTTCCTAATTAAACATTTAAAATGGACCTAAATAGTCCAATGGCAATCAAATTATATTTTCTTGCTTTGATCCACCAATGGATGCTTGGGTGTGAGGCTTAGCTCTTCAAGAATGGAGGATGGAGATCTCAAGAATGAAAAAAGGCTATTAGTATGAATCTATGTGCTTACTTTTGTCTCTTGAGAGATTTAGGTGTAGGTGTAGAAGTAGAGGGAGGGTTGTTTATATAGCCCAAAAGATAAAGGATTCAACACATCCTCATGAATGTGGGACTAATGGAGATGTAGAGTTAGTTATGGATAAGGGGGGTTTAGATGGGGTTGAGTTAACTTTAGGAGGGTTTAGTTTAGTCCTTTAGTAGCTCATGTGGATAAAGGGGGTGTATTAATTAATCAAGATGATTACTTAATACATGTACAAGCTTTTATAATCTTTTAGATGGATTTTAGTGTGATTTGGACCATTAGGAGGGAATTAAACCAATTAAATAGTGATTTATTGATTTAATGAGAAGGGAGGCTAATTAATAGACTAGATAGAAGGTGTTGATTAACTAAGGGTCCTTAATTAGGGTATGTGTTGGATAGGTGACTTAATTAATTAGCGTAATGTAATCAATTAATGACAATGGAAGAGAAGATGAGCGCTATTGACAATATGTCGTCGATTTGCGGGAAAGGAGATAATTACCACAATTTAAGTCTTTAAATTGCTTGGGTGTAATCATAGGTGTCTACATCGATACATATTCTGATCTTACCATTTTCTTAAGGACCAGGATGATGTTGGACAACCCAATAGAGTATTACACTGTCTTTATAAACTCTACCTCTAATATTTTTACTACCTCCTCTTTTACTGATCAGGGGATCAATTTTATTGTTAAATGCTCCCTAAACTTTCCTAAACCATGTCAGCATAGTATACCCTTTATAGAGATTTCCTACGACTATAAGAACATGAAAAACGGACACTCAGAGCTCAAGATATGTCTGGTCAAAGTTCGTTCAACAAGAATGTCAACTCTGGTCAACTGGTCAATATTGGACCAATCGCACTGCAACACCTGGCAAAAGGCTTTGGAAAAAATTGAAGGGGTTTTATCCACTGGTCTTTGACAATCATGAAATGGCTGGTTCGATTTTCCAATCGCGGGTCGACATGTGGTCTTATTCGTCATATATCATGTGGGTCAAATTTCATATTACTTTGTAATTATTTGTCACCATTTTTCAAATGCCACGCAAATGTATATGTCAACCGGTATATTAATGTTCATACATTAGTATTAAATCTAATATTCATACATTAGTATTTAACCACCAAACCCAATGCTCATGCTAAGACCACGTGGTGGAAGGAGGTGAAGCAGTTGTAAGGGATGCTAATGTTATGCGTGGAAGCTTCCACGTGAGGAGAAAGAGGTGGGGGGCGGTTATGCTCCAAGTTGTCCTTTGACCACTTTTAAACCTGCATGGTAAAAGGATTTAAAGCCTAAACATTATCTCCCCACAAAATGTGGGATATACCACTTAACCATATCCGTCCACCATGGGATTTATCCCATTTAAAATACATGCAAATCTTTTAAAAATGCATTTAAACATGGGATTAAAACAAAAAGAGGCGGCATAGGAGAAGGAGAAGGATTTGAACCCAAAACCTCTACCCCCAAGAAAGGCACTTTGACCAACTCACCTAGAGGATTGGGTGGATTATAAAATGGGTCGCTTCAACTTATACAAGGGTGGCAGGTCTGTGCAAAGCAGCATAAGGAGGTAGTTTTCAGAAAATGCCATTTTTGAAGGCCCTGCACTCAGAATGGGAACTCGGAGTAAAAAGATGAAATGAAGGAAATTATAAGAAGATTGCAACGATGTAAGATTTGATATTTTTTGTTGAGTTTTAACCTATTTTTGGAAGCTTTGAATGCAGTTTTTAACAGGGATCTACAAGACAGCTAGTTGGAAAACATGAATTTCAATGCACTTTTGGTCCGAAATGTGACTTGGTGTAAACATGAAAAGTGTTCAGAATTCATAGATATGATCTCAGATATATGATTTTTTTTCATAGAATTTTTTTAAATCTCCACTTGTATGTGTTTTTCTTACATATTTTTAGGGAGATCACATTGTGAAAACACTGTAGGAGCCATGGATCATTCTTGGGATAGTTTCTGCTATTTTTCAGAGTTCTTGGGACATTGATCAGCTCATTTGTCAGGTTGTGATTCATTATTGGTTGTTTGTAAGAGTTATTGTACTTAATTTTCAATATTATTAATGGATCGGTTCAATCCGAACCCGGGGACGTAGGAATTTCCGAACCCCGTAAACAATCTTGTTTGTTATCTGAGTGTTTTCAGTTCTGATTATTTATTTGTTACCCAAGTTTTCCACACTTCTATGGATGCATAATAATCAGAATTTAATCAATTTTTGGAGCTTAGAATACTTAAAATTGATTAAGAAAATCATGATCTTTGGAAACTTTTAAAAGTGAAAAAAATACAACACACGTTTTCAGATCAAGTTTGGTATCAGAGAAGTTAGATTGTCCAGATTAACTTCTAATTGTGTTTGGAAATTTGGCTTCAGTTTCAATATTGATTTTAGTCTTCACTGTGTAGACATTTTGGGGCTTGTTAATATTCTTTTGCATTGTGTAGTTTTGGAAGTACAGGTTGCGTTTGCTGGAACCGGGAATCATGGGCAAGTCATCCAAACAAGGAGCAACTGGATGAGCTTGAAGCCATAAACCACCAACTCCAAGAAGAAAAGTCTTTCTTGAGAGATAATTTTTATTCATTGGAAGAGGAAATAATGCAGTTAAAATATGAGCCACAATCCTCTATAACCAAGAAAGAGGAGTATGTCAACAAGATGCTTGAAGAGAGCAAGAAGTTGATGGGCTTTGTTAAAGAGTTGTAGGAAGAAATACAAACCAAGGATGCCCTCTTGGAAAAGCTGCAACAAGGTGAACATAAGAAGGAAATGCCTTCCAAATCAGATGCAGGTACTATGACAGAATGCACTGTAAGTTGTTCACATTTTAATTCTTCCTCTCATTCAGTTTCATATATTCCTTTGGGTTAGTTTGAAAAACACACTGAGGGAATTGGGTCTAAGCTAATGGTTAAGATGGAATTTAATGGAAGGGGCCTTGGTAAAAATGGACAAGGTGATGCTAACCCATTATAGGTAGAGGATCAGCCTCGGTTTGTAGGTTTGGGTTATTCTAGTGGGAAAATGGAAATTGGAGAAAGTTCCAAAGTAGCTGAAGGAAGACAAGCTTCCAATAGAAAAGGATCTATGCCACTAGAATTGTAGGATTCTGCCATCAGGAGGAACAATGAAAGGTGTAAGAAAATAGGAAAAAGAGGTAATCAGATTCCACCTCCTCCCACTTACACTAAAAATAACACTAAGGGAAAATCAAATCTTAAAACTTCTAATACACTCTTTCAGTTGGAACAATATAGCTTTGGTAGGCAGAAATATGCTTTCCCTTGCACATTTTGTGAAGGTACTAATCATTATGTTGCATATTGTTGGAAGAGGAAAAATTTGATTAAGAAGTTAATTCCTTTTGTGAATGATAAGGCAGGTACTAAAGACCAATCTCACCAAGGAAAGGTGAGAAATGGCAAGAATGTTACCTCTCCTAAACAGGGGAATCATTCTCGTAGATAGAGTTCTGAGAATGGTAAAATGGGTAAGACTCCTAAGAACATGGAAGTTAAATTTTTTTCCCATTGTAATAGGAATTTTCATGATGTTAAGTTTTGTTGGTTTGTTCCTAAACAACAAAATTGGAAAGTTGTTAAAAAGAACAATATTGTAAAACCGGCAGTGCTAAAACTAACTAAAACTCATTTTGGTACTGAGAAGGTAAAAAAGCCAAAATGGAAAAACCCAAGTGATTGGTTGGGAATAACACTCCTCAACTTTATATTTGCACTACAGTAAATTGTTGATAGTAGGAAAGCAAATTTTTTTTCAGAGCTATATTTTAGGGATTCCTTTTGATTGATAAGGATTTGCTCTTAAGTTGATATTTAAGCTTTGAAAATGAATGGAAATAGCTGAAGAGAAGATTTGAGTGATAGGTTCATCATACTCATGTTTTGTTTTCTCATATTAGTTAGTATTTCCATTATTGAAAATAGTATGTAGGGATATGCATCAGTAGCATGTCTAAATTTGAAACTTGCAGTTGTAATCAACATAATCACAAAGTGTCAGTTGAACACTAGCTTCTGTTATAGATGGGTGTTATTATCTGAGTTATTATTTGTGATGGTGATAAAATGCTTTGGTAGCTTCATGTCAATTCAGTTTTTGAATATAGCTATTTTTGGGTGTTGATAGTCTATTATATTCTGATAGTGAATACTTGCAGTTGTTACAGTTTTAGATGGGTAGTGGGCACTAGCCTAATTGTGGGCAGTTTAGATGTCTTATATACTGATCTATGTTATGGAATTGTAATTTTTGGTAATCAGCCGTATCACAAAGTGACAGTTGAACAATAGCTTTCCGTAATAGAATGGGTGTTATTATCTGGTCAGATATTTGTGATGGCATTATAGTGGGGTATGACAGTTCACAGTTGTGCGTAGAGTTGACAAGGTTGCAGCATTTCAATTGAACACTAGCTTAATTGGGTGTTATTATCTGATCAGTTATGTGATTAGCTAATCAACTATTTGCATTTTTATTAACCTATAATGTTATTTCAGGTTCTTGTATGTGTCTGTGCAATGCAGGAAGAGATAGCATTATTTGTGGGTTGATACACAACTTTTTGTGGACAAAAAGCCTTCTCAGTAGGGAGGAGTGATCAGGGGATCAATTTTAGTGTTAAATGCTCCCTAAACTTTCCTAAACCATGTCAGTGTAGTAGACCCTTCAAAGATCTTTCTGAAAACTATAAGAACATGAAAAACAGACACTCGGAGCTCAAGATATGTCCGGTCAAAGTTTGGTCAACGAGAAAGTCAACTCTAGTCAACTGGTCAATATTGGACCAATTGCACTGCGACACATGGCAAAAGGCTTTGGCAAAAATTGAAGGGGATTTATCCACTGGTCTTCGATAATCGTGAAATGGTTGGTTTGATTTTCCAATCGTGGGTCGACATGTGGTCTTATTCGTCATATATCATGTGGGTCAAATTTCATATTACTTTGTAATTATTTGTCACCATTTTTCAAATGCCACACAAATGTATATGTCAACCAGTATATTAATGTTCATACATTAGTATTAAACCTAATATTCATTTATTATTTAACCACCAAACCCAATGCTCATGCTAAGACCACGTGGTGGAAGGAGGTGAAGTGGTTGTAGGGGATGCTAATGTTATGCTTGGAAGCTTCCACGTGAGGAGAAAGAGGTGGGCGGCGGTTATGCTCCAAGTTGTCCTTTGACCACTTTTAAACCTGCATGGTAAAAGGCTTTAAAGCATAAACAATCTCCCCAAAAAATTTGGGATATACCACTTAACCATATCTGTCCACCATGGGATTTATCCCATTTAAAATACATGCAAATCTTTTATAAATGCATTTAAACATGGGATTTAAACAAAAACAGGCGGCATAGGAGAAGGAGAAGGGATTTGAGCCTGAAACCTCTACCCCCAAGAAAGGATCTTTGAAAAACTCACCTAGAGGCTTGGGTGGATTATAAAATGGGTCGCTTCAACTTATACAAGGGTGGCAGGTCTGTGCAAAGCAGCATAAGGAGGCAGTTTTCAGAAAATGCCATTTTTGAAGGCCCTGCACTCAGAATGGGAACTCGGAGTAAAAAGATGAAATGAAGGAAATTCTGAGACGATTCCAATGATGTAAGATTTGATATTTTTGTTGAGTTTTAACCTGTTTTTGGAAGCTTTGAATGCAGTTTTTAACAGGGATCTACAAGACAGCTAGTTGGAAAACATGAATTTCAATGCACTTCTGGTCCGAAATGTGACTTGGTGTAAACATGAAAAGTGTTCAAAATTCAGAGATGATCTCAGATATATGATTTTTTTTCATATAATTTTTTTAAATCTCCACTTGTAGGTGTTTTTCTAACATAGTTGCAGGGAGATCACATTGTGAAAACACTGTAGGAGCCACAGATCGTTCTTGGGACAGTTTCTGCTATTTTTCAGAGTTCTTGGGACATTGATCAGCTCATTTGCAGGTTTTGATTCATTATTGGTTTTTTGTAAGAGTTATTGTACTTAATTTTCAATATTATTAATGGATCGGTTCAATCTGAACCCGGGGACGTAGGAATTTCTGAACCCCATAAACAATCTTGTTTGTTATCTGAGTGTTTTCAGTTCTGATTATTTATTTGTTACCCAAGTTTTCCGCACTTCTATGGATGCATAATAATCAGAATTTAATCAATTTTTGGAGCTTAGAATACTTAAAATTGATTAAGAAAATCATGATCTTTGGAAACTTTTAAAAGTGAAAAAAATACAACACACGTTTTCAGATCATTGACCATTAACAATACTTTAGGCTTCATTGGTCTCAATTTATGCTTGATGGGTTTGGCATCAGGTTTGGTTACCAGATTATGAACCACCATGTTAGGTGTAGACACTAAATCATGCACTTGGGTACATTTCTAGGTCCTAATCATATACCACTATTCATACGATTCCTAAGCGAGAAAACTAGTAATTGACATATTTATTTGGCCTCTTTTTCTATCAAACTAGTTTCCTTTTTGGTCTTGCACACCCCAGAACCCATTTTGATCTTTATTGTTTTATCTTTCTTAACTTTGGACACCAGCACCTAGGTGCCCTCATCCCCCCTAGGTGCCCCTGACGTCTTTCTATCTTATTTTCCTCTTTTGGGCCTCTTTTATCTTTTGAGCATCTTGTTTTCTTATGGGTCAGATGATGAGTGCATAAATTAACTTATTTTATCATCCACGTGACTATTTATTTTCTCCTAAATGTGTTAATTAATGCACGGGGAATGTTTTATGTAGTTGTATCCTAAGTAAGGTTGATGCATTTCTCTTTTTCTTATCTCATGTGAACTAATGACTGTAGGAATCCCACTAACTACTTTTGTGAGTAATGTGATGATGTGTGTAGGTTGATAAAGCACATTATTTGCCAATTTTGAGGAAGTAACAGTCAAGAAGACCGAGTCTCTCACCACCATGTCATTCTAGAGGATTTCCTCATAGCAACCTACAAACAAGGATCCTATTTTTAGTTATATTACAGGATGTCGTTGAGCTTTAATGAGGTTGTTATGCAGTTAAATTCATTTCCTATCATTGTTGCATGATCTATAACTAATTATGTCTATAAGACATCTTATTGAAACCGTTTCATAGTTAGTATTTGATAGTCTTCAATATAGTTTCATATACCAGTTGATAGTTATTTACATTCTTGTGATGAAACATGTTATGAACTTATTCAAATCAATATAATCTACATGTTGTTTTCAATATCCATTGGTGTTGAAGTACCTCAATCCAGAAAGAGAGCAAGGGTCCACTCACCTGATGATATTTGAGGGTTTATTTTCATGTTTAATCATTATTCCTGATAAGTTTAAGTTCCAACACTTTGATTTGAATGGTTATTTGAATGTAGTCTTATATTTCCTTAATTTAGCATATTTCCTTACTATCATTTCAATTTGTGTGTGTATTTCAATTCATTTAATTAGTTCCTTTGAAAGCATTTTATTACAGCAATGTTGTTTTAGTAGATTAGATGTATTTCCTGAATTATGTCTTTCATTTCAGTAGCTTAAAGTTGTATTTACTTTCATAGAGTAAAAGTGAAACAAAAGTGAAATACCAACTGAAACCCCCAATAAAGAACCATCACAACAACTTCATTGCATACATCCTAGGACATAACCTTGATTTGAGAACAACATTGACAATTAAATATATTGGTTAAATTATTAGAAATAACAACAACCCATCATCAGCCTTTTAGCTTTCAATTATGAAATTCAAACAAGGGAATCATATAAATACAAAGTTATGTGACCATAATAAAGGACCAATCTCTAATCATGTACTATCAAAACCTAAGGTTGCATTCAAAATAATTCTAAGAGCATCAAAGCATCCATCTAGCACTCACTCAAGGGAAAAGGGACTGCATTTTCTACATACACGCATAGGAGGGGAAGTTCATTTTGACATCCACACATATATTTACATTTTTATATTTAGCTATCACTCAATATCAAGTGCATTTTGCACAAGAGATTCCTATGGCATGATTTTACACACACTTCACAAAAACTACATAGAGTCTAAAATGTAGTGTAGCACTCAGTCTTAAGTTCACTCTGTCGAGTGAGCGTCAGGGTCAGTCTGACTCCCCATTTGCATATTTTTATTATTAGGATTTTGTGTGGTTTGGGGTTTTGTAGGATATCTTCTCTCTTTACAGGTTACGATAAAATATAGTTGTAGCCTAGATTTTACCACCAATAGCCCAAGGCACATTGACATATCACTCAGCTTGAACTAAGCACTCACCTGAAGTGCACAATGGTACCAAGTCCCTCTTTTATGATAGCTTATTTAAAGATTTAGCATGATTGAACATATATCTCATAGCCATAATAGATAATAAATTATAATGCAGTTCTTAAACCAAATCTAGTTCTTAACCATATGAAGGAATACTTAAACAAGAATCAAGATTAACTTTACCATACATGAACCAGTAACAGATGTGTCTACAATCATTATCTAGCCACAAAGATCAATTATATTGATTGTTGTAAAACACATAAGTTGTTACATACACAATAAAGTCACCATGAGTCATGCGCAGGTACAAACCAACAACATAACTCTAATACAAAAGTGATGCTAATCATAATCCATGTAAATCAATACATATTCATAGGGGTGGGGACTTTCCCTTCACCGTCTATGCACCTTTCAAAAATAGGCTACATGCTAATAATAGCCATGCACCTTTACATAATAAATATGAGAGCATACAAGCTCGCTAATAATAGATTATCTAATAATACAACTATAGTATAATTTCATTATTAGCTCCAAAACTATGCATGGCGTTTGATCTTATACTCATCCAAAATAGCCTTTACATGGTCTTCAAGCCTTCTACAAAACATGCATTGCACTCTATGTCTATACTTAGCCCCAAATTGTAAAATGGATAAGTCCTTATTCAAACCTTCCTTGGGCGCACCCTATTTTACTATACTTCCATGCACTCATGTGCATCCTGTGTTTGCAAGCCCACCCCTTTTGTGTGTTTTAGGTTTTTGTAGGATATCTTCTCTCTTTGCAGGTTACAAGAGAATACAATGATCATCCAACGACACACAGGTGACCAACAATGAAGGTGAGTGACCATCTTGCAACACAACAAAAATTAGTTTCTGAGGGATTTCACATTCATAGGCATTCAGAAGCAGTATCTAATTCCTAGGCACCCCTGACCTAATCCAGAAGATCCGACAGTTCCAAAATTTATCAGGCATGGTTACGATAGTCTCCTCCTCATGTTTACCAATTTTTCAGTCGAGTATACTTTGGGATCAATTGTGAAATTAGCTAGGTTTTATACTCTCTCACTTGCACCTAGGGTTTCATATTTCTTTAGCTTATTACTTATTTCAGATTTTTACTTCAACATTTCATTTATTTATGTGACTTTGCAATTAGGGTTTTACAAGTTCCATATTTGTTAAATCATTTGGTGAACCTATCTCATTTGAATACTCTTGGATCCTCATTTTTCTTCTTTCATGGCTTCTTAAGCTCCTTAAGTCCCATTGTATAAATTACTTCAAACACACCCATCTTGCAAAAATGATCTTCAACAATTTGTACACTCTATCTTCCTCCCTCTTTATACACCACCTGCTCAAGTCAATGTTATCTTCGATCATCTTTTTGATGACTCTTTTGGTCCTAATTCCAATCACTCTATTTGCAAATTAATTCAAGCTTTACATTATTTATTTTAAGATAAATTTTAGGCTATGGAATCCATGATTACATATCTTAAATCTAAAATCCAACATCTTAAGGACACTTCTCAGGATCACACTAGTTCTTCTTCTCATCATCATTATATGTCTTCTACATGTGCTCATATCAATGAACCCCAAGTCTTACCACTCCCTATGCCTCTAAAGTTTGATCTTAATACTAAGAAAAAAGATATTATTCCACAACTCCTCACTCATCAATTGATCAAGAGGCAATCTACTTATTTCTATCCTCCTTATAGGCTTGCATAATATCAAGGTCATCGATATTGCAATTATCATCGAATCACTGGACATAATGAAAATGATTTTTATGCTCTTAAGCAACAAATTGGCAACATTAAGCATTATGGTCTCATTTCATTTGCTACACAAAATGCTCCTATATGTTCATCTCCAATTGTTACATCTCATTGGGTTCTTAAATATGATTCATCTATGTCTAATGAGCATCATGCCATCACTTCTAATGTTTCTTCTTCCATCACTTAAGCAATACATATGTAATCCACTTAAATTAAGCAATCACCTCTCAAAATCAATCTCACTCCTTCTCCTCTCAAGTCGTCTACGGCATTACCAAGTCAAACTAACAGCCTCTCAAAATCAGTCCACCCTCTTCTCCTATCAAGTCTTCTGAGGTGTCATCAATCACACATAAGCTCCAACCAATCATTTTTGTCAAAGAAACTACTAGTTATATTGATGGCGAAGACACATTTCAAACTCCGCCACCATGACATGGTCCTAATGTTGCTTCTACCTACCATTATGTTGGCTCTCTCTCTTATGATGACATGGATAATTCTCTCCCACAATGGCATGGTATCTCTTCCATCACCACATATATCTCCATCATTGGCACACTTTTGGGCATCGCACTTATTCTCCCCCTTAGCATTATCAGGTGTCTCATATTTCTACTATTACACTTCATGCTTCACATCTAGTTTTTCTCATGCATCTTACACAACTTGATACTCAACCTATATTGTCATTACCCTATGACACACTCTCATGCTAAGGTTCATACTTGACAGTTGAGGGCCTACTACATCTATGCACCTCACATCATACATATGATGCCTTTAACACTCTACACATTTACGACATATCTCTCTAGCATCATATTATCGTACATCACACTACCCAATGACACACTCTAGTTCCATGGTTCATAGTCAACTACTAAGGGTCTAAATCTGAAATGAACCTCATCACATTAAAAATTCTCACACTCTATACTTCATTGATCTATGTTTCTAGTGCACATTTTTCAAACCATTTTCTGATGTACTCTTGTTCTATGGTCCATTTTTTATTGTTGAGGGGTATTTTATAAATAAACATCATCTCATACTCATTTACATCTGCTCAGGGGGCACACTTATCCTATCATTCATTTTTCATAGCATTCCATTCCACTCATAGCATATTGCATATCTTGGTTTCACATACTCTTTCTTTTTTTTTGGGTTGCATGTACACTTTGTTTCATGTGCTAGATAGATACTTTGTATAATATTATCTTTCTATATATATACATGAGCGTTCGCTTTTTCTCTAGTTGTGAATGCATAATTCTTACATATCATTACACGTAACATGAATGCTTGCCATTGTACCTCTTACCAGTCCTACCAAGGCTCCTGGGGGCATCTACTTTCTTACACACTACAGGTACTAGTGTTTTGCTTTATACTACTTCATCTTCTTACTAGCACACTACTCTATCAATGTATACATGTCTTGACATAATTTTTATCTTTCTAACATACTAACGGGTGCTTCATGTGTAACATTTTCTTTATGGGACCCATTTTCCACCATGGTTGTCTGATACTTTACTTTCTTTTGTTTGTCATTGTTTGCCATTTTTGCGGGATTTTCCCTATGTCTTATATGTTAATTACTTATATGTTTTTGGTAACTTCATCCCTAATTATCTTGTGACATTGTGAGAGTTGTCTCATGTTTGAAACCCTCTTTCAAGATGTACATTGTATTCTTTCTTTCTAGATTACACATTGTCTTCTATATGTGTATTTTTCTTGATTTCACTAACACATGTTTTTAGCCACTTTGTTTTCATGCACCTTAGTTTCTACCATGCATTTTCAGTCCTCTCCTTTGGGCTGCATCCTCTTAGAAACATCACATGCACCCCAAACAATGGGGGAATAAATTTGGTGAATCATTCACCCCATACAATAGCTCAAAGCTTCAATATAGGTCTACATAGTACAAGAATAAAACATAGTTATAACATAAGAACAACCCATATTTTGAGTTGGGTCCTTAGTTTAGCATAGATGCCAGTAGCTATATATAGACATGAGCACTTGGGAGCTCCTAACACTTCCTAGGCACCTATGACCAAAACCAGTTACAATCATTTTCTCAAATCAACACAATTTTCAACATTTTGTACAATATAGGTACAATCCTATAGCAATCAAAATGCATTCTACCTTCATTTTCTACTTGGTTCGAACACAAAACAAAGTAGGATTACACCATCTGTAGTAGTGTATAAATTTGGGAAGCAGCTAGTGATGGAGAATAACACTAGACCTTTCTCCCCAAAAATCTTCTGTCATGGTGTTAGATTGCCCAAAAAACTCATAATTGGCATGAGATCACCCAAAAAAACTCACTCTTCTATAGCGGTTCAGGAAACTTTCTATCATTTTCACTCATCATAGATCAGGTGCAAATGTTCCTTTTACTACTTTTTATGTACTTTTATACATTTTTACATACTTGGATCAAATTTCTCACATATACATGACTTTGACTACTCTTTTGCTCTTATTTTACAGGTTCGTCCTTAATACGCAACAAGAAGCATCCCTTCATCAAGTGACAACAACAATAGGTACAAACACAACACAACACATATGTTTCACCCCTAGGGTCACTTCCTCTTCCTTAGATTATATGATTCATTTTTATCACTCCATGATTTTTCTTATCTCCTCGACACGCTTTCTCCATCGATCTACATGGTTATCAGGTACGCATATCTTATCTACTTTATGTTATCGATTATTCACTCAACAACATAAAGTGGGGGAAAATGTAGACACTAAATCATGCACTTGGGTACATTTATAGGTCCTAATCACATACTACTATTCATATGATTCCTAAACAAGAAAACTAGTAATTGACATCTCTCTTTGGTCTTGCATACCCCATAACCCATTCTGGTCTTCATTTTTTTATCTTTCTTGACTCTAGACACTAGAGCCCAGCCAGTATGATAGTGCCTAGGTGCCATCATCCCCTTTGGGTGCCCTTAACCTCTTTGTATCTTACTCGCGTCTTTTGGGCATCTTTTATCTTTTGGGCATCTTTTTTTTTCTTATGGATCAGATTTTTAGTTATCAATTATGAAATTCAAATAAGGTAACCATATAAATACAAAGTTATTTGATCATAAAGGACCAATTTCTAAGCATCTACTATCACCACCTAAGGTTGCATTCAAAGGCATTCTAAGAGCATGAAAGCATCCATCTTGCACTCACTCAAGGGACAAGGGACTGCATTTTTTGTATACACGCCTAGGAGGGGAAGTTCAATTTGACATCCACACATCTATTTACATTTTTATATCTAGTTATCACTCACTATCAAGTGTATATTGCACAAGAGCTTCCTAATGTATGATTTTACACACACTTCATAAGAACTACATGCATTTTGAAATGTAGTGTAGCACTCGGTCATAAGTTCACTCTATCAGGTGACCATCGGGGTCAGTCCAAATCCCCATTTGCATCTTTTTCTTTTTATGATTTGATGTGTTTTGGGTTATTTACATGATATCTTCTCTCTTTGCAGGTTACATGTGAATAAATCAATCATCCAGCGACACACAGGCTACCAAAAATGAAGGTGAGTGACCATCTTGTGACATAACAAAAATTAGTTTTTGAGGTCTTTCATAATCATGAGAGCCCAAAAGTAGTCTTTAGCACCTAGGTGCCCTTGACCTAATCCAGGCGCCCCAGTTTAGGAAGATCCAATAGTTCCATAATTTATCAAGCATGGTTGCGACAATATCCTCCTGTTTACTAGTTTTTCAATCCAGTATACTTTGGGATCAATTGCGAAATCAGCTAAGTCTTCTACCTTCTCACTTATACCTATGTTTTTTATTTCTTTATCTTATTACTTGTGTTAGATCTATACTTCTACGTTTGATTTATTTATGTGAGTCTATAATTAGGGTTCTATAAATTCAATGTTTGTTAAATCACTAGGATCAACTACTATCATATCTTTATAGGTGAATGTGAAATCTTGTTAATGCTCTTTGAGGACCTTAGAATGATCCTCCACTTCCTCCACAAATAGTGAAGAACAAAGCTTTAATATCTTGGGATCTGTTTCCATTTTGATATTGATATCAGTTGTGTTTTCTATCAAATAAGAATTTCCTTCTTCGAACTATGGGGGGAAGGAGGAATTTTGAGAGGTTCATCCTCTATCTCATAGTTTTCAAAGTATTTTGATGGGAAAATAGGATCTATTCTCGCTCTGAAGTAAAATGAGGGATATGAAATGAGAGAAAATCCTTTCTTATGGTGAGTTAGAGGAAGATCATTATACACGTGCAAGAAATCTAGAATTGCCTCATCGTTCTCAACATACTCTATGGTAACAAGCTCACTCTTGTTCTCCATGTAGGGGAGTATGGTTACATTTTTCATTTTTCAAACCCAGGGTTGAGATCTCATGGATACAAAAAACTTGGTCTATGTTAAATTTGTATCTAGGAAAAAGTGGGAAGAAGATGTCATGGAGTCAGCTAGATGGTTACTCTCCCTATGGATGGATTCAATGGAGATAAATTCAAAACTTGTTTTCGTCTCATACACAACAACCTTGTAAAGTTAGAGGTTTTATTATCTGGTTTTGTAAAATTAATAAACTTGATTGACTACAAGTTATGAATCTGCTAGGACTCTAATGTTTTTGACCTCCATCCTCTTGGTTACAATGATTCTAAGAAACAAAGCTTCATACTCTATCCCATTATTGGTGCATTCGAAATCTAGTTTAAATGCAAAGTGAATGATCTTCCCTTTTGGATAATTTAAGATCACCCTTGTAATTACATCATACTGACACTTGGCTCCATCATAATGGACTTTCCAATAGTTATTGGGGAAAATAGAGCCTACGATGTCCTTAGGAGTTTCTTCTTGCATCTCTAACACTTATACCATGCATATATCTATAAGATCATCAACATGGAGAGAGGATAAGTTGAGAATATTGTTAATCCCTTATGGATCAAAATGAAAAGTGATTGGTGAATCATTCTCTAAGAGCTTTATAATTTCCACCATTGTTTTTTATGGACACAGTCTACTATGACAATCTTATTATCACCCCTTTCTACAGTTTCGATTTCTTTTGATTTTTTAACCTCAACTTTTGGAACCAACTTTGTGGTCACAACCAATTCATTTGAAGGGGATGGTTTGTTTAGCTAATTTTTGGGGAACTCAAATTTGGAATGAAATATGGGCTTATTCTTGAGGTTTTCCAAATGTATATCAAAAGGCTTAGGATCTCCCTCAGCAACAAAGACTTTCCCTAAATGAAGGAACCTAATCTCTTGGAACAAGGTGGAATTAATGGCCTTTATATGATGAATCCACAACCTTCACAATAGCATGCTATAATTTTTTCCCTATCCATAATGTAAAATTTGGTTTAAATGGTTTTTGTCCCAAAGGACACATGAAGGATTATGGTTCCAATCGAAGTGGCTTTAAAGTTTTGGTAACCTCATAAATTATTTATGGTATGTTAGCATATGGATTTGCACGCATGCAAATGACATGCAATAGTGTGGGAACGAAGTCCCTCCTCAATGAAGGTGAGGCTGCCTTTATTGAAAATCAAAAATGTATGTGGGGGGTGTTTTGGAACATCAATGGAAAGAAAAGTGAATGATGGAGATGGAATGGAATGAAGGAAAGGAGTGGAAAGGAATGAATAAAAGGAACATGCAAGAGTTAGGTAAAACAAAGCCTAATATTACACAAATAAGAACAACGAATAACTAACACAAATAAAATGGAGTTTGAGTTAGCTAAACAAGAATGAGTAAAGGGAACACACATGAACAAGTAGATAATTAGAGCTTGATCACTGTGAACTAGAACAACAAATTTGCTAGAACAACATCTAATTAATAAATGTTGACAATAAGATTCAAAGACAATATTTGCATGCAAGATTCAAACAATTCTAACATCTAATGAAGTCACATAAGAACATCAAATGCAAGAAGCGGACAGGTATAAGAGACAATGAATGGGACACATGCGCGGACCCCGATTGTTCGATATTTCATTAACTCATGGAAAATGTGACCAAAGCATTCTGTGTGTTTTTCAAAAGAACACAAAGTTTCTTCTTATTGTTGAAGTGACTCTTTGAAACCGCTTCTTCAAAAAAGGGTTGACTTGCAGAAGCTCACAAAACGGGCCTGCTATTTTCTTCTCCTCTCTCCAAGTCACCCTTACAAATGAGCCTTTCCCCATGACTTCGCTTTTATAACCCAAAAAGACTTTGGTTACAAAGTAGTTAGGGCTCTGCTGCTGCCAGTTTTCTCCTACATGTCACCCCCCAGCCGGCTATTCATTAAATAGGGCACTTAAGTGACCTTTCGAATTAGAGATTTTCAATATCAGCAACTTTAGCTCTTCAAAAGGTTGGAGGCCTTAGACTAAAAATAGAAACCACTTAAGTTAAAAATCTCATTTAAGGAAAAAACTAGACATAAATTTCCGCCTTTAAAAGTTCAAATGGGTACATGTGGACCCAACGAAAAAGAAAGCAAAAGAACCATTGACTTAAATGACTTGGACACACACATCGAAAAAGCTAGACATCCTAGTCAATTTTTGTTGTTTTGTCTCGTTTGAATGGGATACTTCGCCACCTAGATCAAAACACCTAGGCCTTCTTTTGTCAGTATAGTCCCTTATCCATTGGGCCAAGACTTAAGTGACCTTCCAACCTATCCTGATCATATACATAAATAAAAGAAATGGAATGAACTCATTCCTAGTCATGCGTAGATCAAAACACCTCCGCAATCCTCCCGATCAGGGAATGAACTCAAGAGAGCCGATCTTGAAACTTGAGCAATTCATCCACCCCTCCGTTTGAGCAATATCCCAGTGTGAGCAAGTTCGTCTTCATTCGTATTCACATTCACAATTACGTAAAATTCTCCACATGCTCTGAATAGCCTTCCATGATGAATTATTCATTTGTCACAAGACTGTAGTCATTACGCCACCTTGGCTTGTAAGAATCCAACTTTTGATCTTTCACCATTGAGAATATCTTCCAAGATCCAAAATTGTAATTCACTTCCTGGATTTATGTATTTTTTCTTTATCACCATCCCGAAGTGTTGGCATTCCGATCCGATCATGATTTTCCAATTCGAGAACGCTCCAACTTTAAGACTAGTCGATGAAGTATTGTGCCCACTACTAACTGAGAGCTGATAGGGAAAGGCTTGAATGATGTGGCCTTGCTTGATGATCCGCACAATTGACTTGTTGTTGGTCTTGGTTTGTTGATGAATAGATCCACCATAATGATCAAGTGAAAAATTGATGTAGACAAGATTCTCCCATTATCAATCTTTGTTGATAACCATAGCTTTTGACTTCGAAGAGACCAATGCCAATAACTATGACTTATACCGCATAATGACTAAGTTAGAGGTTGCTTCCGCTTTGGAGCCGCTAGAGTTGAATTTCCACACTATACGGATTTCATGGTGTATCCATGCAAGTGACGACCAATTCAGAACAAGCGTCAGGAAAATTGTGATTTGCCTTCGATCAATATGCAATCACATAACCGACTTACATTGATGTGTCCCAAGTTGGCATCGATGATGTTATCATACTCAAAATGGAGCATCGGGGTGATTAGAATTCCTTGGAACTTATACCGCAACATAATTTTGTTTGGAGATGACATGATTGCGACAGAAATGTGATTTCAGGTGATTACTTCCATCTTACAAAACTGCACAAAACACTTGTAAAACTGCCCTGGGAGAAATAGAAAATTTATTCTGAGAAACTGTCACTGGATGAGGAAGTATATTAAGGTACCAAAAAAAATTCGTGTCAGAGGGTTATTTCCCAATCTAATTCTTCAGTCAAATATTTAAAGGTCAAAGTTGACTCTTATGAAATTGCTAGGAAAATGCAGGTGTAAAACTGTGAAAATATTGTTTAGTTTTAGCCTGGGAAAAATACCAAACATCACCCTAGGCATTAAAACTTGGCAAGGGAGCATATGAAGGTGGAGAGAATTGAACGAAACATTTTTTTCTCTTGACGATCACCTGAGTTCAAAATATCGACTCTCAAAATGAGTCACCTTGACAAGCTGAAATCTACGCACGTAATGAAATCATGCAAATTACATTTTATTTGACTCCGTGAAAAATATCAAATGGAGAGCTATACATTTTAATTTTTGTAAAGAAGTACATGAATGTGGAAAGAATTAAAAAAACCAAACTGTTTCTCTTGACGATCATCTGGGCTCGAGATATGGATTCTCAAATTAGGCCTTCCGCCAAGCTAAAATTGTGCGCACGACAAAATTGAGCAAAATGAGTTTTTCTTAACTCTGTGAAAAATATCAAACAAATTATTGTGAATTTATAATTTGGAAAATGAGTATAGGAAGATGGGGATAATTCAATGAATCAAATTTTTCTTCCCGACGATCATCAGAATTCAAGATATCAAGCTTCAAAGTTGATTACTTCAACAGTTACAAAACACGACAAAAATAATAACTCTTTTTTTTAAATATCTAGTCGAAATGGCTCCACGTAGGATCAAATTTAACCTTTTTAATTTGCTATTTCTCTATCTTTCTGAATTTTGGTTGCTTCAGTGTGAAGAATTATTTTGATCTTCTGACAAAGCATGGGTTGCACGAGCCTGATATTTTTTCTTTGGTAGCGAGTGATCTTGTTTCTCCTTCCCTTGCATGCACAATTTGTTGCCTTGGGTAATGCGTATAGCTTCAAATCTGACTATCTGATGAATGCATTGGATAGTTCGCTACTTTTCTTTTTTCTTTTTTTTTTAAAATTTTATTTAACAGCTACGATTTTTCTGCCAAGGTGAATGCATTGATAAATGATTGCATGGCATGCCTTCTTCCTTTCTCCAGAATGAAATTTTCTTTGTTTTTTCTTATGCTGCATTTCCTCAACGTGGCCTTCTTATTTCTCTGACTTAACAATTGTGATCTCCTTGCTTTCACTCTTGCATGGCTTTTATTCCCTTTGGCTACGTGGAGATTCTTTCCTAGCTTTGGCCTCTCCAAAAAAAAACACATATACTTTGACTCTTCTTTCTTGAAAAAACACAGAAAATTTTGAACTTGATAACCTGCATTGAAATATTTTCCTCCTCCTTGTCATTGGCGTTGAACATTCTATCTTGTATTTTATGGTGTGAAATATCCTTCTCCTCACCCATGGGTTGGTTTGGATGAGTCTATGTGAAAATGATTGTGTGGACTGGGTTTTATTCTATTTGCCAATGCGTGGAAAGCATTACCTTGTATTTTCTTTGTTTAAAAATTTGTGTGGATTTTTGTTTGGACTATCCTCCTTCTTTGCATTATGATTGGCCAATGTTTGGAGTCTTTACTGACAGCGTGAAGAGTTATGGAGTGTTTTTTAATTTTTCTCCAGCACTGAATCTTCTCACTGCTACGTGTATTAATTCCCTTGCGTGGAATGGTTTTGAATAAGTGGAAAGCTTTGTTATTAGCTTTTCATTGATGCATCAAAACAAAGCTTGGTCCTCCTGCTTCTTCACAATGGCGTTCACAATAAATTAGTATTGTTTGAGGGATGTGATACAAATATTACTTTGTTCCTTTAAAAGAAATAAGAAGCAATTTGGAAAGCTTCACACGACTCTTTCCAACGAGTTTGACGGAGGAATTTATGAGGATTAACCCAACTTCCCTTCTTCTCGGGTAGTGGAATTAATTGCCAGGGGGAAATGGGGAAAGCAACGGCCAATTGCCAATGGAAATGGCAAGGCGGGCTGGCAACACCTATTTTATTTCCCCGTGTGGGAAATCAAGAGATTTTTTGCACATTTGCCAATTCATTAATTTGGCAATCGGGGGAAGAAATCCCACAAGTGGGGATTTAAAAAAAAATTACCAGGAAAGGGGAAATCTGGGCTCGGGAAGCCAATTTGGCATCCCCGACAATGGGAAGCGGAAGCTTATTTTTCCCCCAGCAATTAAAATAAAACTTGTCGAATGAAATTTTAATTAATATTTATTTAATTAAATACTCCAAAGTTATTAAAAATTAATTTTATCAAACAAAGAGTAATTAATTAATTAATATTTAACGTGGTTTGAGACCTGGCGGGAGGAGTTCTCACCCGAAATGGACAAAACGAAGATTGGAATGATCATGAAAATGAGACGATCATGATGAGATCGATGAAGCACACAAAGTAACACTTCTGAAAAATTTCAAAATTTCCAGTTTTTTATTAATTAATTTTGCGAAGTCAAAATTGGCTGATAACAGCTGGCTCTAATTAGGGACAAGGACTTCATGGACGCAGCAACGAACCCATACCAAAATATTCATGAACATGATCTCAAAACGATGGGGCACAAAAAATGGGGTGATACAAGAGAGGAGACCGAAAGACGGGGAAAAGAAACAAACCAAAATCCTAATTACTTATGTACATATGGGGAACAACCCATTTTCAATTTTGATAGTGCTTGAGAAATCACCCACTATAGGGAAAAGGCAAATGAGTTTCCATCATGATATGCCAAGTAATAGGTGTTATCTCCATAGAAATGTCTGATTTTGAAAGGGCCTAGCCACATCAAATCAAACTTCCCATGCTTTCCTTTCGGTTCACATCTCTTGTCCTAGATAAGAACCAAATCATTGATTTGGAATTACCTCTCTTTGGTTTTCCTGTCAAACAAAATTTTTACTTTGGAATGATGTTCCTCGATCCTATTTTCCACTTGACTTCTTTATTCCTCAAGCTTGCTTAGGAATATGATCCTTTTATCTAATGCACTGGTGAAGCATTCATCATCAACTGCTTGAGCTAATTTTAATGCTGGTAACTCCAGTATGATGGGAATTTGAGAATCGGTTCTATACAAAATTTGAAATGGAGACATCCCAATTGCTCTTTTGGGAGTTATGCGGTCAGCCCACAATACATCATATAACTTTTTGCGCCAAGTTCATTGATTTTCTTCGACTAACTTACACACGATAGTAATGATGTTTTTATTACTAGATTTTTCTTGACAGTCTCCCTGAGGGTAGTAATCTAACGAATGAGATAAATATATCTCATACCCATAATAAAAACCTATCATCTCTGTAGAAGAAAAATTTGAGGCATTTTCTGTCACAATCTTGTGTGGAATTCCATAACGAACCAATATATTTTCTTTGATGAAGTCACAGATTACCGCAGTAGATGTTTGTTTCATGAGTATAGCTTCTACCCACTTTGTAAAGTAGTCAGTTGTGGTGAGCATGTGAGTATGACCAGCACTAGAATTAGGATTCAAAACCCCGATGAAATCTAAACCCCATTGTTGAAAGGGTTCTTCAATGATAGCTGGTTTCAAAGGCAAAGTTGCCAATTTTGGTCTTCCAACAAATTGCTAACAAGCTTCGCATTTTGTCACCTATTTCTGAGCATCAAAAAACATAGTGGGCCAGTAATAATGTGCTCATAGAATTTTATGGGCTATCACTGGGATAGAGAAATGACCACTGCAAGCATGATTGTGAAAGGATTCCAACAACCTAGCCTGTTGCTCTTTATCAACACATCTGAGGAACATGTTGTCAACTCCTTTCTTGAACAACGTATTATCTCAAATGATGTACCTGGAAACTCTTAGTTTGATAGCTCATTTTTACTTGGCTATCAAATTCTTTGGACACTCACCATATGTGAGAAAGTAGGCTATATCAGAATACCATTCCTCTATGGTACTGACAAAACTACCAATGGTAAATTT
Organism: Taxus chinensis; assembly: GCA_019776745.2. NCBI lineage: Eukaryota > Viridiplantae > Streptophyta > Pinopsida > Cupressales > Taxaceae > Taxus > Taxus chinensis. Next base: position 6,262,524 of record CM034151.1, on the reverse strand, counting down.
TCCTCAACTGGTTCTTCTTCAGAGTCATCTCGTAGTTCATTTTCTGCGATGAGTTGGAAGAGTCCTCTTCCTCGAACCAACTTGGTAGGATTGATATCCAAATCATATTCCTAGATCTTAGAGACCCAATTACCTCTTTTATATCCTGGTTCTTGTTGTGTCAGCATCAATTTAACTACGGTGTCTGGAACTAAGACTTTGGTATGCAAATTCAACACATAGTACCTGAAGTGTTTCAAGGCTCTCACCACCGCGTACGCATGCCTCTCAAGGGGAGTGTAATTGAGTTCATGTTTCTTGAATCCAGAGTCATGAATATAATAGGAGATTCGATTCCCTCTTGATTTTGTTAAGTCAGGATGGCAGACATTGTGTGTAGTGAAGCATAGCAATAGATTATGAAATCCTTTTTAAAATCAGGACACACCAATGTAGGGGCTTTTGCAATAGTGCCCTTAATATTTTCAAATGCCTCTCTACCTTCCTTTTAAAATTTGAAGGATTCTTTTCCTTTCATCATATCAGAGATTTCTTTAGTCAGCTCGACAAAATCTGGCACGAACCTTCTCAAAAAATTCACCTTCCCAAAGAATGAGTGGACCCCATGCTTACTTGTAGGCAAGGAAAGATTCTTGATAGCTTGAACACGCTCAGGATCAATCTTAGTTCCTTCCTTAGAAACAATATGACCTAGGATCTTCCCTTTCATAATTCTGAACACAGACTTTTTTGGATTCAGAGACTTCTTATGAAGTCTACACCTTTGCAATATTTTCTCTAAATCTCTTAGGTGATCTTCTCCCTTATTTGATAACACTATCAAGTCATCTAGGTATATCATGATGATCTTGTCTTTATAATCTGTGAATGCCATATCCATAGCCCTTTGAAAATTTGTGCCAACATTGATCAAACCAAAAGGCATTCTTCTATATGCGAACGTACCCCAAGGGGTGGTGAACACGATTTTATGTTGATCTTCTCTTACAACTTCAATCTTATTATAGCTAGAGAAACCATCTAGCATAGATAGCATTTCCGATCCAGTTATTGCCTGTAGAATATGGTCCATGAATGGCAGTGGGTAGTTATCCTTTAAGGAAGCTTGATTAAGATCGCAGAAATCCACATAAATCCTATTTTCTCCATTTTTCTTGCAAACCGATACAATATTAGCTATCCAGGTCAAATTTCGAATAGCAAACACTATCCGTGCATCTAACATCTTTTGAACCTCATGAAATATTGTCCCTGCAATCTTGGGATTATATTGTCTTTGATTTTTTCTGAAAGGAACTGCACCAGGCTTCAATGGTATGGCATGCTCCTTTTCCCTAGGTTAGAATGACTTCAAGTCTTCATATGAGTAAGCCAAAACGTCAAAATATTTGGTAAGGAGGCTTATGAATTTCTTGCGTTCCTCAAGTGAGCAACACTTACCGATGTTGACCAAGTGAGGTTTATCCTTGGTACTGATGTTAATTTTCTCATAGTCAGTAGAATTTGCAAGTCCTGCCTGCTCTTTCTCTTTAATAAACCTGTCATGCTTATTAAAAAATTCTCTAAGTGAAACCAATCCTTTGGGAATTTTATATCCTTTGAGTTGAATGATGCCATCACCAGGATCTTCATTCTCAATTCCTTCCTGAAGGAAATAGTGTGTGGTTAAAATCTGAGCCACAATCCTTTATAACCAAGAAAGAGGAGTATGTCAACAAGATGCTTGAAGAGAGCAAGAAGTTGATGGGATTTTTTAAAGAGTTGCAGGAAGAAATACGGACCAAGGATGCCCTCTTGGAAAATTTGCAACAAGGTGAACACAAGAAGGAAATTCCTTCCAAATCAGATGCAGGTACTATGACAGAATGCACAGTAAGTTGTTCACATTTTAATTCTTCCTCTCATTTAGTTTTAGATATTCCTTTGGGTCAGATTGAAAAACACACTAAGGGAATTGGGTCTAAGCTAATGGTTAAGATGGGATTTAATGGAAAGGGCCTTGGTAAAAATGGACAAGGTGATGCTAACCTAGTACATGTAGAGGATCAACCTCATTTTGCAGGTTTGGGTTATTCTAGTGGGAAAATGGAAATTGGAGAAAGTTCCAAAGCAGCTAAAGGAAGACAAGCTTCCAATAGCCATGGATCTATGCCACTAGAATTGCAGGATTCCGCCATCAGGAGGAACAATGAAAGGTGTAAGAAAACAGGTAAAAGAAGTAATCAGATTCCACCTCCTTCCACTTATACTAAAAATAGCACTAAGGGAAAATCAAATCCTAAAACTTCTAATACACTCTTTCAGTTGGAACAATATAGCTTTGGTAGGCAGAAATATGCTTTCCCTTGCACATTTTGTGAAGGTACTAATCATTCTGTTGCATATTGTTGGAAGAGGAAAAATTTGATTAAGAAGTTAATGCCTTTTGTGAATGATAAGGTAGGTGCTAAAGACCAATCTCACCAAGGAAAGGTGAGAAATGGAAAGAATGTTACCTCTCCTAAACAGGGGAATCATTCTCATAGACAAAGTTCTGAGAATGGTAAAATGGGTAAGACTCCTAAAAATAGGGAAGTTAAATTTTGTTCCCATTGTAATAGGAATGGTCATGATGTTAAGGTTTGTTGGTTTGTTTCTAAACAACAAAATTGGAAAGTTGTTAAAAAGAACAGTATTGTAAAACCAACAGTGCTAAACCTAACTAAAACTCATTTTGGTACTGAGAAGGTAAAACAACCAAAATGGAAAAACCCAAGTGATTGGTTTGGAAAAACACTCCTCAACTTTATATTTGCACTATAGTAAATTGTTTGATAGTAGGCAAGCAAAAAAATTTCAGAGCTATATTTTAGGGATTCCTGTTGATTGATAAGGATTTGTTCCTAAGTTGATATTTAAGCTTTGAAAATGAATGGAAACAACTGAAGAGAAGATTTGAGTGATAGGTTCATCATACTCATGTTTTGTTTTCTCATATTGGTTGGTAGTTCCATTGTTGAAAACACTATGCAGGGATAGGCATCAGTAGCATGTCTAAATTTGAAACTTGCAGTTGTAATCAACATAATCACAAAGTGTCAGTTGAACACTAGCTTCCGTTATAGATGGGTGTTATTATCTGACTTATTATTTGTGATGGCAATACAGTGTTTTGGCATATTCATGTTGATTCAGTTGTTGACTATAGCTATTTTTGGGCGTTGATAGTCTATTATATTCTGATAGTGAATACTTGCAGTTGTTACAGTTTCAGATGGGCAGTGGGCACTAGCCTAATTGTGGGCAGTTTAGATGTCTTGTATACTGATCTGTGTTATGGAATTGTAATTTTTGGTAATCGGCCATATCACAAAGTGACAGTTGAACACTAGCTTTCCATAATAGAATGGGTGTTATTATCTGGTCAGTTATTTGTGATGGCATTACAGTGGGGTATGACAGTTCACAGTTGTGTGTAGAGTTGACAGGGTTGCAGCGTTTCAGTTGAACACTAGCTTAATTGGGTGTTATTATCTAATCAGTTATGTAATTAGCTAATCAACTATTTGCATTTATTTAACCTATAATGTTATTTTGGGTTCTTGTATGTGTTTGTGCAATGCAGGAAGAGATAGCATGTTTTTGTGGGTTGATACACAACTTTTTGTGGACAAAAAGCCTTTCTCAGTGGGGAGGTGTGATCAGGGGATAATTTTTGAAAAATTTCCCTAAACATCCCTAAATGGTTTCAGTGTAGAAGATCATCTTGAGAGCTTTCCAATGACTGTAAGAACGCGACAAACGGACATCGGGAGCTCTAGTTATGTCTGGTCAAAGTTCAGACAACGAGAAAGTCAACTCTGGTCAACTGGTCAATATTGGACCAATGGCACTGCGACATGTGGCGAAAAGGAAAAAGGGAGTTGTTTGTTGGTTTTCGATCACTGGTCTTTGACGAGCGTAAAAATGGTGCACAGGAACACAAGAGGCTCAACTTTTATTACGGAGGGGAGCCCGGCCGCCGTGTGGACTATGGTATTATCGCCAACGTGGTGGGTCCACAAGCCACCACGTGGCTTGCCACCACTCATCGAATTCACTCGATTTGCCTATCGTGAGACGACAAGTGGAATATATACTATTGAACTAGTTAATTATTTCCATACCACATTACATGGGTTGAAATTATATTTACTTGGTAAGTCCACTTCCCAAATGCCACACATATATGCCAAACCACTATATATTAATGTTTATACATTAGTATTAAACCATACAAACTAAACCACCAAAATTAAGCCATGCATGGATGTTTCACGTGGAAGGAAGGTGAGTGAAGTGGTTGTAGTGGAAGCTTCCACGTGGAGGAGAAAGAGGTGGGGGCGGTTATGCCCAACGTGGTCTTTTGACCACTTCAAACAATGCGTGGAAAGGCTATTTAAAGCCTTAAAGGTATTAACAACCCACAAAATGTGGGATTTATACTTCACAATGCACCCCTCTTTGGGATTAATCCCATTTCAAATGCTAAGCTGCTCCACATGGGGATTTATCCCATTTGCAAAATACATGTAAAGCTTTTTGCATGTAAACCCATTTGAAAAGTTGCAGCAAAATCCATGGAAAAATGATAGGAGGCGGGATTTGATCCCCCGACCTCATGGGTCTAAGCCAATCCACCAACCAACTCTGCCAAGAGGCTTGGGCAAGTTATAAAATGGGTTTCGCTTCCACTTATACAAGGGGGGACAGGTCTGTGTAAAGGAGCATAAGGACCAGATCTCTGAAAATCGCCATTTTTGAAGGCCTTGCACTCAGATTAGGCACTTGAAGTAAAAATATGAAATGAAGGAAATTTTAAGAAAATTCCAAAAATGTAAGATTTGATATTTTTTGTTGAGTTTTATCCTGTTTTTGGAAGCTTTGAATGCAGTTTTTAACAGGGATCTACAAGACAGCTAGTTGGAAAACACGAATTTCAATGCACTTCTGGTCCGAATTGTGACTTGGTGTAAACATGAAAAATGTTCAAAATTTAGAGATGATCTCAGATATATGATTTTTTTTCATAGAATGTTTTTAAATCTCCATTTTTAGGTGTTTTTCTAACACAGTTGCAGGGAGATCACATTGTGAAAACACTGTAGGAGCCACAGATCGTTCTTGGGACAATTTCTGCTATTTTTCAGAGTTCTTGGGACATTGATCAGCTCATTTGCAGGTTGTGATTCATTATTGGTTGTTTGTAAGAGTTATTGTACTTACATTTCAATATTATTAATGGATCGGTTCAATCTGAACCCGGGGATGTAGGAATTTCTGAACCCCGTAAACAATCTTGTTTGTTATCTGAATGTTTTCAGTTTTCTGATTATTTATTTGCTACACAAGTTTTCCACACTTCTATGGATGCATAATAATTAGAATTTAATCAATTTGTGGAGTTAAGAATACTTAAAATTGTTTAAGAAAATCATGATCTTTGGAGAATACTTAAAATCACTGGTTAAAACAAGTAAACAATTGTATGCTACAAAAAAACAGCTTATGAAATAGTACAAGCATGTAGTTTGGGATCTAATTGAAATGTTTGATTCCCTTTCAATATTGTGCATCATGACAGAAGTTTGAATGCTTCTGCTGAAAATTTGGCAGTGTTGGGGTCTAGATTTGGAAATTGCACCTTTTCACCTTATTGTGAGTACAATGTTGAAGTGCTAACTAGGCCAGTTTTCCCTGATAATGTGAAACATTGGTAGGTGTTTGATGATGATTCTCAAGTGCTAAGGTTCTTGCAAAACCAAGGTGAGTTTGTAAATCAAAATATTGATTGGGAACCAATGATGTGCATGATTGAAGGAAGAGAAACTTTGTTTGAGAAAGACATCATCCAATTGAAAACAAACACCATTCCTAGAGGTCTTGTTGCACTTGAGTCAAATTTTAACAATGTTGATTGCATCATAAATAGAAACATGTCTACCTCAAGGGATGTGGAAGAGCATAACTTGGGAACTAATGGTAAACCAAGGAAGATTTGGTTGGGTAGAAATTTAAGTAAAGAGGAAAAACAGTTCTATGCTTCAACTTTTGAAAAAATATCAAGACTTCCTTGCTTGGTCCTATTCCGAGCTAAAAGCATATAGAGAAGACTTGTTTCAACATGAGATCCCTCTTGAGGCTAAAACTAAGCCATTAAAATAGATGCAAAGGCCAATTAATCCACTTCTCTCCATGAAAATGCAAGAGGAGTTAAAAAATTGAGAGATGGAGGTATTATTCAGCCCACTAGATATTCATCTTGGGTTGCAAACCTTGTGCCAGTCAGAAAGAAGAATGGAGACATTAGACTTTGTGTGGATTTTAGAAATATAAACAAAGCATCCATGAAGGACAAATATCCCTTACCAAATATGGAAAATATGTTGCAGCTTGTGACAGGGTCTGAGTTGCTTTCTACATTGGATGGTTTCTCCGGATACAATCAAGTGGTTGTCAAAGAATCAGAAAGACTTAAGACAACATTCACTACTCCTTGGGGAACATATGTTTTTGTTAGGATGCCCTTTGGTTTGATGAATGCTGGTGCCACTTTTCAAAGAGCAATGGATGTTGCTTTTGCTGGTTACATCAATGAGTTCATTGTAGTTTACCAAGATGATGTGACTGTGTTTTCAAGGCAGAGAGGTGATCATTTGCAGCACTTGGAGAAGATGCTGATCAGATGTAGGGAGTATGGAATTTCTCTTAATCCAAAGAAGTGTCATTTTGGCATGTAAAAGGCCAAGCTATTTGGTCACATTGTGTCAAAAGATGGTGTTATGATAGACCCTGAGAGAGTGGAAGCAATCAGCAAAGTACCTATCCCAAGAACCAAGAAAGGCATCCAATCTTTCTTTGGTCAAATTAATTTTATTAGAAGGTTTGTTTCCAACTTTGTTGAGTTGACTCTTCCAATCACAAGCATGCTAAAGAAGGACCAAGTTATCAGGTGGGAGGAGGCTGTCATTCAAGCTTTTGAAGGAATTAAGGATGCACTTAAACATGCACCTATTTTAGCAGCCCCAAACTATAAGAGGCCTTTCCAAATCTTTTCCTTTTCCTCTGAGTATACCATTGCTTCTATTTTGCTGCAAAAGGATGAGAATGGGGCTGAGAGGCCTATTTCCTTCTTTAGTAAGGCTTTACAAGCAGCTGAGCTGAAGTATACAATCATGGAGAAACAAGCATTTTCCTTGGTGAAAGCAACAAAAGTTTTCAGGCCTTATATATTGAGTTCAAAAGTTGTTGCTTATGTTCCCCACACCATGGTGAAAGACATCTTATCAGAGATGGAGATCTCAAGAAAAATATGTAGGTGGGTGAACAAGCTGTAAGAGTATGATATGGACATCCAAACCACAAATTTGGTAAGAGGTTTGGGCCTTGCTAAGCTCATGGCTGAGAGCAACTTGTAGAATGTGGAAGTGAATCAGCTAGAGGAAGAAAGGGTAGATGTTCTTGCAAAGTTGGTAAGTTATGAGTGGTACAAAGATGTGATCTTCTACCTCAGACACCTGTGCTGCCCTAGTCACTTAAATAAAAATTAGAAAAGAGCCCTCAAGCTGGCTTCTCAAAAATATATCATCACAGACCTTGGGCTGGCTTGGAAGAACCCTGAAGGTGTCCTCTTGAAATGCATAACTGAAGATGAAGCTCCCAAGATAGTTGTTGATTTCCATGGGGGAGTTTGTGGAGGACACTTTGCTGGAAGAGTAACAACACATAAGATTTTGAGAGCTGGTTATTGGTGGCCTACTCTCTTCAAAGATGCAACCCAGCTGGTTAGAAAATGTGATAGTTGCCAATGTTTCTCTGGAAGACTGAAAGCTTCAGGCTCCCTTCCTTTGCATCCTGTATCAATTGAAGCTCCTTTCAAGAAATGGGGGATGGACTTCATTGGTGAGATTTCAGATCCTTCTAGTGCTGGCCATAAGTGGATCCTTGTAGCCACTGATTATTTTACAAAGTGGGTAGAGGTAATCCCCACCAAGAAAGCAACACACCAAATAGTTATGGACTTCTTGTTGAATCAAATCATATGCAGATTTGGAGTCCCAGTCAAGATTGTAGCTGATAATGCCATGTGCTTTAGAGCCAAACCTTTAATGGCAATGTGCAATGAATATGGAATCAATCTGACTTATTCTTCAAACTATAACCCCCAAGGGAATGGACAAGCTGAGTCCAACAATAAGAATTTGTTGAAGATCATTAGAAGAACCTTGGAGCAAAACAAGAAGAAATGGGGTGAACAATTGAAATTTGTAGTTTGGGCTGATAGGATAACTCCTAAAAGAGCTACTGGTAAAATCCCATTTGAATTGGTGTATGGAACTCAGGATTTTCTACCCTTGCACCTGCAATTATCTTCATTTCAGTTTTCCCAACAGTTGGAAGATCAAGAGCTTGGCCCATATGAATCAAGGATCAATCAGATTATTGAGCTTGATGAGGAGAGAAGAGCATCCCATCAAAGGCATGTCAGATTTAGGGAAAAATTGAAGAGATTGTTTGACAAGAAGGTCACTCCTAGAGCCTTCAATGTTGGAGATCTGGTTTTGTTGTGGGATAGTAGGCATGAAGACAAGGGCAAGCATGGAAAATTTGATGCATTATGGATGGGCCCTTATGCCATTGATATCAGAATTGGTGAGCATACCTTTTTTCTCAAAGATTTAGATGGGGAATTGCTGGAATTGCCTGTTAATGGTAGACATTTGAAGCATTTCTTGGATTAATCCCCAAATTTGAGGTATGCACCAATTGTATAGTTGTATAGTCTTTGTTTTTTGCTTTGTTTTTGTTGTTTTGTTGGTGTGTGGTTTGCCCTTGTTCTTGGCAGCCATTCTGGTCAGTTTCTCAGCTCATTTTTGAAGGATGGTTCTAGTTTTTTGACTGCCTTGCATATTGAATCCTTTTCCCAATGGATATTTTGGCACTTGGTCTACATTTTTTCCTTGTGGCACTCACTGGGAGTGCCCATCCCCAAGCAAGAGCCGATGTTGGTGCCATTTTTGAGCTTGCACCATGTTGCCCTAAATTTTCAAATTTGTATCTGCTCAAAAAACATTTTATCCTTTGATTTGATGGTCTGTAATTCTTCCCCTCCAGTTGAAATGCTTTAAAAATGCTCACAAACTTGTTGTTTTTCCCTAATTTGAAAGAATAATCCAAGTTTTCCCTTTTTTGTGCCCTAGTTTTTCCAATTTTGTGGGCTATGTCTTTTTTCCCTTTGCCAAGTCATAGAAAAAATGAAATTGATCAAATCATACTTGTGTGTAATTGAAAATCCAATCCCAAGGTCGAAAATGTTCGAAAATCATGCTTCAGTTGATTTAGAATCGAAAAATCTGCCATCCTTGGTGAAAAAATTGAATTCTAGGGCATCCCTGGAATTTTTTACATTTTGACGGTCATACGGGTGTCATTTTCCCATCAAATTCATCCTCATAAGGTATTGGCAACATGGCAGGTTTTCATTGGCTAAGGAAAAGTGGGGAAGTGTTGTAACTTTTCATTTTTCACCTTTTTTGACAATGGGGCATTTTCGAGCCTAGGGACCCATTTTTTTCAAAAATTGCCTACGTGGCATGTTCTAATTCGTAGGGGGATGGTGGGTGGTTGAATTCCCTTAAGATTTTTAGACCTTATTTTGCAAAAATTTTAAAGTCAAAAATGGTCCCGAAGCCCCATAGCCAATCGGGAGTGGACACGTGTCCTAAAAGACTAAAAAGGGAGGAGCGGGACGATGGGGGACTTAGAGTTTTTTAGCTCTATTTTTCTAAAGTTTCAAAATTAGTTTTTCCCTACTCTAATCAGAGGAGGACATGTGGCATCAATTTTTGAGCAAATTGGTGGGCCAACGGAGGTAAAAGGGGATTTTTTCCCTTTTTTCACAAAAGAGTTCAAAATCAAAATTTTTAGCGTCGGCCCGTGACGAATCACAGGTGGACACGTGTCTATGAAGTGTCAGAGGGAAGTGCGGGCCATGGAGGGAAATGGGGAATTTTCCCCTTTTTGGTAAAAAAGAGTTAAAATCAAAATTTGGAGCCCGTTAAGGCAAATCATTGAGCGACACGTGGTAAGCCGCAAGGTGGGTTTGGCCGGTGGAGAGGCAGGAGAAAATTTTTCCCTTTTACAAAAATTTGACAAAATCAAAATTTGAGCGCTGGCACATGGCACGTGGTAGACCGGGTCGATGGGCTAACAGAGGCAGGAGGGAATTTTATCCCTTTTGCAAAAAGGGCTCAGAATCAAAATTTGGAGCGTTGGCCCGCGATGAATCACAAGGAGACACGTGGCGAAGGAGAAATCAAAGGTGCGGGCCTGCAGGGAAAAAAGTGAAAATTTTCCAATTTTCCAAAAAAGGTCAAAATGTGCAGAATTGAATCACGATCCCAATGGGACCCACCATGTGCCACGTGTCAGCTCCAAAATTCAAAGGTGGAGGGGTGGGGGAAAAAGTCAAATTTTTCCATTTTTTCCAAAAGGTTGAAAAGTCAAAAAAATGAGCCCGAATTTGTTTCCAATCATTTTTTGCCATGTGTCTGGCCTTATCCAAAAATTTAAAAAGGTAACTCAAGCTTATTTCTAAGTCTGCATCTTCCACGTGGAGGGCTAGGATTAAAAGATGGATAAGATCGACGGTTGTTGTGCATCCATTTGTTTTGACCACCATGGGAGCTCCAGGAAGCTTGGAATCATGATTTTTGCATCAAAATTCATCAAATTTATAGTGATTTTGTGTCATCTTGGCCTTCCAGGATCATTGGCATCAATTTCATGGCTTAATTCTTTGATTTGAGATGATTTTGAAATAAATTTTTTGCTAATCCCGTCCAAAAACGTGAAATGAAAAAATCAAAAGTTGCAGAGGTAATTTGAAAAGGTAAAAAGGTGAAAATGATGAGTAAAGGTGTTTGCATGCCTCAATGATGAAAAACATGCCTCCGGGATGGATAATGATCCAAATATTTGTAATGATTTATCTTTTTGGGCACACCTGGCAACCTGCGAATGTTTTTTTGTTTGATGTCATTTTCATTGAATCATGAGGGTTGTTTTGTAACAAACTTGATCCCATGGCATATTCTTTTCTTGGGAAAGAAGGCTCTAATGTGGCATAAGGTATATAATGCATATTGGAGAAATTGTAAAAGAGGAGGGAAGTTGAAAATAACAAGAAAATTATGAGAGAAAGCTCATCTTCTGAGAAACCCACCAAAGAACCAGGATAATTTCTTTTGTTTTGGATCTTCATGTATGTGAGTTGGTTACAAGTGTATAGCCATCACACAGCTCTAAGATTGTTCATGAAACTCTCCCCTGCTGATGAATCTAACAATCTTTTGAGTTAATCTATGTTTTTCTGGGCAATATGATGTCTGTTATCATTTTTAAATGCTTGCAAATAGTTTTCATTGTTCTTGTTGCAATCTTGCATTGAAAGTCTTTAGAAATCACACAGGATCTCCATTTCTAGTTGATATTTTAGTGGCATTTGTAATCTCATATTCAGAAGAGATTTCATCTGATAAAGATATAAATAAATTTAAAACCACTTTACCTTCCTTGACTGCAGAGATTGCTTGTAAGCCTTTAGGGGTACCTTAGGCGTGGTTTGATCAAGGATTTTTGTGTTTAATTGAGTTATTTACTTCAAGATTTTGTGGTGAGTTCTCAAAGATTGTGTGAAGAGTGCAACCTAGGCTTCCATTTATGCCTCTTCTGGTTGAAAGAATATCCTGATTATTTGAAGCATTTTATTTGATAGTTGTTCAAGTATTGTAGAGGTTGTCAAAGATCTGATATATCCCAGTTTTTCTTGTCAACACCCCACCAAAAAATCATTCTAAACAACACATCCTACCCATACTACCCCTGCATTACATTGTGTGTCAACAAAAGAATACAATCCATTTACAAAAATGCACAAAGCAAATCAGGATTATACAATGTCTTCAGTAACCCTTTCCTTGCATTGAAAATATCTCCATGATCTGGGAGTGACAACTTGTGAAAGTCAGATTTGGAGTGTTGATCATATTTTCCCAAGGCCTTTTCATACTATTTACATAAATTGAGGGATATCTTCATCTCCTTCACCATTTGGGGGTTACAATATAGGTTCTCTTACCTTGGTTGCAAAGGCACAACCTAAAATAGTGAGGGTCAGATCAAATCCTTTCAAAGTGTTATCCATCTCTCCACAAATCTGAGTGCCAGTTAGATCACATCCCCAGCTACAAAATGACACACATCATGATCTATCTGACTTCAAGCTTCATGTCATATCTTTGATGCTGCTCAAACTGAAAAGGAGAACAAATTTGGGTACCAACACTTTCTAGAGCCGTTGCCGGGGACTTCTTGGAATTTTTTTGTGTTTGTGGAATGTTTGAAGAATTTGAGCATTTGTGTATTCAGCTATTTGAGCTGCTACGTCATTAAAATATCATTCTATGCTTCAGATCTGCAAGTTTTAAACAAGGGTTTCAAGTTTTGTCTGCCCTTTTTCCATTTCCTAGCAGTTCATATACTTTGGGTGCATTGTGATTGATTGATTTAAGAAGAAGGTCTGATTTATAAGGCTTTGCAAAGTTTTCAATGCTAGCAAACATTTGACAGATTATTTCAATGCATTCTTGCACAACTAAGGTGAAATTCCTTAGTGGAGACTCCATGCTGATTTGATCTTGAAAATACCAGTTGTCTTACCTTTCTATCATTTATTTTTTGTGTTGTTAATCTCTGCAAAACTGGAAGGAAGAAGATCTCTCTTCCTTAAAGACTCTGCTAAGAAATTGTTTTCAGATTCAAGGAACTCAAAGTTGAAAGGGAGAATAGTTTGGAAAGTTGTTAAAGGTCGGACATCATGCAAAGATATATCCATTGGTGAGAGAGATCAGCCTTTGGTAGAAGATTATCATTCTTCTTCAAGTGATTCTGATTCAAGTAATCCTCTCATAAACTTGTTTGCCTTAGCTAGTGAAGGTCCTTCTATTGTACCTGGTAAGTTCCTTATCCAATCTGCACCTCTGTGTTTTAATCCAAATAAAACTTTCCAAGAAAGTCAACACTTAGATAATACCAGTCTTGTGAATCACAATCTTGAGTCCTAAATACCTTGCACTCCTCATCAGCTTGTTTCACCTCCAAGATCACCTCCACCAAACAATATGGCTCATCCTAGACCTCCATTTGTTGTTAAAACCTTTGGTCCTATAAATTTTAGAGGAACGGATGGTTACACAAATGTTGTTCCATAATATGTCAAAAATAGGTTGCCAAAATTCCAGGGTAACAATGCTATTACTAGTGATCAACATCTCAAACTTTTTGATAATATGATGGAATATTTTGAGATAGATTTTGAGGATGTGTATGTCAAATTGTTTATTCATACACTAGAAGAGGATGCTAGGGATTGGTACAAGGCTCTACCTGATAATTCCTTTGATTCATGGAATGAAATGAAAAATGTATTTAGGTTGCAATATGGTGACAAGAATGATCCTATATTTCTTTTGTCTGAGTTTGAGAATATCAAGAAGAACCCTAATGAATTAGTTCATGAATTCAACACAAGGTTTAACAAAACTTTGAGAAGGCTACCTGTTGGTTTGAGGCCTTGTGATGAATCTTGTTTAATCAAATATGTAGATGCATTTGATAAAAAGGCAGCCTATTACCTAAGAGACAAGAACCCTACCAATCTAAGACAAGATTTCACCATGGCACTTCAAATTAAGAACAATATCAAAGCAATTGGGAAACCTCTCAAGAGAGATGGTGTAAAATTGATTAACCCTAAAAAACCTCAAGCTAGCAAAGGTGTTGATTTAGAAAAGGTTGTGAAAACTTTGGCAGGGGCTGTCAAAGAAATCTCATACAAGTTGGCAAGAGATGAGAAGGGAATTGGGCAGACTTCACAAGGTCAGCCTAGGCAGCAAGCATAAGATAGATTTGGAAATCACCATAGGAATGAGCAGAGGTTTGATGACAAAGGTAAAGGTCCTGTTGGATCTGTAAATAGGCATCCTCAAGCACATGAAGGAAGAGTTTTTCCTGATCCCTTAACTACTAGGGTTGCTATTGTTGAAGAGGTTGTTGATATTGATTGGTGTGATAGGTGTTTTCTTCCCCATCCTCCATATGAAGAAAACCAACAAGAAGGTGAAGTTAATAATGATGATGGTACTGATGATGATATTTACATGATGAGTTGTTCTTCAAGATCACAAGGAGGAGCAACATCTACTGAAGTAATAAGTGCTAGGACAGCTGTAACGTTTTGGGATTGCATCAAATAGGTACAAGTATTTCTTCCCCCTCATGCTCTTGAAGTTGATGTAGTGCAAGATTTTGAAATTCCTAACAATGACTTTGAATACTTAAGAGCTTTGATGATTAAGAAGTATGATTTTGGCATCCCTTCAGAGGAAGATAGACAATTGTTGATGAATGTTGTTGTAGCTCAAGAGAAAGAGTATAACACTAGAAGCAAAGTTGTTAAAGGAAGTGGGCCTCAAGCCAAACCTAAAACACCCTTACTCACAAGCATTCCAAAAGAATCTCCTAGGAGAGAAGAACTGTCAAAAATTCTATTGTCCTAAGCAAAAATTATAGTCCTCCTCATGCCCAAGCTGCCAAGAATCCATTGCCATCTAATGAATCTTCTTGTCTCCCTTCCAATGTTGTTTTTCCAAAGAGTGTCCCCTATGACATAGCCCAAGTATTGAGCCAAATTAAAGTGAGTGTTCCAATCATTGAGTTGCTTAGAATTCCTGAGCATAAGAAGAGAGCATTTGAGTACTTGGGATTGAAAGAAGAGAAGGTTACTCCAGGTAGAAATATAAATGTTGTTGAAACTCCTCCTCAGATCATTGCAGACCTTGGAACACCACCAGCAATAGAGGATTTTGGAGAGACACCTAAGGTCTATTTGGGTACATCTTTGGTTGATTCCCAATTGAATGTTGATCCATTCTTTCACAACTTTGATCATAAAGGATAGGCTACTTCACAATTGTATGTTTGATTCTGGTGCATCATGTAATGTCATGCCTCTAGAAGTCATGAATGAGTTGGATATCAAAGTGACAGCTGCCTATGGGAAGTGTACTACCATGGATTCAAGGGAAGTGTCAGTGGTTGGTTGTGTGAAGGGTTTGGTAGTGCAACTTGCAGCCTATCTAGGTAAGAATTTGAAACTTGATGTTGTAATTGTTGACTGCCCTGCCAAATGGGGTATGCTTTTGTCAAGAAAATGGGCTGCAAGTGTTGGTGGTAGTGTTCAAATGGACATGTCTTTTGCCACCATTCCAATTGAGGGCAGCCTTGTTAAAATTTATGGTGAGAAGAAGATGTTGCACCTAATTGAAGATCCCAACAATGCTTCCTATGAAGTGTTGTTTGCTGATGTAGATGCTGAGAATTTCATTGGTTTTGCTGATGGAAAAGAAAACAAGATGGACAAATCAAAGTGCCTTGATATGGTAGGTTCTCCTTGGACATTTCTATTTGATGGAGCTTGCTCCAAATTTGGGAATGGTGCTGGTATAGTTGTTCTTTCTCCTAGTTTGAAAGAATTTACTTTTTCCTTCAAGCTTAATTTTGAATGCACTAACAACATTGTTGAGTATGAGGCATTGTTGTTGGGGTTAAGAATTGCATGGAAGTATGGAGTGAAAGATATTGTTGCAAAAGGAGACTCAGAGCTAGTTGTCAAACAAATAA
Organism: Taxus chinensis; assembly: GCA_019776745.2. NCBI lineage: Eukaryota > Viridiplantae > Streptophyta > Pinopsida > Cupressales > Taxaceae > Taxus > Taxus chinensis. The sequence continues at coordinate 6,246,765 of CM034151.1, read as the reverse complement.
GAAAACTGTATGCTACAAAAAATCAGCATATGAAACAGTATAAGCATGTAGTTTGGGATCTAATTGAAATGTTTGATTCCTTTAACATTGTGTATCATGATAGAGTTCTCAATGCTACTGCTGACAAGTTGGTAGTGTTGGGGTCAAGATTTGGAGATTGCACCATTTCACCTTATTGTGAGTATAATGTGGAAGTGTTAACTAGACCAGTTGTCCCTGATAATATGAAACATTGGTAAGTTTTTAATGATGATGCTCAAGTGCTAAGGTTCTTACAAAACCAAGGTGAGTTTGTAAATCAGAATATTGATTGGGAGCCAATGGTATGTATGACTGAAGGAAGAGAAACTTTGTTTGAGAAAGACATCATCCAATTGAAAACAAACACCATTCCTAGAGGTCTTGTTGCACTTGAGTCAAATTTTAACAATGTTGATTGCATCATAAATAGAAACATGTCTACCTCAAGGGATGTGGAAGAGCATAACTTGGGCACTAATGGTAAACCAAGGAAGATTTGGTTGGGCAGAAATTTAAGTAAAGAGGAAAAATAGTCCTATGCCCAACTCTTGAAAAAATATCAAGACTGCCTTGCTTGGTCCTATTCCGAGCTAAAAGCATATAGAGAAGACTTGTTTCAACATGAGATCCCTCTTGAGGCCAAGACTAAGCCATTCAGACAGAGGAAAAGGCTAATTAATCCACTTCTCTCCATGAAAATGCAAGAGGAGTTAAAGAAGTTGAGAGATGGAGGTATTATTCAGCCCACTAGATATTCATCTTGGGTTGCAAACCTTGTGCCAGTCAGAAAGAAGAACGGAGACATCAGACTTTGTGTGGATTTTAGAAATCTAAACAAAGCATCCATGAAGGACAACTATCCCTTGCCAAATATGGAAAATATGTTGCAGCTTGTGACAAGGTCTGAGTTGCTTTCTACATTGGATGGTTTCTCCGGATACAATCAAGTGGTTGTCAAAGAATCAGAAAGACTTAAGACAACATTCACTACTCCTTGGGGAACATATGTTTTTGTTAGGATGCCCTTTGGTTTGATGAATGCTGGTGCCACTTTTCAAAGAGCAATGGATGTTGCTTTTGCTGGTTACATCAATGAGTTTATTGCAGTTTACCAAGATGATGTGACTGTGTTTTCAAGGCAGAGAGGTGATCATTTGCAGCACTTGGAGAAGATGTTGATCAGATGTAGGGAGTATGGCATTTCTCTTAATCCAAAGAAGTGTCATTTTGGCATGCAAAAGGCCAAGTTGTTTGGTCATATTGTGTCAAAAGATGGTGTTATGATAGACCCTGAGAGAGTGGAAGCAATCAACAAAGTACCTATCCCAAGAACCAAGAAAGGCATCCAATCTTTCTTTGGTCAAATTAATTTTATTAGAAGGTTTGTTTCCAACTTTGCTGAGTTGACTCTTCCAATCACAAGCATGCTAAAGAAGGACCAAGTTATTAGGTGGGAGGAGGCTGTCCATTCAATATTTTGAAGGAATTAAGGATGCACTTAAACATGCACCTATTTTAGCAGCCCCAAACTATAAGAGGCCTTTCCAAATCTTTTCCTTTGCCTCTGAGTATACCATTGCTTCTGTTTTGCTGTAAAAGGATGAGAATGGGGCTGAGAGGCCTATTTCCTTCTTTAGTAAGGCTTTACAAGTAGCTGAGCTGAAGTATACAATCATGGAGAAACAAGCATTTTCCTTGGTGAAAGCAACAAAGTTTTCAGGCCTTATATATTGAGTTCAAAAGTTGTTGCTTATGTTCCCCACACCATGGTGAAAGACATCTTATCAGAGATGGAGATCTCAAGAAAAAGATGTAGATGGGTGAACAAACTACAAGAGTATGATATGGACATCCAAACCACAAAGTTGGTAAGAGGTTTGGGTCTTGCTAAGCTCATGGCTGAGAGCAACTTGCAGAATGTGGAAGTGAATCAGCTAGAGGAAGAAAGGGTAGATGTTCTTGCAAAATTGGTAAGTTCTGAGTGGTACAAAGATGTGATCTTCTACCTCAGACACCTGTGCTGCCCTAGTCACTTAAATAAAAATCAAAAAAGATCCCTCAAGCTGGCTTCTCAAAAATATATCATCACAGACCTTGGGCTGGCTTGGAAGAACCCTGAAGGTGTCCTCTTGAAATGCATAACTGAAGATGAAGCTCCCAAGATAGTTTTTGATTTCCATGGGGGAGTTTGTGGAGGACACTTTGCTGGAAGAGTAACAACACATAAGATTTTGAGAGCTGGTTATTGGTGGCCTACTCTCTTCAAAGATGTAACCCAACTGGTTAGAAAATGTGATAGTTGCCAACATTTCTCTGGAAGACTGAAAGCTTCAGGCTCCCTTCCTTTGTAGCCTATATCAATTGAAGCTCCTTTCAAGAAATGGGGGATGGACTTCATTGGTGATATTTCAGATCCTTCTAGTGCTGCCATAACTGGATCCTTGTAGCCATTGATTATTTTACAAAGTGGGTAGAGGCAATCCCCACCAAGAAAGAAACACACCAAATAGTTATGGACTTCTTGTTGAATCAAATCATATGCAGATTTGGAGTCCCAGTCAAGATTGTAGCTGATAATGCCATGTGCTTTAGAGCCAAACCTTTAATAGCAATGTGTAATGAATATGGAATCAATCTGACTTATTCTTCAAACTATAACCCCCAAGGGAATGGACAAGCTGAGTCCAGCAATAAGAATTTGTTGAAGATCATTAGAAGAACCTTGGAGCAAAACAAGAAGAAATGGGGTGAACAATTGAAATTTGCAGTTTGGGCTGATAGGATAACTCCTAAAAGAGCTACTGGTAAAATCCCATTTGAATTGGTGTATGGAACTCAGGATTTTCTGCCCTTGCACCTACAATTATCTTCATTTCAGTTTTCCCAATAGTTGGAAGATCAAGAGCTTGGCCCATATGAATCAAGGATCAATCAGATTATTGAGCTTGATGAGGAGAGAAGAGCATCCCATCAAAGGCATGTCAGATTTAGGGAAAAATTAAAGAGATTGTTTGACAAGAAGGTCACTCCTAGAGCCTTCAATGTTGGAGATCTGGTTTTGTTGTGGGATAGTAGGCATGAAGACAAGGGCAAGCATGGAAAATTTGATGCATTATGGATGGGCCCTTATGCCATTGATATCAGAATTGGTGAACATACCTTCTTTCTCAAGGACTTAGATGGGGAATTGCTGGAGCTACCTGTTAATGGCAGACATTTGAAGCATTTCTTGGATTAATCCCCAAATTTGAGGTATGCACCAATTGTATAGTTGTATAGTCTTTGTTTTCTGCTTTGTTTTTGTTGTTTTGTTGGTGTGTGGTTTTCCCTTGTTCTTGGCAGCCATTTTGGTCGGTTTCTCAGCTTATTTTTGAAGGATAGTTCTTGTTTTTTACTGCCTTATGATTGACTCCTTTTCCCAATGAATATTTTGGCACTTGGTCTACGTTTTGTCCTTGTGGCACTCACTGGGAGTGCCCATCCCCAAGCAAGAGCCGATGTTGGTGCCATTTTTGAGCTTGCACCATGTTGCCCTAAATTTTCAAATCTATATCTGCTCAAAAACATTTTATCCTTTGATTTGATGGTCTGTAATTCTTCCCCTCCAGTTGGATGCTTTAAAAATGCTCACAAACTTGTTGTTTTTCCCTAATTTGAAAGAATAATCCAAGTTTGCCCTTTTCTGTGCCCTAGTTTTTCCAATTTTGTGGGCTATGTCATTTTTCCCTTTGCCAGATCATGGAAAAATCAAAATTGATCAAATCATACTTGTTTGCAATTGAAAATCCAAATCCCAAGGTCGAAAATGTTCAAAAATCATGCTTCAGTTGATTCAAAATCGAAAAATCTACCATCCTTGGTGAAAAAATTGAATTCTAGGGCATCCCTAGAATTTTTTACATTTTGACGGTCAGACGGGCGTCATTTTCCCATAAAATTCATCCTCAGAAGGTATTGGCAACGTGGCAGCTTCTAGCATTGGCTGAGGAAATGCAGGGAAGTGTTATAACTTTTCATTTTTCACCTTTTTTGAAAATGGGGCATTTTCGGGCCCAGGGACCCATTTTTTCCAAATTTGCCTACGTGGCATGTTCTGATTGGCAGGGGGATGGTGGGTGGTCAGATTCCCTTAAGGTTTTTAGACCTTATTTTGTAAAAATGTTAAATTCAAAAATGGTCTGAAGCCCCGCAGCCAATCCAGAGTGGACACGTGTCCTAAAAGACCAAAAAGGGAGGAGCGGGCCGATGGGGGACTTAGAGTTTTTTAGCTCTATTTTTCTAAAGTTTCAAAATTAGTTTTTCCCCCGCTCTAATCAGAGGAGGACATGTGGCATCAATTTTTGAGTGGGTTGGCAGGCCGGTGGAGGTAAAAGGGGATTTTTTCCCTTTTTCACAAAAGAGTTCAGAATCAAAATTTTTTTAGAGTGCTGGCCCATGAGCAAATCATAGGTGGACACGTGTCCATGGGAAGAGGAGAAATTGGGGAAGGGAAATGGGCCTTTGGAGGGAAAAAAAATTGAGAATTTTTCCCACTTTTTGGCAAAAGGAGTTAAAAATGAAAAATTAAAGCCGTAGGGTCCCGCAACAAATCAGAGATGCGACACGTGGCAGAGGACAAGGCGGGTTGACGAGCCAGCGGAGGCAGGAGAGTATTTTTTCACTTTTTCAAAAAGGGCTCAGAATCAAAATTTGGAGCACTGGCCTACAAAAAATCACAATGAGACACATGGCAAGGGAGAAATCAGAGGTACAGGCCCGCGGAGCAAAAAGTGAAAAATTTCCAATTTTTCAAAAAGGGTCAAAATGCACAGAATTGAAGTGCGATCCCAATGGGACCCACCATGTGCCATGTGTCAGCTCCAAAATTCAAAGGCGGAGGGGTGGGGACAAAAGTGAAAAATTTTCCATTTTTTCAAAAGGTTGAAAAGTCAAAAAAACTGAGCCCGAATTTGTTTCCAATCATTTTTTGCCACATGTCTGGCCTTATCCAAAAAATTAAAAAGGTAACTCAAGCTTATTTCTAAGTCCGCATCTTCCACGTGGAGGGCCAGGATTAAAAGATGGATAAGATCGACGGTTGTTGTGCATCCATTTGTTTTGACCTCCATGGGAGCTCCAGGAAGCTTGGAATCACAATTTTTGCATCAAAATTCATCAAATTTATAGTGATTTTGTGTCGTCTTGGCCTTCCAAGATCATTGGCATCACTTTCATGGCTTAATTCTTTGATCTGAGATGATTTTGAAATAAATGTTTTCCCTAATCCGTCCAAAAACGTGAAATGACAAAATCAAAAGTTACAGAGGTAATTTGAAAAGGTAAAAAGGTGAAAATGATGAGTAAAAGGTGTTTGCATGCCTCAATGATGAAAAACATGCCTCCAGGATGGATAATGATCCAGATATTTGTAATGATTTAATCTTTTTGGGCACACCTGGCAACCTACGAATGTTTTTCTGTTTGATGTCATTTTCATTGAATCATGAGGATTGTTTTGTAACAAACTTGATCCCATGGCATATTCTTTGCTTGGGAAAGAAGGCTCCAATGTGGCATAAGGTATATAATGCATTTTGGAGAAATTGTAAAAGAGGTCGGGAAGTTGAAAATCACGAGAAAATTCTGAGAGAAATCTCATCTTCTGAGAAACCCACCAAAGAACCAGGATAATTTCTTCTGTGTTGGATCTTCATGTATGTGAGTTGGTTACAAGTGTATAGCCATCACACAGCTCTGAGATTGTTCATGAAACTCTCCCCTGCTGATGAATCTAATAAGATTTTGAGTTAATATGTGTTTTTCTAGGCAATATGATGTCTGTTATCATTTTTAAATGCCTGTAAATAGTTTTCATTGTTCTTGTTGCAATCTTGCATTGAAAGTCTTTAGAAATCACACAAAATCTCCATTTCTTAGTTAATAGTTTAGTGGCATTTGCAATCTCATGTTCAGAAGAGCCTTCATTTGATAAAGAGATAAACAAATTTAAAATCACTTTACCTTCCTTGACTGTGGAGATTGCTTATAAGCCTTTGGGGGTACCTTAGGCATGGTTTGATCAAGGATTTTTGTGTTTAATTGAGTTCTTTACTTTAAGCTTTTGTGGTGAGTTCTCAAATATTGTGTGAAGAGTGCAACCTGGGCTTCCATTTATGCCTCTTCTGGTTGAAAGAATATCCTGATTATTTGAAGCATTTTATCTGATAGTTTTTCAAGTATTCTAGAGGTTGTCAAAGATCTGATATATCCCAGTTTGTCTTGTCAAAACCCCACCAAAAAATTCATTCAAAAAACTAATCCTACCCATACTACCCCTGCATTTGCATTGTGTGTCAACAAAAGAATACAATCCATTTACAAAAATGCACAAGGCAAATCAGGATTATACAATGTCTTCAGTAACCCTTTCCTTGCATTGAAAATATCTCCATGATCTGGGAGTGACAACTTGTGAAAGTTAGATTTGGAGTGTTGATCATATTTTTCCAAGGCCTTTTCATACTATTTGCATAAATTGAGGGATATCTTCATCTCCTTCACCATTTGGGGGTTACAATATAGGTTCTCTTACCTTGGTTGAAAAGTTACAACCTAAAATAGTGAGGGTCAGATCAAATCCTTTCAAAGTGCTATCCATCTCTCCACAAATATGAGTGCCAGTTAGATCACATCCCCGGCTACAAAATGACACACATCATGATCTATCTGACTTCAAGCTTCATGCCATATCTCTGATGTTGCTCAGATTGAAAAGGAGAACAAATTTGGGTACCAACAGATGCATCAAAACAGAACTTGGTCCTCCTGCTTCTTCACAATGGCGTTCACAATAAACTAGTATTGTTTGAGGGATGTGATACAAATATTACTCTGTTCTTTAGAATAAATAAGAAGCAATTTGGAAATATTCACACGACTCTTTCCAATGAGTTTGACGAAGGAATTTATGAGGATTAACCCAACTCCCCTTCTTCCTGGGTAGTGGAATTAATTGCCAGGGAGAAATGGGCAAAGCAATGGCCAATTGCCAATGGAAATGGCAAGGTGGGCTAGAAATACCCATTTTATTTCCCTGCATGGGAAATTGGGAGATTTTTTGCCAATTTTCCAATTCATTAATTTTTCAATCAGAAGAAGAAATCCCACAAGCGGGGATTTAAAAGAATTTTGCCAGGAAAGGGGAAATCCGGGCCTGGGAAGCCAATTTGGCATCCCAACAATGGGAAGCGGAAGCTTATTTTTCCCCTGACAATTAAAATAAAACTTGTCAAATGAAATTTTAATTAATATTTATTTAATTAAATACTCCAAAGTTATTAAAAATTAATTTTATCAAACAAAGAGTAATTAATTAATTAATATTTAACATGGTTTGAGACCTGGCGGGAGGATTTCTTGCCCGAAATGGACAAAACGATGACCGAAACAATCATGAAAATGAGACAATCGCGATGAGAGAGATGAACCATGCAAAGTAACACTTTTGAAAAAATTTACGGTAGAAGCACATTTGGTCTCTTTGTACCTTAACTTTTGCATGAAGGAAAAGGGGGTTATGTTCATTGTATCCCCATCATCAATCATGGCTCTTTTAACTTAATGTTTTTAAACCCACACTTTAAATATAATGCGGGATCTTCTCTCTATGTTTTCTTTATGTTAGAAGGAATCTTACTTATGTCAAATACATACTTAGTGTCTCTATCATTTTTCCTAGAGGATGTATGTAAAATTCAATGTGATTAACTTGAGCATTGGGTATAGGTGTGACATGGACTAGATGACCAAAACTCAATGCATCTAGTAAGGTAGAATGATGGGCCGACAAATTCTTCAACAAATCTAGAAACGAAATGTGGGAGAAGGTCTTGGTTAAATTGCTAATCAATTCATATGCGCCTATGGGTTTTAGGACCACATGAGTATCATCTTGTGATAGAGATTAAGTAGGGAGGGGTTTTGATGCATTCTCTCTCATTCTAGTTATGGCATTTACTTCTAGTTTAGTTTCCTACTCAACCAATTCCACAATATTTGTTTTGTGCCTTTGGTCTAAATTGGGAGCAACCCATGGATTCTCATAAGTTAAGGCTTCATTGTCATGGTCCCAATATGAATACCCTTTTCACATTTTGGGGATTTACTTTCTCATATTTGGGGCATTTAGGAAATGGATCCCAATAAATTCCCAAGTTTGCATTTTGAGGCACAACAGGTCCTGTGTAACTAGATTACAAGGACCCCTCAAGGTTCCCTAAGAACATTTCTACGAATAACTATTATTGGTATTCTAGAAGTATCTAAATGAACTTTTTAAAATCTTTATAAGTACATTAATCATGACCAATAACACGGTGAAAACCACAATATAAATTGGGATTATAATCCTTTGGCATTTGGCTTTGATTTTACGATTAGTAGAACCCTTGATTTTTATTATGGATTTTATTATTATACATGTAACCTTGTGCCCCTTGACCAGATTTATGGTATTAGTTTTGGTCTTGGGATTGGTTTTTCCAAGTGGGATGATGGTTGAAATCAACCGCATTAATAGAGGGGATAGGATTAGGATTTATTTGGTTCACCATGTTATTGTTATTGGTGTTTGTGTTACTATTGTTTGTAACATTGAGATTCTTTTTTTGGTTAGTAACACCACAATTTTGATTCAAGACTTTGGGCCCTTAGTTATTAGTTCCATTGCTTTGATAGGTTGTGTTGTTTTTTATTGGGAGCTACCAACTTCCCATTAGGACGGTAAATCTTATGTCTGTTATCAATAACTACTTGATTAATGCAAAGAACACCTTCTAGTACTTCCTCGTATGTATGAAATGGGAATTTATATATATCCTCTGTGGTTTATCAATTAAGTGAGTGAAGGAAGAGATCACAAATTTCCATTTGGTCCATATTAGGTGCTCTTGTGGAGGGATAAAGAACCTAACACCGTCTTTTTATGAAGTGGGAAGAGGATTCACTTTGTTCCTACTTAATGTGAAGGAATTCACCGATTCCTATTTGTAACAATTTATTCACATCAAATTCCTTGAAAAATTCAGACATGAGTTGCTTAAAATAATATACAGAGGATTCCAGGATTCAGTAATACTAATCTAAAGTGATCCCTTCAAGGGTCTTTGGGAATATCTTAACAACTACTACATCCCATGAGAGGAGTTCTCTAATCGCGGTAGCATAAGCCTTAATGTGAGAATTGGGATCTCCTTCCTCTTTACAATTAAGCATATCTGGAAATGGGTGAGGAAGAACGATGCTTCGTATTATGAATTCAAGGGGCTCTTTCAAGTACTCAATGTAGGTTCCCTTCGCACAAGACTCTACCATAGAGGTTACTTGAGGGACTGGAGAGGAAGAAGTTATTTAGTAAGATGTAACATGAACACTAGCTGGAGTGTAGCATTAGAATTAAGGAAACAAGCTAGGGAATGTATAGGCATTTGGTTATGTAGATTTCAAATACATATGTGTGTAGGGAGGAACAACATTAGAGAATGCATTTTTGGGTGTTGGGGGTAGCATATGGGAAGACATTTACCACTAGTCCTTGGGTAGGGTATGTGTAGGATAGATGAGGACCCCTTACCAACGTGTCAACTCCTATGAGAAGATCACCTAAATTAGAATGAACTAAATAACCTTGCTACACATGTTTTCATATTGGTTGTATGTTAGTAAAATATTCGTAACCTTCATTGTATATGGGATAACCTATATTATGCCCTATTACATGGGTTGGCGGAGGGGTTTGAGAATTTTCTATCTATCTAATCATCCCTACTAGTGTGGAAATAACATCATTTGGCTAGGAATTATCCCCTTGTTTTGGTGCATAATGTGTATGATTCTACTAAGGGGATGTGTGATACCTCTTTATGAATTGTTCAATTTTTGTTTCTCCTTTTTGAGGTACATTATTTGAATTTTTTAGGGTAGAAGAAACATTGTTTTGAAGAAGGGTATCATTATATGCTTGCAACTTATCTAAAGATTCATCTACAGTTTTAAGCTAGTCATTTCTTTGGCCAAACTGTACCAAGAGCTCATCAGAAGGTCATAAATAATATGGTGTGGAATTATATTGCATACTGATATGTGGCCTAGTCAATACTCATGGGTAGAGACTAGTGAACTTCATGTTGTTAGAGCTAGAAAGTTATGTTTGTGGGCCTTGATAGGTAAATGGTTGATAAATATATTTAATCCCCACTTTGGAGGAAGGATTTGATGTTTTAATGGAAGATACATGTAGTAGAGGGGAGCTTTAGGAATAGTTATTAACTAACCCATATAAAGAGGGTGACTGTTTACCATTCACGTAAGTATAATAAACATCAAGGCCTGTGACTTACATGTTATAATCTTGACTTGAAAAATCCATGGGTGTAATAACCCCTGTAGAATAATGGGAGAAGGAGAAGGTGTAACAACAGAATGGGCTTATAATGGAAATGAGAAGAAACTAATCTTTCATGTCGAGTTCCCCATAATTTGTACCCAAGAAAAATGACATGGGACTCCTTGTGTACTCAACTTCCCAAGGTCGGTCCAAGACAACCAAAATGTGGGAGATTTGATGGATGTGGATAGGTATAAATGGTAAATGTGGAATAGGTGGGATGGCTACGGATCAATATTCAAATTCCAAATAACTCATAATATATTCACTTGTAAGTATGAAACTTTCTCATCAAGGACAATGAAGACTCATCTGATCTTTTTATGGGGGATGTTACGATCAAGAATAATCACTACATGCAACTCCTGATCTATGTCAATTAAAACAAATATGCTTTGGTCTGGATGATAGATTCTTAGAAAATTCCCTTTCATCTCTTTTTACTCCTCTATAGAGAGGTTCATACAAAGGTATGGACGATGGACAAAGAAATAAAACTAAGAGTTGAGATTTCTAGTTTGGTTTTCTTAGTTGGCCCAAAACCACTTAGATAGAGATAATTATTTTTTTAACACATAAATATGGCTAACAATATGTGGGGGGAAATTATTATATCAGAAAACTAGCACACGTAATCCTAAATCTATGTCTCCTTATATCGATCGATGCCTAGTGGGTGGATGATTGGCTCAAAACCCTCCTATGAGTTTGGGCCAGACTGGGAATGGCCATGTATGGTCGTTAACTCGTGAGTAAGGATAAGGGAGATAGATAAATATGTATAGGATAGTTAGAGGCTATGAACTGGTACCATGAATTCCGAATAACTAAATTAGTCAAAGGATAATAAGAGACTATGAACTGGTAGTGTGAATTCCTAATTACTAGGTTTGTTGTTTTGATTTGGGCTTCTAAATCCCATTAAATAATAACATTAAATCAATAACATAAATAAATATAATTTAAATAAAATACAAGTAAATTTAATCTTCTAATTCATTAAATTCCATCCTATTTAATAAATAAAATAAATACAAGTACATATTCTATCTTTTTTGTATTTTAACAAGCTTTTAGAAAGAAAAAATTAAAATGAAGTGATTAACTAATGTTTTGTGCTTTCTGGATTAGTTAAATAAAATGAAATCTAATTTTATAGACAAATTGATTAAATAATGCGTTCTACTTCTTCTAATAAAAAAATTGAACTAAATAGTGAACAACCAGAATGATTATTCCTCTATTGCAAGGTTGTTTTGTAATTCTAATCTAAAGAGGAAGTACTTGAAAAGTTATTACTCTGATAAAATGAGACTTCTTGTAACAAATCTTCTGCCTCAAAAAAATTTGAAAGGGAAGCTTCTCAGAAGCAATTTAATCCTTACCAATCAAACTTTGCCTAGAAAAATTACTTCTAAACTAATTAAAAGAGATGAAAATAAAAGAAATGTAGAGATTTCCCCACTTCTTCCTCCAACTAGTTTCCTAATTAGATCCATAGGGATAAGCCAAGAAGAAGTTATCAAGGGAAGAACCTTTATGGAATAAATATTTTGAAAGGAATACTAGAATGTAAATAAACATGGGAAGTGATGGTACCTTATGCTTTTAATAACACTATAAGTAATTTCCTTTGATTTCAATGAATATTGCCTATACTAAAACTTTAAATAATTGAATTACATCCCCAACCTTGTCACTAAAAATTTATGGTAACTTATCCCAGTGTTTTTGATGATCCATCCAGTTTCTCCTCAACTTCAGACTCCTTCCAATGTGTGATTTCCAACTGATTCAGGTGAGCAAAGCAATTTATAACAACAAGAAATCAATAAAACAAGTGGTTGGTATGGTTCAAGGCATGTATCTGGAATGTGAGAAGTATGGAAAAAATATAGATATTTAGCTATCTATGCAAGAACCTCTCTAAAATATGACAGTATAACACTTCTCAAAATTTAAAATTGTCCAACCCATGCTATAAACAAAAGGGTTATTTTTATAATTTGTTAGAGAAGAAGTCATTAACACATGTCGATCAAGAAATGATGACTCATCAAAAAGGGAAGGATTCAATGGAATATTTTTAGTAATAAGGAAGGATAAATCCAAGACCTTTCCAATGAACCTATTTTTATCCAATTTGACCAAATAATTCAAGAGAAAATGAACCCTAATCAAAAACATGTTTTTAAAAATGTGTGTTTTAATTTTGGTTTCAATGGTGACAAAACCACCCCTATCGCTAGAGGGGTGGTCATGTAACCACTACTCTAGCAACAAGGGCAGTTGTACAACCGCCACTAAAAAATAATGCAAAGAGCTAGAAAAGCAGTCTTGCAAGCAAAATAAATGTCCAAGAGTGGGGCGGATGTATTAAGATTAGCTAAGATAGAAATATAAAGGAGAGGGGGTGGATCTAGATCTCATTATTGTCTTGGAAGTATATTTTTCATCATCAAAGATGTGTCACATTTCAATGTTGAACCATGTAATTTTTAGGTGCATATAGAAACCCATTAAAGGACTTGAGATGACTAAATAAGATAGACTCGTTTTGAGAGACATCACTCATAGGAGGAGAAAACAATACATCTCGAGAAGAGCTATCATGGGAGATTTTAACCTCTTCAAAGGAATGCCTAGATTAAAGAGAGGGAGATCTATCAAAATATCATGTATGGAAGGAAATAATTCACTTATGATCAAGTTTTTGGATCTTTTTCTATAAAGTGTAACAATATTTTTCATAATGCCTATTGATTCCATGATAATTGCAAAATGGTTTTCATTTAATTTTTTCAAGCCTATGAAGGGTATAACAATGATTAGGTAGAAAAGTGATCAATCTCTTATTGATAAAATCATATAGAAAATCATCTTGTCTATCATTCTTATCAAACCAAAGAGGTGATTTTGGATATGGTTGAATTAGCATTTTAGATTTTTTTTTGGAGCATGCAAATTATTTCCTTTGTGTGGGACTTTCACTTCACTTGAATGAGCATATGTATCATGCATATCATTTTTTTCATTTTTTTTTTCCTTTAGTCTCACATGTAAATTGATTGTGATGTCTAGAGACATGATTGACATGGGTGTATAAGGGATTCCTTAGATGTGTTATCTCATCCTTGAGAGATTCGATCGCGAAAGTCATATAACTTGATTTTACATTTGAAAATCATGTTGTGATGCTTAAATAGATTCTAGAATATCCTTATGAAATATCACATTGATATTTCCATGTATTGATGAAGGATCCATATGAGATAAGCTAAATGAATACGAGGCTCTAAAGGTACTTAATTTAATAAAAAAAAGTTATATTATTTCTTGGAACCAACATAAATATATAATAATTTCTTTCTCCTAAATAATAGAAAATATACAAACTAATCTCCTAAATACATGAGTGGTTTTAACCACCACTATTGTTTTATTATTAGAAAATAGTTTTTTGGGAGGGACTATACCCCAGTACAAAAGAAGGCTCCAAAGCCAGATATTACAATGATAAAGTTCAAAGAGTGATCAAAATCAGAATGTTTACATGAAAGCACAACTGCAGTAAGGAAACTGCAAAGACAAGTACCAAAATAACTACAAAACCGCTAGTTAACAGCAACAAAACAACAAAACATCACTAATTATATTGCCAATTTTCAACAAATTTGATAGAAACATCACTTGGATGCTTTATAAACATTTCTCTTCAACTCATGTAGGGAACTGAAAAGTGTGATGGTAGTAACCTAGGTCGGGTCATTCTTATCAATCTATCTGAACAACTGATCTTATGTTGGCCCCTACCCCATATATTCTCTGAGATTTTGTTGAGAATATAAATGTTTTTCACTTGCTGTTCTAATAAATTGTAAATGGCCTTAAGAGCTCTAATAGTATATTCATGTCTGCCCTTCATATGCACAACCTTGTTGTCAATGGAGTATAATTTCTTGTAGATCTCTTGAATTTAACTTTCAACAAGCCCAGGATCTTCCTCCATTTTTCTCTTTCCATCCCTTTTTGACATCTTCTTCAAATCTTTCTTTAGATCCTTCAGGTATTTCTCAATATTATCCATCCGCTTATCATCATCTTTCTCCATTTCCTTACTAATTTCCCTTTATTGTCTCATGTGTAGTAGGATTTGAGCAAGTTCAAATTCTATGTTTTTCTTGCTATAGAGAATTCTTTTGGAAGGGAAAGAATGATTGAGAGGAAAGGAGGGGTTTTTGGTTCTTATCTTCCCATGACCCAAAAAGGTGGAAGGGGGATGATGGGGACAGGGTTGGGATTGGGATTAGGAAGGGCATGGGCCAAAAGAATGGCAATATTTTGAGCAAGGAAGTAACAGTGCAGGAGAAGGATAATCCCTTGGTGAATGGGGGTTACACGAGTGTGCTTCTAAACCTTAAGAATAGAGTGTTCCAGTGAACTCAATATGTAATGAGGGAAGCACACTTTTATATTCCTCCTGAAATGATTCAAAAAAACTAGATGTTTGAGAGGGACCGTGATGTACCTGCCTTTAAGAGTCACATACCTAACCAACATTTTGGTGATCTCATAAAATGGATTTGGGATAGAAGTGATCTTGATGCCTGTAGTTACAAAATAAATATTTTTTCCCTCTTTCAGAAATTTTTTAGATTCAGTAGCCTTTTCATTTATTTTGTTCAAAACCCTATTACCTTCCAACCTCAGGCCTGTGATTTTAGTGATGAGCTCTTCAATCACATGTATTTTCTTGTCTCCATAGGTCACAACTCTATTTTTCCAACCTCCAATGAACTGAAGAGAAATATGTTGATCATGGCCTTGGATTTTTTAAATGAGATTTGATACTCCCCCAATCTAGAGATATTTCCAAAGATCCACGTTTTCTTTCCAAGCAGGGTCATAAACTGGTTCGACCTAGCACGACACTCCACCCATATCTCCTCTTTCATTGTCACTTCTAGAACCTTCTATATCCTTTGGAATGCTATTATAACTACCCAAGATCCACTTTTTATCAACTTCTATTTTAACCCAAAAATCATGCCATGAATTATAGCAATTAGCTTTCAAGATAAGCTTGCGGGGATGAGCTTCCAAGATCATATCCTTCACATGTGTGAAGGACATCCTAATATTGATTATGGACTTCAAGGGTACTCTCATTTTTATCATTGATGATTGCATTTTGTACATGACTAGGGAGAGTCTCATTAGCATACCATATGTCCATTTTATTGTTAATAACACCAATATTTGCATGATATTTGCAAGGGTATCTACAACTTTTGAACAATTTGGAAATTGGTCAAATATTTACAAATATTGATGGATTCAATAATGAAATCTTTGATATTCCAACTAGGGGGGATGAAGTTGATTTAAATGATTTACAATATTCCTTGAATCTCCTTCAATGATGAGATTAGAAATATTGCATTATTTGGCTATTCTAATACCCCATAATGTTGATAAGGCTTCTGCATAGTGATTAGATTGATGCCCCATATTACTTGCATAAGCAAAAACTAAATAGCCTATGTGATCTCGAATTATTCCTCCTCCACCTGTAGCTCCAAGATTTCCCTTTGAAGCTCCATCAAAATTAAGTGTGTACCATAGGTTATGAGGAGGCCTCCAATGTATCAAGGACCTATCTACTGAAATATGACCTATTTTCTGGAGAATTCCAATGTCTAATCTCCTTGTTGAAAGAATATCTTCTTCATCCTAAGGGTGCTACTTGTTTTTAGGAGGATTGAATCTTTCTAAATTGTCTTTGACCCCTATAACAATTTCCTTCAAAACTTATTTACATAATTTTCTATGGTTTTTGAAGATGATTTCATTCCTTGCTTTCCAAAGTCTCCATATGGCATGGGGAAAGAACAATTTCCATAGTCTTCTAACCATGGAATGTTTATAGGGGGGATTCCATTGATTCTATACCTACACGATATTATTAGTAAAAATCCAATCTAATTTGAAGTTTGTAAGAATTAGACCTCATACCTTTGCAGCATATTCACCATGTAACGGTAGGTGTTTGACATGCTCCAATTATTTCATGCACATACAACACATATTTTGTATACTGAAGCCCCTTTTTATAAGATTATCATTGGTTAAAATCTTCCCTTTTAGCAAAAGCCAAAGAAAAATATTTACCTTAGGATTTAATTCAATCATCCAAATTTGGCTCCAGTTAAACTCACATTGTACATTCTCAAAAAAGGTATTGTATCTAGCTTTGAAAGTGTAGTCCCCATCAAATCAGTTAACCCAAACTAGTTCATCCTTAGAATCATTATGACATAGTGGAATAATATCACTTTGTTCTTGAAGAGAGGAAACTACAGGTTCCAATTCTATTCTGTCTACCTTAATATTTTTCCAAGTTCTTTTGTTTCCCTCTAAGTCCATATAGTCCTTTACTTTGCTGCCATAATTATCAATAAATTTTTCCTTGATGGTTTCAAACATGTCATTTAAGCTGACAGAATTCCAATTATCCTACCAAAAACCAAATATCATTTCCATCTCCCAATTTCCACATGCTTAATTTTTTAGAATATGTCAGATTTGATGTAGATTGTTCCAAAACACAAATCCATTAGGTAGCTAGTCTTCAAAAAGAAAGGTGTTTGCATGGTTATGAGCCAAGTACTTGACCCTAATTAGCTTAGTCCAAGGTTTTTCCTTCTTTAGCAATCTCCAACCCATTTTAGCAATGAGAGCAACATTCATCTTCCTTATATCTTTAATTCCCAAGCCTCCAAGTTTCTTAGGCCACCACTATTCACGTATAACTAATCAACCAATATAACAACTTACATGAGTTATTTAATTTTCACTATATAATATTTACACTAAATAATTATTCCTAACACTGAAAGGGTATTTCGAATTAACATCCTTATTGTCTTATTTTACCCACTTAGTAGTTATGTGCACTAGCACTTCATCTAGACTGATCTGGAAGCTCACCCAAAGTGCGCGCATCCACCAAGTCCCTTCTTTTTTATGATTATAAGAATTTTAGTATGCTTGTTCACGATATTCATAACAAGACATTCATTCATGCACATATGATCATCATAAACATGGAAATTCATAAACACATATAATAAGGAATTCATTCATTGAAGTTAACAATCAAGATCTAAATACACATTTGTAAATTACAATCATTTATACATTGAAAAACACCATTGATTCTATAACATAGAAATTGTTTGTAGTATACCCTATACACCCATGCATTGGACCATATGCGCACACATACAAACCCAAATCATACTCCAGACTAGCACTCCGTATACCTAGACTCTCAAAACCTAGCACTAGTCACTACGTAGAAGCACTACCTATATATATAAGGGTGGGGACTTTCCCTTCATGGATTCATACACTTTCCTAACAATAGGTGTGTGTTCAAAATAACCTGCATGCTTTTTACAATCGTTGATCTAATTTTTTGTTCCCTTTTCAATTTAATGAATTATTACTAAAGAAAACTAAATAAATCAAAATATGGATGGTGTTGAGCCCCTAATAAGACTAAGTACCTAAGGCATGAATGGTTTTTTCATGCACCAGCAAGGTGCAAAGGCTCACGCCAAAGTAGCTTTAGGAAGAGCACAGAGGTTTGTGCTTAGGAAGAATAGGCTCGGGACTTTGCCACCTTTTGGGACATAGTTAGAGTTACAATGAAGAACACATGGAGATGTGGCTAGGCTTGATTTTGGATAAGGTTAAAGTATGGAAACTTGCATCCCAATAAAAGCCTACTTTAGGATATGATCATTATGCTAGGATTAAGATTTATAAAGTAGAGTTAGTTATGGTTTAGTTGTCATTAGGGGAAAGCTTGTATGTTTAGGGTACTTGAGTATGGCAAGGGATGATGACATTTGGCATGTGGTTTTCTCTTGAATGATAACTGAGGTGGTGAAGGAGAAGATTTCCACTCTATTCTTGATGATATGCATTTGGATCTAAAACATGGGATGCAGAGAAGATGTGTAATGTGAGAGCTGAGAGATGTAAGAGGGAATTTAGATGCATAGGAGAATGCATGGCTAAGAAATATCTTGAGTAAATTCATTTTGTAGATTTAGGATGTTATTTCTATGGATGTATCTCGATCTGATTATGATCCTTTTGATATAATCTGGCTACTGTAAACAATTTTGAGATCAATATATCTGATGGATTGTTTTGAATATCTAGTGCTTAATGGATCTGAGTGTTTGTGTTCTTTATTGTTCTAGTGGTTCAAATATGGTTCTTACATACTGTTTTGATTAAATGTTCATAGTCATAATATGGATCATTTACGCTCAGATATAGTTTCATTTTATCTCTGTCATAAGATGAATGCATTTATGTCTGTACATTGTTCTGTTATTCATAGTAACATTATTGAAAAAGTTCACATAGAAGAGGGGCCTGATGCCTTCACGTGCCTCGGGTGAGCTCCTGGTTTAGGTTGGGTGATATGTCAGAACACCTAGAAATTAAAGGGTTAGGAAAAGTGACTACATCTTGGTTTTGTTGCCGATACCTCTTTTGAAGATGTTACAAGAATGGTGTGTGATGACAGAGCACTTGAATTTTTCCAGAGTGGATACTTTTCTTAAAAACAAAGAGGATGATTTTGCACATAAATTCAACACTAGACCTAAGTTTGATGCATGTACATGGGTAGAGGAGAATTTGTCTCATGAGCTCTATGAAACATTATTTTTTTTTTTCTAATAGAACTATATGAATTGTTGTAGGCATATGCATCGATGAAGAGTTGGTATTATTGAACTTGTGTTTGGACCCAAAAATTTTATCAACAACTTCATGATGCTGATCTAATCTGGACTCGTGTTGTTGATCGTTGGTGGAGTGGTGTGTTGAATAGCTATATGTTGGAGTATGTGGTTTCTACGTATTCTTTCCCAGAGGTGGCTGAGTTCAAGTTCTTAAGAGAACCAAGAGGATCTTTCTTGCATGCTATCTTATTAGCCCTTAAGATCCTGATCATCACTCTGAGTTTGAAAGAGTTTCCTATGGCTAGCTAAAATCCCATTGGGAACAGGGCGCAGAAGCTGGCGTGGCACAAAATGGTAGATCCTATGGTAGAAGTGGAGAGAGAAGAGGGGTGGATCAAGTATAATGAAGCTCAGGAGAGGGAGTTAGCAAAATAATGTGATATTGTAGGAGCGATGGATATATGGAGGCAGATGTTCTAAGAAGGATTTGAGTTTCATCTAGAGGGAGTAGAACCTGAGTAGTTTGTGTTACCCCATCTTGGAAAATACAGAAGGAGAACTAAGAACCCACTCAGGTTTAGATGAAATCTCATCGTATAAAGAAAGAAGATGGACCGTAGGTGTGCATTTGAACCCACATGGGGATCCAACCCTTACGCTTAGTTTTCCAATTTATGAGACAAGTACTACTAGTTCAGTTGGCATTGGTAAGCAAACAAAATTAGGTAGATATCATTTTACATTACATCCATCTATGGCCACAGAGAAATTTCCTGTGTTTGGTGGTATCTTGTCAGTCGCGCCATTTGGACAAGGTTTGGGATCACAGACCGTGGGTATCACGTCTGGAAGTAGTTCAAAATTTATAGAATGTTGGAGCTCAATTTAGTAAAATAGTGGGAACGTAAAGTAACACTACTTCAGGCCCTGTACCAGCTACATGAGGAGGATCTAGGGGTTTGGAGTTTGTGGATTTAGTGTATCTAGTGGTGGAGGAAACACGAGAGGGAATCAAGGTTTCTAGATCTGGTGGACAAGGACCATAACCCCATCAGTAGGTGTTTTATGAGATGTCTCTTCATTTTATTGATTATAAAGGTGTTGAGGATGCTATAGAGCATATACACAAGTGTGAATTTCTATGGTGCACTAAGGGGATCACAACCCCATCGCAGAAGGTAAGTCAGCTTGTAACTACGTTACAGGGGCACGTGCATAAATGGTATAAAAAATATGACCCACATTAGATTGTGATGGATTATATTGCACTGTGTGATGCCTTCTTGGTGGAATTTCATATTCCTAAATTTGAGTAAAAGAGCATCAATGCACTGAAGGAGATTTAACAGGGTATTATTGTCCAATTTCATCCCCGGGCTGAAATTGGACAACAAAGTAGGATTGCACTAAGGGACCTCTCATAGCCAATTCAATGCCTATACGAAATTTCCAATGTTCATAGTATAATCTAGATCCTTCAGAGAGTTGAAAGTTGTAAGGGAAATTTTTCCTCTTTTTGGTCTTTAGCAAGTTCAAAGTTTTGATAAGACAAGAAACAATGAGTAAGAGGGCCCACATGTAAAAAAATGACAAATTCTAGCATTTTTCTCTTTTTGACACTTTAGCAAGTTCAAAGTTTTGATAAGACAAGAAACAATGAGTAAGAGGGCCCACATGTAAAAAAATGACAAATTCTAGCATTATGACACTTTTCTCATCTCTTTGACATGTTAGAATACATAGAAATTTAAAGGGGGGATGAAAAGGTCTAAATTTTTTTCTAACAACCTCAATGTTGTGCAATACAATGCAACCAATCTCTAAAATTCTCACCGAGTTGAATTCTGAGCTACAGACCGAGCTGTTGTAATTAGAATGAGCCATCTAGATGGTTTTATAGTCAGCTGAGCTCTAAGGTTCACCAAGCCATTTTTAAGAATGACTGAGCTCTTTGAAGTGTTCACTGAGTCATCGTTCAAGCAGGGGCGAGCTGGATACAAATTGAGTTGCTTACGAAGCATTGATAAGATACTCAAGATAATTATATCTTACTGAGATCTGAAAACCAGAGAGACCTAGCTGTTTGAGGGATGTTGTAGCATGGAAAATATGTTTACATTATGCATCGAGCTCATGGTGTAAACAAGTCGAGCTATTCATGAACCATGGCAGATGATTAAGCTTTTCCCTTTGTGGAGCAAGCTATTTTGAGGCCATACAACCAAGATGTGTGGGGAGATTAAACTGGTTCATGGGAAGCTGTTTGAGGGATGCCAAGTAGCTCTAATATGAAAATCAATCCATTTACATTACGTGGAATTGAGCTCAGGGTGTAGTAAGATAGTCGAATGCTATTCTAGGTTTCAACCATGGCAGATGACATCAAAGGTTTTCCCTTTGTGGAGCAAGCTCATTTTGAGGCCATACAACCAAGATATAACAATGGAGATTATCCAACTGGTTCATGGGAAGTCAAAGGGAATGCCATAGCCCTCTAATACCAAAATTTTCCATTTATGAACATTCTGAGGCCATCTAGAGCAATGCGATGTAAGAACTATAATTAGGTCAACAATGCATTTCGATCAGGTTAGTTCATGGCGAGCTTCATAGAATCAATGAGGTTAACTAGAGACTTATTGCTTTAGGGAAGTCATCAAAAAATTATCCAAGCTTCAAGCCATTCAGAATGGGAAGCCCTATAACAAGACCTTCCAAGTAGGATAGGAGAGCCATCTAGTTGCAATGTGAGGTAAGAAAAATTGCATCAATCAAGCTAGACATAGAGGTGAGTTCAAAGGCGAGCTTCGCTCGAATTGATCATGAGGATGTGAAGACTTAAATGGATTCAGTAAGAACTCAGGAAATAAGTTGGAGACATGCCGAGTGACAATTGTCGATCAAAGCCCTAGAAAATCATGATTCCTGGGGTAGATCTAGGAAGTGCACAAGTTGAAAAAGTTGTTGATAATCCATGATAGGCCTAGTGATTGTCAGGGACTTGGCTCTAGATTGATTTAATAGATGAAGAAAATGGATGCAGAAGAAGTTCCAATAGCCTACGTTGGGACATGGAGTGCCCGAATTATTTCGATCAAAGTAGGTACATTGAGGAGTGTCCTGGGAGCCAAGGTGATGTTTTTTGGAGTGAAACAAACCCTGGATTACCATGCCATGAAGGAGTTCATTTTTCATGGATAAAATGGAGGTTGTCAGATAGACCTGAATGACCCTCAAGCAAGTTGTTCCAAAGGGGCTCACTATTTAAGTCAAGATGAGTATAAAATTTCATGAACAAGATCCATTGAGTGTAGTGTTAAGGGTGATCCACGGTTTCAGGTAGTGTCACAATTGGAAGGCCAAGTGAAGTGCCAGTACCGGTGGAAAGATTGGTACGACAAACCAATTCAATGCATGAAGTGATCCATGTGAGGTTTGTCCCTCCCATCCTCACTATGTCAAGAAGCTCAGGTTGTAAAGAACACCTCATAAGAAAAGATGACTTGTGAACTCCAGGCAACACCGCCATAACAACCAAACATGTTAGCTCCATGACAAATGCGAGGTGGAGTTGGGTAATGTATTGATGCCAAGATCAACAGAGGAATCGGTGAATGAAAGAGAAGAGAATACAAATTCTTCAGAAACCATTCCCAGGTGAGATGAAGATTCAAACATATCTTACAAGCTATTTTAGCCAAATGAAGAACTGATAAAGAGATTCACTGACTCAGAGGCCAATAAAACATCACCTAAAAACTCAGGATTAAATAAAGTGAGGAATTCTCATAGTGACATGAAATTTCACCCATCTCCATGTTATTTTTTGCCAAATAGACAAAGTCAAGGTGGTTGGGTAATGTTGACCATAGGTGATTTAAAAAAGAAAAACCTATTGCAATTTAGGTGATTTCATCGAAAACATTAGAGAAAAACTAGACATGGAAAGTAATTAAAATGCTCCATTATTGGTTACCAAATAGTAGTCAAAGAAATCAGTGAGCTAACTCTCTCATCTCAAGGTTCTAGCTGGCAAAATCATGAGATGACAATACAGCAAAATATAGTTTCTCTTGAACTAGTTTTTGCTCCCCATGAATTCCCTATTTTTTAAGCTACAAGGACTAGGGTTCTCAGTACGAAATGGTCTGCCCCTAAACATGATGAACTATTATGAAAAATTAAGTGAGATACCTCTTCATTACACAAAGGTGACATAAGGTGAAATTCATAATAGATGAAATATGATGGGAATGATCATTAAAATGATCTAGTTCCAACGTAAACTAGTGATTTCATGGTGCCATGAAAGTCTCAATTTTTTAGGGATATGGCAAGGTCATCATGTTATTTAACTACAGGTTATTCTGCCAACATGTGCTCGGAGAAAATCAAATCATAATTTCCCACTTCATTCAAATGAACGAATTCACGCAAAATACAGATACGTGAAATCTCGGAATTTAGGGATCTAGATACTTTCACAAAGTGACTTCTTCATTCTAATAATTGATGAATATGGGCTGCAATGGAGAATTACTTATAAATCTCGATGCCAGTTCCTAACATTGATTCTCTATTGGTGGTTGAAAGTGCAATAAATGGACCATTCTGAAGATTTTACATTAACTAAGGTTATGGGCCATACATGAGAGAGTATTTCAAATGCAAAAGTCCATCATTAAATTGTGTCATTCGTGATCACATTTGTCACAGTAGATGGAAATAATTTAGTTTTGTTGTTCTCTCTATCTGCCTCTACTATAAATTGACATTATGGTCTCAGTTTTTGAAAGGAGTACTCTTAAGATGTTTATTTAAATCCCTCTCTCATAGCAGTGTTCTAGGTTGGTTTGAAAATGGATTTCAATGTGAACTTATCTAAATTATGTGTAATTGTCCACCCTCTTACATATTTCCCACTAATGTAAACTATGCAAACTTATTCTCAAGCAGGTAAAGTTGGCATTATTGGACATAGGCGGATTTTGTCCATCTATTTGCATGTTTTGTTGTCATCACCATCTTCTCAGATGCAGGGATATTGTTCATGCACTATCTCTCCCTGATGTCCTAATATTAAGGTTTTGAATAGTGATTCTGGAACAAAAATGGTTTACTTTGTGTGACTCGCATTCTCTTAGAAGTATATTGTGGCAAGGTAGGATTACAGTCACCTCTCTTGAGCCATTTTAAGTAGTTGTTCTTGGCTAACAGCTTGCATTCGTGAGTAGCACCACTTCTAGTGAGGGATAGTCGAATGCATTATCTAATCACACCAAATGGTCCATCGCTAAAGGTTAGATAGGCCATTCATAGTTTACTTTCCTGCATTAAGAGTATTTACATGGCAACGAGGATTAATGGAAGAACCAACTTTCTTTGCGAGGGTGACATCTCAAGCTTTTAAGTCTTCACAACTTGAGGGATCACCCAATTTATCTCTAATCACATCCAACTGCCCTCTCAAACATGGCTCAGTGGTCTCATTTTGGTTGGGTTTGTGATTTGGTAATAACATGTATGCACGAGAGTATTTTTTTAAGATGTCAAATTTATCTTATGTTCCATAACATGCTCAATTGATAACACATTTTAGATGAGTGCTTTCACATAAGAATTTCATAGATCCATGTGAGGCCTTGGAGGATACTTTGTGCAATGAAGCCATGGGGAATATTAATACTTGGGTAAGTCTCTTTTTAGAGGCATAGATTCCTTCCATGGCAAAGCAACTTGAGAAGTTTTCTGCAAATTTAGCGCATGAGACTCATAGTGGAATTTGGTGTATAGATTGTGAACTAGAAGGAAACACCAAGGATAGATTCCCTCAAAAGTCAATACACCCCATGTTGTTAGACTCTGAAATCTATCATGGGGATCATGATATAAGTAGATTCCATTTGTTACAATGCAAACTCTATAAGAATGTGTCCTATTTTAAGGTTTGTACATCTACTACTCATGACACGAAGGACTACTGGTTGATAGACCATATTCATGATGTAATTGATACTGGTGTGTGTCAGACCAACATTGCGAGGTGTGTGTCAGACCAACATTGCGAACAATTATAAGAACAAGACGTGTTAGCATGAAGGGCGTGAAGATGAAAGAGGAAGGGGAAGAAGATTTCACGGAGGATTCAAAGGCCATGGTGGTCACGGTGGAGGAAAGAGTGAATTTACTTGTGGAACTTGTTTCAATTGTGGATCTACAGATCACTACAAGCGCGAGTTCCCGGAATTACTGCAATGCTCATGGTGTGGAAAGAAATATAATTATGAGGAATGAGTTCCCTAACTTTTATAGTCACATGAGTATGAATTAGAAGGACAAGGGCATGGAAATGGTTAGTGTGAAGCGTGGTGAAACCTCTATTCATGCCTATGGTAGTGTCTAGCCCTGAGTTGGATCCTGTATTAGTAACTACACATGCTGAAGTTGCATGTGCCAGAGAAATACCTAAGCAAAGGAATCTCATCACAAGAGAAGAGGTATTGCATTGGAATTACACTTATCCAACTTATCAGAAGGAGGTTTACCAGGAGGCTATGTAGGTTCTTAGGAATTTGTAAGGTGAGATCTAATACTTTAAAGAGTAGTTATGAAATTTGGAACATGCGAAGAATGTTGATATCCATCAGAAGTATGTGGATGATGTCAAAGAGGTATGTAAGATGCTACGTCAGGAGAATAGCATTCCCATGTTAGGAGAATGGTTGATAGGAAATGTACTGCACACTAGGAATGAGTACAAGAGGTAGATATTACATGCTAATTTACCCCCTCATAGTGTTGATTACGACAAATAAATCACATTAAATGTGGTAGTTGATGGATGGCTCTTACGTAACATACTAATTAACACAGGTACATGGGTAAATGTTCTTACTTTGGATGCATGGAACAAGATGGGGTGGCCCCCATTGTATCCATCTTAAAATGTGTGGTACATGGAAAATAGAACTAAATATATGACCATCAGAGTCTTGAGGATGCTTCCATAACCATTCAAGGGGATAAGTTCACTGAGGACTTTGAAGTCTTAGTAGCTAGTGAGGAAGATAGTTTTCCAGACTTGATTGGATTCCCTTGGTGTTATGCGAATAATGTTGATTTGTGCTTCAACAAGGGATACATAAGCTTTGAGAACAAGAAGGAGCACATTATTATTCCACTAACAAATGGTAGGTCTACACCTTATGTTGAGCCTTTGGGAGAATAAGACATAAATATAATTTATGTGTGCACTATCAGAGACCTAAAGGTTACTAAGCTGTCAAGAGGAGTCATTCAGTGGGATGATGCTTAGTCCATGAGTGACATGACTAACATTCCATGTGATAATTGGATGCATGGGACTTATGAGTTAGTTGGAAGATAATTAAAGGGAACTTTGACTCGTGTTGTCAAGGCATGTTCTGTTAGGCATCTAGGAGGAAGACAGTTACCAAGTTACACTAGGGAAGGTAATTGTACGCTGGAAAAGTGACAGGCAAGCGTGAGAATCTACAAGTAACTCTTCTGCGTACCCGACCTCTCGAGGTCGTGCCGAGATAGCCGGTGGGGGTAGAATATGCGTGGTATGCAGACAAACTAGTCAGGCAGTCTAATGTCCTCGACACGCACTAGTGGAATTTGTGAATCTAAGGCAAAGAAGGCCCTTCTAACTTGGACTGGTGTGATAGATCGATCGGCAAGGATAACTGCTCGAAGGCTCCAATCAATATTGAGCTCTGGCTTGATTCAATCTATAGGTTGTGGAATACGTGGAAAACGACCTGGGATAGTTTCGTGTATGTCTCCTGATAAGGTCATATAGTGGATGGTGAATATAATTGACTCTACGGATGATTCTCTGGCCTAGTCAAGAATTCTCTAGCTTCGTTAGCCGCTATATCTAATAAGGACAATTATTTGATGATGATGGGTGGAAGTGGAGTGGACTGAAATACTAGTGTGTGTAGGCCAGTGTCTATATCTGATTGACTTGTGGACTCATTGGGCTGTGGGATCTGTGGATCGCAACCATAGACTCTTGGTTGTTGCGGTCCTATTATGGTCATGCGTGAAATCAAGTTCTAATCCCTAGTATCCAGTAATCATATGCTTTCTCAGCTTCTATGTTTAGGACCAACAACTGTGTGATCTTCTCAGAATATCTCACAGGCGTTCGTGTAACCTGAATCCTTAGACTGGTATCTATATCTGTGAGAGTATCTCCTACACCTGGCTGTGGGACCAAAGGATCACAACCAAAGGTTTGTTCTCTTTCGAACCCTTCTATAGTCATGTGAGTGTTTACCTAGGGAAATCTCTAATTTGGTTGGTTTGACCAAAACATGTGTGCTTGGTCGTCCTCTATGTTTAACCCTCTCAACTGAGAACTAATCAGCTGTAAATCTGTTGTTGTTCGGAATACTTGTATTCTGAGATTTTGGTCTATGTCAACTATTACTGTAACGAGATTTGGTTGAGACACGATTGGCTCAAATATATATTCTCTGGGCTCTTGAGGTCCCGTGATTGTCATACGAAACAAAATACAAATCTAACTGTAACGAAGCAAATTCTAACTACGTGAAATAAATCTAACATATATAACTTTTATTCTTCTAAGAAATCTTTTAACAATTTTAAGGAAAGAAAACTATTTTAAACGTATCTAGGAATAATAAACAATATTTTAAAACAGATAAGATAACCGAGTATACTTATTTTCCTGTGCGATTTGTAGAATTATCTTAAATAAATAAAATAGCTCGTCTAATCTATCTGCAAGATTCTCGATCCTACCTCAGAAGTGAGGAGTGAATCATAGTTTCTCAGAAACTATCAATCCTCATAGCTTCCCTGGCAATATCGAGAATAGAATTCACTGAAATGAAACAATTATCTACTCTATTTGATATGATTCTAACTAGAACTTTGAAAGTTAAAACCTGTATTCTGCAGAACAGTGGCGAATCCGATGGTGTGTGTGATCTTGTCCCCTCAGTATGATCTCCTCATTCTTTCATGTTCACGTGGATCCAGAAAAGCGTGTAGTGCTAGCACTGGTAAGAGTATATTTTAGGACAAGAACAGCTCAGAATGCAGACGGAAAATGTGAGTAGGAGAGGGACAGCGCAAGAGTACAGAGCTTGGCTTATGCGGTTCCTAGCGGGATTTTACTGCGAGTCATGCAACGTGAAGCGACCAGAACCTATAACTATCTTATTCAAAGAGTAAAACCTGCAACTTTAATGGCTTCCTAAGCTATTCCGTTCCAATGGATTGGATAAAATAACAACACTGTTTGCACAAGCTGGATATGTGGCTTACCAACAGCTGAATAAAGCTAACCAAGCATATAATGGACTGAACTAAGAACTCTAAGCAACAATAAAATTAAATCTACAGCAAAGAGAAATTCAGAGGCAAGCTTCAAGGCCAATTGGATGAAATGACAGCACTGCCTGCACAAGATGGGTATGTGGCTTACCAACAGTTGAGCAATCTAACTAAAGATGCAAGTGAATTCAAGCTATGGCTTCTAAACAAGATAACAAGATAAAATACTAAAATGAGGAGAGCAAAGATCAGTCTTCCAAATGAAGCCAAACTTCAGACTATTTGCTTGTGCACAAACCATGCATTTATAGGAATTCAATCACCCAAAAACCAAAACTAAATGGAACTCCTAAACAATAAACAAAGAAAAAACACTATTCCAGGGACCAAAAACATAAATGCATGCTCAATTCGGCAAAGAAAGCTGGTGAATCATGATATTTCACGCGAGTCACGTCAAAAGAATGTTCTGGAAAATGCTCACAAGACCGCCACTCTGAGCAGGGCGGCGGTTACAGGACCGCCGCCCTGAAGGGCGGCAGTTTCATCACTGAAGATCAAGAGGCCAAGGAAAGAGGAAAAAAAAGGGGGGAAAAAAGGGCATTGGGGCTAAGCGGGGCATGCGGGATGTTAACGCATACTCCGAGGGTTTTTCCGGATCCTGAACACCTTGCAAGGAGACCTGTATCATCATTGGGGAACTTATTACACTGTTCCGCAGTACAATACCTTACCAGTTTGGGTACGTACATATTGCCCCCTCGGAGAAGCGTTTTAGCCATGAAGAGGCATAAAATGGTGGGTCCGAGTATGGCAGTCCTGAAATGGGGAGTTAGAAGCTATACCTTACACGTCCGTGTGTTGAAATGACGCCATTCAAAATTCCTGCTACCTACAAAATGAAAAGAGAACTCAAGTGCAGATAGATACAAAACTTGGAAAATAAACGCTAAATTGATAGGGAATGAGAACGTACCATTCGTGCGGGGATAGGAACTTACCTCTATCAGCGCTCCAAACCTGTGAAAAAGTCTTTTAAAACGAAATAGGGTGCTATATATATGAAAGTGGGCCCATTTTCCTATTCATTTGCGTGAGTTGATTTGATTGATTTTTAGCTCTGGGACCCACGGTGACGTTTTCGTGCGTGAGTAGAGTCAAAACGTCCACAGCGAGATTGTGATCATGCCTCCACGTGTGGAACACCGCCCTGCTAGATCACAGGTTGGTTTTCTTTAATTTTGTGTTTTTCCCCCTTTAAATTTGGAATGTTAAATTTGTCGTAATGGGGGGGGGGGGTGTTTTTGAAAATGTTAGTTTCAAAAGTTCCACCTAGGGGGGGCGCCTACTGGGTAGGCTCCATTTTTAGGTTAAATGGTCTTTTTTTACTTATTTTGGGCTTTTTGGGATTAGAAACCCGCGCGGGTTTTCGGACTGCGACCACCGCCCTGGCCAGGGCAGCGGTTACATGACCGCCGC
Source organism: Taxus chinensis (assembly GCA_019776745.2). Lineage (NCBI taxonomy): Eukaryota > Viridiplantae > Streptophyta > Pinopsida > Cupressales > Taxaceae > Taxus > Taxus chinensis. The sequence continues at coordinate 6,216,738 of CM034151.1, read as the reverse complement.
CCTGATCAGGGTGGCGGTTACACGACCACCGCCTTTAAGGTAGCGGTTACAAAACCGCCCCCTGCTCAAGGCGGCGGTTTTGCACAGAATGCAAAAGGAACCTAAATTTGAGATTACACTTGTATTTTTTTGCATTTCTACGCGTTTTTATGGTTCTCTCGGCGTTGTTCAGATACTAACTTGCTCTATTTTGTGTGTTTTTGGGTGTATGCAGGCGAGGGAGGAATACATCAGATGGAGCCGAGAGAGAGAGTGTGACTGGCTGTCAGGGGTACTGGATGCCCTCTCACCAGACGAGGAGGACACACTACAGAGGGCCGGCATACTGCGCATATCACGCGTTCCACATGTCACACCATCTAGTCACATCCTTTGTGACTTATTTTCATATTGGGACGCAGATCAGAACACTTTCCAACTGCCAGGGGTCCACGGTGAGTGGACTATTACGTTGGAGGATGTCTACCGTATTTTGGGGGTCCCGATCATCGGGAGGAGACTCACATTAGAGACGGCAGGCCCACAGGCACAGATTGCACAGTGGGCAGGTTACATGGGAGATGCAGCTATCTCCACAGGGTCGAAGAAGGGAGTGAGAGTTCGATCCATCCCTTCTTTGCCTATCCCCATATTTCGACAGGCCATCATGGGGATCCTTGCCTTGAGATTGATCGGGGACAAGGGAGGGGATACTTTGTTATACTGCTGGGCCCCCATCATTACACAGACAGAGGGGCATGGCCAGATATACGCCTGGGGTGCAGACATTCTGGGGACCACCTACCATGATTTATATAGGGTGGTCCATTTACAGGGACAGTCATTGAGCCACCCAACTCTAGTCATGAGTTAGGTGTATGAGCATTTTATTCCCTATGGCAGAGGCATAGAGGTGGCAGATCCTGGGGCTATGAGGGTAGCCAGATGGTCAGATATGTCGGTGCTTAGAGCACCTCACCAGCTAGTTACCACCCTTACCACAACAGATATGGAGGTGACACCGTACCGGCTTATGGCCGGCATATGGGGCGAGGAGACCCTTACATTGATCTCCTGCTCCACCACAGGGCATCTCATCGACCGCGTGGGACGGGTGGAGGTACATCCTTTTGGAAAAGTTCCTCAATAGTTCGGCCTACCGTATGCAGGCATGCTTCCCCCAGTGGCACCAGTTTACAGATCAGTTCGCATGGCCAGAGGGGGGCCTAGAGGCCGAGGTTGGACAGTGGTCACTCCTGGCATTCCCATTGCAGCCAGGAGGATAGTTCGTGCCAGAGGGAGAGCCAGTGCGCCTCGGGCACCTTTGCTTCAGATTGCTGCGGGTCCTGCTCATAGCAGCAATGACCCTATAGACATTGACTCTGATTCTGAGGAGCTTACAGAGGGAGGGTCGGAGGAGCAGACTGATGATAGCGATCCTGAGTGGCATGATACTCAGGATATTATGTAGGCAGAGAGGGCTGAGGAGAGCACAGAGAGGGACACTCTAGTCTCAGAGGAGCCACTCTCTCAGGGCCTTGGTGGAGAGGATGAGTCAGTTGTGGGGTGACATGTTGCCCCTGCTACAGGAGCAGCCCCTCAGTCGGCAGCGGCATCCGCAGTGGGTGCTAGTCCCAGCGATCCATCTCGGAGGCCCAGTGATCCGAGTAAGTTATCCTTTCTTCCTTTCAATGTTTGTTTAATTTAGGATTTTTCATCTCTCCTTGTGTTTGTATCTTGTATATTTCAGCCTCTTGCTTGGTTTCTAATTCATTTTTCTCCTTTGTTTGCAGAGACTGTCGACGAGTGGGGGGATCTGATCCGCAGGGTATGCACTGATTCCCTAATGATCCCCATGGATAGGACCCACGCGGAGCTATCCGTAGATGCCGGGGAGCCCTCAGCAGCCGGCAGGCATATCGATGTCTTCGCTCCTGTTTGGCACATGGCCAAGATGGTGTCGACCCTACGTACAGAGTTGGCAGGCTATAGGACAACTGAGCACCTTATGAGGAGCCACTCTCGTGGTGAGACCGCGGCTGCTCCTCAGGACCCTGAGCCCTCCATTCATTCAGAGCGTCGGCATAGCCGGAGTCCTAGGCGATGGCGCGCACCTTCAGAGGAGTCGCGTAGGGGTTGAGAGACCACTTGGCTCCTATGTATTTTGTACCATAGATTCTTTTGTATATCATGGGCTCTTTGAGCGTTTTGACCATGCCTAGTGCATGATGGCATTGTATATAAACATTGATTATTTATATATATGCATTCATTTTTGGATCAAAAGCTTGTCACTCATGTTTTCCCTTTCTGTTTCCAGCTTCCTCGTGTATACTACGATGTATGGTTGTATGTTTTTTTTAGAATGTATGCAATGGATAACAGATGGTGCAAATGTTTACTTTCTTTTTGTGTTTCATGATGTTGATATATGATATTGCAGATATATCGTGATTTTGAATCCTAGCTTCTGTGAGCAATTTGGATACCTCATGCTTGTTTTGGCAAAGTGATGAAAATAACCAGTATGATGAACAGATTAACTTGCCCCACTCTTAACTCTATGCAACTAGTAAGATGCGAGGGCTTATTACCAAGAGCCAAGAAGGGCACAAGTTATGAAATATGGTGAAATGACAGTGATGAAAGACAGACAAAGCTTTGGCGCAACCAAATTGGAAGCTACAAGCCGACTCCACCCGAGTGACTTCATAGTTTTGAATGCAACTTGCCCTGTGGTTTATCTAGACTTAGACCCGTAGATGGCCACATAGTAGACAAAATCTATTTTTTTAGGATTTTAACTCTCTTGGGATTTTGAACATCTGATTCATTCGTTTTTGACTCAAAGTTTGAATTGTTTGTTTATGACCTTTTAACGTTTGCTTTGTCAAGAGGACCCCCTACACTTTACCCCATGCTACTAGTAAGAAGCGTGGGTTTATCACCGTGGGCAAGGCATAGGCGAGTAAGGGCATTTCCATCCTTTCCCAACCCTACGTCACTAGTAAGAGACGCAAGCTCATCACCGAAGGTTGGTGGGGAAAGGAAATGTGTAAAAATAAAATTTTCTGTTTAATCACTTTTTGATTTGTCTTTTTGAGTAAAATGTCAGTATGTGCTTATTCCCAAAGAGATGTGTATATGGGATAGATGCGACACCATGAAGCTTCTAGAAGAGACCATAGGCAAGACACCTGTCCTAAGAAGAAATCAAAGCGAGAATAAACTTGCAGATCTTGGTATGGTTACCGTTAAGACTTTGTCATGTCTGATTTTATTTGATAAAAGATTTTGAGATGTTTGATGATATCGTGAAAATGGAGAGATATGATTAGAAAGTTTTATGCCAACAACATCATGAGTTTATAATGAATTGCTTTGAGAATAGATTCCTTGATCACCATTTGTGTAAGAAACAAATGGACAAAATGATCCTAATCTATATGAAAATGCAATGTAGATAGTTATATAGGTAGCGTTAGCTGCTTATGCGTAGAATCGCTTGAGGTGCAGGGAATTGACTGTTTCGCCAAATTCCTCACCTTCTAGCGTACATAAGAGGTAAGCACCATTTCCGTAGTCCTTCATGACTTGGTATGGGCCCAACCATTTGGGCCGGAATTTCCTTCCTTCACCTGTCTTCTTGTCGATCTGGCTGTCTAGTCTTAGAACTAGATCACCTTCGTATATATCGTGTTCATAGACCTTCTTGTTACACTGCCGGCACATTCGGTCAGCATAAACTCTGTGCCGTTGTTCAGCATCTAACCTAGTTTCATCTAGGATTTCTAGTTGGGAAAGACATGCTTCTCTGTAAGCGTCTTCGTCCAGAATCCCTTGTAGTGAAATGCAGAGACTGGGTATTTCGACTTCAAGCGAGAGAACTGCTTCTGCCCCAAATACCAGCGAGAAAGGAGTTTCTCCCGTTGGTGTTCTTATTGAGGTTTGGTGGGCCCACAAGGCCGGATATAACTTCAAATGCCAATCTCGTTTGTTTTCTTTCACCGTTTTAAGGATAATGGCTTTCAGTGTTTTGTTTGTTGCTTCAGCCTGCCTGTTGGCTTGGGGATAATACAAGGAAGCCGTATGATGGCTTATTTTAAATTTATTGCATAGCTCACGAACCTCTTCATTCTTAAAAGAAGTTCCATTATCGGAGATAATTATTTGTGGGATACCGTATCTGCAAATGATTTGGTTCAAAATGAACTTGGCAATCACAGAACCAGGTACAGTAGTAAGAGGCATGGTCTCCACCCATTTGGTAAAATATTCAGTGGCTGTGATTATAAAATTATGGCCGTCTGTAGATGAGGGAGAGAATTTCCCTATTAATTCTAGACCCCATGTAGAAAAGGGCCATGGAGTTGCGATTGGTTGTAGAGCTTGTGCTGGCATGTGGATTTTGTGGGAGAATTCTTGGCACTTATGACACCTACGTGCAAACTTTATCGCGTCATGTTCTAGAGTGGGCTAGAAATAGCCCATTCGGTGTATTTTTCGAGCGGTGGCATGGCCACCGAAGTGGCCTCCACATATTCCACTATGAGATTCATGGAGAATCTTCTTGGATTCTTCCATGTCGACATATCTTAGGAGCATTCCATCGAATGCTTTTCGATAGAGCACCTGTTCTATAATGACGTATTTAGCTACGATTATGCGTAATCACCTTCTTTGTTGCAGTGTAACTCCTTCTGGGTACGTATGGTCCATGATATAATTAATAATATCAGTGTACCAAGGACACTCAGAGATAGAGGGTCGGGTTTCGATGTAGTATACGCATTCATCTGGAAAGTCTAAATTTACTAAATCACCTCCGTTTAATGGGTTGTCAGCTAACCAATCGGCGATGATTTGCCCTTTAACTGACTTCTGATTTACAAATGTTAATTCGAATTCTCCCATTAAGGTTATAAAACGTCCAGCCTTTTTAGACAATGACCCTTGTGTGAGGAAAGTCCGTAAATGGTCTGTTTTTACCATGACCTTCGTTTCTTGATTCAGCATATAATGTCTTAGGCGTTTAGTAGCAAAGACTATGGCAAGGCATTCTCGTTTTGCCTGTGTATAGCGTGTTTCATAGTCGAGCAGCGTTCGGCTAATGAAATAAATTACACATTCTCTCTTGTTATCATCTTCTTGGGCCAACATACAGGCCAGCAAGACATTGGTAGCTCGTGAGTATAGAATTAACGGGTGATCTAACTTAGGTGGCATTAGCGTAGGTGGTGATAAAAGGAAACACTTAACTGCATCAAAAGCTTCATTGCAATCTTCGGTCCAATCAAGGCTATAGTCCTTCTTGAGTAAATTGTTGATTGGATGAACGGCGAAGCTTAAGTCCAGGATAAATCTCCAGATCGCACCCAGCTTTCCTAGAAATGATCTGATTCCAGATTCACTCGAAGGTGGGACCATTTCGAGGACAGCCCGAATTTTGGTTGGATCAACATCAATTCCTCGTGACGATATGATGTAACCTAGGAGCTTTCCTCCTGTTACACCAAAGACGCATTTCTCTGGATTTAGCGTGACTCTGTATTCTATTAGACGTGAAAGAATGACGCGGAGTACTTCGGGATTGTCACAACGCTTCTTGGCTTTAGCCAATAAGTCATCTACGTAAGATTCCACGATTTTATGAATTAGATCATGAAATAATGTATGTCATGGCCCACTGGTACGTAGCACCGGCGTTCTTGAGACTGAATGGCATAACATGTAGCATATGGTTCCTCAAGGAGTTATAAACTGGTTTTAGCTTGATCTTGCTCAGATATTCTGATTTGATTATATCCCGAGAATCCATCCATGAGATACAAGAGTTCAAAACCATGTTTCGTGCATCAAACAGAACATCTATGGATGGTAATGGGAAGTCGTCCTGTGAGGACACGCTTTGTGATATCTCGAAAATATATGCAGATGCGGTATCTTCCATTCTTCTTGAGAACGGGAACATTTAGATAACCATTGGAGTAGTCACCGGCTTGATGATCCTACCTGAAGGAGTTTTTATACCAATCCTCTTTTCCATGAGAGCTACTTTGGGCCTCATGGTCTTGATTGTTTTGTTATTGGCTTTTGCATCTGATCTGTGACGAGGTGGTGCACCCGCATGTGGGGTGCGACTCCTGTCATCTCCTTATAATTAAATGCAAATGCCTTGCTGATGTTCTTTGAGGATCCTCGTATGTCTTTTCCACTTCTTCTGGCGTTAACGAATATCCTAATTTTAAAATTCTCAGTCAATCTTCTGTCCCGATTTTGACATCGATTGTTTTCTTCGATCAAAGAAGTGTTACCCTCTCGAACTCAGGTGGGCTAGAGGTAAATCTAATCATCCCATTTTCACTGCGTAGATACAGGTTCCTTTTGTGAGGGACGACCGGTACGGGATTCCGAAGGTAGGAAGACAAATTTGGAATCAAGGATAAAGCTAGCATGTGATAGTAGAGATGTAAATGTGCTTGCAAGGCATTTAAGTAATCCAAAGTAGCAGATCACTATCAAAGTTGTTTAGGACGGTAGATTCCTTCCGCTTGAAAGAGGATTTGGTCTTAATTTTTTATCAATGGTTTCATCATGATGGACACCGGTGAATTGGGTATCTCTACTTATTGCTTGGAGTAAACGTTGATGTGAGGTGCTATTGATCTGTTCGAAGAAGGATTTTTCTCTCGCGGGATTGCTTCAATGGATCGTGAAGTTGAACGCCTTGCTTAAATCTAATACCAAGCATTTTTGTAGGAGAGTTGGGCAAATGTTTCGGCGGCTTTACGTTTCATATACTACTCAGAACTTGATTTTTCAAACTATTGCAGTCCTCCCATCCCAGACTCTGAATGTTTTATCAGAAACCAATTCTTTGGCTAAGGTAAGGCCAAGGAGGAGGCTTCGTACTCAGCGGCCTTGTTGTGCAATTCAAAGTTTAATTTAAAAAGTGAATGGGAGGACTTTTCCTCCGAGCGAAGTAAATAATTAATCCTGCGCACCCGGCCTCCCCCGCTCCATACGGCATTTGAGCTCCATCGAAATGGAGAGTCCAATACTTTAGAGGCCGGAGTATAAGATGTTGGGGCAATCTACTACTGCGTTTGTGCCCTCTACTCTACCATACAGAGGTCCCTCTGGATAGGACCCACACCTAGGGAAATCCTATGCCTAACTGAATCACAACTGGTATAACATTGGTGAATCTTGTTCATATCAACTCAACCCTCAACGATTTTCACAGTAGTCCCCTAAGATACGTTTCTTTAGAGCTTATCTTTAGGGGTGTGGGTGTTTTAGGCTATGCTGTTGGGGTATGTTTCAAGATCCCGTCGTAGGTACCACGTTTCCTCTGGTTTTTGGGTCAGTGGGTTTATATTAAGTTTGGTTTGTTTGGCATTCTCAAATTCTGAGTGCACCCTGGTCTTTTCTTTAAAAATCACTAGGTGCAAATCGCAAGTGTTTTTGGATCGCCTTTGGCTACAAATACCTTTTCTAGATGCAGAATCTTACTTCTGAAATAGCGTAGAGGGATTGCCTTCAATGCGGTGTATCAATGGTCGCCTAGGTCATATTATAATTGGTTTCCCGATCTAAATATAAAACTTAGTCATGATTGTTTTGGGTCCTAGGGGTGACCGTCAGTATTATAGTTCCTATCAAAGAAGAGTGGCTGTAGGCTACATATCCTCTGCAATGTATTTCAGTGTATTGGGAACAGTTTGTGTTCCCATATCCAAGTTTTTTGGAGGAAAGAGAAAGGGAAATATGTTAACAACTGCGTGCCCCATCGCAACATTACCGTTTTTACAATATAGTTTTTATAAACCCATACTTGTAAATGTAAGGCGGATTCACCTCGGTGTGCGTCTCAGCCTGTGGCATTTTATTAGTTTTAATCACTTTGTGTGTCTTTTTGAGTAAAATGGCAGTATGTGTTTATTCCAAAGAGATGTGTATATTGGGTTTTAGATGCAACACCATGAAAGCTTCTAGAAGAGACCATAGGCAAGACACTGTCTGAAGAAGAAATCAAGCGAGAATAAACTTGAAGATCTTTGGTATGGTTACCGTTAAGACTTTGTCATGTATGGATTTTAGTTGATAAAAGAGTTGAGATGTTTGATGTATCGTTGGAAAATGGAGAGATAGATTAGAAAGTTTAGCAAAGTTTTAGGCCAACAACATCATGCGTTTAAATGAAGTGCTTGAGAATAGATTCCTTGATAACCAGTTGTGTAAGAAACAAATGGACAAAATGATCCTAATCTTATGAAAATGCAATGTAGATAGTTCTGAGGTAGTCTAGCGTTAGCTGCTTATGCGTTAGAATCGCTTGAGTGCAGGAATTGACTGTTCGCCAAATTCCTAACCTTCTAGCGGTACATAAGGAGGTAAGCACCAATTCCGTCAGTCCTTCATGACTTGGTATGGGCCCAACAATTGGGGCCGGAATTTCCTCCTTCACCTGTCTGTTTGTCGGATCTGGCTGTCTAGTCTTAGAACTAGCTCACCTTGTACTATATCGTGTCATAGACCTTCTGGTTTACACTGCCGGCACATCGGGTCAGCATAAAAAATCTGTGCGTGTCAGCATCTAACCTAGTTTCATCTAGGATTTCTAGTGGGAAAAGACATGCTTCTCTGAAAGCGTCTGCGTCCAGAATCCCTTGTAGTGAATGCAGAGACGGGTATTTCGACTTAAAGGAGAGAAACTGCTTCTGCCCAAATACCAGCGAGAAAGGAGTTTCTCCCGTTGGTGTTCTATTGAGGTTTGGTGGGCCCACGGCCTGAGTATAACTGCAAATGCCATCTAGTTTGTTGTCTTTACCGTTTTAGGATAATGGCATTTTCAGTGTTTGTTTGTGCTTCAGCCTGCCTGTTGGCTTGGGATATACAAGGGTAGCCGGTTGATGGCTTATTTTAAAGTTATGGCATAGCCACGAACTCTTCATTCTTAAAAGAAGTTTCCATTATCGGAGATAATTATTTGTGGGATACCGTATCTGCAAATTGATTTGGTTCAAAATGAAAACTTGGCAATACAGAACCAGGTACAGTAGAAGAGGCATGGTCTCCACCCATTGGTAAAATATTCAGTGGCGTGTTTGTCTGGTGTATGTTGTGATTATAAAATTATGGCCGTCTGTAGATGAGGGAGAGAATTTCCCGATTTAATTCTAGAACCCCATGTAGAAAAGGGACATGGAGTTGCGTTTGGTTGTAGAGCTTGGCTGGCATGTGGATTTTGTGGAGAATTCTTGGCACTTATGAACCTACGTGCAAACTTTATCGCGTCATGTTCTAGATGGGTAGAAATTAGCCCATTCGGTGTATTTTTTCGAGCGGGTGGCATGGCACGAAATGAGACTCCACATATTCCACTATGAGATCATGGAGAATCTTCTTGGATTCTTCCATGTCGACATATCTTAAGGAGCATTCCATCGAATGCTTTTTCCGAAGAGCACCGTTCTATAATGACGTATTTAGTACGATTATGCGTAATCACCTCTTTGTTGCAGTGGAACTCCTTTGGTACGTATGGTCAATGAATAATTAATATATCAGGTACCAAGGACACTCCGAGAATAGAGGGTCGGGTGTCGATGTATTATACGCATTCATCTGGGAAAGTCTAAATTTACTAAATTCACCTCCGTTTAATGGGTTGTCAGCCTAACCAACGGCCGATGATTTGCCTTTTAACTGACTTCCACCGTGATTGTTACAAATGTTAATTCGAATTCTCCCATTAGTTTATAAAAAGTTCCAGCCTTTTAGACAATGACCCTGTGTGAGGAAAGCCGATAAATGGTAGTTTTACCAGGACCTTCGTTCTTGATTCGCATAGAATGTCTTAGGCCGTTAGTAGCAAAGACTATGGAAGGCATTCTGTTTTGCTGTTATAGGGTTCAGTAGTCGAGCAGCGTTCGGACTAATGAAATAAAATTACCACATTCTCTCTTGTTATCATCTCGGGGCCAATAAAGGCCAGCAAGTACCATTGGTAGCTCGTGAGTCTAAGAATAAGGTGATTCAAATAGTGCATTGCGTAGGGGCGTGATAAAAGGCAAACACTAAAATGCATCAAAAGCTTCATTGCAATCTTCGGGTCCAATCAAGGCTAAGGGGGGGGGGGGGTCCTTCTTGAGTAAATTGTTGATTGATGAAACGGCGATAGCGTAAGTTCAGGATAAATCCTCCAGATCGCAAAAAGCTTCCTAGAAATGATCTGATCCAGATTCACTCGACACGGTGGGACAATTTCGAGGACAGCCCGAATTTGGGTGGATCAACATCAATCTCGTGATGATTATGATGTAACACTAGGAGCTTTCCTCCTGTTACCACCAAAGACGCATTTCTCTGGATTTAGCGCCTGGACTCGTATCATTAGACGTGAAAGAATGACGCGGGAGTACTTCGGGATGGTCACAAACGCTTCTTGGTGCTTGTTGTTAGTTGCCAATAAGCATCACGTAAGATTCCCACGATTTATGAATTGGATCATGAAAATCTGGTATGTCATGGCCCACTGGGACGTAGGGGGGCAAAAAAAAAAAAACCGGCGGTCTGAGACTGAAGGCATTAACAGTTGTCTAGCAGAGGTTCATCAAGGAGTATAAACGTGGTTTTTTAGCTTGATCTTGCGCAGATATTTGGTGATGGGGTTTTTATTTGTAGTCCCGGAGGAATCCACCATGAGATACAAGAGTTCAAAACCAGTTGTTCTGCATCTAACAAAACATCTATGGATGGTAATGTGAGTCGTTCCTTAGGACACCTTTTTGGTGTGATATCTACTTGTGATTAAGATTTGTTCGTTAGTAGTGGGATGCGTGTTTATCTTTTTCATAGTTTTTTGGTCAGTTTGAGGAGTACGGGAGGAACGATGTTAGAGACCCATTGGGTAGTCAACCGGCTTGAGAATCCTACCTGAGGAGTTTTATTACCTCTCTTTTACCCATGAGAGTACTTTGGGGCCTCATGGGTCTTAGTTTTGTAATTGGCTTGCATCTATAGTGACGAGGTTGTTTGGTGGTTGTGCCCGCTAATGTGGGGTGGGACTCCTGTCATATCCTTATAAATTTAAATGCTAAATGCCTTCTGCTGTTCTTGAGCATCCTCGATGTATTTCACTTCTTCTGGCGTAACGAGCTCCTAATTTTAAAATTTCTACTCATCTTCGTCCCATGTTGACATCGAGTGTTTCTCGCGATCAAGAAGTGTTACCTCTCGAACTCGGTGGTGCTAGAGGGTAATAAAATCATCCCAATTTTCTACTGCGTATATATAGGTGCCATTTTGAGGGAAGATCCGTTTACGGGATTTCCGAAGTAGGAAGACAAAATGTGGAATCAAGGATAAATCTAGCATGTGATAGGAGAGATGTAGTGCTGCATAGGCATTTAAGTAATCCAATAGTAGCAGCATCACTATCAAACAGGGTTTAGGACGGTAGATCACTTCCGCTGAAAGAGGATTGTCATTATTTTATCAATGGTTCATCATGAATGGACACCGTGAATTGGGTATCTTCTAACTGATTGCTTGGAGTAAAACGTGAATGTTGAGGTTGCTATTGAATCGCGAGAAGATTTTTTCTCTCGCGGGATTGCTTCAATGGATATGAAGTTGAACGCCTTGCTTAAATCTTAATACAGCATTTTTGTAGAGTTGCAAATGTTCGGCTTTAGTTTCATATACTTCAGAAACTTGATTTTTTCACTAATTGCAAGTCTCCCAGGACTCTGATGTTATCAATACCAATTCTTTGGGCTAAGGTAAGGCCAAGGAGGAGGGCTTCGTACTCAGCGCCGTTGTTTGTGCATTCAAAGTTTAATTTAAAAGTGAATGGGAGGACTTTCTCCTCGAGCGAAGTAATAATTATACCTGCCCCCGCTCCATAACGGCATTTAGCTCCATCGAAATGGAGAGTCCAATACTTAGCCGGGAGTATAGATGTTGGGGCATCTACTGCGTTTGTGCCCTCTACTTCTACCATACAGAGGTCCTCTGCTGGATAGGAACCAACACCTAGGGAAAATCCTATGCCTACTGAATCAAATGGTAAGAACATTGGTGAATCTTGTTCTATCAACTCAACGATTTTCACAGTAGTCCCTAATGATACTGTTTCTTTAGCTTTATCTTTAGGGGTTGGAGTTGTTTTAGCTATGCTGGTAGTTTCAAGATCCGTCGTAGGTACCAACTTTTCCTCTGGTTTTGGGTCAGTGGGTTTATTAAGTTGGTTTGTTGGCAGTTCAAATTCTGAGTGCACCCCTGGTCTTTTCTTTAAATCAGCTAGGTGCAAATCGAAAGGTTTTTGGATCGCCTTGGCTACAAATACCTTTCCTAGATGCAAGAATCTTACTTCTTGAAATAGCGTAGAAGGGATTGCCTTCATGCGGTGTATCCATGGTCGGCCGAGGATCATATATAATTGGTTTCCGATCTATAATATAAAACTTAGTCATGATTGTTTTGGGTCCTAGGGTGACCGGCAGTATTATAGTTCCTATCAAAGTGGCTGTAAGGCTATCATAGCCTCTCAATGTATTTCGGGTAGTGGAACAGTTTGTTTCCCCATATCCAAGTTTTTGGAGGAAAGAGAAAGGGAATATGTTAACTGCGGCCCCATCGTCAACCATTCACCGTTTTACATAGTTATTATAACCCATACTGTAAGTGTAAGGCTGGATCACTCGGGTGCGATCTCAGAATCTGTGGGCATTTTACTTCTTTTTAATATTGAATTCGACATCCTTGTCCGGCTGCCCCGGAGGGTGGATATCAAAATCTACATGATTTACTTGTGTTTCAGGAGTTGGGTGATGTTAATTAGATAGCCTAGACCTAATGCTTCTAAAAGAGCAGCTCTGTGACGGGAGGAGTTTGTTTAGTAAGTCCAAAAATGAACTGTGTGAGAAGGTCTTTGTTAGGTCACTAATTAATCATACGGCACTACGGGTTTTCTACTATTTGTTGACTCTTCTTATCTGTTCTCGGCAGAGGACTTGGGCTCGGTTGAGAGAAATACTCTCGTGTTCTTGTTATATGCTCTCGATAGGTCAGTTCAGCGTCTAATCTCTACCAAAAATAACTATCCTGGGTCTCGGTTGAGCTCCTAACTGTGGCGCAACTGATGGATTTAATGAAGTCAGGCTCATGATCATTGTTCCCGTTATTGCACCTTTGTTTGTTCCAGTTGGATTCAGCCTATTGCTATCATGATTTGGGGAGCGGATCGTAAAGATCTTGAGGGGAGCATTCTGAGGGGAAACTACCCCTGCGAGCGTATTTGGTGATGATGAGACGGGATCTGCCAAAAAGAAATCTGTGAAGAACTGTCTTTGTTTCTTCTGGCAAGCGTTGCATAAATTTATTGTAGTCATGGGCACGTTCTAGTATCGTGACCCGAATTTTGTGGGAAACCACAATAAGAATTGGGGTTGTAATTCCTATTTTGTTGGTTAGGTGTGTATTGTGGCCTAAAATTCTGATCAAACTGTTGCCTATTAGGACTAAAATTTTGGAATTGTTGTTTCTGGTTTTGACTTTGGTTTTGATAACCAAATGAGTTTTGGCTTGGCCCTTGTATGGGATTTCACCGTTGTTGTTGTTGTGGATGGTTGAAATCCACTATATTGATCGTCGGGGTAAAGTTGTTGTTCCGTTGGTTGTTTGTTTATGACGGAGTATTAACAACATTTACCCTCTTGGGCTGGTCAGTTACCCCATCCATTGTTACCCCACGATTTTTGTTAAGGATTTTGGGTCCTTGATTGACATTTGTGATAGTTGTAGTGTTTTGAGTGGAGGTGATTAACCTCCCGTTTGTTCCATATGTCTTACGACCACTATCTATCGCTGCTTGGTCTATTTGAAGAGCGCTCTTAAGTACTTCATCGTAAGTTCTTAGTGGGAACTTCTGGACTTCTTCCTTTACCTCCTTGCTGAGAGAATGAAGGAATAAATCGCATAGTTCCATCTGATCCATGTTTGGAGCACTTGCTGAAGAATAAAGAACTGTACACCACCTCTGGATGAAATGGGTGACAGATTCGTTGTGTTCTTGTTTGATGTGCAAGAATTCCCTGATTCCTGTTCTCAACAGTTTGTTCATGTCAAAGGCTTTGATGAACTCTGACACGATTTGTTTAAATGAATGGATGGAGGCTTCAGGTATCCTGTAATACAAGTCGAGAGCAATGCCTTCCAAGGTTTTGGGAAATATTTTAGCAACAACCCCATCCCAAGGGAGTAATTCTCATATGGCTGTAGCGTAAGCTTTGATATGTGCGTTTGGATCTCCCTCACCCTTGAACTTGGGTAAATCAGGAAGAGGTCTTGGAAGCATGACGCTTCGTATGGTGAAGTCTAAGGGCTTTTTTAGATATTCTGAATAAGTCCCTATCGCATAGCTTTCAACCATTGATGGTGGTTGCTGAGGGAGTGATGGTGGGATAGGTTGTTGATACGGTGTAGCGTATGCATTGGAAGGGGCATAAGGAGGTCCCTGCATTTGAGAAAACATGCCGAGAGAGGAGAAAATATCTCCTTGTGGTGATTTGGAGTACATTTTTAAGTATGATGGGGTATTGTCAAGGAATGGATTGTTTGACACTAGATCGGGAGGAATAGTGTTAGAGATGATGGGCCTTGTTGGCGTTTGTTGTGGATAGTGAGGCGGCATGCCTAATGTGCCTACCCCTGTGAGGAGATCTACTTGGCCAGAGTGGTATGGAGGGTTGGAACTTCCTGCTTGAATGAACAGAGAATTTTGACTTGCTTGAGCCAGTTCTAACCCTCTCACTTTTTCTACTAACGTTGAGATGACTTCATTTGGTGAAGTCACGGTGTTTTGCCTGAGCGGCGTTTGTTGTATACCCTGGTGTTATATAGGCATGTGATATCCTGTCATGAACTGATCGCTATCTTGCCAAGTTTCTCCTAGAGCATTTCCTATATGCAGGTAATTGTACACCGAAAAAGTGACAGGTGAGCGTGAGAATCTACAAGTAACTCATCCACGTACCCGACCTCTCGAGGTCGTGCCGAGACAGCCGGTGGGGGTATAATATGCGTGGTATGTAGACAAACTAGTTAGGTAGTCTAATGTCCTCGACACGCACTAGTGGAATTTGTGAATCTAAGGAAAAGAAGGCCCTTCTAACTTGGACTGGTGTGATAGATCGATCGGCAAGGATGACTGCTCGAAGGATCCAATCAATATCGAGCTCTGGCATGATTCGATCTATAGGTTGTGGAATACGTGGAAAATTACTTGGGATAGTTTCGTGTATGTCTCCTGATAAGGTCATATAGTGGATGGTGAATATAATTGACTCTACAGACGATTCTCTGGCCTAGTCCAGAATTCTCTAGCTTTGTTAGCCGCAATATCTAATAAGGAAAATTTTTCGATGATGATGGGTGGAAGTGGAGTGGACTGAAATACTAGTGTGTGTAGGCCAGTGTCTATATCTGATTGACTTGTGGACTCGTTGGGCTGTGGGATCTGTGCATCGTAACCATAGACTCTTGGTTGTTGCGGTCCTATTATGGTCATGCGCGAAATCAAGTTCTAATCCCTAGTATCTAGTAATCATATACTTTCTCAGCTTTTATGTTTAGGACCAACAACTGTGTGATCTTCTCATAATATCTCACAGGTGTTCGTGCAACCTGGATCCTTAGACTGGTATCTATATCTGTGAGAGTATCTCTTGCACCTGGTTGTGGGACCAAAGGATCACAACCAAAGGTTTTTTCTCTTTCGAACCCTTCTACAGTCATGTGAGTGTTTACCTAGGGCAATCTGTAATTTGGTTGGTTTGACCAAAACGTGTGTGATTGGTCATCCTCTATGTTTAACCATCTCAACTGAGAACCGATCAGCTGTAAATCTGTTGTTGTTCGGAATACTTGTATTCTGAGATTTTGGTCTATGTCAACTATTGCTGTAACGAGATTTGGTTGAGACACGATTGGCTCAAATATATATTCTCTGGGCTCCTGAGGTCCCGTGATTGTCATACGAAACAAAATACAAATCTAACTGTAACGAAGCAAATTCTAACTACGTGAAATAAATCTAACATATATAACTTTATTCTTCTAAGAAATATTTTAACAATTTTAAGGAAAGCAAACTATTTTAAAACGTATCTAGGAATAATAAACAATATTTTAAAAACAGACAAGATAACCGGTATACTTATTTGCCGTGCGATTTGTAGAATTATCTTAAATAAATAAAATAGCTCGTCTAATCTATCTGCAAGATTCTCGATCCTACCTCAGAAGTGAGGAGTGAATCATAGTTTCTCAGAAACTATCAATCCTCATAGCTTCCCTGGCAATATCGAGAATAGAATTCACTGAAATGAAACAATTATCTACTCTATTTGATATGATTCTAACTAGAACTTTGAAAGTTAAAACCTGGATTCCGCCGAACAGTGGCGAATCCGATGGTGTGTGTGATCTTGTCCCCTCAGTATGATCTCCTCATTATTTCATGTTCACGTGGATCCAGAAAAGCGTGTAATGCTAGCACTGATAAGAGTAGATTTTAGGACAAGGACAGCTCAGAATGCAGACTGAAAATGTGAGTAGGAGAGGGACAAGCGCAAGAGTACAGAGCTTGGCTTATGCGGTTTCCTAGCGGGATTTTACTGCGAGTCATGCAACGTGAAGCGACCAGAACCTATAACTATCTTATTCAAAGAGCAAAACCTGCAACTTTAATGGCTTCCTAAGCCTATTCCATTCCAATGGATTGGATAAAATAACAAACCACTATTTGCACAAGCTAGATATGTGGCTTACCAACAAGCTGAATAAAGCTAACGAAGCATATAATGGACTGAAAACTAAGAACTCTAAGCAACGATAAAATTAAATCTACAGCAAAGAGAAATTCAGAGGCAAGCTTCAGGCCGATTGGATGAAATGACAGCACTGCCTGCACAAGATGGGTATGTGGCTTACCAACAGCTGAGCAATCTAACTAAAGATGCAAGTGAATTCAAGCTATGGCTTCTAAACAAGATAACAAGCTAAAATACTAAAATGAGGAGAGCAAAGATCAGTCTTCCAAATCTAGCCAAACTTCAGACTATTTTATTGTGCACAAACCATGCATTTATAGGAATTCAATCACCCAAAAACCAAACCTAAATGAAACTCCTAAACAATAAACAAAGGAAAAACACTATTCCAGGGGACCAAAAACATAAATGCATGCTCAAGTCGGCAAAGAAAGCTGGTGAATCGTGATATTTCACGTGATTCACGTCAAAATAACGTTCTGGAAAATGAGCACAGGACCGCCGCTCTGAGCAGGGCGGTGGTTACAGGACCGCCGCCCTGAAGGGCGGCAGTTTCGTCACTGAAGATCAAGAGGCCAAGGAAAGAGGAAAAAAAAGGGGAAAACAAAGGGCGCGGGGGCTAAGTGGGGCAGGCGGGATGTTAACGCATACTCCGAGGGTTTTTCCGGATCCTGAACACCTTGCGAGGAGACTTGTATCATCATTGGGGAACTTATTACGCTGTTCCGCAGTACAGTACCTTACAATTTTGGGTACGTACAATAATCCTAATGTCTTTTTGCGCACTATGGAAGTCCAGTGGACCTGTGAAGTAGAACGGAGGAATATGCTTATTTATACCTTATGTGGGAAAATAGCGCATTGGTGGATGACTAATCATTATAATATTATAGAGTGGCATGAAGTAAGAATCGCGTTCTTTATTAGATTTCTACGGAACAATGCACCTTCAAATATATGTGACTATCATGGGAAGGAATCTATCTCATACCACATTCAGGAATGTGAGAGAGCCTAGATAGAAGGCCCAGAAGATTTACCCCCTTCACTTTGGGTGCATAAGTTTTATTCCACCTTGTAAGGTTGTGCACAAGCATGGTATGTCTATTCAGAGTTACATTTTCAAAAAGGAAATTTGTAGGAGTTGATGGCAGGTGTTATTCAGACTTTTGAGTATCTATCTTCTAAACCACCTATGAATGAATCTTTATAGGTACTCAAGTTCCTTACTCTAGGAGATATTTCCAAAGCTAAGGACCTCATCCTATATTTTCTAGGGGAACATGATTTACAGGTGTGCTTTGAAGAAGAAATGGATGAAGTAAAATTTGAGCATGCCTGCCTTGAAAAAGGAAAAGGAAAAATGGTGTACCTGAAAGATGATGAGGAAATAGAGAGTCTAGATGTTGATCATATAGAGGGTATGTTTGAAGTCTTGGATAGTGAAAATGAGAAGGTGTGCACTTACCATGAGCCCTTGAAGACAAAGAAGGTCAAAATTGACACAGAAACAGAGCCAAAAGAAGTAATCATTGGTGATTACTAGATAGACCAAGAGGTTTCAAAGATAATTGAGTTTTTAGGTGACTTCTAGAATTTGTTCCCACATGGGTACCATGAATTGAAAGGGGTTCATCACTTATTGGGAGAGATGCGGATTAAGTTGAAGAAAGGTGTGCACCCAATTAGGAAAAGGCCTTATAGGATGAATTATAATCTGTGTGTGAAGGTGAAAGAAGAGATTGATAAAATGTTAGAATCTGGGATCATTGAGGCCATTGAAGAGTCTGAATGGGTTATCCCAATGGTGATTATTATCAAGAAATATGGGAAGATAAGGATCTATGTGGACTATAGATATTTGAATGTTGCATGTGTTATAGATCCTTTTCCAACACCTTTTACTAAGGAAATCTTGGAATTTCTATCAGGGCGCAAAATCTACTCTTTTACAAATGGATTCTCAGGGTATCACCAGGTAAGGATTGTAAAAGAAGACTACTTTCACCACTGAATGGGTAATATTTTCTTACACGGTCATGCCCTTTGAACTTAAGAATATGTTGACTGTATTTTCACACATTGTGGTGCAAGCATTTCAAGACTTTATTCATAAGTTTCTACAAGTTTACCTGGATGATTGGACAGTGTATGGATTGGTGAAATATCATTATGACAACTTGAGATTCATGGTTGAGAGCTTTAGATAATTATCTCTCTAAACATTAAGAAATGTGTCTTTTCTACTCATTTTGGCACATTACTAGGTCATATTGTTTGTAAGGAAGGTTTATTGGTGGATCCTACCAAAGTTATTATTTTGGGTTTGGAGGAGCCCACCAATTAAAGTGTAGTGCATGGATTTTTGGGTCATATAGGTTGCTACAAAATTTCATCAAAGGCTATGTCAGGATTGCCGTGGCCTTGGAAGAACTATTGAGGCAAAAGGGAAGATTTCACTGGGATAAGGAACAACAAGTGGCTTTTGATACTTTGAAGGAGAAGCTTACTACTTCACCCATTTTATCCTTTCCCTCTTGGTATAATCCCTTTCATGTGCATGTGGATGTGTCGGGGATGGAAATTGGAACAATTCTAACACATCCTAGAGAAGGGATTGTTGATCACCCCTTGTGTTTTGCAAGCAGAAAGTTAACTTCAGCTAAGAAAAATTACACAATAACGGAGTGTGAAGTGTTCTCTATCATATATGTGCTGCATAAGTTTAGGTAGTAATTTTTTGCTACTTCATTTTTTTTTTACATAGATAACATGACACTTAAGTATTTTGTAAACAAACCTATTTTATAGGTGTGCATATGTCGTAGGATCTTGTTATTTCAGAAGTTTGACTTTTTAGTCATAGTAAAGCCAGGAAATAGCAATTCAAGACCTGACCATATTTCAAGAATTAATTCAAGTGAGGATGTGTAAATCATTGAAGACATAATGTTGGATGCACATTTGTTCAAATTATAATGCGCACCCTCTGATTTGGAGGATATTGCTATCTTTTTACGAACAAGTGTGGTGCCTGACAGAATGAAGAGTATAGAAAGAAAACAACTTGTCAATCATGTCGCACCTTACATTTTTAATTATTGTAGATCTATACAAACTTGGTCGGGATGATATTTTGTGCCAGTGTGTACTGTATGCATGAGAAGATTAGCTATGTTAATGAACATGAAATTAATCCTAGTAACTCCATGATATAACTAACTTATCATAAACATCAAGATGAGTGCTAAACAAGATAACTTCTAGAATAATGAATTAAACTAAAACACTATTATTTTATCTCTAACTACTCTATGATTACTTCGAACATAAATTGAACCTAGTTAAACCTATAAGAAATCAAATTAAATTTGGTGTTTTATTCAATGGAGGTGAAGAGGTCTCTCTAAAATGGCTATAAGGCCAAGTATAGATACCCTCCTATTAACCTAGCATGAAGGTATGGATGCAAAATGGAGAATCTTCAAGAATGGATGATGGCCAAGATCAAATGCCTATATATCTTAGCTACTACAAATGAGGCATAATGACAATATCTCCAAATGTGAGAGAGAAGGACCATTTGAAAGGAAAGCCTTAGGCTTGTATTTATAGTTTTTAGTTTGGAAGACTTTGGAATCCTAAGGCATGTGGGAAAAAAGCTAAGCCAAAAGGAATTTTATGACTAGGAGTGATAAACATGCTTTATGATAGTTAAGTTAGGTTTAGGCTAGTTAAACTTGATTGATGCAAGTGATTAGTGACGTATTGAGAGTCGGGAGGGGTAAGATTAACCATAAGTGATAGATAGATAGCCTAAGAAGCTTGTAGAAGTGATATAGAGGGAAATAGCGAGATTTTGAATTGTTAGAAGAGTGATGTTTAGCTAATAAAAGGTTTTATTAGCCAATTTATTTGAATATATGAGGAATATGACCAAGAAGGTGTCATAATCAGGCATCCGAGAATGGAGCGGAGAAGGGTTGATTAATGAAGTGTCATTAATTGACTGAATTGGATGAAACGCTAGGTGTAAATGTATTTTAGGTATCTACATTTGCCCCTCTTTGGGGTGGCGTATTTTACGTCATTTCAAAGATAATAGACAAGAATAAACAAGTAAAATTTTGAAAGGGTACAAGAAAAATGAGTAGAATGAAGGATGCCCCCTCAATTGTCAATGGGGTGATTGAAGAACTCAATTGACGATCAAAAATATGACAGAAAGAGAAAAGAAAAAATAGTTAGAAGAAAAGAAATTTGATATAGAAGAAAAAGGAGTATGAGGAAGAGGGAATGAGATAACATCCATCTAGTTCCTTTTAAACAACTTTATATTTCATCATATTGCTAGTGATCTTCATCATCGTTCCTTATTAAAAAGAATGAACAAAAGTGTAGTATGACATGAAAATCCATATATGAACAAATGTCCATTGCTACAAACACCAACTCCATGTAACATACATAATGCAATGCAATATGAGAAAGTAAACAAGTGAACCTAACAAAGAAACATAATGTAATGTTTTTGTCATCAAGCTTCAGTTCTGACCTATTCGTGTGAACTGAAAAGGGCTAAAAGCAGTGCCCCAAGAAAATTCTACATATGAGGGGAATAATGGAGGACACTTGGATCCTTTAAAAAAGCTTTGTGCACTACAAAACAATACCAAGAAAATCGTTGTGCCCTAGAGTACAAACAAAACATGCAAACTAGCTTTGTTAATGAAGGTAGATCAAAATGATTCGTGAGTCATTTATGACAAGAACAAGAAAGAACCAAAGAACACCGTTTTGTAGGATGATTTTTTCTTTTTATAATTTTTCTTGAATATATTTGAATGTTTTTTTGATTTTGAAAGTTTTTTGAAACTATGTATAGGAATACAAAGAAACTTAGATGCCCCTAGTGATAGATGGGATGTACAAGGTTAGAATGCCACATGCATGCGCAAGAAAGTGAAGATGCGAAAAATGCCCCAATGTTAGGGGGGAGTATTCAAAGGAAAAATCCTCACGTGTAGATGGTGGATCAAGGCCAATATGGATAGGTTCAAACATGATGATGAACGTAAACTAATAATGTGTTTAGGAATGAGCAAGGATGCCCCCAACGTAAGTTGGCCAAGAAACATGTGATCAAAAGGAAGTAGAAGATTATTTTTGTGAAAGGGACAAAGGTATCCACAAACATGGAAAAAAAGGTAATCTTATGCAGATGGATGTTCTAAATGAAGTAGAAGAACAATGTGAATGATATGAATATAGCTTATAAGCCTTTTGATGAAGAAGTTATTAGCCAAAGGCACAAATCGTGAGACAAGATATAGACTAAAGAAAGAGTTTGAGCAAGGTCCAAAAAAAGACACTTGGTAACATACTAATCATGTTTACTCATAGAGATCCAGTGTATGCACTTGGAATTTATTACCTCTTAAAGGGAAGATTTAATAGGTAACAAATGAGGACAAACTAGCCAATGTGTAGGAATGATTTATTTTCAAAGTTGATATGTGAATGGAAAGAGAAGGATAGCCATACATTGCTCCACTGCCAACTAGGCATCCATAGCCCCAATGGAGATGTATTTGATTCTAATCACAATATTTCTCTACTGTCAGTCAATTGTCCATAGCCACGGTAGAGATTATTGGAAATACCCCAAGAGAGAGTTATATATCAATTTTCTTTTTCTTTTAGCTTTTGGCTTTTTGATTGATTTTGATTTTGTTGCTTTTTGAAAACTTATTTCAGCTCTCTGGATTGATAAGGGGTTAAGAACCATAGATGGCTTGATGGAAGCATGTGGAAGTGATTGCAATGATGACATTGGCCAGTGTTAACAAATATGTCCAAAATTTCTTTGCAATAAGTTTATTAGGTGTTGATAGTGATAGAATCTCTACGAGGTCAATCATTCTTTAATTTACCAAGGTGATGAAAGACCAAGGTCAAATAGATACCATAGAGATAATTGTCACAAAATTCATGAGAATTAGCAAACCAAAATATCACCGAAGGGATGAAAATTGTAAGAAGACTTACAGAATAATGGCAAGGAAGGGAAGAAAGAACGTCTACGTGTATGCAATACCTAATTGTAATGCATGTTATTTTACCTTTGATTGTTTGAAAAAAAAATTCATTTTTTTGCATTTTGTCTTTTATTTGAGTTTTAGATTTTTGATGGTTTTAGGAGTTTGGGACCAATAATGTCACTCTACGTGATAAGATCCAACAATGATGTTTGTGATTTCCTTGATAAGGGAGATTAAGCTTGTTTTTTTATTAAGAGTCATGTTATCACCGATCTCAATAATCATGGTGATCTCATACTCAATAAATGACTGTGATTGATCCTAAAATTTTGATTTCGTATGTGGGAGCTTGAGTTCCCTATCCATATGTTTTTTCACTTTGCACCATACTTAATGGTTAAGTTGATGTGCATTCTTGAATTGTGTTTTATTTTTAACCTTAAAATTGTTGGAAATGTTGGGAACTTTAGAGTTCATGGGATGTGTAACCTGAGCTTGATGAAGAATCCATTTGGGTTTCTTATGAGTGACTATGTAACTTGTTTGATCCTGAGATGTGGGTGAAGAAATTTAATGTTTATGATTGATTATAGGAACAAGATAAATGACGGTGGGCTTGCCCCGATCATTGATAGAAGAAGAATGTGATAGGTGAAAATGATACGGTCCAATAATTGAAGAGGATGGGTTACCAGGAGGTGAGCCACTGATAGTAGATGATGAAGCTCTACTATGATATGGCCCTAAGATGGAATAAATTGGGATATGAGGACATCGACCAAGAATAGAAGATGATGGTGTCCTATAGATAGAATAGGATGAAGGGCTACTAGGATGTGGCCTAATAATAGAAGGTAATGAGCTACCCCAAAGTGACCCATAAATAGAAAATAATGGAGAGCTACTAGGAAATGGCCCCAAAATAGAACAAGATGGTGAGGGACTACTAGGGTGTGGCCCAAGTATAGATGAGGAGGGACTACTTGAAATTGTCCCATGGATATAAGAGGATGAAGTTATACTAGGACGTGGCCTAAGAATAGAAGGTAATGGGCTACCAGGAGGTGACTCACAAGTAGAAACTGGAGAGATACCCGGGGGTGGTTCCAAGATAGAATAAGATGATGGGCTACTCAGGGGTGACCCAAGGTGATTTTTATATTGAGGAATGATGATAGATAAGGAATGATTTGGAAATGAGAAGATAGGCCATGAATCAATGCTAGACCACGACATCTCATCATGCTCAAAGGAAGGTGAAGATGGAATAACAGAAGAAGAATCAAGTTCCATGACTTTAGGCTCTTCCTCTATGTTCTGACAAAAGGGATCAATTTATTCACCCCAATACATAAGTGTATCAAGTTCCAGAAAGAAACTTTGTTTAAAATCCTCTAGAGGGATATCTTCGTGTAGACTGGTTGTTCCGTCATCCTGAGAGAAATCAATCAGTAGAGGTTTTTGTTCTTCAACCATAGGAGGTTGACTAGAAGAAATGGTTTCAATAAGCATGGAAGTTTTAGAATACATGTGATGATGTAGATGAGGGGAATACTTGACCCTATTGTGTCCACAAAAGAATTGGATAGTGTGTCAAAAGGATGTCTTAACACATCATTTCTTGTGAATTTGTCTCTATGGATGCAAACATTGATCTTTAGAAGATGGATGAGAAAATAGTACGATATGGTTGAAAGGGCTCAAGGGCCAAAGAGGGATTGAATTTTGAATGACAGCAGAAGATGACGAAAGAGAGGAATTAGGATTCATTGTAGGCATCTCATGAATGGATGATTTGTATTTAGGCCTAGGTTGTTTTTCTAGAAGACAACACAATGTAGGAAGAAAATAGGATCGCATAGCCATCCATTAATTTTTGATGTAGGAGTCAAATTGGATGATTGAAAATAGGAAATCTGAGTCGTCGAACTCTTCAATGGAGGAAGGGGTCATTGAGGTGACTGATAAAGGTGGTCCTATGAAGGAAGGGATGACCGTCACTTAAGAACTGAATTATATGTTCCATCGACAGAACTTGGAGTTGCATGATTTTTCAAAGGAGGAAGACATTGTTGAGGTGATTAGGAATGAAGGCCCTTCAAAGAAAGGGTGGACCGTGATTCAAGATTTGATCTAGGGGTATTTGAAT
This sequence comes from Taxus chinensis, assembly GCA_019776745.2. Lineage (NCBI taxonomy): Eukaryota > Viridiplantae > Streptophyta > Pinopsida > Cupressales > Taxaceae > Taxus > Taxus chinensis. Next base: position 6,191,728 of record CM034151.1, on the reverse strand, counting down.
TATAATTGGGATCTAAATCTTCATAAGAAGAGTGGGAATCCAAACAGTAATTTGGATTTGAATCAAAAGTAGAGTGTGGGGAACATGAATAATAATTTGGATCAAAAGTCTCCAAACCATACCACCAAATGAGTTGGATGTGGGGAACGAGGCTTCCAAATGGGCCCTCTAGCTCGAAGAACCAAATGAGGTTTAGTCATAATGGAAATTTTTTGGTTTGAATTCTTAAACCTAGGTTTCGTATCTTTGTAAGTGTGAGGAACTACACGATATTCAGTCATTGTTGGTAATGTTTAAGCATACATTTCTAGACCTAGTTAGTGTGATGGAACTCCTTCAAAGGGAAGGAAGTGACATTTTAATTTAGGGAAGCATAATGACATCTAACTAGAAATTTGGTAGATATAGGGATATTGGTGTTATTTTACAAAAGGGATCTAAGGAAAACATACATCACAATAACACAATTTCGATAAGCCAACAAGATTGTCCTCGAATAAGTCTATGATTTTGTTAACACAAGGAACAATCGTGTAATTCTACTAGTAAACAAGTCATTCACTCAAACTATTTTATGGATCACTATACCTTTAAGCTACGGTTTCAATGATAGGCTCAAAATTAGATAGTGATAATGCCCTATCAATACCTAGGCCGAGTTGAAATATCAACAAGATCTAAGTACCAAAGTTGTACTGACATGATTTCTCCATGAGATATACTATGACTAGTTCAAAGGTCAATAAAATCTAAGTCTTTGATAATGGAAGTTGTAAATGTGAATAATGTATTAACACTACCCTAACATGTTAACCAGGCTTGGAATTAGAAAGGTGTTTAATATCAATATGATGCTATCACAATATGAATAATGTAGTATCAACACTCTCAAAAGGCAGTACACATTGTTGGGACCGAAACTAAGTACAATTATAGCAAGAAGATGTCAATTGTGCTAGCAGTGTAACGATGCATTGAGGAAACTTATATAAAGTTCTCAAGAAATGAAAACAAGATGTAAGTGTCACAATTATATGGCTAAAATGTGGGCAGAGTAACAAATCAAAGGGGAAACGATGATGAAATGAAATCCTAGTTATGAAGATGATCCTGAAATCAATATCACATATCCATGCACTTTAGACATTTAACAACTCAGCCACAAACATGGATGAGTGTAAACAGAAAAAAAAGTTGTGAACACTATCTATGAAAACACTTCTAAATGATGCCATCTCTTTTCCCAAATTGGAAATAAGAATGCAAAGGTATAGATAAAAAGATGTAAAAATAAACTAAGCGGCACTTGGGCAGAGTTTCCTCTCGTCTGACAGAAAGAAATAAACCAAGTGAAGTGATACGTAGTTTAATTTCGTGATGAGAAACACTTAGATATAACTTGATTGGATTCATGGCCTTGTTTGAAAAACAAGGTTTTGAAACCAAGAAATTTATCACTTCATGATGGCTTGGTAAGACACGATAATGGACTAAAAAAGTGGGCTCCTTGACAAAATGGATTTCCTAAGTAGTTCACTCAACTAGGTGTCAACAGTTTGTCTAATGTGAGCTCAATTTGCCAAGGTTTCCCAAGGATTATCTTGGCTTTACTTTACCACCTTCTAATACAATGAGCAACTAGTGCATTCATTTGTATCATCAATGGGGTCACAATAAAAACAACTTGACTCTAAACTCACAATGTATGATTAGTCAAGTGGGTAAGTGGAGCGCTTCCTGTTTCATCTATGAGGTTACTTAGCAATGGATTACTTTAGGGTTCCTAGAACCACCCCCATTTTTGTAGCTTAAGGTGTTATGTAAAAGGGGTTATGTTCTAGTTGAGTGAATAGGGATGCACCCTTTTCTGAAACTTGTAATACAATGTTATGTTCTTGGTATGTTTTTTATATTTTGTAACTTAATGTGGTTTTAAGTAGCACACCATTTGGAAACCTGTAAGAAAACATGTATTAGCAAGTTTGTGTTTCGAAACTCCTTTATTTGACAAATAAATTTGGTCTATATGTGAAAGGTTAGTAATTTTCCACAAAAATAAAGAATATCAAAAGAGAGTTTACATGTTTTTTTATTCCCAAGGTTGCCAAAAGGTGTGAGGGAAGAGCATAAACAATGCAAAAAAACTCAACTATAAATATGTAATGGAAAAACAAACAAACAAATAATTTTCAAACCTTCCAGTAACCTTCAATGTAAACCTCAAATAAGTGTCTCCTGTGAAAACATGCAAGTGAATATCAGAGATTATTGTGGATGCTCTTAAGTGCTCTTCAAATACAGAATGCAAATTCTATCAACACAGAATTTAACAAAGTTTTTATACTTCAAATTCAAGAGGATTTGTAAGGAAGGTAAGCCTGTAATTTATAGAGGCAAAATTAGTTAAAGTTGGTTATACACGGATAAATGAATATGCTAAAATATCATTGTGGGAAGTTGCAATAGTGTCAAGGTAATAAGTGAATTAATTGTAAAAATCTACATTTGGAAAGGTGGTTATACATGTAATTTAATTACCCCCACCTTTCTAGGATTCTAGAAGTGTGGTTAACTAGGATAAGGATATGGAGTCCAAGTGGAGTCTAAGTGGAGTCTAAATGGATTTTGATCAAGTGGTAGATGACTAGAATGTGCACACACTTAATTAAATAATTATTTAATTAATAAATAATAATTAATTTAGCTAAAGGGGTACTAAGGATACATGGGATTAATTTAATTAATCCAAAGGGGTACAATGTGTACTAATTAATTAATTTAATCAATTAATCGCAAATGGGTGAATAACATGCCGTACTATAATTACACTAGGAACAAGTGGAAATAGAAGTGTAATTTTGGGGTGTCTACATTTTTCCCTTCTTTAAAGTGGTATTGTAAAGTAATAATGTTTTAAAGATAGTAGACACATGCAGATTGGTGAGTGGAAAAATTGTGAAGCCTTGAGATGCCCCAACAAACAGAATAGTAGAGGAATGCCCCCTCAAGTGGGTGAATGATGCAGTAAGGCAATGAACAACCGCTTGATAGGAAGAAATTAAGGGATTAAAACAAGGATGGGAAAGGACTGTGTTCGTAGCATGAGTGTTATTTGGAGAGTAATTTTTTAGAGCAACCTGATTTTGGTTGTTGCATTATCACCATGATTATGAAATAAAGATGGTTAACCCAGATGCGCGTAAAAAACACACACAACAAAGAAAAGATAAAATGGAAAACAACCCCAATATACAAAGTAGGTGTCAACACCAGGGTTACAAAGGAACCAAGATGTAATCACACTATTTGTAAGTGGTCCAAAAAGAGTAAACATTAACAATGCAACACAAATTTGAAAAATAAGACAATCAGCTATGCCCCTAATGTGTACCACAATGATGATTAAGTAGATACAAATGATCCCAAGTGGGAAATAGGATCAGACTAGAAGAGTGGAGTTAAAGCAAATCCTTATGACACTTTTGTTGAATCCATTGTGAAAATGATCAAATTTGAAATTACCCCAGGTGAAGTTATATCACGAAGGAAAAAAATTGTTTAACTTGCCCCAAGTAGAGTTAGCATATCATGTAAAGGGAAGAAAGTGATAGTTGTAATATTGGCATGATCACTAGGGTAATAGATAAATGTATGACATTTATCAAGATTGTATTGAGATGTTGAATGATTCACTTTAAGTGTTTTCCAATTGTAGGATTCTTGTGATAAGTGAATGTTTGTTCGAAAGTTTTGTAATTTTTTCATTTTTTTATTTTTTTTAGATTTTTGAAATATTTGATTTTTTGTGGATTATCACAAGTTTTAAAATACAAATGAAAACAAAAAGGAATACATTCCATGGCTTGAATAAACTAGGAGGAAAACACAACACGTGTAAATGATAAAAAAAAATATAAAACAAGCAATAAAAAGAAACCCAATATGAACAAGATGGAACCACACCAAAGTTATATGTGAACTAGGATGTGAATAAATTTCTTGTAATTGGTCCACAGTAAAGATAAATAAAGCAAAACACAATGAAAAACTGAAAGAATAAAAATCATCATCACAATGTTAACAAACTGTAACAGTATAATGCAACGTGTAAAAATGACGTCTAATGATACTCTGAATGTGTTCCACATTAAAGAACTAGATAGATTTGAATGCCCCCAAGTGATAGCTTGGCATGCGAGAGGATTGGATTAGGGTGAAGAGTGGAGTGATACTTAGATACTTTGAAATATAATCTTGTTAGATCTCATTGAAGTTTGATTTGTATTGGATTAAAATGTAAAATCCAAGTGTGCCCCAAGGCAAAGTTATATTGTGAAAGGGTAAATGATTGCCTCGGGAATAGATATACACCACGGGCAATAAATATGAGTATGTTCTGGAATAATCATGAGGAGAGTCATCAAATGGAAAAGGTGTTGAACTGCGTTATCCAGTTGCTGAAATTTTGTCAAACATTATCTGAATGTTTTGATTATGAAAATTTGAAACATTTTTTGGAGTTTTGGACAATTTTATATTGTTTTTTGTGTTTTTGAACAAACTTTTTTTTTAAAGTTTTGTGAGATATTTTTGAATTTTTTGTGTATAGTACAACTCAATAAAAAGGTACACTACTTGAAAGTAGGTACAAATAATTAAAAGCATTCCATTCCATTGGTAGAAATGTAAATGATAAAATGATAGGGTGTTTCACTCCGCTCATGGCTCCACGCAACTAGGAATATGTGAGGGCTCATCACCTTGAGCCAAAAAGGATATGAAAATAAGGTGAATATTGATATGGAAGTGATGATAATGGATGTGAAGACACAAGGTGTAATAATGATCCGTATGAGAAAAATGTAACTCATCTCCAGTCAAGATTATCTAACCGATTTCAAGATGATTCCACTTTATAGGTTTTGAATCAACTTAGATCCATTGATGACCTACTGATTAGAAAAATTTGATTAAAGGAATTAGTGTCTCTCTCTAACATGAACAGCTAAATTACTTCTTGGGATGTTTTTGATTAATCACTGTGATTCAAATTTCATAAAGGCTTTATTGAATGATTATTTTTTATTTTTATGAAGGACCCCCTACATGTTGCCCCATGCCATTAGTAAAAGGCAAGGCTCAACACCAAAGAAAAAATGTAGATGAGTAAGGGATTTCTCTTTTCCTAGTCTCATACTTCCAATAAGAAGTATGGGCTTAGCACCAAAGACTGTGAAGGACAAAAGGTGTAGTGATTTTATATTTTTTTGTATGTTTAGATTGATTGAATTTGTCTTATATGTTGATAGTGTCCTTGTTAGGAAGGAACATTCTGGCCCCAAGTCTCAACCCCATGTGATTAGTAGGATGCAAGGGTTCAACACCATAGATTGAGATAGGGGTCAAAAAGGACCGGGTAAAGAAGTTTAGTGCTTTCTATTAAAGAGATAAATTATTTGAAAGGAGGATTTTTCCATCAGTAATCTTTGAGACAAAACCATAACAAAGATGAGACACACAATGCTCGAGAAGAACAAGGTTAACATGTGTCGTAATAGGTGAAGAAGGTGAATACATGATACTTGTATGATTAAGATATCTGCCAATAGATGGAATGCCTAACATTATTTATACACACTTTTTTGTTTCTGATTGGAAAACGGTGCTCTAATACAAAGTTTTGTTTTTTATGCTTTTTGAGTTTTTTGAATGCTGGTGGATGAGAGTTTGAAATGGACTTTTCAAGAAAAAGGTCTTTGTCTATTGAAGTTGAATGGTCTTGAGATACAAGACTTGTGTAGATGAAATGCAAGTCAAGAGGGCGAATCAAAAGATTCGATAAGTCCTGAAATATGAAACTTAGATGGATAGGATCCAAATCAAAAGATTGACTCAAACAATTCGATGGCTCCTAAAGTACTAGACTTGGGCAGAAAATATCCAAGTCAAAGGATGTGTGATTAGATAAGTCTTCGATGAGATCAAAACATTGAGAAAGGATATGGAGATAGAGTAAGGGATCACACAGGGTTGGGTCGACGGTGACCTGGGCGGAGTGACGATGACCTAGAAAGTGTAAAGTAAAGTTGGATGGAAAATGAGTTGAATAAGAAGACATACAAGCAAAATGGATGGAAGAACAAGTTGAGAGTAGAATTTTGATAGTAGTTGGACCTGTAAGATTTTAGATGCAAACAAGACGATGATAATAGGATAATTACTGAATAAAACAACAAAAAATGGTGGTAATCTGACAAAGGATGTTCACGAGTGATGTACGCTGTAAAACGGCTTAAGAGGTCTGTAAACTCTGCGGATGCTCCGGCTGCGTCCCCCCCTTGCAGTACACGAAAGCTCGACTGTTCATGCCTCGGGACGAGGGGGTGATATGGATTGTAGTGTGTTAAAGGGTTGACGGAGAAGTCCTGGTTCGATGACCACGTTCCGTCCTAGCGCCCGTTGTTCATCCGTGTAATTGACTTGCACCTCGTCTTTCTGCTATGTTATGTTTTGACTTGGGTGTGTGTGTTTTTAATCTGTGTTCTGTAGGAGGGGAAGGGTTTTTGCCTGTCTGTGTACTGGCGCCCTAACGTGATATTGGGCAGGATAGAGCGTGTGACAGTTTTTTTATGGGTCGTGTATTTTCCAGCTAGAAAATTGTGTCGGGGCTGTGCTTTAGGTGTTTAGGGATAACATCCCCCCCAAAGCTCCCACCAGCCCTCTCCCCTGTAATTAGCTAATCACCACGGAGACAGTCAAGACCAAGCTCAGTTAGGGAAATAGATCATTTAGGTGATAACCTGTCAGAATAATTAAGTTAAAAAAACACATTAACGGTGATGGGGATGATCGATGATCATTTCAATAATATATGAATCAATTAAAATTAAGTGGGTCTAGACTTAGGAACCATGGTGGTTTTTTATGCAACATGCGTGACTGTTCTTTTGTTGTGTGAAATTTTTTGTTTGCGGTAGTGCTACCAATTTTGGTGGTTTACATTTGGTGATCTACCATTGTTTTGTTTCGCTGTGGTTTTTTTTTACTGCCCGCCCTGATTCCCCCCCCCCCCCGGGCTCCGCGAGTCGAGGATGCATACTCCCTCCCGGTGATGATAAGCTCCCCCTCCCACCGCGGGCTCCCTCGCCCCGCCCCCTCCCATGCTGCATTTGCCGCGTTAGGGTTTCCGGGGGGTGGCGCCACCATCCCTCTGGTTCCCCTGCTACGCAATTAGCGTCGTTTGCTCCAACACTCGCGTAGGCGTGTTCCGCCGACCCCTCCCCCCTCGTCTGTGATGGTCGTTTGCGTAGTTCCCGTCTGGTCTGGTCTCGCGGCTTGTTTGTCCCATTTCTCACTCGACTGTGTTTGTTTTCTTTGACGTGTTTCTTTCGTCCACTCGGCACGCACTTCATGTAGGGGTTTTAGGTTCAGTAGCATATTGGAGCTCTTTTGTGCCCACCCTTTTGGCGATTCGTGTAATTCAAGAATTACATCATTTCATTCATTGTCGCATGCGTAGTCCTGCTGATGCGCATTCTTACACTGGGTCATTAAGCTTTAATAATCAAACAATATCTTTATGACACATTATACAAATGCAAAGAACTAATGTGAATATCCTTACGTACTATAGGAAGGAACAAAAAGGTATGCCTCCACAAAGGACAAAGATAGAAATAATGGTGCCCCAGAAAAGGGCATGAAAAATGGATGAAAATAAAAAATACGAAAAAGTGATGATAAAAAATTCCCCTAAGGGGAATAAATATGGCCATAGAGGTGGAATCTGAGAATGTAGATGATGAGATGGCACCCTAACAAAAGAGCACAAAACAAATGAGGAGAGAAATTAATATACCCCAAAAAGGGTACGATAATGGCCCCAAGAGTAGTGAAATATAAAAATATGAGGTATGGTTACCTAAGCGGGCACACAAATATGGCCACCAAAGTGGATTGAGATGATGAGAATGGATGATAATATGCCACCCAGTCGAGAGGGAAACGAAAACAAGGCTGAAAAGGCAAAATAGAAATGATGATATAAAAGCCTCAAAGGGGATAATGGAATAAATATGGGCCAAAGGGTGGAAATGAGTAAGAGGAAGATGAAATGGTTCCCTACAAACCGCACAAATATGGCCAAAAAGGCAAGATAGTAAAATTGTGTGATCCGATTGCCTCGAGAGGGAACAAAAGATGGCCTGAGCGTGACATTAAGCTGAGGTATATTGGTAAGATTGAGAAGATAGATAAGGAAGCATATAGATGGATATGAGTGAACAATATATGGATGAGATATATATATGATCAAAACTAATGTACAAGAAAGGGTTGTGCATGATGCTACATTCAGCTAAAAGAGCGCTCCCAGGAAATAATGTTCCAACCCATTGAAGGTAAATGTGGGGATCTAGGTATGTGTGCCCATGGACACATTGACAAACCCTAGTTGATATAACCCCAACGATAGTTAGTTATCTCAAAATACAATAAGGAAACATGGATGGAATGAACTAATAACCTAATGTCAAAATGACAAAGGATTCCCCTATGGGAATAAATAATGTCATAGAGTGGAATCGAGAATGTAGATGATGAGAGGCACCCTCACAAAAGAGCACAAAACACTGATGAGAGAAATAATTATCCCCAATAGGTTACGATATGGCCAAAGGATGTGAAATATAAAAAATATTAGGTATGGTTTCCCTAAAGAGGGCACACAAATATGGGCCACAAAAGTGGACTTGAGATGATAATATGGATTATAATATGCCACCCGCCAGTAGAGGAAACAAAAAAAAGGCTGAAAGGCAAATAAGAAATGATGATATAAAATGCCTCAAGGGGAATACAATGGCCACAAGGGTGTGACATTAGTAGATGAATGAGAAAATGGTTCCCTTACAAAACAGCACAAATATGGCCAAAAAGGCAAGATAGTAAAATGTGTGATACGATGCCTCGAGAGGGAACACAAAGATGGCCATGAGAGTGAACTTAAGATGAGGTATATTGGATAAGATTTGATGAGATAGATAAGGTTGTATTAGATTAAGATGATACAATATATGAGATGAGATAATATATATTGATCAAACTATATGTGACAAAAGGGTATGAATGATGCTACATCAGCTCAAAAGAGCGCCCAAGGAAATAATGCTTCCAACCACATTGAAGGTAAATAAGAAGGGGATCTAGGTAACGCATGACACATTTGACCAAAACATATGTTAGCATATAACCAACGATAGTTAGTTATATCAAAATACCATAAGGAAACATGGATGGAATGAACTCATAAACCTAATGTCAACATGACAAAGGGATTTATGATGTAACTTGTACACGGGAAGAGGTTTCTCCATAAGTGGTGTTCCCTAAATCTATGCCCCAACTTTGGGAAGAGGAAAGAGCAAACTGATCAATGCGAGAATTTTTCTAGAAGAAAGATTATCAATGCCAGAAGCTTTCTTAGGATGCTGATAAAATGGAAGGTTGGTCAAATTAAGAAGTCTTCAATTCCATTGTATAAAATAGTATCCATCCTTCGAGGGTATGGTCTACTTTATAAGTATATGTTATAGATGTAAATAATGATATACATGATAGCCATCCTTCTAGGGATCAATCTATTGATTTGATTTTTTTTATACGAACAGTTATCCTTCGAGGGAGCAGTCTATTTTTTATAGATTTTGACTTTTGATAAGGGTGTCCATGAAATTTTATTCTAACATGGGGAAGAGCTAGGAGTAGCTAGGTAGACCACTTAGAAGGGGAAAATTAATGTACAAGAAACACCCATTGACCCTTAACATGATTATAATAGGTAGATAAGAGGATGATGGTTGTAATGATCGCGCAGTTCTCACTGAGAAGGGAGAACCTATCCATAAAGAAAATTCTATGGACAAAGCCTTGGTTCCCATATTTAAGGTCATGTTGAGGGAAGTAATGGTAGACTACATAGTTCCAAATCATTACAATGATATATGGAAGAGGCTAATAACAGAGGGATAATCTAAAGATACAACTAAGTGATCATTGGTAGTGTGCTAGCAATAGAATGGTCACAATTGCAATACGTTAAGTGGTTCTACTTCTAGTTTACCATCAAGGGAGTCCAAATGAGAGGCTCCTAACCCATACTTATGTGTGATAATGTATGGTTTAATCTAGTTATGGTTAAACATTCCACGTTGGATCCTTTCTAGAGTAGAACAAGGTCACTGAATTTAAATTCATGTTAAGATAAGATAACATATTTCAAAATATGGGGTACGAGAAATGAGAGAAGATAAAAAGTATACACTACCTCTTGAGGAAGTGAAGAAAATATGCATCCTAAAGATGGGATATATAAGATGAGAGGAGATGGAAACTATGTGCTACCTTTCAAAAGTGAGGAAGTGAGAAAAGTATGCATCCCTAATGAGACGAGGATGGCCACAAAAGGCGTGCTTAGGATGAAAATATGGTGTCCTAAAAGAGGTAAAAATATGTCTGCAAGGGTGGATTTTGATGAAAATATGGTACAAATATGGCCACAAAGGTGAACTTTAATGAAAAAAATGTGACCTAAAAGGGGCACAAATATGGCCACAGTGGTGGACTTGGATGAAAAAGATGAAAATATGGTGCCCCAAAAGAGGCACAAATATAGGCACAAGAGTGGACTGAGAAAAAAAAGATGAAAAATATGGTATTCGAAAGGAGGCACAAATATGGCCACAAAGGTGGACTTTAATGAAAAATATGAAAAATATTGTACCCCAAAGGAGGCACAAATATGGCTACAAAGTGGAATTTGATAAAAAAAAATATGGGAAGATGGTTCCCCAAAAGAGGCACAATATGGCCACAAAGGTGAACTTTGGATGAAAAATATAGTGCCCCAAAAGTGGAAAAAATATGGCCACAAAGCTGGACTTTGATGAAAAAAAGGGGTACCCTAAAAAAAGGCACCAATATGGCCACAAAGGTTTACTTTCGATGAGATAATTTTAAATGAGACTAGATGAGATGAGTTGGACAATATAAGATGATAAAATATGTATAACAACTCAAAAATGAGGAAGTGAGAAATATGCATCTCAGGAGATGAGAAAATGGCCACAAAAGTGGGCTTAGGATGAAGATATGATGATAGATAAACTAGATAAGATCAGATGAGGTAAACAAGACAAATGTCAAGGATGGAAAGGAATTAATTTGGAAGTGGACCGATCCTAGAATGAATTCCCCCAGCATCAAGAGAGCTATTAGGGGGATGAATTAATATGGATAAGGTGTGAAAGGATCAATAACAAGAGGAGAATGCTCCTCTAGTGAAAGAAACTACGTTGGATATATGGTTGGGGATCATAAGGGTGATTAGCAAGGAAAACAATTTCAATGAATATGGGAGGGCCCTCTTTAGGAGGCCTGATATGTGGAGGAGAGATGATAAGGAATAATGTGGATGGAGGAGGAGATTCGATGGATGAAGATGTGGGAATAGGAATTGGATTGATTGTGGTGGATGGAAAAGTAAGATCCTCTTGGATGAGAAAGTTATATTCCTTAATAAAATCAAGGATGATGGTTTGGAGGGCTTTACAATGCTCAGTGTCATGACTCGAGGTATGATGATAAGTGCATATTTGATTGGGGTCAAACCATGATGGTTTCTTACCATGAGGATCAAAATATTTAATAGGAGGAAGTGTGATGGTAGATGTTTGGATTAAATGTCTAAGGGTATCTGCATAGGACCCAAGTGAAGTGTTGGGAGGAAGGTAGCTCTTGTGAGTTTTGATATGATATTTTCTCTTGGATTTAGAAGAAAAAGTGGATGTAGATTGGATGGGTGAATTAGATGTCTTAGAAGATGAGACAAATTTGGGAGGAGGATTAGATAGTTTGGATTTAGATTGATCATTCGGAGATTTCTTAGATGAAGGGGCTAGCCCTAAAATAGATGGGGGTGCTCCTAGGATGGATGTTCTAAATTGGATAGTTGAGAAGAGGGAAGACCTAACTTCTTACAAGGATGAATAAGAGACCTTTTGGGATGTTTACCAAGAGTCTTATATTTTTATCAAGAGGATATACCATTGGCAGGGATGGCAATGATCTCAACTGGATAATTTGAAGGTTGTGTGGTTTTTATGGGTGGAGGAAGTTTGATAATGTCCAAATAAGATGTGGGAGTGTTTGATTGTGAGGATGAGATTGGAGGATCATTTGAAGTCAAGGTGAGTTGGAATCCTTTCACAAACTCTTCAAATGATGAGAAATATGTAGGAGGAGAAGATGAAGCTGATGTAGTCACGATAGTTGATGTGATTGGTGTTGCTAATATCACAGAAAGAGGAACTTGGATTGATTTTATGGATGGTATAATAGGTAAGGGTGGAATGGATGTAGATGAAGTAATAGGTGTGATCAAATCCAATGAAGTGGATGTGATAAGGGATGAAGTACATGAAGGTGTGAGATCAAAGGTGTGTGTAGGTGTGGATATTGATGGAGAAAGGGGTGTTTGTATGATGCGATTGATGAGTTCTATGTGAGATGTGGATGGTGTAGGTTTTGGATTAGTTAATTTGGAAACAGTAGATGTTGGAAGATTAAGTGTAGAAGATTGAGATAAAATAGGTGATATGGCCATGGGAAAAGATGTAAGTATATGTGATGAAAATGTCTTAAGTGAATTTTTTGATGTGGTAGATATAGGGGTAGTTGGGATTGATGGAGAGATAGGTATAATTGGGATGTTTTGGGATATAAGTAAGGTAATGATTTGTGTGTTGGATGTTGATGTGGGTAAGGAGTGAGATATGGTGGGTTGGGGCATGATATATATATTTGATGTGGATGTGGTAAAGGTAGGAATATATGTAGATGTATGACAAGTGGTGGAAGTTAATGTGATAGGTGTGGTAGAATTTATAGGCACAATGTCTAAGGTAGAAGTGGATGATGGGGTAGATGAGATAGATGAGGATGGTGGTGTTTGATTTATAGTATTGGTTGCATAAGGATTGGATGTGTAATATATGGAAGGTAGAAATTGATTTTTTGGTGGTGGATTAGGAAAGGGTTTTCTGAAGATGTCAAGGGGTTAGCTAAGAGATGAGATAGGATTGTCCACTTGGAGATCCACCTGATTTATAACTTGTTGAACATGATCTTTAAAAGAATGACTCTTTTTGATGTCATGACCTATGACTTGGTGATATTGAAAATAATGATCCTCATAACACTAAGTGGGTTTGGGATGCAAGTTGTCAATAGTTTGGATGGGAGGAAGTGTAATGAGATGAAATGCCATCAAATTGTTGAATATTTAATTGTAAGATTCCCCAAGGGAGTATAATTAAAGGATGGTTTAAAAAATTTGTCTGAAGGTGTCATATAAGAGCTAAATGTTGTGGTTGCACAACATGAGAATTGGATGGATAAGGATGTAATGTTTGATAAGAGGGGATATAATTAAAGGGTGGAGATTGAATAGGAATGTGTTGGAATGGGATAGGTAGTGATAATGACTGTTGTTGAGAGATAGGAATGAGATGTAATTGTTGAGGTTATGAGATAGGGATATTTGATTTTTGATTTTTGGTAGATTGAGATGGTTGGATAGGCATTCTAGTGATAATATCGGATGAAGTAGGGATAATGTTGGTATGAGGTGTGAGGGTGAAATAGGATTCACTGATTGAATGGATTTATAAGATTGAGAGGTTGTTGGAGATCTACAAAATATGAAGTCATACATGGGGCTAGAAGGAGGCCCAAGAGTTTCTAAAGGAGTAAGAGATGGTGGTGTGGTCGGACAAGGGGAAATAGACTAAGGAGAGATAGGAGAGTTGGTTTCAAAAGGGGGTCAATTTGGATTACATGGTCTTTACAAGGTTGAGAGATCCAATGCAGAATCTCAAGATCATTGGAATAAGGAGTATCATTGGATATATTATAGTGTTGCATTGTTTGGTCTTGAGAAGAGGTATTAATATGCATAAAATGGGAAAATATTTTTTATGAATTTTATTAACAAACAAATCAAGCAATGAATTTTTTATTAACATGATTAATATTATCTAATTTCCTCCACCGCCCACTGAAATTAGATAACAAGAAGATTACTGTTGTGATTAATCAAGATAGTGTTGAGAATGTCATACTAATTCGAGATGAGTTAAGTCTTTGGAAAATTTTGATAAGGACTTAGCCAAATCATGGTGAAAAAAATGAAGGGAGCTGACTCGATGAGTCACAATCAAGTCAGGGACGAGTTGGCAAGAAAAATTAGAAGAGTCACGAAAGGGACCACGTGTCATCTCAGCGTAATTCCAAAAGTGAGAGGGTCCTCATATTGATGTGCAACAAGTCTCATTATGAACTTGCAAAAATTAAAAAAAGGATCTGCGGAAGGTGTCACATGTCAACTCGGTGCACTTTCAAAAGGTGTAAGAAAAAAAAAGACCCTAGAGATGCACTTCACCTCCATGTGGAGCTTAGTACTGATAGACTCCAAACCCAAAGAAAGTTGCAAAATATTGGCGGCAGGTCAATTCAATGTAGGATTAATCATGAAGCCCACCTAGAATATTAAATGCTCAGATATTTTAAGATATTGTGAGAGCTTGCATGGAATGCCCAACCCCGAAGTTCAAACGAGCATAACTTTTGACCCAAAACTCTGATTTTCACAAAATTGGATTTTTCATAAATCTCTTGACATCCTTTACGCCAAAAAAATAGATTTTGTATTTCTAGTAAGGATAGGTGTTTGAAAATAAAAGGAACATCTCCAGCTCTAATAAACTAAGCACGATGCACAATAATCAAGAAATGGAGAAACTGATGAAGCTTTGATGGTGATTTTTAAGGAAAATGAGCCCAGTTCAAAGAGATAGTTGGAAAGTGGTTGGGAATGCATTCAGTGAGTATGGCCATCATTTTATCTACTGTAGGTGATGGGACAGAAGGAGGATTCTCTTACAAGCAAGGTGCAATTGATTACACTCATTTATTGTATCTTATAAGTGGTTGAAAAAACAATTTCAGGATCGGACTCTTCTCTCTTTCTGATTCTATATATTGTAATTTGGGTCTCAATTTCACAGGAGTTAGTCATGTTTCTTCTCTCCCTTGTTTCTTCCCTACTAGGGGGATGATCTAGGAGCCCTAGCCTCCTTTCCAAGCTCTATAATGGCATTTTTCTCACTTCTTACATGTTGTGTTACTGTGCACAATTTTTGAGTAATACAATATGTCTTATGATGCATTGCATCCATCCTTTGCATGTTTTTATCATCTCTAATAGCCTTTATTTCACTGTTTTTATACTGTACATATTTCTAATGTTCACTACAGGTTTTAGAAGTTATACTTAATGGGTTTGGAGTGGTGTTCTATGTGAATCTATCTTTGGCATGTCATGCATTTTTTCCACCCTTTTCATTGTTCACCTTTTCCCCATTTCAGGAAGTTAGATCCTTGATTAACTTCTTTTTTGATGCATCGTTTCTGTTGGTTTTCTGCCATGTTTTTTTTTTCTCTAACCCTCATCTCACTCCACAGAGAAGAGTGAGCTTCCTTAAAATCTAGAGGTTACCTTAGGGTGCACGTCCCATCAACCTAAGGTATCCAACGACTCTGATGGTCCATCTTCCAAGGATGATCATCAACAGTTTTCATGGTGACCATGTGGGCTCAAAGCATCCTATCACTTCATTTCATCAAGTTGGTGTGTTCTTGGTGAGATTCCATCTTTGGAGGCACATATGAAGCACATCTGGTGACTCTTTTTGGTTTGAATGACCCATTATTTGATTTTACAAACCTTCCTTCCATCCATTTTTATTCATGGTTTCTTCCATACCTCCCAATTTATTTCATTTTATGAAGTTGTGCAATCATGGCTTCATTCCCGCAGTGTAATTCTCACTTTCAGCAATACAATCAGCCTCTAACAACCTTCAGGACTTCTCCAAATCAACACTATGATCAGATTTAGAACCATTATGCTTATCCACATGAGAAATGCCAAAGCCAGTTTGGATTTGGAACCTATCAAGAACATGAGTATGTGTATGAGGACAACAGTCAAATAGAGGACACTGGCCTACTAGAGAAGATCCAAAAAATAGATGCATTCATGGTTCAAACTTGAGCTATGGCACAAATGAAAGCATCCAAGATTGGTTTCAAGGCACCTTGACCATGGGAAGGCCCTTTTCTAAGACACTATAGCCCACATGAAAAGCTTGATTTCTTAGATGAAATGTTGCCCCGACTTAGACAATGGATCGAGGGTATTGAAACATATGAGCAAAGTACGAGACAACCTTGTCAATGGGTAGGTCAATCACCAGCTCTTTGTTCTTCTTTCTCTCCTTCCCAAGCTTTACCATTTCAACATTGTCATGATTCAAGCCCATTATATGCCACTCCAAATGTTGAGTTCCCTTCTCCATCTCCTAGTATTCCATCCCATCTTGATTCTTCTACCCTTTTTCCTTCCCAGTAGTCATCCCCTCCTAGCAAAGGAATTCCACTTCCTTCTCCACCACAAATGGTTATAAAACTTGTCGTAACCCAACCCAACCGTCCTCTTGTTTTCTCAAGTTTATCTTGGGAAGAAAGTAGTACTAAAATCAATCAAGGGAAACCTGAATGAGATTCTAGTCAAGAAGAAATAACTGAATATTGGTAAATATGGGCTCATATTTTTGGGATTGATAAGATCCCCTTGCTGATTAAACCTATGAAGGAAAAAGAGACATCCCCAAATCCACAATAAGGGGAGCATGTGCAAACAAAAGGGGAAAATCTCCCTAAAATACAGGATGGGTTAGTCGAATGTAGTGACTCACTATCTAGCATGCCTAGAGCTTGCTACACTGTTGGAAGGTTGCATTGAGTCACCACAATCATCATCATCAGTTGCAACCAACCATGAAGAGATTCATGTTGTGGAGGAGAACAAATCAAATTCTGGGCCCTTGAGTGAAGAAGAAATTATAGGAAGCTTATTGCTTTCTTTTAATGATAAATTTTTAGATTCTTCTTCTATCACATCTTTGTAAGAATATGATTTTGTGCAGGAGTTTGATCTCTTAAACTTTATGTTTGAGGGGGAAGAGGAAGATGATGACAACAAAATCAAATCAGTCATCATGGAAAGGGAAGTTTTGGAAGAAGCAGAATTGTTTGTAGAGGAAAATAAACATTCAAATATGCCTGCAAGTAATCACCTTCTTCTAAAAAGTTTGTAAAATATCCCCATTCATGAGGATTATATTCAAAGGAATGGAAAAATCAAAGGATTAACCCATTGGTTCCTAGGGCCCCATGCCCAATCAAATATCTAGCAACATGGGAGCCAATAGAGAAGCCAACACCGGCCATGCTCACTTCAGATCATGAGGATGATCTTAAATACACCAAGGGTCAGCCAAAACACCTCCAACCAAAATATGAACATCTTGAGGAGGTATTATTTTTGTTTATTGATACCTTGGATAGAAGGGTGGAATGTAAATTTTCACTCTTGTTACAGGCCATAACCATTGTTAAATTAATTACATGGCCATAATTTTTAAAGAAGGGAAGTTATTTCTCCCTGCCTGTAGTAGACTTTGTTTAGCTTTTCTTTGTTTTGGTTAGAGTAGGAGTATGAGTAGATTTTCTTTCAACAAAAGAAGTGCTTTTGAACACTCCGCATGTCTTACTTGAGGCATGTATGATTTAATCTTTGTATATAGCTTTGTTTGTATTTCTCTAGAGGTACAATGCATCATGACCTTTATTATTTATGGTAGTGAGACCCGCAGTTACCTGTAACATTTAAAAAATTCAAATCAAACAAATGCAGAGTAACTAAAATCAGCTAAGGAGGTAACCTTGTTGACTCTCTCCATAACAAATTATAGCAAGACTCTACACCTCTACAAGATTGAATGACAACCCAATCCAAAATCCACTCCATCCTTCAACCTCAAAATCGCAGACGTGAGAATGAGTGAAATTCAATGTCAAAAACAATTTTCTACTCTAACAAAATAAATTATAGAGTTTCCTTATGAGAGTTGAAAATCACAAGGATCAGCTAACGACTACAGAAGCAAGAAACAACACTTCAAATTCTATGAAATCAAGTTTCAGATCATCTCATGATGATTATGTGGACTCCATGCCCAATAGATAGATACAGACAATGGGTTCATCCCAGTTAATAGGCTAATGGTCCCCCATGAGTCGTCAAACTGTTATCTAATTTCCTCCTCTGCCCGCAAAAATTAGATAACAAGTAGATTACTATTGTGATTAATCAAAATAATGTTGAGAATCTCAGATTAATGCAAGATGAGTAAAGCCTTTGGAAATTTTTGATAAGGATTTATAAAAATCATGGTGAAAAAATGAAGGAAGTTAACTCGGTGAGTCAAAACCGAGCCACGGACGAGTCGACAAGAAAAAGTAAAAGAGTCATATAAGGGGCCAAGTGTTAGCTCGGTGTAATTCCAAAAGTGAAAGGGTCCTCATATTTATGTGCAATGAGTCTCATTACAAACTCATGAAAAATTAGAAAAAAGAGCCGCGGAAGGTGCCATGTGTCATCTTGGTGCACTTTTAAAAGGTGTAAGAAAAGCGGAGACCCTAGAGATGCTCTTGGCCTCCAGGTGGAGCTCAACACAGATAGACTCCGCACCTAAAGTAGGTTGCAAAATATTGGCAGAAGGTTAATTCAATGTAGGATTAATCATGAAACCCACCTAGAATATTAAATGCTCAGATCTTTTAAGATATTGTGAGAGCTTGCATGGAATTCCCAACCCGGAAGTTCAAATGAGCATAACTTTTGACCCAGAACTCTGATTTTCACAAAATTGGACTTTTCATAAATCTCTTGACATCCTTTACGCCAAAAAAATAGATTTTGTATTTCTAGTAAGGATAGGTGTTTGAAAATAAAAGGAACCTCTCCAGCTCTAATAAACTAAGCACGATGCATAATAATCAAGAAATGGAGAAACTGATGAAGCTTTGATGGTGATTTTTAAGGAAAATGAGCCCAGTTCAAAGAGATAGTTGGAAAGTGGTTGGGAATGCATTCAGTGAGTATGGCCATCATTTTATCTACTGCAGGTGATGGGACAGAAGGAGGATTTTCTTGTAAGCAAGGTGCAATTGATTACACTCATTTATTGTATCTTATAAGTGGTTGAAAAAACAATTTCAGGATTTGACTCTTCTCTCTTTCTGATTCTATATATTGTAATTTGGGTCTCAATTTCACAGGAGTTAGTCATGTTTCTTCTCTGCCCCTATTTCTTCCTTGCTAGGGGGATGAGCTGGGAGCCCAAGCCTCCTTTCCAAGCTCTGTAATGGCATTTTTCTCACCTCTTACCTATTTTCGTTGTACTATGCACAATTTTAGAGCAATACAATATGTCTTGTGATGCATTTCATCCATCCTTTGCATGTTTTTATCATCTCTAATAGCCTTTATTTCAGTGTTTCTATATTGTACATATTTCTAATGTTCACTACAGGTTTTAGAAGTTATGCTTCATGGGTTTGAAGCAGTGTTCTATGTGAATCTATCTCTAGCATGTGGTGCATTTCATTCACCCTTTTCATTGTTCACCTTTTCCCCATTTCATTCATTTGGATCCTTGATTAACTTCTTACTTTTCAGCACATTGCTTCTATTAGTTTTCTGCTAGGTTTTTTTTCTCTAATTCTCATCTCACTCCACAAAGAAGATTTGGTTTCTTTAAAATTTGGAGGTTACCTTAAGGTACATGTCTCACCAACCTAAGGTATTCAACGACTCTGATATTCCATCCGCCATGGATGATCGTCAACAATTAAATAGAAAATACGAGGATAAGAAAGGGGGGATAATGAAGGTACCTAAGAAATGGAAATCTAAGGCTAGTTTCAGGTAGTTATGTTTAGGGAGTCCTCAATATACCTGAAGGTACGTGAGGCTAAAGTTTGTGCAAGATTTTTAATTTGGCTAGAACACCATGGTGGCTTCATGTTGGGTGATTAAATCCCAATCATTCCACCTGGTAGGAAGATGTCTAGATGTGTGGATTGATGTGTGAATTTTGGTTGTGTGATAAAATGTGAGATGTAATCGATTAACCCTTATTTAATCTATGTTTTCAAGAAAGTATGCAAAGGGTTCTTTTTAATCCAAATCCAAATGTGAAAGTTTAATGAAGACAAAAACACAAGGGAAAATGCAATGCAAAAAGGGGAAAATAATACAAAAAAGAGAATACTTGGAGAATGCTTGTCCTTTTTATCTGATCTTTAAGAAGATGCAAGTAAAGAGAAATCCAAGCAAATCCAGAATCTAACACAAACAAGAAAAATCAAAAAACTTCTACCGCAGTGTTAGTGGAAAATAGAAAAATGAAATAAAATGCGAGAGACTCACCTAAAAGGGTGATCTCATCAGGTGTGCCAAGAATTTTGATCTAATTTTTTGTTCCATTTTCAATTTAATGAATTAGTACTAAAGAAAACTAAATGACTTAGAATGTGGAGGGTTTAAGGTACCTCAAAGTGTGATGTGATGGATATGGATGCAAAGTAGATGATGGATCCTTGCAGCTATAAGTCAATGACCTGCACAATAAATACTAGAAAGAAAAATGGATTAGATGATAGATGGGGGGGATTCCTGATGAATTTGGCTCCAAGAAGTGTTAACTTCCTTGGTGGATATAAACCCCCGTGATTGATAAAAGCCATGATAAAAATCAATGATAATGGACAAGATAATATGCAGAATCTTATACGCACAGAAACTAAAAAAATGTAGAAATTTAAAGAACATAAAAATCTAATCTGAATTGACATAAAATATAGTTACCTAGCAAAGTCGATGGTGACCAAGGCTACAGAGTTCTAGTTGACGGTGACCAGTGCAGATGAAGCTAAACAACAATCTAAAAATGCATATCTATAAGGATCTGAGTGCAAGCAAGGTGATCAATAACACTTGAAAACTCTGACGATGACCTATAGGGGAGAACTTAAAATATAAAAATAGAAAGGATGCAATAAAATAGATATTAGGATGGGTTGGATGGGAACTAGTCTCGATTCAATGGTGACTAGGTTGGGTTGGTAGTGACTAGAGTGCAGATACAATAGATTTAGTGCAACAAAGAAACAGGAAGACATATCTGAGGATGGGAAATAAAAACAAAGTACATGCAGACACTAAGAAAGGATCTAGAGACAGAGTAAGGGATAGTACAGGGGTGGGTCAATGGTGACCTGGGTGGAGCGACGGTGACCTGGATAGCGTAAAGTTAGGCCGGATGGAAAATGAGTTGAATAAGAAGACCTGCAAGCAAAATGGCTAGAAGAATAGGCTGAGAGTAGAATTCTGATAGTAGGTGGACCTATAAGAGGTTGGATGCAAACAAGACAATGATAATATGATAATAACTTAATAAAACAACACAAAATGATGGTAATCTCATAAAGGATGTTCACGAGTGATGTAAGCATGTTAAAAGGAGATCCAAGAGGTTTGTAATTGTTGCAAGGATGCTCACCCACAAGAAAAAGTTTTAAAGTTGCAAGAAATCTTGGATGTTTGCATGCATGCCTCAGGAAGAGGGGGTGAATGTAAATTTAAAGGGGCGATACGACCTAGATGGGGTCACTACTAACTATAGCGAAAGCCATTCCTTAGATGGTAAAAGCACTGATTTAACTCAAGATATGGGGTTATTAAAGATTTGGATAAGTGTTTTAAAGCATGTAGGCGGATAAGGGTTTCCTAGGGAAGTGTCATGGGTATATAGGAGATAAAGATGGGTAGGATAAAATCTAGAAAAATCATAGGGATGTGGATTTAGGTGATTATGGAGAAAAGTATCCCAAAGAAAGCCAATTAGAGATAATTAGCTAATTAGGAGATATGAAAGCTAATCACGGGTAATTAGCTAATTTAAATTAATTAAACATTAAAGGTGATGGGACAATAGATGGTCATTTAAATAAATGAATTGAATTAAATTAAATGGGTCTAGATAGGACCATGGTGAAATATGTGCACATGGGCAATCAAGGGTATTGATACCAAATTTTGTTGTCTACAAATAATAATTGCTAATAATATACTACCCTAAAGTATAATGACTTTCAAGTAATCCTATTATTAACTTGATCTGTACATTATCCTTTTATTTCACTGCATGGAGCTTTTCCACCTAAATATAGTAGTAAACTTTGTAATCATTGAATCCCAAGCCATCCTTAACTTTTGTCTATTTTTACACCTTGCTTGTATGCCACAGAATAACAAATTTGTTTTTCCTGAACTTTTTAGCCTTATAATCTTAAATAAGATATGGCTATGTCCTTTTCTTTGGTGTAAGTATGTCCCACACTGTTGGTTGCTCAGGGTAATTAGGGCCTTAAAAAGCAACAAAGTTATGGGATATTAAGTTCCCATGGACTATTATAACAATTGTTTTGGATGCCCTTATAAATAATAAGTACAACAATAACTAGGATGTGTACAATTGCTACAACTAAATCCATTTTACATGATTCCTGAACTCTTGTTATCAAGAAATTTTTGAATAATGTAAAGTAGTTCATCACAACTTTTGGAACAAAAGAACTTTGAGGGATTTTAAGGTAACAGTTCTAGCATTCCCAGACTATATGATGATAACAAAATAGTATGATTATAAATGTATGTCAAGGATGATTCTCATAGAACTTTCCAATCATTCATATTGTTCACCAATATCATTTCAATGGATTAAAAGTTCCATGACATTGACATAAGAGCACTAAAATATTAATAATAGTATTAAATTTAATTTTTTTCCACTTTTAGATAGGCAAGATCCACCCCTAAGGTGATTCATATAGTGTTAGGTTGTGGAGCCTGTTTTCATGTGTGAAAGTGTTGATGACTGTACACTAAGAGTACTGTACACTTTTCATGTATCCTCACTGGAGTTTGGGGGTGTAGCCCCTGAAAAAAAAAATGGGCCTTAAAACATGCCCGATATATCAGGAAATGTTTTTCTCATATGGGCAGGATATTGACCCATAGGTTTATGGAATTTAGTTTTTTCCCATGGTTTTTGATACCCACGGTTTTGTAAAACTGCTTAAGCAGTTGTCTATTTATATGATTTTATGCATATGATAGAGGTATGAAAAAACATTGTAGATGTGCCTTGAATTCAGGTGTGAATTCTGTAGAGTTTGTTGAGCATAGCTCCGAATAGATCTAGGTATTGTATTGAGAGAGTGGTGGCTTGTAATAAAATTTGAGCAAGTGATTCTTTGTGGACGTAACCCAAATTGGGTGAACCACATTAAATATTGTCTCTTTGTGTTGTGTTATTTTATTCTAAACTTTTATTTGAGGTCTGTAATAATTTTTTGCATATTAGTTTCTACTATTGTGATTCTGTGAGGGATTATTCCGCATATTTTACCCCTTATTTCCTAATAATTGGTATCAAAGTCTAGTTCTGGTTTGTTGAAGTGTTGAATCGTAGGGAAATTTTTATCTTGAGTGGGAGCTATGGTAGATGATGGAGATCTAGGGTTGATAAATTCAAGGAAAAAGGCAAAATTTCAGTCTTTGGAAGATTTTGAGATGGAAGATTACCTTTATCAGAAGGATCTTTATACTCCGGGAATGTCTGAGAAGGTGAATAAATCCTCGAGCATGAGTAGATGAGGAATGGGATTTGTGTCAATAGGAAGGCACTTGGGAAAATCCGGAAATGTCTTGCATCTTCGGTATTATTTAATGTTTCAAAGGAAAAGACTAAAAAATAAGGGTCCGATGGATGCATTAGGGAAGTTGTATGAAAAACCATCTGCCTCTAATAAGATATTTTTAATGGCTAAATTTTATTTAATATGAAGATGTACTGAGAATGGTTCAGTAGCAGATCATCTATAATGATTTTAATACGGTTGTAAATATGCTAGCTTCATAGGTTACAATAGAATTTGATTGAAGAATTAGGGCTTTATTAGTTATGTTGGCTCTTTACCTAAGAGTTGAAATAGCTGTGGTAATGGATAGGTAAGCAACTCGGTTCCAGCTAACTCAAAGTTAAAGTTTGAGGATGTTGTAGGGGTGATTCTAAGTGAGGAAATGCAAAGAAAAATCTCTAGTGAATCTTCTACTTTAGGGAATGCTTTGATAGTGGAAACTAGAGGGAGACAAAAGAATAGAGGAAGCCATGGAAAATCAAAGGATCGAAACAAGGTCAAAATCCAAAAGCAAGATAGTATGTTGGCACTGTGGAAAGTCTAGGCATTAAAGTAGGATTGTTGGATAGCTTTAGGACAAGAAGAAACAACAAAGAAAACAAGGAGGCAAATGTGGCAACTGGGTAATGTATGTCAGGATGTGCTTTGATTCTTTCTTTGCACAATATTACTGAATCTTGGGTTTTAGATTCGGGGGCTTCTTTCCATAAACTTCTCCACATAGGCATTATTTTGGTTGATTATGTTCAAGGAGATTTTGGGAATGTTTTTCTTGGTGATGATGATCCTTACAACATAGTTAGAAAAGGTTCTGTTCAGGTTAAGATGCAGAATGGGAATACTTGGCTATTGAAAGGATGTCACACATGTGCCTACATTAAGATGGAAATTTGATATCGAGTCCCAGGGTAGTTGGGAAGTGATGGTTGTACTGTGATATTTAACTAGCAGACTCTTGGAAGGTTACCAAGGGTGCTTTTTTGGTGGCAAGAGGTAAGAAGGTTGGAACCTTGTATTTAACCACTTATAGCACTAATGTTTGTAATCTTATGGCTTCAGAATTAGATACAACATTGTGGCACTATAGGCTTGGTTATATGAGCCATAAGGGAATGGAGATCATAAAGAAGGATTTTCCTGGATATACATTTGGTTTGGAGTTCTATGAGGACTGCATATATGGGAAACAAAAGTGATTAAGGTTTCTCAAGGTTGGACCTACAAAGAAAAAGAGTAAGTTAGAGCTGGTGCATTCTGATGTGTGGGGGCCGGCTCAGGTATCATCTCTTAGGGGTTCAAGTTATTATGTTAATTTTATTGATGATGCAACAAGGAAAGTTTGGGTTTATTGTATTAGAAACAAATCTGATGTATTTGACACTTTTGTTAAATGGAAAGCCTTGGTAGAGAATGAAACAGATCTTAAGCTAAAATGTCTTAGGTTAGATAATGGAGGGGAATATTATAGCAATGAATTTGATGATTACTATTCTAAGAATGGAATCCGCAGGCAAAATCCTTATAAATTCTAGGAACTCCGCAGCAGAATGTGGTGTCAGAAAGGATGAACAGAACAATAATGGAACGTGCTAGGAGCATGAGGTTACATGCAGGACTTCCTCTTTCTTTTTGGGTAGAAGCGGTGAGCACAGCTATGTACTTGATAAACAGAGGACCCTCAAGTTCCTTGGATGGAGGCATACCTGAGGAGGCTTGGTATGGTAAGAAAGTTGATTATTCATTTCTTAGAGTCTTTGGATGTGAGGTGTTTGTTCATATAGAAAAGGATAATAGGACCAAGCTAGAGGCTAAATCAGAAAAATTTACCTTCATTGGTTATGGTGGTGATGACTTTGGATATAAATGTTGGAGTATTAAGGACAAGAAAATCATTCGATCTAGGGATGTGGTCTTTAATGAGAAAGTCATGTATAAGCAGTAGTTGCAGGAAAATAGGGAAGAAACCAAGAAATAATATGCAGTGGTAGAGGATCTTCTAGATGGGAAAGTGACAAATGAATCAGTTCAGGAACCCCAAACTCCTATATTGAGGAGGTCCTCTAGGGTAAGAAGAGAACCTAAACATTTTTCTCCTTCTCTTTATTATTTATTACTCACTGATAGTGGAGAGCTAGAGAGATTTGATGAAGCAATGTTGGTAGATGCTAGGAAGAAGTGGGAGCAAGCCATGGATGAGGAGCATTAGGCTCTCATGGAGAACCATACATGGGATTTGGTAAAGCTACTCGAAGGAAAAAGAGCATTACAGAAAAAATGGGTGTTGAGAGTGAAAGGGGAAGAAGGAGGCAAGAAAAGATACAAGGCCCGGTTGGTGGTTAAGGGGTTTGCACAGAAAAAAGGTATAGATTTTGATGATATTTTTTCTCCTATAGTAAAAATGACTTCTATTAGAACTGTTCTAAGAATAGTTGCAGTAGAATACTTGCACTTAGAACAGCTTGATGTAAATACTACATTTCTCCATGGTGATTTGGAGGAGGAACTATTTATGCAGCAGCTAGAGGGCTATGAGGTAAAAGGTAAAGAGGAGATGGTGTGCAAACTGAAGAAGAGCTTATATGGCTTGAAACAAGCTCCACGTCAATGGTATAAGAAATTTGATAGCTTCATGATGGAGCAAGGTTATATTAGATGTCATTCCAACCATTACGTGTATATAAAGAAATTTGAGGATGGCAGTTATATTATCCTTTGTCTGTATGTGGATGACATGTTGGTTGCAGGTAAAAACATGCAGGAAATAAAAGTACTCAAGAAGTAACTAAGTGAATCCTTTGCTATGAAGGATTTGGGGGCAGCCAAAAAAATCCTTGGTATGAGGATATCTTGGGATAGGAAGGAATGGAAGCTAACTTTATCTTAGGAAGAGTACATTAAGAAGGTCTTGGAGAGGTTTAATATGTAAGATGCTAAACTGGTTGGGACTCCTTTGGCAAGCCATTTCAAGTTATCAAAGGAATAGTGTCCTAAGACAGAGCAGGAGAGAAACCAGATGTCCAAGGTACCTTACTCATCAGCGGTTGGTAGTTTGATGTATGCCATGGTGTGCACTAGGTCTAATATTTCCCATTCAATGGGAGTGGTGAGTAGATTTATGAGTGATCCAAGTAGAGATCACTGGCAAGCAATAAAGTGGATCCTTCAGTATTTGAGAGGGACCATGGGGATAGTTTTGTGCTACAGTGGATCAAACACCACTTTGTGTGGTTATGTAGATTCAGATATAGCTGGAGATGTAGATAGCAGGAGGAGCACAACAAGTTATGTTTACACTGTAGGTGGAACAGCAGTTAGCTGGATGTCACGACTACAGAAGTTGGTGTCTTTGTCAACCATGGAGGTTGAGTATGTTGCTACCACAGAGGCAAGCAAGGTAATGATTTGGTTACAACAATTACTTGAGGAGTTGGGGCATAAGTAGGAGGAAGGAAAGTTTCATAGTGATAGTCAGAGTGTTATACACCTAGCTAAGAACTTTGCTTTCCACTCTAGGATGAAGCATATACAATTAAGGTACCATTTCATCAGGATAGCTTTAGAGGAAGAGAAGTTGAAGCTGGATAAGATTCATATCAATCAAAATACTACAGATATGATGACCACGGTGGTCACAAGGGAAAAACTGAAACTGTGTTCAGCTTTGATTGGTCTTCACAGAAACTAGTGAAGGGTTGAGAAGCTTGCTCAGAGGAAAACTAGTCTCCAAGTGGGAGATTGTTAGGTTGTGGAGCCTGTTTTCATGTGTGAAAGTGTTGATGACTATACACTAAGAGTATTGTACACTTTTCATGTATCCTCACCGAGGTTTGGGGCTGGGCCAAGCCTCGAGTGAGGGTCCAGGGGTGGTAGCCCCCAGTCGTAGGGGTTTGAAAAAAAAATTGGGCCTTAAAACATGCCCGATATATCGGGAAACATGATTTTCTCATATGGGCAGGATTTTGACCCATAGGTTTATGGGGCGGTTTTTGCCCATGGTTTTTTATGCCCGCGGTTTTGTAAAATTGCTTAAGAAGTTGTCTATTTATATGGTTTTATGCATATGATAGAAGTATGAAAAAACATTGCAGATGTGCTTTGAATTCGGGTGTGAATTCTGTACAGTTTGTTGTTCATAGCTCCAAATAGATCTGGGTATTGTATTAAGAGAGTGGTGGCTTGTAATAAAATCTGAACAAGTGATTCTTTCTGGACATAGCCCAAATTGGGTGAACCACATTAAATATTGTCTCTTTGTGTTATGTTATTTTATTCTGCACTTTTATTTGAGGTCTGTAATAATATTCTGCATATTAGTTTCTACTGTTGCAACTCTGTGAGGGATTATTCCACATATTTAATCCCTTATTTCCTAACAAACAGAAACAAGAAGGGAAATCTTTTGTATTGATAGCTTTTAGTTCTTTTACACTTTCAAAAATTATCAGAGTTCTAGCCCTTTGGAATGGCATGGAGAGCTCAATATATAGCTTACAAAGTGGTTACATTTGGTAACCATTTCTTTTAACAAAAATATTAATTAAGGAAATACATAACATAAAGTCCTTAATTAAATTACAACGAGATCCGGACTAAAAATAGAAGAAGTCAAGAGCCATAAGTGGAGACATCCAGTTTTGGTTGAGAAGGGCCCACTGTTTTAAGGATCTAGTGCCTGAATCTTTTCAATGCTTTTGCTATCTCCATGCCCCTCAGAATCATTGTGTTGGAAGTAGCATGAGTCCACGTGCCTAGGCATTTCTCCATATATTTTTCAAACTCAATATGTTTCAGATATTCCTTATTAGCCTCGGCTATTAAGTAAATACATAACATAAAGTCCTTAATTAAATTACAACGAGATCTGGACTAAAAATAGAAGAAGTCAAGAGCCATAAGTGGAGACATCTAGTTGTGGTTGAGAAGGGCCCACTATTTTAAGGATCTAGTTCCTGAATCTCTTCAATGCTTTTGCTATCTCCATGCCCCTCAGAATCATTTTGTTGGAAGTAGCATGAGTCCACGTGCCTATGCATTTCTCCATATCTTTTTAAAACTCAGTATGTTTCAGATATTCCTTATTAGCCTCGGCTATAGCTGAATGGAGAGAAAAAACATCCTTCATTTTCTCTTTAGTGATTGATTCTTCCTTTAAAAAATCATCCTTGACAAAGGCTTTAAACTAAGCCTTGATTTCTTGGAGAGAGAAGAAAACACCTGTGGTTTCATCCTGAAAATGGTAGTGGGTATCCTTGAAGGCAAATAAAACACAAGTTTTAAAAGACTCCACTTTTTGCCATACATTCCTCAATTCCCATAGTGCTTCTTCTAGAACTTTTATTTTCCACTCGATGCTAAAGATCCATGTCTTTGACAAGTTATTCTTGACATCATCAAACACATTGTTGGCCAACAGGATCCTATCATCGGTTTGACCCATTAGACGAAGATTTGTGATACATCCACTCTAGACATTCAATTCCTTGTCCATAGCCTTGATTGAGGAAATGAATTTCTACTATAGCTTGATCACCTTCTCATTAGTTTTGAAGGCTTCCTCAATGAATTTTAAACCTGCTACAGTCATATCATCCACCATGGCCTCAACAGCCTTCCCATAAGTAGAATACTTGTGGATGTCTTTGATGGTTTGGTCCTCATCTTGGCTGAGAACTATGGGAGGTGGGAGAGCGGCCAATGGGGCTGGGTCCAAAAATTATCCTTTTCCAACAATGATCTAATAAATTTGGAAAGAACTTGGTTGTGTTCTTCCAACTTCTCCATGGTTTTCTTGCCTTTCTCCACCCATTCAATAACCTTAATCACATTTTCCTGAAGGTTATGAACCTCACTCTCAAGTTTGGATTCTCCCATTGGAATTCTATAAAGCTCCAAGTCAGAGATCAAAATATCTTTCTCCTCTTTATCCACTTTGGTTTTTGCAACTTCCAGGAACTGTTGGCCTTGATCATTAGTTACCAATCTCAAAGTAGTCTTGGCTTTCTTTGCTGGGGAGGAGGAGTAGTACCAAGTAGAGCTGTTACAGCATCAAATTCAAACCCTATTAATCTGGGGGAAGATTTCCTTTTCTTGTTGTCAACTAGGGGATGTACCCAAGAAAAGGAAGAAGAAGAAATAGAAGAATCAAGGGACCCGAGTAAAAGTGAACTCGTGGCACTAAAAGTATGAACCATAGTTGTCTCCAGTGGGGAAATGAATGCAACCACAGGAATTTCCTTTCTAAAGGAGTCTATTAAACTTGGAGGTTCATTCCTTGATCCTTCCTTCTCCACTTTAGAAGTGGTTTCAATGGTTTCTTCTGGGTATTTCATCTCATCATCATCATTCTCACTTAGAACAATAATGTTCTCAAGCCCAATAGGCAATCCTGACTGCTCCAGAAGAGTTTCTTCCTAGATCAGTTCTTGCTTGACTTCTCTGACCTTCTTCTGATACACTTTAGTGGAAGAGGAATGAGTAGACAACTCGGGTTCTTTCATCAAAGAAGGAGGAGTTTTCTCAAATGCCTTAGTGTTAGGTGTATGTACTTCCTTCCTAGGTGTGGAAGTCTCTCTTGAAGAGGATCTAGTTTTGTTCATCATGAGGTCACGTACTTTCTTGTCAAACCAAATCTTAGTTCTGACGGTGATAGGGGCAATTACCTCATTCAAGTCATCTCTTTCCTTCACATACCAATCCAGGGTTTCCAAAGGAGTGTGCTTGATTAATCTTTTGTACTCAAAGGATTGAAAATATTCATCATCGTCCTTAAACCCTTCAGGTACCTGGTAGAGGTTGAATTCTATGATATGTTGTAGATAAAATCTGCCAAAATTCCTCCTCCTGGCTTTAAAATCATCAGCACAATCAGCCCAATAATCCTCAGTGTCAGGACGGTGATGATAAGTTATTCTGAGATTTTGATCAATGTATTTCTTTAGATCAAAGAAAGTCCTTGGCTTGAAGAAATGAACTGTAAGAGGGAAAATAGACCTTTCTATATTTTGGGCATCTAGAGCTTTCCTGCATGTATAATTCCCCAAGGTGATAGGGAAATGAAGACCAATAATCTTCTTATCTTGGTAGGTTCTATGAAGTTTATCTAGCTACCTGCACACCTAAACCAAATCCATTTTTTTTTGAAGAACATGGGAAGCTTGAGATGTGTACTTTCAAAACAATCCATCCTGATGTATGAGAACTTTCAGAACTAAGTGAAGAAAGCCCCATACTTGGTTATCAAATCCTTAGCCTCATCAGAGAACCTTCTGGCAGTGTCACCCTCCAAGAGTCTCATGATGTACATGGTGAAGGCATCATTTACCCTTCTGAAATTATGATTACTGACCTTGAGGGTAAACTGAGGGCAATATGTGTAGATGGACTCATCCTTCTTTCCTTCAATGAAAGTGAATTTGAACCACTCACAAGATGTTGTCAAGGTGTACATGAGATAGGAAGTCATGTAGAACTTTTTGGTTTACTTAACATTTGAAAATTGTTCAATCAGGTTTCCACAGATAATCTCGGCCCAATTTAGGTTTTTCTTACCCTCGCATATGATATTTATGAAAGAGCATATCCAAAAATGGAATTCGTTAGTAGAGGTCATTCCCATAATTCAAGCGAGAAAGGTAATGAAATCTAATAGTTCTTCATTGAAGTCAACCCTGAACAATGTCTTAGAGAGTCGGGATGCTCCCTTCTTAGGGAACTTCAACCATGATTTCACTACCCAAGCCTTATATTTCTCATTTTCTTGATCAAACAGAGTTTAAGCTTGAGCGAGAGTGAGAACAATGGAGTCTTATTTTTTGGGGATGCGCAGGGCAGCGGTGATGGCGGAAATGTCTAATTTTGTAATCAACTCGCCGTACACATTGACAACCTCCTTGGTGTTCAGATTGAAATTAGCCCCATAGGTGAGCACAATGTCGACACATTGCACATAGAGAGGAAAACCAGTGGCGTATGTGATTACACTATCATTTATCATTTGAGCTATGGGAGCAAGGTTGTCACATGCTAATCTACCCTAGAAATCATCAAAATCCAAATGTTAAACTTTGTTATCTCCAATGTCGGGCACAGAAGTCTCCAAAGGGGACAGATGCTTGTACCCTTGAAATTTGATCTTCATTTTTACAGTGAACAGAGGAATGGCCTTCAAAGAACAGATTCATGAAAAAATTTGAAAAGAGATATAGGAAGGTGGACAAAAGACTCAATTTTGTAAAAATGCAGGCAAGAGATAATGAGAAAGCAATGTGACAAGTGTATAGATGCTTGCCCCTTTAAATAGTTGTTTAGGAGAGAGAAGATCATAAATGCATATTAAATATACCTCATGCCAACTCAAAAAGGTTAAAAGCTGGAAAAGCAAAAAAAACTATCTTGGGTGATCCTTGGGACATTGGGACATGAGGGACACAAAGAACCAATGCGGGCAATGCAAGCTAAGAGAGCAAGGGCAGTCTGAGGGACACAGAAATGTGAACGATGCGAAGAGATAATTTGGCCAATGTAGGTGATGTGGGGAATTGGTGAATAGGAGGCCTGGGTGGACATGGGACAGATGGGCTGAAAAAGTCTGAAAAATCCAACAGAAAAGGACTTGCGGGGAAATTGGTTGATCGAAAAACAGGAGGCCTACTGATACTTGGGACATGAGGGAAAAAAATGTCTTACAGACCCACAAGTCACTAAAATGACCCCAAAAATGGAATTTCCACCATCTCTTCAAATCTCTTACTTCACTAAAACAGTACTGAAGGGTGTCAACTCAAAATTTTCAAATTTTTTGACTTTTAAAAGAGGGGAATTTTGAGGGGAACAACAGTTGGCTCTTTCTGGGGATGACTTGACTAGATCACAGGAATGAGGCAAGACAAGAATTCAAGAAAAACTTTGGGGAAAAAGACTAGCACCTTATCCATTGGGCAATGAAGTCAAAGGCAAATCAATACAGAAGGCAACAGATAGAAAAACAACAAAACAAAGGCAAGGAAAGGCAAACACACACTGTACATAATATACAAAGGACTTCCTATTCACCTAGGATTTGAACAATTTTAGGTACTGCCCACTATAAGGAAGTGGGAGAGAAGATCCATCCATGTAATCAAGATAGAAATAATTTTCACCAGCAAAGTTCCTGATCTTGAAAGGACCAAGCCAAAGAGAGTCAAACTTACCATGGCTTCCTTGAGGTTCATACCTTTTGTCCCATAGTAAAACAATGTCTTCAACTTTGAAATCTCTGGATCTAGTTTTCTTGTCAAATAAATATTTCACCTTCTGCTGATGGGCAAAGATCCTATCGAAAAATTGTAGCATGTCTTCATCTAGCTTATGGAGATACATGATCCTCTTATCCAAAGAATCACTGAAACTGGGGTCCTCAATACCTTTCATCAAATGTAAAGCTGGTAGTTCCAATGTCACTGGTAGTTGAGCTTCCACACCATACACCACTTGAAAATGGGACATCCCAATTTCTCTTTTGGGTGTAATCTCATCTACCCAGAGAGCATCATAAAGCTTCTTGTGCCATTTTCTCTTAGATTCATTGACAAGCTTTCTTACAATGGTCACCAAATTCTTGTTTGTTGATCCTGCTTGTCCATTCCCTTGAGGGTGGTAATCTGAAGAATGAGTGAGGGAAATTCCATACCCATAGCATAAATTCATCATCTCAGCAGAAGAAAAATTGGAAGCATTATCGGTCATGATCTTGTTTGGTACTCTAAACCTTACAGAGATGTTTTCTTTCATGAAACTGCATACTACCTCAGAAGTAGTACTTTTAACTAGGATGGCTTCCACCCACTATGTGAAATAATCTGTGGTACTCACCACATGAGTATGTCTTGCACTTGAAGGTTGGTTGAGTGTTCCAATGAAATCCAAACCCCATTGTTGAAAGGGTTCTTCAATCACAACTGGCTTGAGTGGTAAAGCAGACAGCTTAGGTTTTTCCACAAAGGTTTGACAAGCTTCACACTTTTCAACCCACTTTGATGCATCTCTAAACAAAGTATGCCAATAGTACCCCACACAAATAATTTTATGAGCAGTGATAGCAGATGAGAAATTACCCCACAATCTTGATCATGAAAGGCTAAGAACAACTTCTTTTGTTGATCTTTGTCAACACACTTTAATAATCTTCCCTCCACTCCTCACTTGAACAAAGCATTCTCCCACAACACGTACTATGTTGACCTTAACTTGATATCTCTCTTCTACTTGGCAATTAAGTGAGATGAACACTCACCATAGGTGAGGAAGTGAGTAATGTCAGCATACCATTCATCTGTCGAGCTGAGGAATAGAAAAATAGGGACATCAACTTCATCCTTAGGCAACTCATGACCAGTTCCTTTGGCAATGAGTTCACACAGGCCTTTACCCCAGCTTCATTGGTCTGATGTCGAGATCATAATCCTGAACCTTCGCTACCCAATTTCCTCTCTTGGTTCCAAATTCTTGTTATATAAGAATAAACTTGATAGTAGTATCGGGCACAAGCACAATAGAGTGAGAGTTAATAATGTAAAAATGAAACTACTTAACAGCTTTAACTACTACAAAAGCATGTTTCTCCATCATAGTGTACCTTAACTCATGAGTTTTCATAATATAACTGATGAATGCAATTGGGAGCTCATGGTCTTCAAAATCATTCTGAGTCAACACAATAGCCAAGGTACTCTCTGTGGCATAGTAATAGATAATAAAATCTTTGCTAAAATCTGGACATGCTAAGATAGGAGTCTTAGCAATAGCTTTCTTAATGCCCTCAAATGCTTCCTTTCCTTCAAAGGACCAACCAAATGTCTACTTTCCTTTCATCAACTGGGAAATGTTCAAAGTTAGCTCTGCAAAATTGGGGATGAATCTTCTTAGGAAATTGATCTTACCAAAGAAAGAGTGCACTCCCTTTTTTCTTGCGGGAAGAGGAATCTATTAGATGGCTTGAACTCGTTCAGGATCAATCTTGATTCCTTCTTTGGAGACAACATGCCCCAACAGCTTGCCCTCTATGAAACAAAAGATAGATTTCTTGGGATTTAGAGAGACTCCATGTTCTCTACATTTCAAGAGGATTGTTTCAAGATGTTTAAAGTGATCTGCTCTAGTTTTGGAAAACACAGTTAAATCATCTAGATACACAACAATAAATTTTCCTTTCAAACTCCTAAAATCCAAATCCATTTCTCTCTTAAAGGTGGCACCAGCATTAATGAGGCCAAAGGGCATCCTCTTGTAGGAAAAAGTACCCCAAGGAGTGGTAAAGGAAGTCTTGTGCTGATATATAGTATTGATTTCCACTTGGTTATATCCTGAGAAACCATCAAACATGGACAACATTTCCACACCTGTGACAGTTTGTAACACATGGTCCATCATGGGTAGGGGATAGTTGTCCTTTAAAGAATCTTGATTTAGATTCCTGAAGTCAACACAGATCTAAATCTCACGATTTTTCTTCCTGACAGGTATAATATTAGCAATCCATGTTGAATGATGAATGGGGAAGATGATCTTTGCTTTCAACAACTTCTGTATTTCTTGGAAAAATGGTGTCAGTAATCTTTGAATTGTGCTGCCATTGCTTCTGCTTGAAAGGTTTAATCTCAGGTTTGAGGGGAATGGAGTGTTGCATTTCTTTTAGCTGGAAAGCTTTCAGATCATCATAAGAATAAGCAAGGACATCAACTTATCTCCTCAAAATATTTACCACCTTATTCTTCCCCTCTAGAGTGCAACACTTTCCAACGTTCACCATTTTGGGTTCGGTAGGGATCCGAATGTTAATCTTTTCATATTCAGTAGACTGTTGAGTTCCTTTAGAAGCCTTGGACTTGACATATCTATCATGTTTATCAAATAATTCCTCCAGACTTACTAGACCTTTAGGGATCTTGTTACCTTTTAGTTTGATACAGCCATCTTGATCCATCTCCTCCTTGACACCTTCCTCATTGGAAGAGACACTCTCTCGAGGCAGATTGTCACTTCCCTCAAAATACAATTGGTCAAAGTTATCCCTAAGCTCCAGAAAGGAGAGAAAATGTTTTTTATCATTGAAAACTTGCCAGTTGTTTGCATTATCCAGTGCATTTGGCCTATGGATCATTTCAATGGTGAATTTTTCCTAAGAGAAATTGGGATGAGGTATCAGAAAAGACCCTGAAATAGCTAGGGAATCAGCTCTAGTGTTCTTCTCCCTTGGCACAGCTTCGATGGAGAAGGCATCAAAAAATTTAATAGAATCCCAGACAAGATTCATATAATTCTTCAACCTTCTATTCTTCACTTAGAAAAGGTCTTTGACTTGTTTGACAACTATTTCTGCATCTCCATGATCCAGGAGGTTCCTCACACCTCTTTCTTTTGTCGTGTTGTTTAGTCCAAGGATGAGAGCTTCATATTTTGTTGTGTTATTTGTATTTTCAAACTACAACTTGAAAGAGAAAGGATGAATCTTCCCTTCTAGAGAAATCAATACCACACCAGCCCTAGCACCAGCTAAAGAGCAACTTCCATTGAATATAAATTCCAAATGCTATTAGGATCATGGAACACTTCTTTGGGATGTTTCACCTCATCCTGAGACATGATCATGTAGTTGCCATGCCTAATATCTTCATAAAGTATTTGTGCCTTAGGATCATCTGTCTTTTGCACAATATATTCAGTTTGCTTCTGTTGTCCACTCAAAATTCCCCGCTCTGTCAAAAGTGAAAATTTCAAAATTTTGAGTTTAAATGTCTTTTCTGTCGAGCTGGTGGTGTGGAAAAAGTCTTGAAGTCGAAAAAATCTAAGTGTTGGGTCATTCTGTAAGTATTTCGGGCCTGTCGGACATTTTTGTCCCGCCTGTCCCAAGTACGAAAGTGCATTTTGTTCCCCGATCGGCCAAAACCTCCGAATTTGTCCCATTTTCGGGCCCGTCGGAAGTTTTTGTCCCAAGTGTCCTGAAGTTACTGTGCGAGATGTTCCAATTTCGGCCGAACTGCCCGAACCGCGTACTTCGCACCTTCTTGTCCCAAATTTCCCAATTTCAAAAGTGCGCTTTGTTCCAATTTCACCCGGACCGGCCGAGTCGCGTACTCTGGAACTTTTTGTCTCAAATTTCTCAAGTTCAAACTTAAAGTGCACTCTGTTCCATTTTCAGCCGATTCGCCCGATTTCGTCCCAACTGTCCTGAGTTCCAAAGTGCATTTTGTTCCCCAATCGGCCAAAACACCCGAACCGCGTACTCCAGAACTTTTTGTCCCGAATGTCCCAAGTCCAAACGGGCCTTTTGTTCCATGTTCGGCTGAAACTCCTGAGTCGCGCACTTCGCTCTTTTCCGTCCCAATTGTCCCAAAATGCATTTGTGCGTCCTCTCCCTGTTTCGCCCAAATCGGCCGAGCCGCGTGTTTCACGCATTCACGTCTCACTTGTCACAAGTGAACCAATGGTCATCCATACTTAGTTTCCCGCTCTTCCCGAATATGTTGTTTTTCAAAATATGAATTCAAATGCGCATTGATTATCCTTATCTCTCCTCGATGGCTATATAACGGGCAAAACCTCCTTTGCAATTCTTACATTGTTTCGAACCCTTGCAATTTGAAAACTTGCACATGTCCCCTCCCTCTGAAACTCCTTTCTGAGCCTGGTTTGCAGCTCTGTTATTATCAATATGAAGATCAAGATCCTAGAGGAGGCTTGGGAGAACTAAAGAAGTAGTTACGAAGGACGAAGTTCAAGACGCCGGTTACATCAGTTTTCAAAGATATTCATTGTCATCCTCAAGATGAAATTTCTGGTGTGTCCCTCGTGGCAAGGACATGGCTGAGACGTGGAGGAAAACTCAAGCAGCGGTTTCCAAAGACAGTGGGTCCCTCTCAGAACTGGCCACCTGTCTCCTTCCCCTTCCTTCTCTCTTCTCGCCATTCCTTTCGTATTCCATGTAATTAGTTAAGAAATTGCGTTTGGCATTCCTTAACTATTCTTTAGTTAAAAGAAACAGTTACGAAGAGTAACTGAATTGTAAGCTATATAATGGTATTTTCCACGCCATTCCAAAAAAGGAGGAAGAACTTGGATATTTGCTAAAAGTGTAAATAGATCTTAAAGAAATCAATAAAAAAGGGCTTTCCATTCTTTGTCTATCTAATTCTTGTTATCTATGTGTTTTCCTTTAATATTGTGAAGATCATTTTGTTCCTGATTCGTTAGTCTCTCTGATTGCATACTGTTCAGTTTTGAAAATACAGTGATCTTGTATGACCAAGAAGGAACTTTGTGTCCTTGATGAATGAATCTGAAGAAGGTTATTTATGGAACTTTGTGTCTTTAAATTTAATCTCATTCAGCCAATGCAAATGATCTTGTCTTAAATTCTTTGAAGCTTCGCATACATGAAGAATTATTCTGCTATCTATAATTCTGAATGTTGCTATTCTGCTCATCTTCTTATTCCCTTTCCTCAGTCCTTGTGTAATTGATGATCCTTGTGGAAAACACTTTCGTAATATCCAAGTTTGACCATAAAACAATGTTCTGTACATTTGTAAATAAGTTCGTTTCTGAATAAGGGAACCTCTCCCATTAAAGAGGAGGGACTTCTTGTCCCCTGACTGTTGCTCTTCTAAAAAGTCCTATTTGACGACCAACAGCTTCTCGGGTAGCAACTTCTTCATCTTTCCATTAACTGGTATAAGGTCATGTGACCAATACATTTGAATTTCTCCTCCTACATCCTTATAGAAATTTCTACTCAACAGCATGTCATACGAAGGAGGAATATCAGCTACCAAAATAGTAGCTAAAACCTTTTTCTCTGGCAAAGCAGCAAAAGCTAATTATACATCCTTAACTCTTTCGACCAAAGGCACCTCCCTACTCTCCATGGAATAAAAAGAATCAAAAGTGCGTGTGAGGGTAAAACCCAAAGCATGAGTCACTTTATTAGGCATCACATTGTTTAATGCTCCTAAGTCTATGACACAGTTGTTGAGTCTATGGCCATCTATGAGGAGGGTCACATAGAATGGTTTGATTTTCTCATTAGGTGAGGGGACTGTAGCCACAAGATTTGGTTGGGATGCTGAAGAGGGAGTGGGAAAAATACCTTTAGAAGTTTTGGATGAAGTTTTGGATGAAGTTTTGGAATGGGAATTGACAAAATGGACCATTTTGGCGAAGGCTTTTTGATGGGTTTGATAAAACTTAGCCTCTAAAATCTAGTTTTTTGTCTTCTTGAGGTGGTCAATGATATCAAAAGATCCAGAGGTGGATGGGGTATTATTACTAGGAATCCTAGGCTTATCAGGTTTTGGAGCTGGAGAATAAGAAGTTTTAGAAGAAAAAGTAGAAGAAGAAGAATTAGTAGAACTCACCTTTTGCGTGGATGCAGTGGGAATAGGATATCCTCTTCTTGCAATCACTAGAATGGTCATGGGATGCTCCTTAGATTTTTTATTGGGATGCATCACTTTTTCTCTCTTGTTTTTCTACTCCCGACTCATAACATCATATGACTCACTATTCATCTTTGCCACTACTTCATCATAATCATCTTCTTCATCAATGCCCTCATTAGTGAGGAAATTAACTCAAGATTCATCAAGTTCTTCCAGTTCTTCTTCATCCTCTTCTCTAGGTTTTTCAAAGTCTTGATTAACCTCTTCATCGTCAGGTTCTTCAACTTCACAAGTTGCATTAACAGGAACCTTGATGGCTGGTCCTTCGATTTCCAACCTTGTCTGAGAAGAAGGCAAATTGTTTCTAGGCTAAAAGTTCTTCCTTAGAACGTCTTGATAAGGAGCATGTTGAGCCAATTGTTTCTTGATGGAAATGAGGTCATTGGAAAGCTTATATACTAACTAATCTACATTAGCTCCAAGAGTAGGGGAAGAGGAAGAAGAATTTCTAGATTTGGAAGAGTCTCTTCTCAATTTTTCAGACATGATTGGATCATCTTCAACACTGACGGCTAATCTCTTATCAGCATCCAAAGTTACAAGATTGGCTCTTCTCAATACATAGCTTACTTCAGGCAATTAAGCGTTTAGAAAGAAACATTTTTGAATTTGATCCATAGGTCGGGTGTCTTGTGGGATCTTATTAATTAGATTATTGAACTTTTCCAAAAATTATCTTATGGGATCTTGTGGTTCCTTCTTGATTTGAGAAAAGCAAAGCATGCACAGCTTCTGCAGGTTTGAAACAGTTCTCAAATCCAGTTCTCATGGTAGTCCAATTGGTGATGGTCCCAGTGGGGAGATGGTAAAACCAATCTGCCACATTTTCTTGTAAAGTCTCCACAAAAAGCCTCATAGATACATCCTCATGTTCAACTCCAAGGACTCCACATGTAACTATGAAGGTTATAATGTGTTCATCATGATGTACCTTGCCATCACCTCTGAACTTGGGAAATTTCTTTTCTTTACCCCAGGGTAACTCATGCAAAGGTTAAGGGAGGTAAAGAGGCCAAACTCATTGTCCCCAAGGTAATAGAGATGTCATCCTTGGAAAAATTGCTAGAAGTGGAATTGAAACACCAGCAAGAATTAAAGCACGAAGATTAGGGCTGAGTTGTTCTTGAGGGATACCACTCCCAAAAGCTCTATCTTCAATAGGGGGTGTGCTTGTAGAATGAGCTCTTCTATTTCTCCTTGATGAAGGAAGGGGAAATCCTTTCTGCTCCAGGAGTAGAAGCTGAGAATATTCAATTCCAAGAGCCCTTCTACCGTGAGTAAATCTTGGAGTCACCAGATTAGAAATGATCAAGAAATTGTTCTTTTAAAATTGGAATTCGTTGAAACGAATCCCTAGTAGAGTAGCTAAAAACTCTTGGTTTTCACATTAGGAATTTAATGAAAGCAATAGTCATGGGACATAAAGTCCCTCCTCTTTAATGGGTGAGGTTCCCTTATTCAAAGCAAGCAGCAAAACTATTCACAAATGTACAACTTTCTATTTTAATGAGGAACTCTGATATCATGAAAGTGTTTTAATGCAAAGGTAGATCATCAATACAAAGGAATAGAATAACTAAGTGAGGGAAAGGTAGAACGTAACAGCATTCCCAGGAAATATAGATAGCAAAATAGTTCCTTATAAATGATGTACAAGGATGATATATAGAACAAAATCATTCATATCAAATCACCAGATATTTTTTCATAGACACAAAATTCTAGAAATAAAATCCATAAGAATACAAAGATTCTTAATGCAATAGATTAATGACTCTCAAACTTTAGATAGGAAACAAAAAATAAATCGATGCAAATAGAAATAGGAAGGGAAATATTTTGTATTGATAGCTTTTAGTTATTTTACACTTTCAAAAATTATCAGAGTTCCAGCCCTTTGGAATGGCATGGAGAGCTCAATATATAGCTTACAAAGTGGTTACATTTGGTAACCGTTTCTTTTAACCAAAACATAAATTAAGGAAATACATAACATAAAGTCCTTAATTAAATTACAAGGAGATCCAAACTAAAAATAGAAGAAGTCACGAGCTAGAAGTGGAGACATCCGGTTGTGACTGAGAAGGGACCACTGTTTTCAAGATCCAGTGCCTGAATCTCTTCAATGCTTCCGCTATCTCCATGCCCCTCGGAATCGTTGTGTTGGAAGTAGCAAGAGTCCACATGCCTAGGAATTTCTCCATATCTTTATCAAACTCATTATGGTCTAGATATTATTTATTAGCCTCGGCTATAGTTGAATATAGAGAGAAAATGTCATTCATTTTCTCTTTAGTGATTGATTCTTCCTTTAACAAATCATCCTTGACAAAGGCTTTAAATTGAGCCTTGATTTCTTGGAGAGAGAAGAAAACACTTGTGGTTTCATCCAGAAAATGGCAGCGGATATCCTTGAAGGTGGATAAAACACAAGTTTTAAAAGACTCTCTTTTTCGCCATACATTCCTCAATTCCCCCAGTTCTTCTTCTAGAAAATTTATTTTAGACTCGATGCTAAAGATCCATGTCTTTGACAATCTATTCTTGACATCATCAAACACATTTTTGGCCAACAAGATCCTATCATCAGTTTGACCCATCAGACAAAGATCTGTGATATATCCACTCTAGACTTTCAATTCCTTGTCCATAGCCTTGATTGAGGAAATAAATTTATGTTGCAGCTTGATCACCTTCTCATTAGTTTGTAAGGCTTCCTCAATGAAGTTTGAACCTGGTACAGTCTTATCATCTACCATGGCCTCAACAGCCTTCCCATAAGTAGAATACTTGTACATTTCTTTGATGGTTTGGACCTCATCTTGGCTAAGAAGTATGAGATCTGGGAGAGTGGCCAATGGGTCTTGGTCTAAAACTTTATCCTTTGTTAACAATGATCTAATAAAGTTGGAAAGAACTTGGTTGTGTTCTTCAAACTGCTCCATGGTTTACTTTCCTTTCTCCACCCATTCAATAACCTTAGTCATGGTTTCCCGAAGGTTATGAGCCTCACTCTCGAGTGTGGATTCTCCCATTGGAATTCTGGAAAGCTCCAAGTCAAAGATCAAAATATCTTTCTCCTCTTTATCCACTTTGGATTTTGCAACTTCCACGAACTACTAGCCTTGAGCATTAGTTACCAATCTCGAAGTAGTCTTGGCTTTATTTTTTGGGGGAGGAGGAGAAGTACCAAGTAGAGCTGCTACAGCATCAAATTCAAGCCCTGTTAATTGGGGGGAAGATTTCCTTTTCTTGTT
This sequence comes from Taxus chinensis, assembly GCA_019776745.2. Classification (NCBI taxonomy): domain Eukaryota; kingdom Viridiplantae; phylum Streptophyta; class Pinopsida; order Cupressales; family Taxaceae; genus Taxus; species Taxus chinensis. The sequence goes on along the minus strand of CM034151.1, from coordinate 6,149,205 downwards.
GTCAACTAGGGGTTGTACCTAGGAAAAGGAAGAAGAAGAAATAGAAAAATCAAGGGACCTGAGTGAAAGTGAACTCATGGCACTCAAAGTATGAATCACAGTTGTCTCCAATGGGGAAATGAATGTAACCACAGGAATTTCCTTTCCAAAGGAGTCTTGTAAACTTGGAGGTTCATTCCTTGGTCCTTCCTTCTCCACTTCAGCAGTGGTTTCAAGGGTTTCTTCTAGGTCTTTCATCTCATCATCATCATTCTCACTTAGAATAATAATGTTCTCTGACCCAGTAGGTAATCTTGACTACTCCAAAAGAGTCTCTTCCTTGATTGGTTCTTGCTTGACTTCTTTGACCTTCTTCTAATACACTTTAGTGGAAGAGGAATGAGTAGACAACTCAAGTTCTTTCATCAAAGAAGAAGGAGGAGTTTTCTCAAATGCTCAAATCGCCTCAGTGCTAGCCATATGTACTTCCTTCCTAGGTGTTGCAAGTCTCTCTTGAAGAGGATCTACCTTTTGTTCATCCTAAGGTCACATATTTTTCTATCAAACCAAATCTTAGTTCTAATAGTGACAGGGTATGATCACCTCATTCAAGTCATTTCTTTCCTTCGCATACTAATCCAGGGTTTTTAGAGGAGTGTGCTTGATTGATCTTTCGTACTCAATGGATTGTAAATCTTCATCATCGTCCTTAAGCCCTTCAGGAACCTGTTAGAGGTTGAAGTATATGATCTGTTGTAGAGAAAATCTACCAAAATTCCTCTTGTTGGATTCAAAATCGTCAGCACAATCATCCCAGTAACCCTCAGTGTTAGGACGTTGATGATAAATTATCCTAAGATTTTGATCAATGTATCTCTTCAGATCAAAGCAAGTCTTGGGCTTAAAGAAATGAACTATAAGAGGAGCAATAGTCCTTTCTATATTTTGGGCATCTAGAGCTATCCTCCACATATAATTCCCCAAGGTGATATGGAAATGAAGACTAGTAATCTTGTTATCTTGACAGGTTCTATGAAGTTTATCTAACTGCCTGCACAGCTCAACCAAAGCCATTTTTTCGTTGCAAAACACGGGAAGCTTAAGAGGTGTGCTTTCAAAACAAGCCAGCCTGATGTATGAGAATTTTTAGAACTAAGTGAAGAAAGCCCCATACTTGGTTATTAAATCCTTAGCCTCATCAGAGATCCTTCTAGAAGTGTCAACCTCTAAGAGCCTCATAATGTACATGGTAAAGGCATCATTTACCCTTATGAAATTATAATTACTAACCTTGAGGGTAAACTGAGGGCAATATGCGTAGATGCGCTCATCCTTCTTGTCTTCAATGAAATTGAAGCCGAGCCACTCTCAGAGATGCTGTTAAGGTGTACATGAGATAGGAAGTCATGTAGAAATTTTTGGTTTGCTAAACATTTGACAATTGTTCAGTCAGGTTTTCACAAACTTTAGATAGGTAAGAGAAAATAAATCAATGCAGATAGAAATAGGAAGGGAAATCTTCTGAATTGATAGCTTTTAGTTCTTTTACACTTTCAAAAATTATCAGAGTTCCAGCCCTTTGGAATGGCATGGAGAGCTCAATATATAGCTTATAAAGTGGTTACATTTGGTAACCATTTATTTTAACCAAAAGATTAATTAAGGAAATACATAACATAAAGTCCTTAATTAAATTACAAGGAGATCGGAACTAAAAATAGAAGAAGTCAAGAGCCATAAGTGGAAACATCTGGTTGTGGATGAGAAGGGCCCACTATTTTGACGATCATGTGTCTGAATCTCTTCAATGCTTCCGATATCTCCATGCCCCTTAGAATCATTGTGTTGGAAGTGGCATGAGTCCACGTGCCTCGGCATTTCTCCATATATTTTTCAAACTCAGTATGGTCCAGATATTTCTTATTAGCCTCAGCTATAACTGAATGGAGAAAACAAACGTCCTTCATTTTCTCTTTAGTGAGTGATTCTTCCTTGAAAAAATCATCCTTGACAAAGGCTTTAAACTAAGCCTTGATTTCTTGGAGAGAGAAGAAAACACCAGCGGTTTCATCCTGAAAATGGTAGTGGATATCCTTGAAGGTGGATAAAACACAAGTTTTAAAAGACTGCCCTTTTGGCCATACATTCCTCAATTCCCCTAGTGCTTCCACTAGAACTTTTATTTTCTACTCGATGCTAAAGATCCATATCTTTGACAAGTTATTTTTGACATCATCAAACACATTGTTGGCCAATAGGATCCTATCATTAGTTTTACCCATCAGACGAAGATCTGTGATACATCCACTCGAGATTTTCAATTCCTTGTCCATATCCTTTATTGAGGAAATGAATTCCTGTTGCAGCTTGATCATCTTCTCATTAGTTTTGAAGATGTCCCCAATGAAATTTAAACACGCTACAGTCATATCATCCACCATGGCCTCAACAACCTTCCCATAACTAGAATATTTGTGGATTTATTTGATAGTTTGGACCTCATCTTGGCTGAGAACTATGGGAGGTCGGAGAGCAGCCAATGGGGTTGGGTCCAAAACATTATCCTTTTCCAACAATGATCTGATAAATTTGGAAAGAACTTGGTTGTGTTCTTCTAACTACTCCATGGTTTGCTTGCCTTTCTCCACCCATTCAATAACCTTAGTCATGGTTTCCCGAAGGTTATGAACCTCACTCTCAGGTGTGGATTCTCCCATTGAAATTCTATAAAGCTCCAAGTCATAGATCAAAAGATATTTCTCCTCTTTATCCACTTTTGGGTTTGTAACTTCTAGGAACTGCTAGCCTTGAGCATCAGTTACCAATATCAAAGTAGTCTTGGCTTTCTTTGTTGGGGGAGGAGGAGTAGTACCAAGCAGAGCTGCTACAACATCAAAGTTAGGCCCTGTTAATTGGGAGGAAGATTTCCTTTTCTTGTTTTTGACTAGGGGTTGTACCTAGGTAAATGAAGAAGAAGAAACAGAAGAATCAAGGGACCTAAGTGCAAGTGAACTCATGGGACTCAAAGTATGAACCACTGTTGTCTCTAGTGGGGAAATGAATGTAACCACAGGAATTTCCTTTGCAGCAGAGTCTTGTAAACTTGGAGGTTCGGTCCTTGGTCCTTCCTTCACCACTTCAACAGTGGTTTCAAGGGTTTCTTCTAAGTATTTCATCTCATCATCATCATTATCACTTAGAACAATAATGTTCTCTGACCCAATAGGAAATCTTGACTGCTCCAAAAGAGTCTCTTCCTTTATCGATTCTTACTTCACTTCTTTTACCTTCTTCTGATACACTTTAGCAGAAGAGGAAGGAGTATACAACTCGGGTTCTTTCATCAAAAAAGGAGGAGTTTTCTCAAATGTCTAGGTGTTATGCGTATGTACTTCCTTCCTAGGTGTGGAAGTATCTCTTAAATAGGATCTACTTTTGTTCATCCTGACGTCACGTACTTTTCTATCATACCAAATCTTAGTTCTCATAATGATAGGGTCTATCACCTCATTCAAGTCATCTCTTTCCTTCACATACCAATCCAGAGTTTCCAGAGGAGTGTGCTTGATTTATCTTTCATACTCAAAGGATTGCAAATATTTATCATCATCCTTAAGCCCTTCAAGCACCTCATAGAGGTTGAATTATATGATATGTTGTAGAGAAAATCTACTAAAATTCCTCCTCCTGGCTTTAAAATCATTAGCACAATCATCCCAATAATCCTTAGTGTCAGGACGATGATGATAAGTTATTCTGATATTTTGATCAATCTATTTCTTTAGATCAAAGCAAGTCTTGTGCTTGAAGAAATGAACTGTAAGAGGGCCAATAGCCCTGTCTATCTTTTGGGTATCTAGAGTTGTCCTACATGTATAATTCCCCAAGGTGATAGGGAAATGAGGACCATTAATCTTCTTATCTCAACAGGTTCTATGAATTTTATCTAGCTTCCTGCACACCTCAATCAAATCCATTTTTTTGTTAAAGAACATGGGAATTTTGAGAGGTGTACTTTCAAAACAAGTCAGCCTAATGTATGATAACTTTCAGAAATGAGTGAATAAATCCCCATACTTGGTTATCAAAGCCTTAGCCTCATCAGAGAACCTTCTGGCAGTTTCAACCTCCAAGAGTTTCATAATGTACATGGTGAAGGCATCATTTACCCTTCTGAAATTATGATTACTGACCTTAAGGGTAAACTAAGGGCAATATGCGTATATGGGCTCATCCTTCTTGCCTTCAATGAAAGTGAAGTTGAACCTCTCACGAGATGCTGCCAAGGTGTACATGAGATAGGAAGTCATGTAGAACTTTTTGGTTTGCTGAACATTTGACAATTGTTCAGTGAGGTTTCCATGGATAATCTCGTCCCAATTTAGGTTTTTCTTACCCTTACAGATGATGTTTATGAAAGGGCACATCCAAAAATGGAAGTCGTTAGTAGAGGGCATTCCCATAATCCAGGCGAGCAAGGTGGTGAAATCTTATAGTTCTTCATTGAATTCAACCCTAAACAATGCCTTAGAGAGTTGGGATGCTCCCTTCTTAGGGAACTTCAACCATGATTTCACTACTCGAGCCTTATATTTCTTGTTGTCTTGATCAAATAGAGTATGAGCTTGAGCGAGAGTGAGAAATATGGAGTCATTTGTTTCAGGGATGTGTAGGGTAGTAGGGATGGTGGCAACGTCTAATTTTGTAATCAACTCACCATGCACATTGACAACCTCCTTGGTGTCCAAATTGAAATTAGCCTCGTAGGCGAGCACAGTGTCGAAAAATTACATAAAGAGAGGTAAACCAACTACGTATGTGATTCCACTATCATTTATCATTTGAGCCATGGGAGCAGGGTTGTCGCATGCTAATCTGCCCTAGAAATCATCGAAATCTAAATGTCAAACTTTGCTATCTCTAATTTCAGGCACAGAAGTCTCCAAAGGGGGCAGATGCTCATGCCCTTGAAATTTGATATTCATTTTGACAGTGAATAGAGGAATGGCCTTCAAAGAACAGATTCACAACAAAAATTCAAAAGAGATACAGGAAGGTGGACAAACGACTCAATTTTACAAAAATGTGAGCAAGAGATAATGAGAAAGCAATGTGACAAGTGCATAGATGGTTGCCCCTTTAAATAGCCATTCAGGAGAGATAAGATCATAAATGTGTATTAAATATACCTCCCGCCAACTCAAAAAGGTGAAAATCTTGAAAAGTGAAAAAAATTGGCCCAGGCGGTCCATTGAACATTGGGACATGAGGGACGCAAAGAGACGATGCAGGCCAAGAGAGCACAAGCAGTCCAAGGGACACAAAAATGTGAAGGATGCAAATATCCAATTAGGCCGATGTGGGGAATCGGTGAACAGGAGGCCCAGGCGGACTTGGGATAGATGGGCTGAAAAAGTCTTAAAAAGTTGATGAAAAAGGACTTGCAGAGAAATCAGCCGATCGGAGAACAGGAGGTCCGCCGGTACTTGGGACATGAGGGACAAAAATGTCTGACAGACCCACAAGTCACTAAAATGACCCCAAAAATAGAATTTCCACCACCTCTTTGAATTTCTTACTTCACTAAAACACTACTGAAGGGTGTCAACTCAAAATTTTCTAATTTTTTTACTTTCAAAAGAGGAGAATTTTGAGGGAAACAACTTGCACCCCCACGCACTGGCCTATTTTCCCATGACGTGCCACTTGCATGATACTTTGATCATCGTGTGTGCATATCCCTGCATATAGCCTTTGTGATCTAATGATACTTACTCAATTTTCCCAACCAACATTACCCCACACTAGGGATATTGTTTTTCCTTGGAAATATTGAATCAAAAAATGTGTTTAATGAATTAATTAAAGAATAAGCATATGGGCTTGTGCCCTAAGAATCAAAATAATTTTGATCTGTAAGCAACAACTACTTGATAAGGCCAAAATATGTCTCATCAATGTACAATAAATGATCTTATTTTACTCTCATTTTTATCAAGTTTGATTGCATTTTGTGGCTTTTGTTTGATCTACTATAATTTAGGATGTAATTCTTCATCTTTTGTTTGATTTAGTTCTAACATCTAAAAACTCTGTAATTCCTAACAAAGTGTGTGGAAATTCATTTTTTGTAATAAAACAGGTCACATTCAGTCAGAAGAACAAAGTATGAAGCAACCAACACCTTTTTGGGAACATTGGCTTCAATATGGCTTAGCTCCGAAACCTCTAGGATTAGTTCTGGAACTCCATCACTCAGCAAAGGAACTCTATCACTTAGTTCCAGAACCTTCATACTTAGTTCTGAAACTCCAGCACTTAGTTCCGGAATGCCTGTGCTTAGCTCCAAAACTTTCGCAGTTAGTTCTGAAATAGTTCCCTTTGGTTTTGGAACTTCTCCAAAGTTTCAGAATCAATGGAAATCTATTTATTTTGACAACATCCGGTGATAGAGCAATTAATGGGCCTTCCAATCAGGATTAGATCAATATATTTTTTATTCTTTATACTCCAGAAATACTTATGTACGATCAGACAGATGTATGTCCAACAAAGTTTCTAAATTTCAAATCTACTTTGAGAACTATTTTGTTTCATTAGAACCTATTGATGAATGGACATCTATTGAGCACTTATGATTGTAAATGCATCTTCAGATGATGGAATATATATAAGGACATGTAGAAATATTACATAGGATATAGATGATATATATGATATAGATATACAGTGAAGCTTGTAAGACAGAACATTTTTGTAATAAGATAGCCATTTTGGTTTGAGAGAATCATACTTTGTCAACTCCGGATTCAAGGTGGAGTAAGGGCCCACTCTTCTAAGAAGCAAGATTCTTTGTTTTATTGGTATTTATATTTTTAACCAATTCGTGTAAATTTGTTAAGTGTTGATTCTATAAATGCTTTTGATTCTTCAGTTAAATTTTTTTATGTACTTGTCCCTGCAGGTGTTATAGATTAGACTCTTATTTCCTTGCAATCATTTTTGAACAACATTTTTCAAATGTGTGTTTATTTCCAAGAAATTTTGTTTACTTCTGCAACGTGTGTTTATTTCCAGCAATTTGTTCCATTCTGTAAAGAGTGTTTATTTCTAGCAATTTGTTTCATTCTGCAAGAGTGTGTTTATTTCCAACAACATGTTTAATTCTAAAGATTTATTTATTATAGCAATGAGTGTTTATTTCATCAAATTTCTTATAGTTTAGCTTTAATAACTCTTTGGCCAAGAAATCTTAAAGACACTGTAAAAACCCCCTAAAAAATATAAAAAATAATAAATATCTACAATCAATTACTAGATCACTAAGATTCTTCTTGTTGCATATAGCTTCAAACACACCCCTGGTTTGAATATGACATCAACTAAGAGTTGATTAAATGAAGCGAATAATGATACCCATCACTACTCATGTCTTTTTAGGTGGAAGGAGCCCTAGAAATTTCTTATCCAAAATATTCTCTAACTCCTTCCATCCTTCTAACTCTTTTTTTGCTTTGATTGGCGTGTCATTAATGATGGCAGGTACTTCTGCAGGAGTTAGCTCATTAATATTTCCCTTGAGCTCCGTGATCATTTTTTGAATCTGTGAAGCCACATCATCTAACATATCCATCTTGCATTTGACCGAGGGAAAGAGATCTTTTAGTCTATCTCTGAGTGTGGCCTTTAAAGTTGTTATCAAATCTGGTGCAAGGGGTCTTCTTCATTTCTCTTTGTTATCACAATGTAGGTCACCATTATCTTAAACATGCATGATTATGTTTAATGTTCTCCCCTTTCCTGAGGATCTAGCTAAAGCGCTTTCTTAATTGTAGATCATTATATTCACACAATATATATTGTAGGCACATTTTACTTTATAAACTCATTCAAGCATATGTGAAGAAAACATGAAATTCATACCTCTTCCTAATTTGACACAGTTAATATCCCACATTGTTTATCTCCCCAAAAGAGCTACTCCACTACAACTATACTTCTTCAATGGCCTCTAATTTGCTTATGATTTCAACTTGAAATCACCAGATCCCTTACCTATTTCTTTGGCTTCACACTTGTTTTCATCTCTAATTCCATCTATTGTACCTCAAGCTCCACTCCACTCAGCCACACTTCATATTCATACTCCACTCTTTCATGCATATACTTCACCTTCATAGTTTATAGAGGATCTCCAAAGATCCCTCATGTCAAACCTCTTCTTCATGCTTATCATCATGAAAAATTGGTTTTACTTCAGCTCTCCCAAGATGATCAAACCCTTTGTTGCTTCAATACTCAGTCAACCAACCTATATCTTAGAATTATCCCACCTAGGAAAATTAGGCCTATTTTCTACCATAGATATAATAGTAGGGTTTCAGAGAATGTTACACACCTGAAACTTATTTGAGATACCTTCATTATACCCCCAAAATTCTTATAAACCTTTCTTAGTCCTTCATTCCTCTTTATCACTATGTATGCATTAGGTCTTAGGGTTTGTAGCCTTCCATAGGTATAAATAGAGTTAAATCTATGCATTGGTTGAGGTTATCTCTAGAATAATGGATGATTCACACACCCTTTATGGGGTTCATGCATATATATGGAACCCAAGGTTTACTCCTTTGTACGGTAATTAACTTCTCTAACTATGCCCTAGGCTAATTAGGTCAAACTAGGCCTCTTCTTGCCCTACAAGTGTAACAGTGAGGCTTTTGGGTCTAATCCCACCTGATGAATGATAGTTTCATCCTTCTAACACTTCTAACATGCTCTGTGATGAGTTTCAAATCTTGATTCAAACATCTCCCCATGCATGCACTTGAATTCTCATGATTGTATCACCTAGTTACAGTCAAGCCTACAAAACTACATATAACTTCTCTACACATGTGAGATGGAGCTCAAAACTTTGTTAATATCTAGAGTATACCTAGGTAGACATTCCCTCAAAATTTCATGGAAATTGGATAGGTGTATTTAAAATGGTTTGATGCCCTAGTTAGGGCCCGAGAGTAGATAAATGGAGCTACAAGACAAACTAAACCATTTCATGAGCTACAAAAATTTGGAAATGCTCCATTAACCTTTATGCACATTCTCCTTCCTTCATAGATCTAGAAAAACCTCATATGGCTGACTATTAAACTTTGTCCTCGTTGTCTGGGATAGGTGTTTCACCTTTTTCTAAGATTGTTTCTTAGAAGCGTTAACGAAACAGATAGGGTAACGGGCATAGGAGGAATACCTGTTCAAATGTCGGTTGATGGGTTGTTGCACGCGTATGACTTCCAAATCCACATAGCTGATCGTGAGAGCTTCCTTTTGGCTAGGAGGAACTACCTATAATGAAAACAAGACCACCAGAAGGAATTAAACAATATGGGCAGTGAACTACCTAGCGTGAGCTAGATCTGGGAAGTATGGTACTTCCTAGATGGCTGTCAGTCCACTGTTTTAACAAATTAATGTTGTAAAAAAAGTAAATCCTATTGTTATTTTAAAATGATTTAGGTATCTCACTTAAAAACACAATAAGAAAATAGATCTAATCTAACAGGCTAAGCTAGAATAGAATCCATAGGTCAAATGGTTGGTTCTGGGTTTTATAGGTCTGATAAAGGTCTCAGGTAGGTCACAGGTGAGTGAGGGTGAGGTAAAATTAGGTGGGTAGGTCTTTGTTTAAGGCTGTGTGGGAAAACATAGAGACCGGTGTCGGTCAGGGGTGACTGACGGTGGTTAGGTATAACCGGTGCCAGTTACTGTGAGATCTAGAAATGTCACATAATAGGGTTTTGGTCTCCTTTGTGATTACACAAAGGATTTCAGTTGGTCAAGATGAGGTATTGGGTGGATGGAGTAGGCTTTTGTGAGATTTCAATGGGTATGCGGAGGTGAAAATGTTGGAGAAGGTCAATAGGGAGCAAGATAAACAATGGGTGATACAATAATGATGAAATGAAATAAACTAGAGAAGTATGACATTATACTTACTTGGATTTCATTCTTGAAGGTCTGTGTGTGAAGGATAGAGGTGTTGATGATGGATTTGAAGGCTGCAAGTGATCACCAACTGAAGAAAAGCTTCTACATGGGTTGCATGCACACTCCTCTTTTCTTGGATAGATCAGATCGTGGTTGGGATGGCTGTGTAAGAGAAGATACTCAATCTCCTTCCTTGGATGTGAGTTTTCACTAGAATTTTCTCTCTGAAGATGCGTTATCTCTCTGAGATGTGTTCTTGCTCGTCAAATTTCTCCCAATGTTTTCCAACCTTGAGAATAAGGTAGTTTAGGGGTTAAAAGGGGTAACCGACGGCGGTCTGGCTTAACCGGTGACGGTTAGGGGTAACCGATGTCGAGTCAAGGAGGGATTTCCTAGGTTTACTAAACTTAGGGAGATCCTCCTGATTTTCTTGGATCTCATGTCATTATCCCACATGGATTAGACTGGGAGCTTCTTGTGAGCATGTGGGAATGTGGTTAGAGGGAATGTAGGCATTGATTTTTAGGGTTTGGGTAAGTCTTAGTTAGTTATGGGAACTTGCTAAGAATAGGTCTTAGGTTGAGTTGGCTTGGTGAGGTGTCTAAGTGAACTGTATGTGTGGATATTATTTAAATAAGATATTTAAATAATAAATATAGTGAGGATAATGCATTAATTAAATTAAATTAATTAAATTAATATTAGTGGGGTGAAGGGGGTCATGGCTAGGTAAATGTAATAAAGGGTGCTTATATGTCAAGGGACAAAAGGGGAGTGTGACCTAATTTTAGTGTCTACATTTTGCCCCTTTTTGTTGTGTAGCTTGTATTGGTAAGCGATGCTAACAAAAATAAGATGTGGTTGCCCCATGTGAGGGTGAAGGTGATCCCCCTCAAACCAGGAACTGATGAGGTAATAGGATGAAGTGGTGAGTGGTTTGATAAAAGGTAAATGTGAGGAAAAGGTAAGTGGGTATAGGGGAAAAAGGAGTGAAAGGTCTACTCAGGAAATCTAGGTAATGGGTCAGGGTCAAAGGTAGCAACAGTCAAATGCACGCACACGTATAAACTACAGCACGCTACCGGGTTGAAGAGCATGAAAACTCTACATTGTCTAAGGTTGATAAGTTTATCCAAACAAGGTTAAAGTGAATCCAATATCCAAGGTATATGATAAGGTCAGGAAGCACAACATAGGTTAGGTGCAAGAATGTTTAGGTATGTTTTGGTACACCAAAGGTAGGGTCAGGATAAACAGTCATGGCAATAGGCTAGGTAAGGTCATTGGGTCAATCAACACAGGTAACAGTGCCACAAGGTATAGCAAACACATGAGGTCAAAGGTCACTAGCGATGGTCCAGGTCCAAATATCTAGGACACGGCATGGGTAAGGCCGAGGTAAGGGTAAAATAATGAGTCCCCAAAGGAGGACAAATGGAGGTAGTAAATGATGAGGTCAGGAAAGGTAAGGTAATGGGTTGGGTAAAGGTATGGGGTAAAGAGCAAGGTAAAGGGTGGGGTAAAATGGCAAAGTAAGGGCAATGTGTAGGTAAGGGTGACCAATGGCAGTCATGGATAACCAACATCGATATAGGATAATCAGCTATGGTTAGGTAGGGCATGAGACTGATGCCGGTTGAGGGTAACCGACGTCAGTTAGGTCAGGTTTGGTATAAAAACAAAAAATCTACATTTTTATTATTCATTTGTGAATTACGAAGTGAAGAAAGGACAAAAAAAGAGAGAAAAAGTGATAAAAGCATTCGGAGGAAACAGGACAGGGAGTTGGCAAAGTGGGTTAATGGTGGTTGGGTTGGTGAGTAGCGGGTCCACAAGATCATAGCAAGGGATTTGAGTGGTCGGAGGGTGTGGGTAGATATTTGGTGATGGTAGAGGTGGGAGAGGGATTGAGTGGACCACCAGCACAGTGGCCAGACGTGCCACCGAGATGGTGGCAACGCGACGAGGTAAGCACCTAACTCTTTAATGTTAATTAGATAGAGTATATGGTGTAATAATCAGTTTGAGTAGAGTTTTGTGGGTGTTTTTATTTTGTGGGCAGGAAAAAAGTTAAATCAGGTATGGGGAAAATGGGCAAAAAAGAGGGGGGGAGGGATAGGAAATTGGATAGGTGGGGTGGGGAGGGGTTGTGGGGTAATGTAGGTCAGTGTAGGTGGGGTAAAAGGGATAGGTGGGAGGGTTTTAGAAAAAGGGGGGGTTTGGGAAGTCACAGATTTTTCCATGATAGTGACCGGCGTCGGTCAAGCTTGGCCGGCGTCGATCGGGTAGAACCGGGATCGGTCACCTAATAGGTGACCAATCCCGGTTATGTGGAACCATGGTCAGTCAAGTTGAACTGATATCGGTCACCAAATAGGTGACCAATGTCGGTTTAAGGGTGACCAGAGTCGATTAGGCTGAACTGGCATTGGTCAGGATTGTTAGGCTCAAGGATCCAAAAAAGTGATGTAGGTTAGGTGGTTGAGATGGGTAAGGTAAAAAAATAGGGTGGTGGGTAATGATAAGTGAGGAATAAGGTCATGGTAAAGGTAGATTAATGTTGTGCTTTGGATTGGATGCAGGGTCGATCATAGTTACATATGTGAGACAGGGTTCCGCCGCTACTGGTGACATTGTGCGGCCTAGTAACCCCTGTGGAGCTGCAACACATGGAGGTAGTGGGCTTGAGTGGTATTTGGTGCTACCAACATGTTGTTTGGTAGCCTAGTTTGATGGTCACGCTCATCAATAGATGGGACTCCGCAACCAACACGTTCCACCTTCCAACAGGTGAGATGACTATCACCTTGGAGGACGTGTTCCAGATTCTGAGGTTACCCATATTGGGGGCCCAGGTGTATTCTATCTCCTCCAAGGCCTCAGAGGAGCTGATCGGGACTATATTTGGTGAGGGGGCAGTGGAGTTGAGTTTCCATAGTGCCAGTTTGAGCTATGGTGATATGTACCTAGCCCGTCTGGATGAGACAAGGCTAGTAGTTTTATTGATGGAGGTAGTGTGCTGCTAAGCACTACCTGATGTAGAGGGTGGATGCTTTCCCCGATCACTGATGGGGGTGCTCCATGATATGATGGTGCATGAGACATGCTTAGCCTGGGCACCAGCATTCTTGGTGCAGCTTTACAGGGAGCTGTGGGCGTATGGGTGGCTATGCAGGTTTAGCCTGTGTTGTACATTTATACTGCACTGCTGGGCCTATGAGCACATAGTCTGTGTTTAACCGATAGGGATGCCCCTAAGTAGATGCATTCCCACCGAGATGTGTGTGGTTGGGATATAGGAGATGGGTGCCAGTTGTAGGAGAGTGGAGGTCAGATAGGCCAACATATGATGTGGCCCATTTTTGATAGTTGTTGGAGGGGTTGTCTGGAGTGGACATTATCTGGAGGCCATATGTGGGCTTCCCCTCATATAGGCATATGCATGAGGAGCTAGCTGAGCTCCAGCTAGAGAGGTGGATACAGGGTCACCACGCCAGGGAGGATGAGATGATCCTGGTTGACAGGGTCCAACAGCAGTTTGGGCTTGTACAGGATATTCCTCCACCCTTCCCACAGTATCAGAGAGATTATGTGGAGAGGCCTCTCCCTCTACCACAGCCAACAGTGCTGACAAGAGAGGAAGAGCAGCTAATGGATGGGCAGATTGATGACACCAGATGCATAGATAGGTGCAGACAGTGGTGGGTGTCTCAATTATGAGCCATACCACCGAGACCCAGGCAGCCAGACTTAGCTACCATGACAGTGCAGAGAGATGCCCTACAGGGGCAAGTAGTGACGCTGATCACGCAGATAGGTATTATATAGACATAGCTAGAGGGGTCAGAGGAAGAGGTCATAGAGTTATGGGTACAGGTGGTGAGTCTGCATTGGCCCAGATGGCGGAGGGAGAGGGTGGAGGAGATGGAGGAGATGGAGACAGAGATGGTCAGGTGGTAGCCTTACAGGCTCAGGTGGTAAGATTACAGGACCATTTGGCCATAGCCCAGGCACAGATTGGGGTCTTACAGGCCTAGATATAAGCACAGGGTAGGGGGCACTACTACAGGCACAGGGGCAGGGGGCACCACCACAGGCACAGGGAGCTGGTCTTTAGTTCACAGGATGGCGCAGGGTAGATATAGGGGCCGAGACCTATGGGACCACCACATACCATGCCTATATCTAGGCTATGGGATGCCCTAGGTGAGGCACAATACTATCAGGACCAGCTCATGGCAGCTAGGATAGACTTCCTCTCTTACAGAGAGTACAAGGCACAGCAGGTGTCCAGTGAGAGGACGAGATCCTGCACACATAGTGTGGAGAGCACATGAGGGCAGCGAGCTCTGAGGCTTGATCAGGGAGAGGCCACTAGCACACGGTGACCAAAGTGAGGTGATGTCCCATCAGGGGCACAAGAGGCCGAGGGTGCTGGTGACACGGAGATGGAGGACATCCGATGAGATGTCTGATATGTAGCCTCCCTATTTTTGATGTATACTAGTGTTTATTGGTGATATATATACCGGCCTACGTGCCATATATTTTTGTATTTTTGATCACATACCGACTGCATGCTGAAGATGGTGAGGATGCATGAGTGATTTTTTTAATATTTTGAGCATATACCATCCTACGTGCCAAATATGTTTGTATGGATTCATTATTTTGTATATATGAGACCGGCCTGCGTGCCGATGACATTTTGTATTGTATGAGATGATGGCCATGATGAGACATGCATGTATGCATTATTGTATTTATATCGATGAGATTCATTTTTGAGATGATGGCCATGATGAGACAGGCATGTATTTGTATTAGACACACATTGGATTGATTTATACGATGAGATTCATGGTATTTGGTGATGTGTTAATATGTTTATGAGGTATTGAGATGTATGGCTTGTATTAGATGAGATATGGCATTTGTTGTTTTGATTATGGAAATTAGGTGAGTTAGGCATGATGGAGTTAGGTTGGTTTAGGCATGGATCAAGATCAGGTTTAGTTAGGCATGGATTGAGTCAGGTTATAGGCATGGATCGAGTCAGGTTTGGTTGGGCATGGTTCGAGTCAGGTTATAGGCATGATTCATTATGTTGGCAATGAATGATACTATGGGTCATTTGTGAAATGTTGTATAATTTATGCCTAGTGATGATAGAGAGATGGTAGGTGTAATAAATGTATGCTATGGTAAACAACTTGTTATGTATGTGGCTTAATTTCCAATTTTGTTAGAAAAGGGGAACTAAGTGAAATGTGGGGTAAATGGTGAGTTAGGCATGGTGATGAATTGTTTAGGGTAGAGAATGGCCGAGCTAACCTCCAAGGGCCCCATGCCCTCAGAGTGTTGCCTACATAGTCCTGGAAAAAAGGGACCTCAGGCCAATGTAGTTCTCCCATAAGCTAGGGAAGAAAATGAGAAGGTGTGAAAATGAGTTGATAGGTGCTTGGGCATGTTGTGGGTTTTGGTTTGTTAGGTGTGGGTAGATTATAGGTAAAATGATGTAGGTGAAGGTGATTATGGCGAAAGAAGAGGATTACCCCAAAGGTAAGCGTCGAGTACCAATTCTTGTATAAGGTAATCAAAACGTCAACAAAGATGGTTAAAATATGAGGGGGGTGGGGGAATAGAGCCACCTGATTGGGTAGGATCATACCGAGTAGATCATACCTTGAAGGGGGTGATGAACACAAGACCTAAAAGGCATTGCACGATTAACTATTCTACGATGAAGGTAGTCACAAGATCACCAAATGTCAGAATTCCAAGATGTCCCTTGAGGTGATGTAGGAAATGAGAGTGGAAATGGTAAGGTGGGTGAAAGGTAGTTAATTTTATATGTTTTGAGTGACAGGGATTTTGGGCAAGAGGTCTGAGGTCACAATGGGAAAGTCCATGACTAAAAAAGTTTTTTGTTTTGATAGACTGATCGATGTGGGAAGTCTATATGGGATAAATAATATGGTACTCCTTGAGGTCTTCGTGAAGCTGATCAATGCGGGAAGCTTCGGTTTCTCTCATTTTTTTTGAAACTGTCACATAGTTGCCCTTAGAGGGAGCAGTCTATTTATAGTAGTAATTTTTCAAGAGGAAGATGTCCTTTTGAGGGAGTCATATTTTTATTAGAAGTTTGACTCAAGGAGTTTTGTCCCATTGGAGGTCTTTGAAATCATGGACAAGACCAAGGTGAAGGATAGGACTCTTGTTCAAAAGGAAAGGTGGAACGACCATGGGATCTCATCTAAAGGTAGACGAAAAGTATCCATGAGAATCATGCTATGTGCAGTGCCGTGGTACACATATTCAAGAGAAGATAACAAGTGACGGGTACTCACATGATTCTTGTTTAATCATTAGGGAGGGGTATGGAGTGGATAGAGCTCAAGGGACGGGCTTGTAAAGAGACAAAGGGTGAGATAGGACAATGAGTCAACAATAGAATGGTCAAAGATGTAAGGCGTTAAAGGGCTCAGGTTTAGGTTTACCATCAAGTGAGGATAAACGATAGGCACTCGATCCATAGGTATGAGTTACGATGTATGGTCCAAGCCAATTAGGAGTGAATTTTCCCCATTTACTTTTTTTTGCTTTGGTTACATGTTGATTTTCTTTCAGGACAAGGTCACCGATTTGGAAGGTCCATTCATGGACATGTTTGTCATAAGCGCATTTGATACATTGTTGGTAAACTTGAAGGTGATCCAGAGTGTTAAGACAACATTCATCTAATAACTCTAGTTGTGCTAAATGGTCCTGACAAAATTCATCATCAGTGAGCATGTCATGGAGAGAAATACGGAGTGAGGGGATCTAGACTTCAGAGGTAGAACAAACTCTATACCATAGACCAACGAAAAGGGTGTGGCCATAGTGGAAGTGCGAATACTAGTGCAGTATGCCCATAGGGAAAAAGGAATGTGCGTATGCCAATCCTTCCCAGTATCGTCAACCACTTTCATGAGAATTTTGTTGAGGGTTTTGTTAGTGGATTCGGCTTGGCCGTTGGTTTGTGGGTAATAAGGTGATGAGAAACTAAGCTAAATGCCGAAGGCATCACAAAGTTTTTGCAGTGTTTTGTTTTTGAATTGTTTTCCATTGTCAGTGATGAGGCGATGAGGGACACCAAAGTGGTAAATGATGTGATGGTTAATGAACTCACATATTTTCTCAGCTTTTGTGGAGATGAGTGGTATGGCTTCCACCCATTTTGTGTAGTATTCGGTAGCAGTTATGATCCATTGATGGCATTGGGAAGAATGAGGATTGATTTCTCTAGACAAGATCCAAACCCCATTGAGAGAAGGGCCAAAGGTCATGAGTGACCTATAAGGCATGACTGGGTGTATGATGAAGGTTAGAATGTTGTTGAAATTTCACTCAATGTTTGACATAGTCACAACAATCATGGTTAAGGTTCGGTCAGTAATAGCCTAGGTGGAGAATATGCTTAGCAATGGCAAGGCCACTAAAGTGACCCCCACATATGCCATCATGAACCTCCTTAATGGTATAAGGAATTTTAGAACTTGTGAGGCATCATAAAAGAATACCATCAAAGTTGCACTTATAGAGGAGTCCCCCTAGAATGATGAAACGGGAGACCCTTTTAAGGAAGGTATGTTGTCCATTACGAGTGAGATCAGGAGGTAAGATGGAGAGGGAAAGGTAGTCGAAGTATTGTTTGTACCAAAGCTCACTCGGGTCAAGGGTTTCATTTCCAATTGAGTAAACATCGTGAGGCAAATAAGAAGGTGAATGGAGGTATTCTATGGTGACAAATATTTTGGAATCGGCAGGGGAAGCGGGTATTTGGGAAGCTAAGCAGGCCATGGTATCTGTAAATTTGTTGGTTGAACATGGGATGGTTTGAAGGGTGTAACAATCAAAGGTGGTCAAAAGTATGTCTACATGATGTTTATACTTTTGAAGTATCTCATTACGACATTGGTACATACCATTGACTTGGTTTATGACCAATTGTGAATCACCAAATATGTGAATGGATTTGACAACTAGGGCATTGGCGGCCTGGAGACCTAGTACAAGCGCTTCGTACTCGAAAATATTGTTGGTGTAGTCAAAGTCTAGTTTGAAAGACAAAGGCATGAGTTCTCCATCTAGAGGAATGAGGATAACACCAGCCCCACCCCCACATTGACACTTGGAACTGTTGAAGAATAGTGTCATTTGGTAAGGGGGTTCGTCCAGGGAAAGGGTAGCAATGGATTCATCGGGAAAGTCAAAATTAGAGGGTTGGTCCCCGACAATAGGTGCGTCAGCCAGTTGGTTGGCTATAGCTTGGCCCTTGATGGATTTTTGGTGAATGAATTTGAGGTCAAGGTCA
This sequence comes from Taxus chinensis, assembly GCA_019776745.2. Taxonomy (NCBI): domain Eukaryota; kingdom Viridiplantae; phylum Streptophyta; class Pinopsida; order Cupressales; family Taxaceae; genus Taxus; species Taxus chinensis. The sequence continues at coordinate 6,130,877 of CM034151.1, read as the reverse complement.
ATTAAAAGCATAAGCCATCGCGCGGTGCACTAATTTTGATAAGTTTTGGCATACATGAAGTGTAAAGGATCGGTGTTGGTCACAACATAGGTTTTGTGGTTGAGTAGGTAATGGCGGAGTTTGGTGGCAAAAAAAACTAATGCTAAGAAAATTTTTTCAGGATGGTTGTATTGGGTTTCATAGTCCAAAAGAGTATGGCTTATGTAATAAACCACCTGCTCCCTGTGTTTTTCATCACGATGAGTGAGCATGGCTCCCAAGGAATGATCGGTAGCTGATATGTATAGGTAAAAAGGTTTATCGTCTTTAGGTGGAATGAGTATGGGTGGTTGGAGAAGGTATTGTTTTAGGGCCTCAAAAGCTTTGTGACAGTCATCGTCCCATGTAAAGGAGACATCCTTCCGAAGTAGATGATGAAATGGTTAACACCAATCATATAATTGTGAGATGAAATGGTGAATGGACTGCAATTTACCTTGCAGACTACAGAGTTGTGTAAGGTTAGAGGGCGGAGGCATTTCCAGAATGGCCTTGACTTTGGCAGGGTCAACTTCTATACCACGGAGGGAAACAATAAATCCTAGGATTCCTAAGAGAACCACAAAGACGCACTTTTTAGGTTGAAGGCAGATGCAATATTTAATGAGGTGGTCAAAGATGGTTTCAAGGATGGTGAGGTGCTCGGCGTGACGTTTAGATTTAGCCAAGAGATCATCCACATAATCTTCCAATATGTGATGCATGATATCATGGAAGATGTAAGTCATAGCACGCTGATATGTAGCACCAGCATTTTTAAGGCCAAAAGGCATGACTCGATAGCAAAAGGTCCCCCAAGGGGTAATGAATGTGGTCTTGTGCTGATCTTCTGGGGCAAGCAAAATTTGGTTATAACACGAGAAGCCATCCATGAGTGAGAGCATCTCATGACTAGTGGTAAGGTCAACTAGTTGATCAATACCAGGCAAGGGAAAGTCATCTTTCAGACAGGTGAGGTTGAGGTCACAGAAGTCCGTGCAAATGCGGAGTCCCTCTGTTACTTTAGTAACAGGGAAAATGTTATAAATCCAATGAGGATAATCAATGGGTAAGATGAAGGAAACAGAAAGAAGGTGCTGAAGTTCTTCTTTGACAAGAAGAGAAATGTGAGGGTGTATTTTCCTCAACTTTTGTTTGATAGGTTTGGCATCGGGAATGGTTATGATATTATGGACCACTATGGTGGGGTCAATACCGGGCATGTCTGCATAAGACCAAACGAAAGCATGGTTATGATCTTAGATAAAAGAAGTGATGGCTTCCTGTTTGGTAGCATCTAAAGATTGCCCATTCTTTAGGATGTGCGGGTCATCCTGAGTATGAATGTTGATTTCGATAGTCAATTCATTCAACATGGTTTGTGTCTCAGAGGGTAACGACTGATGAATATATTAGTCTTCTACACCAAGGTAGGTGAGTATGGATTCATCATCCTGACATTGAATGATGTTAATTGTAGGTGTGACATCATTGATCATCTTAGGATACAAGAATGGGAGAGTGGAAGGGGCCTCGTCTTTGCATTGATAAGTCAAAGGCCCCAAGGAAATGGTGTTTATGAAAAAAAAAGTTAGGAGGGATAGATTCAAGATCCATTAACTCTATCGGTGAGGGTGCTGATGAAGGTGGAGGTGGGCTAGGGTCTTCAATGAGTTCAATGCGGGCCTGTTTGGTAGGAGGTTCAAGGAATCTGATACCACTACGGTCATTATGTTTATGGGTGGTACATGGAATAATGGTATGGCGGCCTTGCTCATAAAAGCCAAAACCAAAACCCTTCCACACACAGTGGTGCAGGAAGCTGTGGGTGAAATGGTGATTGGTAAGCAATTGGAAGTTAGCAGAAAATGGGCAGGGTTGTGATGGTGGTTCAGGTATGTAAGTGATAGTATCAAGTCCCCCATAGGTGAGACTAGTACGAAGGTGAGGAGGACCATAAAGGAGGCATTCTCCTATACGGTGATCATAGTGAGGGTATTAGTGAATGCTTCCATACTCGTGTGGAGTAAGGAATGTGTTGACACTATATAGGCAGTACTCCCCCAGAGTGAGGCATTGAAAAACACCTTCCAAGGGATCAGTGGTTGGTATGTAGGTAGCTGGTATGGATGATGTGCCAGGGGTCGATATGGAGGTGGAGTTAATGGATTGGGAAGCTAATGGGTCATCCATGGAGGTTATAGCATGGTAGGAATAGAGGCGGTATGTGTGGTAAAAGTAGTGGCTGAACTAGTAGGTGGAGATGTAGTTGAAGCGGTAGTGGTCGCAGATGTGTGCAAGTGTTTTGTGCTTTTTAGCTAAGTTAGATGAATGAGAACTAACACCTAAATAGTTCTATAACAAAGCTAATGAAAAAATCTAAACACCATCAAAGATAAGATCTAAACAAGATTAATACCTAGCATAATGCATTAACTTTGAATTAAACAATGCTAAAGTATTTAAATCTTTACTTCTCTAGATTACCAACAAACAAGTAAATGGACCTAAATAAGCTCCATGGCAATCAATATTTGATTGTCCTTGGTATCTCCAAGAACCTAGGAATGGGGGCTTATCAAAGTTGGGCTACAAGACCCTTTTGACACCTCCCATATGACCTAAGCACTTTAGGCTAGAATACGAAGCTTAGCTCCTCAAGATGATGAACTCTCAAGAAAACAAGGTGCAAGCTCTTAGTCTCTTTGTTATATGCTTTGCATTTTCTCTCTTAAAAAGTTTAGGTGTAAGTAAAAAAGTAGGTGGAGGGCTCTTTATATAGCCCAAAGGATAAAGGATTCAACACATCCTCATGAATGTGGGATAAAGGTAAAACATGATTAGGAATGGATAAGGTTGCTTTATTAAAGGTAACCTTACTTTAGAAGGGTTTAATTTATGCTTAGCAAGTCATGGGAGTTGAGGGGTGCTTTAATTAATCAAATATGATTAACTAATAGGTAGGTGTAAGCTTATAGAAGCCAATTAGAAGAATATTTGTGTGATTTAGGCTATTATGAGGGGATTAAATCAATTAAATATTGATTTGCTAGTTAAATGAAGGGGAAGACTAATTAATTAATCTAGATAGAAGAGGTAAATAATTAACAGAAGGTCGTTAATTAGGTTGTTAGCTGGATAGGTGACTTAATTAATTAGTGTATTGTAATTAATTGATGACAATAAGAGGAAATACGAGCGTCTTTGACGATATGTCATCTATTTGCGGGAAAGGAGATAATTAGTGCAATTTAAGTATTTAAATTACTTAGGCGTAATTATAGGTGTCTACATTTGCCCCTCTTTGGGGTGGCGTAACTAACGTCACTTCAAAGATAGTAAATGGAAGAAAAATTTTGAAGGGATAGAAGAAAAATTAGGAGGGAGAGATGCCCCCTCGAGTGTCGATGGGGTGATGAAAGAAGTCGATCGAAAATCGAAAGAAAAAGCAAAAAAAATGAGAAATAGGTAAAAGAAAGGGGAAGAGGCAGGATGCCCCGATGAGAGAGAAAATTACGGGTGAAAAGGGAAGTGGTGTAAAATAAATAAGGAAGAGGGGAGAGAAGAGCTTAGCCTATAGCCGCTGTTTATTTGGAACAAATTTGATGTCATCATATTTCCATAGGAACTATATCATCGGTCCTTATGAAAAATATAAGCATACGACAAAGGTAGAATGACATGAAAATCCATACTATGAACAATTGTCCATTGCTGAAAGTACCAACTCCACGCAACATACAATAATGCAATGCAATACGAGAAGGAAACAAGCTCATTTAATAGGGAAAACAAGTACGAATGCATATATCCAACCCAACAACGGTCAAGATAGTTGTAAAAATGTTTTGTTATCAGTGCTGAAGAGATTCACAAGTTTTTGATTGATGACAAGGGTTAAAAATGATGCCCCAAGTAAGGATACATGCAAGGGGAAATGACAATGGACCCGGGGGTCATGAAAAAAGTGTTTGTACGCAACGAAACAGTACCAGGCAATGAAAGTGCCCCAGAGTACAGACGAAGCAAGCATCTATCTTTGTGAATGGTTGTGAATCTGGTGATCTGCGAGTTGTATTAATCGAGGAAGATGTGAGACAAACCAATAGGATATGGAGAAAATACCATGCGCAAGACACAAGTTTCAGCTGTAATAAGCAAATTACCATTTTGTAGGGTTTTTTACTTTTTAGGAATTTTTCGAAAAAAATTGCCCTATTTTTGGATTTTTTGACATATATATTGTTTTTATTATTTTAGCTTTCCAGACCATGGTGAATAGTAGAAGAAGAAAGCGATGGGCCTAAAGGCAACAGAAAGTTCCCTAGGTGGAAGAAAAGAGAAACAAATGACAATAAAGTCCTTGTTTAGTGGAAAAATTAAGAAAAAACAATTATTTGAAAAATAATTATTTACAAGAGTGTGAAGAAGAATAAAAATCGCCAGGGAGCAATAAAATTGTCTGGGGAAGAAGAAAGGGGTATTGGACAAAAAATGCCCCAATATGGTGAAAAAGAAGAGAAAAATAATTATTTAATAAAAAATAATTATTCCACAGTGAACAGAGGAGAAAACGGTGATCGAAACGGGTCTCTCGGCCTTCCGAACGGTGAAAAATAGGTTAATATACCCCCCAGAGGGGGTAAAAACATCGCAATCAATTCATTTTAACCGCTCAGTTTAGAAAATTTTTTTTGGGTGTGTTTTTTTTTTGTTGGATTTTGGGGGGGGGGTTTTTTTTTGGTGGTGAGTTTTTTTTTTTTTGGGGGGGTTGTTTGGGGGTTTTGATTTTTTATGTTTTTTTTTTTGGGTTTTTTTTTTTTTTTTTTTTTTTTTTTTTTTTTTTTTTTGTTTTTTTTTTTGTTTTTTTTTAGTTACCATGAGGGTTTTTTTTTTTTTTTTTTTTTTTTGTATGAAGAGCTACTTATCATTTAATGTTGTGTAACAATATAGCTATCTAGCTAGTAGAGTAAAAAAAAATCTCTTGATCTTATTTTGACTTATTATCTCTTTATCTTACCTCTTTTTTTATATTTCCTTTTCTTAAATTTTCTTTCCTTTCCTCTCACTATGTCTGTTCTGGTTCTTTTCTTTTCTTTTCTTTCCTTTTTTCTTGCTATAAAGCCTTAAACGTAGTTGGGACTTACGCTGGTTGAATGGAATAGACCAACTCCTGGCTATTGGCTAATTAAATGAAACAAAAACCATGTTTGGTTTGACAGATCGAAAAAAATCTCGCAACATCACCTCCAATGGAGTCTCAGCTCTTGTTGCACAATCAGTCTGGACTGGACAAGACAATCAGGCCATCTTACTTGGCTTCTACTGCATATTATCACCGATTTTGTATTCAAATGATTCATTCACATGCCTTGAGACAGACGTGTAGTATCTAAAGATTCAACAGGATAACCTGCCACCAGTGGCTTGATCTAGACTAATTTACTGTACATTTCCAGTAAGATATACAGGGTTTCAAACCAATTGGCCAGTTGCCTCACGATAACTCCTGATCGTAGCAGGTGTATAGGCACCTGCCTCGGCCTCAAAATTATTTGACATGAACAACTCCGGTATTTAGAACATCCACTAAGTGGGAGCCCAGTTTACATTATCTTTAGGGAAAAGTTTATTTTATTTATTTCATGTCTCACTCTTGTAAATCCAGATTGCCAGAGTACTCAAAAGTTATATTTTTGCTTGCGCTCGGTTTTTTTACGGCAACATACAAGACTCGCATATTGGGTTTTTCAAGAATCAATAACTACTGCGTCTGATTACTCTACACAGGGGTGCTTTCTCTTTTTTTATTCTGCTGTATATATCTTGACGTATGACTCGATAGCCCAGATAATATCATAAGCCTGTACAATTATAAGGACTTATATTTTTTTTTTTGTATTGTGCCATCTCATTACATGTCACAGTTTCCGTTTAGAGGTAAATGACAACATTCACCATGCCTATGGACATTGAACCATAGCCATGAAGAACACTGAATCTATTGACTAACTTTTTTTGTTTTTTAAGCATACTACCCTCTCGCTACTATCATTAAATAAGTAAAGAGTATACAAGTTTTATATTAACACGAATGCTATATGCAATAGTGGTAACTAATGGGAGCCCTATCATACTTGATCTGTTAGAATCTACATTGTATAACATTTAATTCTCAACACGTTATTCAGCTAAGTAAGAGCTAGGGGGGCAATAAAATGCATAGAACCTTATTAACAATGCCTTATTTCGCAACAATCTCTGTGTATTTATCAGCCTTGAATTTATAAAGATATTGAGGCGTCCTGACGCAGTCTGGGGATTATCCAGTGGCATGCAAACAAGGGCTCATTTGTCAGTATCGAAACCTAACCTTTAAAACTATATTCTTCGTTGATCGTCACTGTCTTTAGGGCATTCTAATGCACAGACTTATATACCTCCTTAGTTCGTGCCTGAAACGCACAGGCGCAACTATTTCTTAGGTTACGTCTGTTCCGGTGTTAGGAGTGCAATCAACATTCAATTGATTGTTAGAAGCTTAAACGCCCCTAGATCTATGTACTCACAAATGCAGTCAAAACGATCATCATTTTGAGGGCTTTATATCACACGCGATGTTACAAGCTTGCTTACACACACGATTAAGTTATGATATTATGACATATTTTAGCTACAAATGCCGGGAATATGGGCGCTACCCCGCTCGTTTGTCAAACAGCACTGGTGACAGTACTTTGATAGTCAAGCACGTCTAGGCAATACAGTGCATCATCTTTTACGCGCAAGCTACCAGATATGTTTGAAGCGCAAATGTCATCTGGTTTAGCAGGTATGTGCCCAATCAATGCAATTGCATTCAAATGTGATTAGGTGAAAATAAACCCTGGTAACGATGGCGCACATAGGTTAATATGGCATGGAGGCACCCTAGACAAAAGTAGAAATAAGGTAGGAGATACTGTCAAGGAGAGATTAAATGACACTATCAAGCTAGACCTTCTTACTAATTGTGGGGGAACCATAAACCATGAGATAGTTTTCTTCCCACTTGAACATGTTAGTAACTAATGAGCTGCGTATTCTGTTGCCCAGAGTTTACGAATACGTTGGTTTTGCAGATGCGGGAGCGTCCAATTATCGGATATGCACTAGTTAGAGCGAGAGTGACAGCATCTTAGCGTTACCACCGAGAGATGGCCATATTGTTAGAGCTAGTGGGGCTTGTTATCGCATATTTCCGAAAAGTGCCATTAAAATGTATTAGATGCATGGCCTGTTGTCATGCGCTAGCCGATTGATGGCTAAAGCGAGATGTCATTTGTTTTAGACGTACAGCAGACTGCAAGTTTTAATCTAGTTCACAATTTCCCGCAGGATGTGTCCCAAAATTTTGTGCCTGTCAATGATGTGAACAGCTTCTTGTATTACCTGAAGTATAAATCACTGATGCAGGTCAGCTTTGATAGAGAGCACGTGTGCAGTGCCTTACATGGCATTGATGACTTCAAAAATATACGGGATGGCATCGTAGCCTGTACACAAGTGCAATATAAGTACTCTTTCATTGTATCGGGGGCAGCGCTAGATCAACTGGTGCTTATCAGCTGAGATCAATACGAGGCACATAAATTTAGACAGGGACTTCCTTTTTGAGAGGCAAAAAAGCTACTGAAATAGGTTGCACGATATGTAACACATTGTAACCAGGTATTGGGCTGATGTTAGTGTAAAAAAAGAACAAAAAAAAAGATATTACTGGGATGACTTCATAGGTCTTATCATGATTATAACGGTCAGAATACATTGGGGCAGTATTGCATGTCATTTTTTTTTGATAATGGTAATGGGATCATAAAAGCAGAGTGTTACACCCTGGTTTGGGTTTAATATTTATTTTCGAGATCCCGAGGAGCTAAAAAAAAAAGCATGGCATGTTGAAATCTATGCTGGCAGAGCTTTCTATTATTGACCTTGGCAGCCTATTTAGATATAGGAAGAGATTCTCTCTTGAGTAACGAACGATAGACGTCATAATGGCATCCATGTAGGCACGACCAAAGGCCAACAGAATACCACAGAGCTCAGCGTGTGCTTGGTAAAAGCATTTTTTTTTTGGAAGTCGTTAAAAAAATCATAGGAGCTATATCATGTTGACAGGTGTCAGCAATACCAAGGCTGAGATATCAGTTTGTCCCTGAAGCCAGATCATCTGGCATGCTAAAACAGTTTGAACACAGAGAGGTAAAATATGATTTTTTTTTTTGTAGCAAAAACATCATTGAGAAAGGGCAATACGAAATAAATTCTTACCTTTGCGGTTCCACTGGCATAGTGTTTGTCAAAGCATGATAGGTGTACTTGATCCTGCAAGACCACATGGCTGATTATTGCATACGTCGAATGCTACAGTAATACCCCGGTGACTTAGTCTTAAATAGGCAGCTTTAATTAATACCCAATTAAAAAAAAAAAAAACTTATTCTGACTTACCAGTTAAAATCGCAGGGCCAGAGTAGTGGCTGTTGTCATAGATTTCACCTCCCCCAGAGGTTTCAATGATCTCAGAAAGCTCACCATGACAATAAGAGGTTGCAGGAGAGAGGCAAGATGATGGCAAGTGTAGATCCAGTTATAAGTGTGAAGCAATTTCCTAAATTAGATTGTAGGTTAGCCAATTGTGCACACTCCGTGATCTGATAAATGCTTGTTCGGCCATTGATTATTATCCTACAGGCAGCCCAAAGTACTTTTGGGACAATCGGGCCAGAAGTACGCGTATAAAGCGTGACAAATGCCGATCTGGAACCGAAGGACCATAGAACAACACCAGCCCAAGAAAAGTTAAGTTCGGGACCGTATGGGATCCGATAAGGAAGCCCATAAATCGGCCGGATCGGCCGACAATGCTACCAGAGCTGTCAAAAAGCAGATTGGGACTTCTGGGCCAAGAAGGCGCGAACAGGCCGAACCGTGCGAAGAAGGATCGAGTGAAGTCCGATAGACTAAAGGACATCTGGCGACCTATTGACTTGCGTTAGACCGACTCGGTTCTCTCTCTGAAATCAGCTCAAAGAGCTCTAAGCATTTCTCTCTTCCGGGATTTCTACTCAGACGCGACTTAGGCTTGATAAAAGCTGTAAGGCCTCGACATACTTCAAACACAAGTTGTTCAAAAACCAACATCACCAACAGAAAAGTCAAAAGTCAAAGGGGCAATTTTTCGAGCACCGAGCCGAACCAATAGGATCGTGGCACGTGTCCCATTTAAGGGCCCACGAGGAAATTTCAAAGGAAAGCCACCGAAAAGCAAAGGAGAGAGAATTATTCAGCGAATCAGAGCCTGCCACGTGTCATCTAGGTGGCAGAGTGCGGGAAGAATTTCAAAAATCCGTTTTCGCCTGTTCCGTGTCCTAAATCTTCAGATCACCATAACTTTTGATCCAGAGCTCGGATTTGCGCGTTCTTTATATCAATGGAAAGCTGGTAAAATTCTCTACACGTTTCCAAGGTCAATCTTGAATTTTGGTTTAGTGTGGAGGATGAAAATCAAGAAGACGCCTCTGACACGAAATAATAAGCAGAAGTAATGCTTCAACGAACAACTTTAATACAGCAGACAGTTCGCCGCTTCTGCTAGGCAGCCCGCCGTTTTGACATGATCCACCGCTTCTGCCATAATGAGATGAGTTAAGTGCATTCTGGAAGTGGTTGGGGCAGATTTCGAATTCCTCTCTCTTTTCTCTCCCATTCTTCTTATAAATTGTAGGGAGGGGCTTCTTTCTAACGTTGGACATTCTTGTTTTGCAATCCCTCCCTTCTCTCATGCTTGCAAGAGAATTCGTGGAGTTTTCAAGCCTCCCACATGGACTGTAATGCTACTGTTGCCTCTTGGCCACTGCAATGTATTGAATCGATTCTCTGAGCAATATATATGTCTGTGATTAAATTTAAATCCTCTCATGTATTCATTGTTGTCATTTTGATCTCTCATTGCATTTCAGTTACCTGTGCGTGGTGTGGTATTGCGTCTATATGGTCTGTGTTTATTTTTGCAAAACTTATGTTCTTCATTCCTCGGTGCATCACCTCCCTAGCTTAGGTTTATTTTTATGCATTTCTCTCTCCCTGTCTCCTTGGTAGTTAGATTAGTTTTTTGGGTAATCCTCTGCGTTTCATTGGTGTATCTGAACAGAGGAATAGGAACCAGCCTTTCTCTGGAGAATCCTTCTCATTTTTCAAGTCCCACACTTGGAGAAAGGATTCAATGTTATGCAATCACACTGGATGCCTAAGAGATCAACTTAGAAACTTGATCTACATCCAGGGGTGCTGTGATTTTGCATCAACAGTTTTGGCACGCCCGGTGGGACATCACAGAAGTTAGAGTTTCATCTTTCAGAGGTGTCTCATTATCAACAGCAAATTTTAAGCCACCGTGTGCTGGCACCAACAGTTTTGGCACGCCCGATGGGACCAAGAGGTCATTCCATCAAAAAATTTGAAGGAGTTTTCATGAAATTTTCACTAAAAATTGCAGTTTTTTACAAATTTCAAATTTTGCACCTCCCAGCCTGAACCCCGAAATCATTTTTCAAGGGCTTAACTCACTCGGAACAGGTCAAAATTTCACCAGTTGGTAGATCTGACTGTAATCTTCAAAAGGGTATTCTTAGTTTTTGAGATTTTGACTTTCAAAATTTCGGGTATCTAGTGATTTCAGGATTTCGGGATCCGAGAGCATCAAAGCAGAAGCAGTAGTGTTTCGGGTTTCGAGGGATGCATTGCATGGTCCTACCCCTGGCAGCAGTGATTTCGGGATTTCAGGATCCGAAAGCATCAAAGCAACAATCGGGTTTTGAGGGGTGTCGGACATGTTCCAAGTTCTGACACATAGCAATTCGGGTTTTGTGAGTTGCATCGCATGACCTGAGTTCCGACTGTGGTTTTCGGGAATCCGCAGCTGCACAACATGACATGAGTTCCGAACTGAAGTTTACATTCCTCTGGGTCTTTCAAATTTTAAATCTCGATTTCGATATTGTCAAGTTTGGTGTGTAACTTGGCAACATCCAGCCTTTTAGAGGCATTTTCAAAAAACACATCTGGCGACTCCACCTGATCAGCAACCCATTTCTCTGAGTTACAGACCCGTTCCCATCCATTTCCACCCATCTTTCTTTCCATCTCTTTCATTCTTTTCCATTCCATGAAGTTGTGCAACCATGACTTCATTTCCATCATGGAATCCACATCAACAGCAGCAATATATCACACCTCCAACATGTTTTACAAATCCTCCAAATCAGCATTTTGGTCAAGTTCAGGATCAACATGCATACCCATATGAGCAGCAATGCCAAAATCAGTTTGGCTATGGAGCTTTCCAAGAGCAAGGGTATGTATGCAATGAAGACAATGAAGAAGAAAATGCAAATCTGCTGGAGAAAATCCAAAAGATGGAGGTGAACATGGTGCAATCTAGGGCTCAGGCACAAATGAAAGCATTTGGAATTGGTTGCAGAGCACCTTGTCCATGGGTGGGACCTTTTCCAAGGCATTACAGCTCTCAAGAGAAGTTAGACTTCATGATTGCAACACTACCATTACTTACAAGGTGGATTGAAGGAATAGAGGTGTATGAGAGAAGTATTCTGCAACCTTGTCAATGGGTAAGCACACCACCTCATACTCTTTCTTTTCCTCCTTCTCAATCTATATCATTTCAGCAGTGTCAAGTTTTAAACTCACCATCTGCTGCCCTAAATGTTGAATCCATCCCTCTACCCCCTAGTCTTCCATCCCATCTCAGTTTTTCTGCCCTCTTCTCTTCCAAATCCAAACCCCCTCCACAAGAGCTAAATGAAGTACCTTCCACTCCAAAGAAACAAGAGGTTTCACCGCCTCCACCACCACACAAAATTGTCAAATCAGTTGAGTTTCAACCTATCCCTCCTATTGCATTCCCTAATCCATGTTGGGAGGATGAAAGTCAGAATGCCAGCCAAGGAAAACCACAGCAAAAAGAGAGTGCCAACAAAGAGGAAGAAATTCAAAGTCTGAAGAGTTGGGCTCTTAGATTTGGGATGACAAAGATCCCCTTAATGGTTAGGCCTACAGAAGAGGTTGGGGTTGGAGAACAAATGGTGGTCAGGACTGATTCTGTTGCAGCAGAAGAAGGAGATCTTGCAGTCCCAACTTGTCCTCTAGAGCAGTAGATCAAAGAGTTTGACTTGACGAACTTCATGCTGGAGGAGGAGCTCATTCAAGAGCAAGATTATCTTCAAAAATTGGAGGAAGAAGAAGCTGCTCCAAAGGCAAAAGAAGAGGAGCACATCCTAGTTGTGGAGGAGAAAATTGCGGATCCAAAGGGTTTGAGCACAAAGCAGGTTACAGGAGAACCTTCAGTTCTTCTTTCTACTTCACCTCTCTCAAGTTCCAGTGCTGAAAAGGAGTTTGATCTCTCGAACTCAATATTGGAGAATGAAGGAAACCATGGTGGTCAAGTTGCAGATCAAGAGGACACCATGGAGGAAGTTGAACACGAGTAGCAGGACAGCAATGAGGCAGTTTACCTGTCAGATTTGGAGGACTGTTTTGATGGAGAGGAACCGGTTGAGTTTTCACCATTCTCTCTTTCATCATCCACATTCCAAACACCAGAGCCTGCTACCATGAAGGAGAACATTCATTTGCAGCAGCCTGCATCTTATAGCAGCCCTTTGGAATCAAGATTGGAAGATTTTAATCTTCCATGTTCTTCATCGAAGGAAGAGAAAGGACAAAAGGATTCCACCATTTCTTCCACATCATCCATTCAAGAGGGTCTACAAGAAGACTCCATTCTTGGGGTTGAAAATCAGAGATATGGGCATATCGAATGGATCAGACCTTGCCCAATCAGGTATTTGGCTTCATTAGAGCCAAAGGCGAAGCCACAACCAGTCATGCTTGCTTCTAAGCATGAGGGTGAACTACAAAGTACCAAGGATCAGCTGCCATACCTCTCCAATCCAAATGCAGAGCAACTAAAAGAGGTATTGGATTTGTTTTCAGTTGACACCTTGATGATTTGGGTAGAAGACCAGTTTCTTGTTGATTTTCCACTCATCCTAACAGCCATGATCAGCTCCAAATCATTTGCATGGCTGCCAATTTTGAAGAAAGGAAGCTATTTTGCACAACCAGTTGCAGGGTTTGTTTAGCTTTCCTTTGCTTCCAGTTAGAATAGAGTAGGTAGGTTTGCTTTCAGTAGAAGAAGTGCTCATGCACACTCTGCATGTTCCATTTAGAGCATGTATGATTTTCAGTTTTGTACATAGTTTTTGGTGTTGCTGGTTTTGCTCTGGCACAGTTCATTTCGGTGGCATTTTGGTGAGAACAACTCTTAAGTTGCGTGTTCTCGGAGAAGAAGTTCAGATATCAGGTTGGCTTCAGGTTGCTTATGACTCCATGCCCAATGGATCGCTAAAAGGCCACTGATCTTCTACCTAGCAGGCAGGTAACCCCGCTGAGTCGTCAAAACTGTTGTCAAAATTTCACCCCCCCAGGGTAAATTTCGATAACATGCATTAAAAGGTTGCAGAAAGGCAAATAGGTTGATCCAGGAAAAAGTGTGAAAATTGGCTAAGTCACACTCAAGGGAGCAACTGGGAAATTTGGGACAGAAAAACGCAGATCGGCCGAAAAGCCTCCAGGCGGCCCAAATTGCATTTGGGACAATCAGGCCAGAAGTACGCGAAGGGCACGAAAAGCCGATCCGGCCAAAGGAGGAAGAAAAATTGGCTAATTGTTGCTCGGGACGTTTGGGACAAAAAGATCCGAACCGGCCGGATCGGCCGAAATGAGAACAGGCAGTCAAAAAGTGATTGGGACATCTGGGCCAAAAAGGCGCGAACCGGCCGAACCGGGCGAAAAAGGTCGAGTCAGTCCGAAACACTATGGGACATCCGGGACAAATGGGCGCGAACCGGCCGGTTCGCCTGAAATCAGCACAAAGAGCACTAAGCATTTGGGACATCCGGGATAGAGAGACATGAAAGGTGTGAAAGAGCCGGCAGGCCCGCGGACTAATCAGAAGGTGCCACGTGTCCTCACAAGAGAAAAGTCAAAAGTCAAAGGGGCAAGTTTTCGAGCACTGAGCCGAACCAATAGGATCGTGCCACGTGTACCATTTAAGGGCCCATGAGGAAATTTCAAAGGAAAACCCGCCGAAAAGCAAATGAGAGAGAATTATTCAGCGAATCAGAGCCTGCCACGTGTCATCCAGGTGGCAGAGTGCGGGAAGAATTTCAAAAATCCGTTTTCGCCTGTTCCGTGTCCTAAATCTTCAGATCGCCATAACTTTTGATCCAGAGCTCGGATTTGCGTGTTCTTTATATCAATGGAAAGTTGGTAAAATTCTCTACACGTTTCCAAGGTCAATCTTGCATTTTGGTTCAGTGTGGAGGATGAAAATCAAGAAGATGCCTTTGGCACGAAATAATAAGCAGAAGTAATGCTTCAACGAACAACTTTAATGCAGCAGACAGTTCGCCGCTTCTGCTAGGCAGCCCACCGTTTTGACATGATCCACCGCTTCTACCATAATGAGATGAGTTAAGTGCATTCTGGAAGTGGTTGGGGCAAATTTTGAATTCCTCTCTCTTTTCTCTCCCATTCTTCTTATAAATTGTAGGGAGGGGCTTCTTTCTAACGTTGGACATTCTTGTTTTGCAATCCCTCCCTTCTCTCATGCTTGCAAGAGAATTCGTGGAGTTTTCAAGCCTCCCACATGTACTGTAATGCTATTGTTGCCTCTTGGCCACTGCAATGTATTGAATCGATTCTCTGAGCAATATATATGTCTGTGATTAAATTTAAATCCTCTCATGTATTCATTGTTGTCATTTTGATCTCTCATTGCATTTCAGTTACCTGTGCGTGGTGTGGTATTGCGTCTATATGGTCTGTGTTTATTTTTGCAAAAACTTATGTTCTTCATTCCTCGGTGCATCACCTCCCTAGCTTAGATTTATTTTTATGCATTTCTCTCTCCCTGTCTCCTTGGTAGTTAGATTAGTTTTTTGGGTAAACCTCTGCGTTTCATTGGTGTATCTGAACAGAGGAATAGGAACCAGCCTTTCTCTGGAGAATCCTTCTCATTTTTCAAGTCCCACACTTGGAGAAAGGATTCAATGTTATGCAATCACACTGGATGCCTGAGAGATCAACTTAGAAACTTGATCTACATCCAGGGGTGCTGTGATTTTGCATCAACACTGGCATTGGGGCCAAACCTTGAGGATCCTTTTAATGGGATCCCACATGATGGATAGGGTGCCACCCAGGCACAGGGACGTAGGCCACAGGGCTTAACACAGGAAGCTATGCCGCCACCCAGAGGTAGGGTATTTGAGTAGGGGCAGTCTTCCAGAGCACCATAGGGACCAGTCCCTGAGGCACACACAACCTCATAGCTAGTGGCACATACAGCCATAGCACAGGTACAGGTGCAGCAGATCATAGCTGAGAGAGACTTGGCTAGAGCGGAGAGAGATGAGACTCGAGGTTGGTGTGTGACAGCCACAGCAGGGTAGGATGAGGCCCGAGCCCATATAGTTATGTTACTTTCAAGGTGGGATCAGGCTCGGGCCCAAGCTGGGCTAGGAGATGACAGAGAAGCATGGCGGAGCCAGATCCGAGAGACAACTACACAAGGGGCACAGATACTGAGTCTCCTACATCAGTCCCAATCATAGCTGCACATTGTCGTGGCACAGAGAGACCATGTGCATACTCATTATTAGGCAGTAGTAGCCCAAAGGGACTAGGCCCGTGCCAAGCTACAAGTAATGACCATGGAGAGGGATCGAGAGACTGCTATCTCTAGACAGGCCAAGATAGACCTAGGTTGGGTTACAGGTGAGCAAGACACTACCCTTCAAAAAACGCTCACCTTAGGAGATGCAGATCTGATTCATGATGCCACCAGGCTTGGTGGTGAGGCACTTTTTTAAAGGATAGTATATTACAGAGTGGTGCCACCAGAGCAAAGAGTGGCATTGCCACAGTTATCAGGATCAAGTACATTAGGCTCTCGTTCACAGAGGTCTGTTCATTCCACCAGATCAGTCAGACAGCCCCTTCCAGAACCAGCCCAGCCTTCAGAGTTCTAGCATCCAGAGGACAAACTTGGGAGCCCTAGCGATGGCGAGAGCTGTGGTTGATAGACACCTTTGTATTGTATAGATTCTTTTGCATGTATGCCTCTTATGAAGGCTGATTTTGATGTACATCGATTGTAGAGATGTATTTTGATGATGCCTCATGATGAAGGCTTGATGCTTTCAGATACATGCCCCTTTTTTATAGCATTGTGTATTGCTGATGTATTTGTATTGAGCACTGATCAGGACATTATATGTATGTATACAGACATTTTTTATGTATCCTTGTTGTATGCCTCAGCTGAAGGCATTTTTGATATAGAGCACAGATTTGTATGTATCCATTTTTGATACAGATGTATAGATGACACACATGCATATATATATGAGGAGTACTTTGTTTTGGCTCAGATTCACATGATTATGAGATGATGTATATCTTTTTTTATACATGTATATAGATGGTTTTTTATTTGTCTTTAAACTCATGGGGAACTAATTGACGACGAGACATGAATCGTGGTTAATATCTTGAGCGGGCACACTGCCTGTATTGGATTCGATGCATGTTACATTTTGTTTGATTCCACACTTATGGATGTTGCTATGATTTATTTTATTAGGAGATGATGCATTTTATTGTTGTTGTACTCTGATGCATGTGACATGAGTGGGCATAATTCTATGATGCGAAATACCCCTTTTTAGAAATTACTATATGTTGATTCTCACGGCATGTTGCATTTGATTAATTTAGCACTTATGGATGTGTTGTGACATGAGTGGGCATACATTGATTCTCATTGCATGCCGCATGTTTTGATTTAGTACTGATGGATGCATTAGTTGATTTTGTACTTTGTATGTATCTAATTTCGATGTTGTGATGTATATACATGTGTTGTAGATGTTAGATGATAGATCCTTAGATGATATCAAATGTTTGTCTCATGTGTTATTTTTATGTATATGGACGGGATGATATGATGATATTGGTGTGGGGGGGGATAGATTTTTTATTATGCACAACCCCTCTTGCCCCCATTAATGATACGATATGTGATGATTAGCTTAACATATATGCATGATGTAACACTTAGCATTTTTGTTTTTATATGACGTATAGATGATGTTAGATGTGATGATAATGATGGTAAAGTGATGTAAATGATAACAAAATAGAGCACATGCAAGAAACACAACCAAATGTTAACACCGAACACCAGGAATTAATACAATACTCCATGATTTACCATGTCTTTATTAACATGTAACAAACACAATCAAAAGCTTAAGAAAGAACATAATGAATTAACACATTACATCATAATTTCCCAAGGTTCACTAGCATGTCGAGACACACTACAATATGCACAAGCAAGAATGAATCTAATCTAAGCAAAAAAATATGAATCCTAAAAAAGTACGCCCAAGCAACAAACACCCCAAAAGCAAGCAAGCAAAACACTATACAAATAACAAGCAAAGCAAGGAAACAAGACAATGCAAGCAAATGTGTTTGTAAGACACGTTTTTATGCACCAATTTTCTATTGTTTTTGGTGTTTTCTGAAACAAGGACTTGCCCAAAGTATTTAAATCTCTACTTCTCTAGATTACCAACAAACAAGTAAATGGACCTAAATAAGCTCCATGGCAATCAATATTTGGTTGTCCTTGGTATCTCCAAGAACCTAGGAATGGGGGCTTATCAAAGTTGGGCTACAAGACCCTTTTGACACCTCCCATATGACCTAAGCACTTTAGGCTAGAATACGAAGCTTAGCTCCTCAAGATGATGAACTCTCAAGAAAGCAAGGTGCAAGCTCTTAGTCTCTTTTCTATATGCTTTGCATTTGCTCTCTTAAGGAGTTTAGGTGTAAGTAAAAAGGTAGGTGGAGGGCTCTTTATATATCCCAAAGGATAAAGGATTCAACACATCCTCATGAATGTGGGATAAAGGTAAAACATGATTAGGAATGGATAAGGTTGCTTTATTAAAGGTAACCTTACTTTAGAAGGGTTTAATTTATGCTTAGCAATTCATGGGAGTTGGGGGTGCTTTAATTAATCAAATGTGATTAACTAATAGGTAGGTGTAAACTTATAAAAGCCAATTAGAAGAATATTTGTGTGATTTAGGCTATTATGAGGGGATTAAATCAATTAAATATTGATTTACTAGCTAAATGAAGGGGAAGACTAATTAATTAATAATAATTAATTAATCTAGATAGAAGAGGTAAATAATTAATGGAAGGTTGTTGATTAGGTTATTAGCTAGATAGGCGGCTTAATTAATTAATGTATTGTAATTAATTGACGACAATAAGAGGGAATACAAGTGCCTTTGACGATATGTCGTCTATTTGCGGGAAAGGAGATAATTAACGCAATTTAAGTATTTAAATTACTTAGCCGTAATTATAGGTGTCTACAACAGAGGTAGACGGCTTGACAGGAATGAGCACATCATTGGGTCGGTAAAGCATGTTGCATGTTTTGAAAGGTGATGGGTCAGCTGGAATGGTACAAGTGTGTCCCTTGTGTTCAAACTTTACACAACGATGCAAAGTGGAAGGAACGTAACCCATGACATGGATCCAAGGTCTTCCAAGCAACAAGTTATATTGGAATTCCCCCTCCAAAACATAAAACAATTCCAAAATAGTGCGGGGGCCCACGTGAATGTGAAGGATGACAGTGCCTAGTGTGGTAGTGATAGCATCATTGAATGAACGCAACATGACCATATGTTTATGCATGTAGTTGTCA
Source organism: Taxus chinensis (assembly GCA_019776745.2). NCBI lineage: Eukaryota > Viridiplantae > Streptophyta > Pinopsida > Cupressales > Taxaceae > Taxus > Taxus chinensis. Next base: position 6,111,937 of record CM034151.1, on the reverse strand, counting down.
AGTATGCACATTTGAGATAATGCATGGGATGAAATGATGTTAATGTTAGTGCCTCCATCAATCATCACATGGCATACCCGTATGTCATCAATGTGGACAGAGATGAAGAGGGCTGGGTCTAGGTCATCGTTTTGGTATGGCGTGATCTCTTCCTCTGAGAAGCTAAGGGAGGCCACTTGGTAAACAAGGGGAGGTGAGGATGAAGGTGGTAATTTGGTGAGAGAGGCTACATGATGAGGTGTGATAATGGAGGCTATGGGTGTAGGGTCATTGGGTAAAACCTCAATAGATCTAAGAACCTCCATGAGAGCTTGATGATGGGATTCCAAGGTTTGGATGAGGTCGTATAAGGACATTTCGAGGGGAGATTGGTGTAGTTGTTTGAGCATGGTGTGATGTGTGACGCCATTAGAAACGGGGTATGTGGGACCATGGATAGTTATTTTAGATATGGGTGTCGATGGTATGTGGGGTATAGGATTGGTTGGTGGGTCAGTTGCCTTGTCTTTTCCCTTCTGCGCACGTGTAGTGACATGTATCATGTTGATTTGGGGAAGTTGGCAAATGGGGAAGGTGTAGGGTGAGTGGTATAACGACATGAAGGGAAAAAACCTATCGGAGGAGAAAAACCCTCTGAGGTCAGCTAGGCGCAATGACTTTTGGGTGTTGGTGTGGAAAGTTCTCTGATGCGAACCATATTAATTTCAAATTTTGTGTGTGGCTCTAGGAGCTATGAGGGTGGAGGTTGTGGTTGTTGAGTGGGCAGTATGGGAATGGGTGTTGGTGAAGCAAGATCCTCGTCAAGAAGGTTATCATCATCAAAGTTAGTTTCTAGTGGACACAATTGGATAGGGACGGTTTTCAAGGCCTTGCGGCTCTCCACATCGTTCCCTGGCACACGATGGTATGTGCAAATTTTAGTATCATCAAACCCTTTTGGCTTGGGTTTGAGGGGGTCGTAAGGTCGGAGTGGTGGTAATGTGATGACAAAAGTCTCAAGGAGGTTGGTTAAAATTTTGGCATAGGACCCTGCTAGTGGATCACAATGGGAAGTGAATGTGGGTTTGGGTGTAGGTGTGGTTGGTTGTCTGGGAATTTTTTTTGGAAGAGTAGGAATGGGTCGAGTTATGGGATTAGGCTCTGGTGTGGTTTGAGTTATCAATCGGGTTCATTTGGGTAGTGGTATAGTAGATGGATGGGTAGAAGGGTATGGGGTTGTTTTGACTACCTTGTTGTGGAGTAGTGGGGTTTTGTTTTTGGGTTGCACCTTCTTGGGTAAAGGTGATGTGGGTGTATGAGGTATAGAAGGAAAAACAGATGGAGGAAGAGGGTGAGTTACCCACGGGGATAACGGGGGTGCTGTAAAAGTAGATGATGCGGGTCCTTCTTGGGGTGTGAGGGACAATGACTAAAGTGTAGTGGGTAGTGAAGTGATAGCTGAAGGTATTGGAGGTATTGGTGATAAAGATACTGCAGGTGCAGGTATAATTCATGTTGTGTGCCTGGGTAGGTTAGAGGTTTGTGAGGAAGGGGTGGTTGTGTTATTGGTTTATGGGTGGGTGAAGGGTGCTTGACCATGTTGGACAGCTAAGTTTTTAAGGTAGACGGGACAAATGCGGGAGTGATTGGTGTGGCCAGGGTATGAGGTTGAGGAGTTTGTTTCTTTGGTTTGGGTGTCAGAGTAGGTGTGGTTTTGACGTTGGAGGATGTAGCTAAATCTAGTTTAATAGGTCGATGAGTAAGGTTGGTGGTTGGGGTAACCCCTAAAGTTTTATTCAGTCTTGAGCAGGTTGAAATGGTTCGAGGGCAAAAATTTTGATTTTTAGGGTACCTCTCCACTTTTCTCTAACTCCCCTATCCAAGAAAAAACCAAGGAGTTAGAAAAAATTGTAAAAATATAAAAAGAAGAGGTTGCAGGCCTATGCAAATCAGGTCTAAGAATTGCGGATGAAACCAAGGCGGATCGTACCAGGTTTCATCATACCAAATTCAGGCCTAAAATGCTAAGGAGACAATGAAATGTGGAAAAAGAAGATATTTTTGTTCCAGTCTGCATAGGTTCAGTCAGGACCTGGAAACCTGATTTGCCTGAAATGGCCGAAAATAGTTAAAATTGGTTAAGTCGGGTCGAAATGTCCCAGGTGGTCAGTGTCGGAGGAATGATGAAGATCTGGAGGGAATGCATGAACATCGACACGTTGCACTTCAACCGCGGAAATGGCGTAGCTTGCAAGCTCGAAGGCAGAGCAACTCACTTGTAAGAAGCAATGTGCATGCATTGAGGGAAAACTCAAGGCTCAAAAATGGAGTGGAATAGAATGCTCCTGTGATTGCCATAGATCAGGAAAGAGTGTGTACATATAGGGGAGTGAATGTGTAACTCCCATGTAAGAAAATATTCTTCCATAATGGAGAAAAGGAGTTACTTTCCCAAATGGGAATGTAACTCCTATGACGCAACTTACACATACGACAGATTCTGTAAGAGAATCTGTCATAACTAAGAATTACACCTAGAGTCCATGTCCACCTAAGTGAGATGACTCACCTGGTGTAGGTAGAAATAACACTAAATAAGTGAATAAAGTGATACCAAAAACCTACACCAACACCCCCCCCTTCATTGTAACTTAGGATGAGTGCAAGGTAAGTCAGCAAGACAAACAAGAAATGGGTCCCGGATATAAGATTGATGAGGTACCCATGCATAAAAGGTCTCAAGTTAGTGAGGGGAAAACCCAGTGGAAAAAACATCAACTTACAAGAGATAGTAAACAAAACTCTCCTAAACTACCAAGAAGAAGTGAGAGAAGAAGGAGACTATCCTGCCTCTAAAGAAGATGATCCAGTCAACGAGCCACCTTGTGCTGAGTGATGAGGAGGAAGAGGGATCCCTGAAGTGCCAAGGTGTTGTTCCAATCAAGGGGAACAATGCTCCGTATGTGAGGTGGAAAATCCATCTGCTCCATGAAGAAGTGTAGAGTCTGGAAGCAATGGCAATGAAGGAAGGTGGAATGCCCTGAACTTGTGAAGAAGTTTAACCCAATGCCTGATGAGTTCTAAATCATAGTACCTGCTCCCTGAAGTGTCTGAAGTGGGCCAGAAGTAGGCAGAGCAAGAGACAACTCCTCAAGATGTGGTAAGTGATATGTGGATGGTGGAGGTGGGTCCCCATCATCATGGAAATCAACTATGCTAGAAGAGATGTCAAAAACATTAGAAATGGGCTCATAAGTATCCTCAAGTCCAAATGATTAGGATGAAGAATTTGAAGGAGGAGCAAAGTGATAGAATGAGTACAACCGAGTGTGATGGTCAGCTATACCAACTGCAACAATAGCATCATTATGGATCTCTCTAACATAAACTAAGTCCGGAGTGAACTCAACTCACAAGCATTGTCCAAGATGAGTGATCTGATAGACTGAAAGAAGGTTTGTTGAAAGTAAAGGGATATTTAAAACATTAGTGAAAGTAACACCACTTACTTCAACTGATCCTCTTCCAAAAACCTGTGTAGTGGTGTTGTCACCAAGCTAAATAGAGTGACGTGTCACATGGCTTTAAGTGAATCAAACTCAATGTCGGATGATGCCATGTGATGAGTTTGCACCCGAATCAATGATCCATGTAAGGGTAGGTGGCACAACTATCACTAGACCTCTTCCCTTTGGTTTCTCCTTGTTGGATTCTTTTACTTTTTATTTCTCTTGTACTTTCTCTTTTTCACCCTATTTTTCCTTAGAACTGTCATGGGATGATGAAGGTGTTTTGAGAGAATCTGGGTACTCCAATATTGTGCTTCTCAAGCAGATTAAAAGAGGAGAGAAATCTTTTTCTTCAAGAACTTTTATTCATCTTGCATGCCGTGGCAGTATCCACATTTGATTTGTTCTTTGGAATTTCAGGAGGTGGAAGAGGAGGTGGAAGAGTTGTTTTGGGGTTTGTCCCTTCTTTTGATGATCCATTTTCTTCTCCTTAGAAGATCTCAGTTTTTCCTTTCCAGTAATGAGAGCATGGGATTTTGTGGATTTCAAGATACCAATTTGATTCAATTTAATTTGTTACTTGATCAAATGTATAATAAACTCATCAAGAGAGGGCATAAACTAACTTTTTCCAAGTGCCCTTTTTCTTGCATGGAAGGTGGAGACAAATACGGAGTATTCGGGACCAAGTTTGGTAAGGACAGATAAAATGAGTTAAGAATTCCTTTTTTTGTATTCCACAATCTTCTAACCTGCAATTTGAGTGATATGAATTTAGAGAAGAAGTCTTGAAGGGTGTCAAAATCATTGGGACTAAGGCTTATTAGGATATTCTCAAGTTCATGTCCCCAAATTTCATGCTGTTTCCCAAAAACATTTTTTGGAGAGTATCCAAAACCTCTTTGGATGTGGTGGAAGAGGAAATGTGAAAATGCAGCTCTGGAGATACACACATGGTCATGAACCCAATGGCTTCAATCACACTTATGAAGCCACTTTTCTCTATCTCTTTCATCATTAGGTTCAGCTTGCAGACCGGTGGTAATGTGTAACAATTTATTTCCTTGTAAGGTAGTGTTCATAGCATTCATCCATTCTTGATAGTTGAATGGGGTGAGCAAAGGAACATCATGATTATCCATGACAGAAAAGAAATGTGCGAAAAAGGAAAGATACCCCCCCAAAAAGTGGCACTTTATAACATAGTGCATTTTACAAAAATAATATTCCCATCATGTAGATTAAAGAAAAACATCTAATTTTGACTAAAGAAGTGCTAAAAAAGGAGCAACGAGTCAAAAGTTATGGCATAAAGAAATTCCCGCAACTGATTAAAAAATGCTAATTAGCCCTGCAAAACATTTAAAAAAGTACCCAAAAACACATCCAAAAGGTATCGTGTTTGTGCCCGTTGGAAATGACGTCAAATTTTACAGGGGGTTTGTTTTGACTACGAGGGGGGATTAGCCTCCTGCCAATCTCTGGACCTCACCCTCTGTCTTCGACACTCAAAGGAAGTGGCCACAAATACAAGTAAAATGAATAGATTTTAAGATAGCCAATAATGTGAAATGTTTTAATACCTTAAAAAATTTAGAAAAATGTCTGATCTTATTTATATTACCTTCAAACATTCCGGTGCATTTAAAATCCATTCAACTTGGTTTTTGTTTGACTGAACCAAGTCAGGTGCTCAACTTGGTTTTTTAGTTTTACTTGCTGCACTAGAAGGTGAATAACCACATGTTTCAATAGGGATAAACCACGTGTTGGAAAAGGAATGTGCAGCAAAATTTCCATGAGCAGAGACCAGTCAACAGTGGATTAAAAAACACCCAATTTGCAGACACTTGTTACTGAAATAGATTAAAAAACACTGAGTTTTGTTCTTGTTATGCAGTAAAAAATGTCCACGAGAAGGTTTTTGGCACGTGTAGACACTGCTGTAGCAAAAAAAAAACCCCACACAAAGGGTTTTTGGCATGTGTAGACACTGTTGTAGCAAAAAAAGGCCCACACAGAAGGTAGAAGGCATGTATAAACATTGTTGTAGCAAAAAAAGCCCACACAGAAGGTTGTTGGCACATGTAGACACTGCTGTAGCAAAAAAATACCCACACAGAAGGTAGAAGGCACATGTAAACATTGTTGTAGCAAAAAACACCCACACAAAAGGTTGTTGGCACATGTAGACACTATTGTAGCAAAAAAATGCCCAGACAGAAGGTAGAAGGCACGTATAATACTGCTGAAGCAAAAATTGACCATACAGAAGGAATAAACAACAACCATGAGCTAGAAATGAAGGTTGTAAACATGAGTTGCAGTTGAGGCTAAAGCAGGTTACAAGAAAAACATGTTCTCAACAATGCAAGCCACAAAAAAAAATGATTTTATCAATAAGATAGTGAGTATGTTTCGACAGCATGGAGAGCTTGGACAGAGATGGTCTTGAGAGGCTCTTCCAACCGTAAAAAACTCGAAAACCCTGGCACCTCAAACCTGCAAGATTTCGAACCTGAACACACAGTGACAACTAGCAAGAAGCATGCAAAACAAACCACTGAAAAATAACCATTAGAACCTTGAAATATGTAAGTAAGCACATGCAGAAAGTGAACCTTGCACAAGCAACTACACGGTGTAGCAATAATGGCGAGCAACATGATTCCAATCCCCAAGCTTTGATACCATGAAGGAGTGTAGGATAAGGGTCTAGAAGGAATACACGTGCACCAAATGGCTACACTTCACCAAGAAAGGAGTTACAAGATAAGGCAAAAAAACTTGTAAGAAGCAATGTGCATGCATAGAAAACTCAAGATTCAAAAATGGAGTGGAATAGAATGCTCTTCGATTGCCATGGACCAAAAAGAAGAGGAGTACAAGTAGTGGAGTGAATGTGTAACTCCCATGTAAGAAAAGATTCCTCCATAATGGGGAAGAGGAGTTACTTTCCCAAATGAGGAATGTAGCTCCTATGACACACTTACACATATGACAGATTCTTTAAGAGAATCTGTCATTACTAAAATGTCACCTAGATCCATGTCCACCTAAGTGAGATGACTCACATGGTGTAGGTGGAAATAACACTAAATAATTAAATAAAGTGATCAAAAAACACCTACACCAACAGGTTTTGGGTAGCCAATGGAGAGTGCTAGCCAAGAGGCAAAGGTATCTCCACTGGGTCTATGATGGGTGGAAGAGATGATGGGAGTTCCTCTATAAGTGGAGGAATGGATAGGTGCTCCTCTGTAGGTGGAGGAGGTGATGGGTGCTCCTCTTGTGGGTGGAGGAGGTAATGGGTGCTCCTCTATGGGTGGAGGAGGTACAGTAGATAAAGGTTCTCTAAGTGGAGAAGCTAGGGGTGAGAGGGGCTCGATGTTAGTGGAAAACCCCTCCGTTGGTGATGAAGGAGATGAAAGGTGCTCCTCTATTCGTGAAGGAACAGTGATAGTTGGTTCCAATGTGGAGGGAGGATTTCGGGCTAGGATTTCATCTATGGAAGGGATGTGAGGTAATTGAGAGGCTATAGGTACTTCATTAAAGATAACATGAACCTCATGAGTATGGGTATCGTGAGTGGATGTCTCACCGGTTTGATTGGATGAAGGGGCATGATTGGAAAATGGTTTTTTGAAGATTTGTAGATTTTGGTTGGGGGTGGCATTGGGATTATCCACAGTTAACTCACCTTTCTTGAGCATTTCTTGGACAATATTCTTAAAAGTGATGAAGTTACCATCACTATGACCCTTCACTCGATGATAGTTACAGAAATCATGCTCTTTATACCACACGGGCATGGGGTGAGCAGGATCAAAACTAGTGTGTTGTTTTATGGGTGGAAGGGTGATGGCTCCCACTTTGATAAGATTTTCTAAGACAGAAGAGTAAGGTTCCCCAATTGGGGTATATTTTTGTTGCTCTTGTCTGAATCAAAAATCCTGGACAAGTGGTAGATTAGATGAGGGTGTAGCCTAATTGGATGGATGAGTTGGGCCAGCCTTGAGTACCACTGCGTTAGCGGTACCCTTAGGTTTTGAATAATTGGTTAGTGGTTTGGAAGAAGAAGAGGTTTCATTCGACTTGAATGTCGAATTCTTATTTCGTAATTGGATTTTCTTCTCTTCGATGGCCCGAATCTCTAACTTTTATGCCATAGTGAATGCCTCATCGAATGTTTAGAAAGTTTGGACCTGCAAGGTCGGGGAGATATGTCTGGTGTAATCTCGTGTGAAGAGATCCATGATTTTATTTTATGGCAGTTGGAAGGTAAGTTGATTAATCAGGCTGCGCCAGCGAGCGACAAAATCTGTGATAGATTCGTCATCATACTGACTTGTGGAATATAGATTGGTTAAGGTGACCTTCTTGGCAATATTGATAGAGAAATGATCTAAGAAAGCTTGGGCTACCTGATTGAATGAAAATATAGAGTGTTTAGGTAACCCACTATACCAATCTAATGTAGGTCTAGTGAGGGATATGGAAAAGGTTCTAAAAAGTAGGGCATCATCATGAGCAATTAGATAACACCCATGTTTGAACGAGTGCAAATGTTGTTGTGGATCTTCCTTGCTATTGAAGTGGTTGAATTTAGGCATTTCCCAATGCACAGGGTATGAATGGATAGGAATGGATGGGTGAATAGGTTCGTCATAGGTGAGAGTGTTGCAGGAGCCGGAAATTGATGCCTCTAGTGTCTGTATCTTGTCCAACATCAATTTAATTAGGTCATTAGTGGGTTGTGATGATTGGATGCCTCTTGTAGCATGAGGAGGTTGGTTTTGGGCAGATAATGGGGGTGGCATTCCAATGTATGGGGCTGCCATGTAAGGTGGTGGAGAAGAAGGTAATGAAATAGGGGGCATGTACCTGGAATGTATAATGGATGAAATGGGAGGTTGTTGATAGTATGTATATGGGGGTGGAAGGGTCATGGTAACCCTAGTGGCAATAGGGGCTAATGATTGTGGAATAGAAAGAACCATGTTCTAAAATGGGGTAGGGGTCACCAACACTAGAGGTGGGAGTGTAGCTATAGGTATGTATGAGACATTAGGGGTGGATGAGGTTGTGTTTGGGGTAGTCGTCAAGGGTACGGTGGATGTAATAGGTGCCACAGAGGTAACAGACGTGGCAGTCATAGCGGGTACAAAACCTAACTACGAAACGACTGGGGGTAAAGTAGATGTGGGTAGCACAGAACCAAATGGAGCCGATGCAGAAGTGGGTGTGAGATTCGGGGGGGGATAGATACGGGCATACCGTATATCAACTGACCCAAGGCGTCTCAAGTGGATGAGTGGGAAAGGTAAAACTAAAATGCGGCAGGGTTCTGGTCAAGGAGTCATGTAAACTCCTCATCTCTGGTAGCGATAGTGGTAGGTTGGATGGGATCTATGGCTGGTGCTAAAATAAAAGGTGGTGAAGGACTAGGTGGGAGTGGTTGGTAACTGGTGTGGAATACAAGGGTGTTTGTTTGTCTTCAAATCAACACTGTGTGAACCAGTATTGACCTGGTAGGGCTACCTTTCTGTAAATAATATAGAGAATAGCAGGAATAGGTGAATCTGTTAATAAAAAATGGATGAAGTAAAAAATGATGGGTGGAATGTGAAATAGGATAACTGATGCTGGTTAGGTAAAACCGGCATCGGTCAAGGGTAACCACTGTCGGTCACTGTAGAAAATGGACAGTGAATAAACAGCGAGACAGAAGGCAAACTATGACAAGTATACCAAAATCTGGGGATGTGTAAAATGTTAATGGGAAAACTGACAGTGACAGAGACTGTGGAAAGTGGAAGAAAGTGAAGTGAAAATTTCCTTTTGAGTAGGTTAGCAAAAGAACCTAGAACCGACATCAGTTGGGTATAACCGATGGTAGTCAGAGGTAACTGATGATGGTTACTGTGAAATTGAAACAGTGATGAAAGAAAGTGGTTGTGAATTAAAATATGATGTAGAATTAGACCCAGAATTCTAGAAATGATGATGATATGGCTCAGGAACACTCAGGTGAAGCTGGAATACACCAGTTATGATGAGGAGCATGCAAGGATGAACAAAAAGAAGTGATGAACGTGATCTTTCACCTCAAAACACAAATCAAATAGAAACACTAAGAAAATGTGATCCTAGGAGTGCCCTTTCTATTATGTTTATTTAGCTTATGTTATTTAGGGACTGACACATGAATTATGAAATAGAGTTTTTGGTGAGGATGGCTTCCTACAAAGAAGGAGATCTAAAAGGTGAGGTTTCAGGTATGTTATGGTGGGGGCGGGCTTCGCTCTAAAGTATGACTTGACAGAGCAGTGAGCTGGGTGCCCACTATGTCATGATCATGTGATCACCTACAGCTTCTTCCAGGTAAGACGTTGTTTAAGAATGTATGTATTTTGAATTTTTGTGTGGTTTGGTAAGACTCAGAGAAATAGAAAAGGATAGAAGTGCTTTTCTACGATTCGTTTGTCAACCATCAGCTAGTAATGACTTCCAGCGTATAGGTTGCCCTCAATTAATGTGAGCTAATGTAGAAAATTAGAATGAAATGCAATGATTTTAAAACCCAAATCGAAAATGTGAAATTGGATGTCACAATAAGATGAATAGGAAGAGGGATGCTCTTTCACTAGAATGCAGAAAACATGAAGAAATGATTCCTTTTAATTACACCAAAATAAATGTTTCCTTTAGAGAAAATAGAAAGGAGATGTGGATTACCAAAGAAGAAAATTAGTGTGTATGCTTTTCAGAAGGGAAACAAACACACAATTTTTTCCTAGGAATGAATGAAATGCAAGGAACCTCGGATGGGTCCCACCGGGAGTGCCAAAATGTTTCACCTTTTTCAAAGATTGTTTCTTAGAAGCGTTAACGAAACAGATAGGGTAATGGACGTAGGAGGAATACCTATTCAAATGTCATTTGATGGGTTGTTGCGTGTGTATGACTTCCAAATCCACAGCTGATTGTGAGAGCTTCCTTTTGGTTAGGAGGAACTACCTGTAATGAAAACAAGACCACCAGTAGGAATTAAACAATATGGGCAGTGAACTGCCTAGCGTGAGCTAGATCTGAGAAGTATGGTACTTCCTAGATGGCTGTCAGTCCACTATTTTAACAAATTAATGTTGTAAACAAAGTAAATCTTATTGTTATTTTTAAATGATTTAGGTATCTCACTTAAAAACACAATAAGAAAATAGATCTAATCTAACAAGATAAGCTAGAATAGAATCCACATGTCAAACGGTTGGTTATGGGTTGTGCAGGTCTAATAAAGGTCTCAGGTAGGTCACAGGTGAGTGAGGGTGAGGTAAGATTAGGTGGGTAGGTCTTTTTTTAAGGCTGTGAGGGAAAACACAGAGATCGGTGTTGGTCAGGGGTGACCGACGGTGGTTAGGTATAACCGGTGCCAGTTACTGTGAAATCTGGAAATGTCATAGAATAGAGTTTTAGTCTCCTTTGTGATTACACAAAGGATTTTGGTTGGTCAGGATGAGGTATTAGGTGGCTGGAGTAGGCTTTTGCGAGGTTTCAATGGGTATACAAAGGTGAAAATGTTGGAGAAGGTCAATAGGGAGCAAGATAATCAATGAGTGATAAAATAATGATGAAATAAAATAAACCAGAGAAGTATGACATTATACTTGGATTTCATTCCTGAAGGTCTGTGTGTGAAGGATGGAGGTGCTGATGATGGGTTTGAAGGCTGCAAGTGATCACCAACTAAAGAAAAGCTTCTACATGGGTTGCATGCACACTCCTCTTTGCTTGGATAGATTAGATCGTGGCTAGGATGGTTGTGCAGGAGAAGATACTCAATCTCCTTCCTTGGATGTGAGTTTTCGCTGGAATTTTGCTCTCTAAAGATGCGTTATCTCTCTGAAATGTGTTCTTGCTCGTCAACTTTCTCCCAATGTTTTCCAACCTTGAGAATAAGGTAGTTTAGGGGTTAAAAGGGGTAACCGATGGCGGTCTGGATTAATCGGTGATGGTTAGGGGTAACCAATGTCGGTCAAGGTGGGATTTCCTAGGTTTACTAAACTTAGGGAGATCCTCCTGATTTTCTTGGATCTTGTGTCGTTATCCCATGGATTAGACTTGGAGCTTCTTGTGAGCATGCGGGAATGTGGTTAGGGGGAATGTAGGCATTGATTTTTAGGGTTTGGGTAAGTCTTAGTTAGTTATGGTAACTTGCTCAGAAAAGGTCTTAGGTTGAGTTGGCTTGGTGAGGTGTCTAAGTGAACTGTATGTGTGGATATTATTTAAATAATAAATATAGTGAGGATAATGCATTAATTTAATTAAATTAATATTAATGGGATGAAGGGGGTCATGGCTAGGTAAATTCAATAAAGGGTGATTATATGTCGAGGGAAAAAAGGTGAGTGTGACCTAATTTTAGTGTCTACAACAGGGTCTTAATATAATAAACTCAAAAATAATAATGAAACATGCACTAAAGTATCTGAATCCTACAAACTTCAATCATTATCTTGTATTCATCATTCTTCAATTCTATTAAATCATGTCCATGTCTCTCACACATGATTTTTCTCCCCTTGGAGTGCTTCTTACTATAGCATTATGAAAACCATCTTCCTAAAATTAAGCAACAACCCACTATCTTTGACTCAACAAGAAAATAGATTTAGAACATGACTAAAAATCATCTAAACCAACCTATGAGTACGGATAAGAGTAACCATCACATCATTTTATGGCTTGCATGGCCTTATTTACACAATTTTGGCCATTATATGCACTAATAGGCCTTATTTCCATTTTGGCGCGCCTGGCGGGAGTCACACCCAATTGTCTTTCATTTATGGTTTCTTTCCTTGTTCCTATGTTCTTCATTTCATAATAACCTTCTTATTTATATGAAGCTTTCATAGGTGAATTGAGCAGTTACACAAGTGTTTGCATTCACAGGAAATTGTTTTTGCACTTGCAAAAAGTTACAGGAAGTTGTTTATTTTTTGTTTTCTTCTGATTTATCATTTTCTAAATTTCTGATGTTTTCTTCTGATATACCAATCCCTAATCTTGGTCTGTGTAGGTAAGTAAATTCACCTACACATTCTACAACACCTAAACATAAATAAAACAACAAACAACATATTTTTGTTAGCTTTTCATTTATTTATTTATTTATTTATTTATTAACCTTAGATTTTAGTTTTTTTTTAAATTGAAAACATAAACAAAACATTTTTCTTGTTACCCTAGCTACCCTGCCCTTCCCCCTCCCTCCCTTCTCCCTACCCAACTCGGCCATCTCAGCCGCCACCCTTCCCACCTCACCACCCACACCAACTGGGCCCCCCATCCCCCCCCACCCCATTCTACCTACCCAGCTCACTACCCATCCCCATCCACCTTACTCACCTTGGTTGAGTCTTGTCCTACCCACCCTGGCCCGAGCCCTCCTACACTACCTCAACCCCTTCTCGACAAGCTCAGCTCATGGATCTATCTCACACTCTACCCCTATAGATCTTGACCTTGTTTCCTATTCCCCACTTCCTGCGACCCGTAGACCCCGACCACACACCCCAAGCCCTACTCCCTCATCCCCTATTCCCCATTCCCACTCTGCCTCGGACCCAGCTCGGCTACACCGAGCCCTTCCTCCCTGCAACCCCCATTTTCTATCCCCTGGCTCACTTCCGAGCCCACCTGCAAACCCTACCTGAGCCCCCCTACCAGTTTGCTCTTTGTAGATCCATGTTGATCTGTCCCTAGCGACCTTGAACCCCAACTCACTACCAACACCTCTACCTCACCCTCCCCACTCCACTCGCCCCCATCTTAGACCAAGCCACCCTACTATCGAGCCCTCCCCTATTGAGCCACCTCCCTTCCCACCCTAACCAAGCCATCCCTGGCTCACCCTTTCCCCACACCGAGCTACCCTCTCTTTCCACCTACACACACACAAACATACAATACATTAGGTTTTTTCCTTTATTTTGCACATACTTATAGTTTTAGTTTTAGGGTTAGTTTTTTTTCATTTATTTACTTTATTTAATTTTATTTATACTTTCTTATTTGTAGTTTAGGTTACACTTATATTAGTTTCTTTATTTTTATTAAACTAACTGTGCAGTTTGCCAAAACAGGGTTATTTGACGTTTCGGTCCAATTTTTATTGTTTTTTCACCATTTTATGCACAATTCATTGTTTTAGAAACTAGACTAATTTTTTTCTAATGTGTTTTGTGTGCTTCTCACTTGTCATTTTCTTATTTTTTCTGCAACTAACATGAATCGCTCACGCGTATGTTCTTCCCTCGCGCTTTTTAAAATGATCTTGGGAATCATAAATGTGTTCGTTTCTCTTTTTTGTTTTTGGGGAATTAACATTTCACTTAACCAAATTTGACCCACACGTATACTCTTTCCTTGTGATTTTTAAGTGATCTTGGAAATCATAAATGTGGGTTCACTTCTGTCATCTTGTTTTTTTATTTTTTTATTTTTCCCTCATTTTAGAAAAATTTCTAATCATTTTTTGTAGGATCCGCTCTCACACAAGTTGGATTAAACATTTCTAAAACTACTAATTGTAGGTTGCCAAAGGAGTTCAACCAAACCACACCTAAATCAAAAGATTAAAAAACACCACATTCAAAACACATGATTTGCAAGTTCAATTAAGAGCTATGGCTCAACCACTTAACTAGAACATAACCCCCTTGGCATAATCCTTAAGCTACAAAAAAGGGGTGGTTCTAGGAACCCCAAAGTAGTCCACACCTTGAGGGAAATGGTGGATGAAATAGGAACCTTTTCTCCTACCTAACTAGTAAAGCTTTTGTGAGTTAGAGTCACAGATATCCTTAGTGGTGACCCCAGTGTGATTCATTCTGAGCAAGATCTCTTCTCACGGTTTTAAAGGGGGTAAAGTAAAGTTGTCATCTAGTAATAGTGTTGTGCTTGCTCGGATATTTTGCTAACACCTAGTTAAGAGAGCCACCTAGGAAGCCAAACATTGTCTACGCCAATCTAGGGTAGAGGCCATAAAACAAACATTCAAACAAAAACTTATTTTTCAATTTTCTTCTTTTGTTTTTCTTTCTTTTTGTAATAGTGTTACATAGTCGTTTTTTCCCAAATACTCCTTATTTGGGATCCATCTTTCACTTTTCTTATCTTTTTTTTTCAGTTTCCAAACTATCCTTGTTTGGATTCTGCTTTCATCCTCATTTCATCTGTTCTCGTCATCATTCATTCACTAAACTTCATTTTACTCTCAATTTTCCCCTTTTTGTAACTTTCATATCCTTTCATTATTTCAATCTTATCTTCTTTTCATCCTCATTATCCTCATATTCTCACGATTATCATATTCTTCTATCTTTCGTATTCACCTCATTTTGGTTTTATCTCGCATTCCACTCAACACTTTTGGATAACCTTCCCAAAGTTTAAGTTTTCATGTTCTTTTCGACATCAAGTATGGAGTTACAGATATCCACATTCTTGCTCAAGCACTTTCATCTTACAACTCACATCTCAACGGTGTTGTGTTCCACTTTTTCACAACTCAATTTCATCACATTTTCTCTTCATTCTCCTCTTGCATCCTTTAGTTTGACAACATCATTGTTAAATTGTATATGTTTTCTTTCTTCACGTCTCTAACTTGACAACATATTTTTTACATTCTATACACTTATTCATATCTTCTTTCCAACATTTACACTATCAATATTTAAGTCTTATCTCTTCATTAGCCTCTTCTTTCTTAACTAATTCTTGTTAAGGTTTGAGCACATCGCATGCAATTTGACTCATTTTTTCATACCCTCTTCCCATTCAGCATTCAACTTTGCTAGGTGGTAGAGTGCATTTGTAATCAATCTATCCTTGCTTCTTCACTCTAGCATTCACATTGATAGAGGTTGAACACATTCAGAATTTTTTCACTATAACCCTCCTCCATTCTAGCATTCACTTTGTTAGAGGATGATAACCTTCATCACATCACACCACTCTTCCATCTTGGCATTCACTTTATCAAGGATTGAGTTTATCAAACACTTTCACATGCTTCCATCTTGACATTCACTTTGTTAAGGGTTACATCACTCATATCTTCCAAACCTCTTGACCATATTAGCATTCACTTTGTTAAGGAATAAGTTATTACCAAGCTTAATCGCAAGCTTCTCTTCCATCATCGCATTCACTTTGTTACGGGTTGAGTTATCTTTCACATTTCTCTTTTTCTCCCTCCCTCTTTTGAAAATGGTGGGAACACGACACAGAGAATATAGTCCTTTTGGAAGGTGTGAACGAAATCCTTTTGGAAATTTTTATATTGATAATGACCAAAACTCTGAGGGTGATCATAATTACATCTCAAAGAACAATCGCACATTGAAAATATTTTACGTATGAATAAAGACAAATTTTTGCTTTATCTCTTTGAGATGGGAGAAAAATTACCCTCTAATTTCGACGAATCTAGTTTACAAACATTACTTGGCAAACCACCACCTAACAAGGGTGAACCTTTCATTTCAAAAAATAATGACGATGAGGTAGGACCTAGTCACACCAATAATGATGATCGAAACAAGTCCACCTCGAACAACACCAAAAGCAATGAATCAAACAAATAAAAATATGACGAAAGGAAGAAAGGAAAATCAACTGATTTGGCCATTGATCCTACTCAATCCCTCATGAATCAAATTAATGGCATGGCTAAAAAACTTGCTATCTTAAATTCCAAAGTCACCAATGAATCCCATGACAAGGAAGCACCAAACAAATCTAGTGATGCTTCATTTAAGATTCATACCATGCACACCAAAGATAACAAGAACTCTACAAGTGATGGTTCCTTATCTTTCTTCCAAAAAAACTCACCATTTTCCCAAGAATGGAAAATTATGAAAGACACCATCTCTAGTATGTGACATCAATGCAAACAATTCATCTTTGAATAATTGTGTCATTACCCCTTCGATAAGGACATTTTGCATTTTCCTTTTCCAAAATATTTTGAGACACCCAACTTTGACAAATACAAGGGGTTTTTCCTAGAGAGCATATCAAGGAGTTTTATATAGCTTTCCAAGAGGTATCCTATAGTGATGTCTTCTAAATTGTCTCTTTCCATGAAGTCTAGGAAGAAAAGCCTTGGATTGGTTCCTACTCCTCCCCAAGGGCTCTATACAAACTTTCACAGACCTCTTAGAGAATTTCGTCAAACATTTCTCATTTAACCTAGAATCTAAAATTACAATGGACTTGTGTAATGCCAAACAATGAACAAATGAAACCTTCGCACAATTCCTAAAAATATGGTGTGGGATTGCTAGTCATTTCCCATGATCCATGCCTGAGAAGCATCTTGTGAAAATATTTGTACCCAATCTCAACAATGAGCTATCCTTTCACATGCAAATGCATTGCCTTAATACTTTTGAAGAAGTTATTGAGAAAGGATTGCAAATTGAAAAATCCCTTATCACAAAAGGTTTGATTAAACCTCATTCAAAAGACAATGTGAAACATAGTAATCATCCTAATAGCTCTCACCAAGACAAAATTAAACAGGTTAACCACAATCGTAATATGGTCAATGATGGTATTACAGACAACCACAATGTCCACAACGTCCAAAACACTCAAACTAGACAAAACAAAGGTAAACAACCTCTTGTTGTTCCTAGCAAAGAGGTTTCCTCCTCTCCTAATTCTAAACAACGTTGTTTCACTAATTTGGGAGAACCTCTATCAAATGTCCTTCAACAACTTGTTAATGCAAACATGGTTACTTATCCCATCACCAGAACTTGGGTTAAGGGAGAACCCAAGCCTACTTGGTACAAGGCTGATACTTATTATGATTTTCATCACATTGATGGTCACCCGAATGATCGATGCTTTCGCTTACGTCACTTTTTCGAAGACCTCATTGATAGTGGAGATATCATTGTTGAAGAACCATCACCAAATAGAACACCTAACAACAATCTTAAGGTGTTCTAAAACCCATTTCCCAAACATGGCAGTGACAGTAAAAATGCTGAGAAAGGTCCCTCTGCCAATAACATTCATTTTAGTTCAATTATCTCATTTATTGAGGAAGTACCATCTACAATGGTGACCATTAAATTCACACCTTTAAATAATGTTTTGACTACATGCCAACGGAAGATATGGATTTCTATGGCAAACCAACCTTCTATGTCTTCTGAAAAACCTCAAATTTCCAAACCAATAACTCCTTCAAATTAAAAGTCCAATTCTAATGCCAAATCTTCCACTCCAATTTAGTATAACTTCATCAAACTATTATCAACCATGTCATCACATATCTCTCTCACGGAACTACTAAAAGAGTCACCTAGCTTTCAGGATATTCTCACTAGTTCTCTAAATGAATTGTGTGTTCCTCATACTCTCAATGTTTAACAGTTTCAGGCTATGATCGCAAACCTTATGCCTAAAAATCTTATCCTATCTTTTGGCCCTTACGATATGTTGAACCCAAATCTAATTAACAACTCTTTATACATTGAATCATATGCTATTGATCATAAAGTCAAGAGATTTCTTATCGACAATGGAGCCTCTTAACATTTTTTTATAAAAATGCTTTATTGTCCTTGTTATAAAATAAATGACTTAGATGTTAATATCATTACCATTCATGGTTATGATAATACTGAGTGTCATTCTTATGGTACCATCACTCTTCCCATACAAGTAGACCCCTAGCTTCTTGACACTATGTGTCATGTAGTTGAAATAGACACATCATATAACCTTATTTTGGGTAGACTTTGGATACATGCGATACACGCAGTACCTTCCACTTTCCATCAATGCATAAATTTTCCACATAACGGAAGAGAGTTCACCTTGTGTGGTGATACTAACCCCTTTGAATACTGTATTTTTTTCAAAGCAAGGTACAATAAGGAAAACTATTGTCCATCAGCTGCTAGCACAATTGGATCTAGCACAAATTCTATTGTAACCAACTGTATTGATCCTAATGTAATATTGCACCCTCATGCTTCTACGTCTTCTTCTGAAGAATCTACATCTAAAGCATCACCTAAGGATATTCCTCACACCTCTGCATCTTCCTCTAGACCATCTACATCTAAGGTGTCACCTGAAGTTACATTCTCTCATAAAGGCTTAGGTGAGTACACACTTGACAATGCATTTCTTTTTGTCAAACTCACATTATCGCCTAGCAACTATGGGCATCCTAACACTCCTGATTTACAAGAACATTCAGCTTACTATCTCAAAAACACTCTTTGGAGATGATATGGATATCTAGAAGATGAACATATTTCGATCTCTAATGACTCTTGGCTATACGATGATAGAATGGCAGAATGCTATGAATCCGTTGATTATACCAAGGGCCATAAAATGATAAAAAACTTGAATTAGAAAGGAAAAGTCCTTGGCCCACAAGAGCATGGTGTTCTTGAACCTATGAATATCAATTCTAACCTTTACACATATGGTCTAGGATATGATACATATGAGAAGAGGCCTATAGTCTTTGATGTATTATCTAGTGGTGTGGACTTAGATTCTGAAATTGAAACCGGTTCCACAAATAGCCTCTTTGAAGACATAACCGAAACTACATTTTTCCTAGACTACTTATCCATTCAAAACCTTGATTTTGTTTATCCTTCCCTCATTTATCAGGACCAATAGTGTCATATTTCCATGGATCTCTTTCAAAATGATGAGGCCATCCAAGAATTCCTCAAGGCTCAAGACCCTTTTACCTTGTCGGATCACAAGAATGATTTTGATATAAACCTTGATGCTACCACTTACTTTGGTGAATAACTTAGAATCTCCAGTCCTAAAGAAAAAGAAATTAAACATAGAAAAAAGACAAATTATATCTCGCATAGTGAGAACCTTTCTGAGGCATTATACGAGAAGAAAAAAATGAAAAAGAAAAAGAAAGAAAAGGACGCATCTCCTAGTGAAAACCTTTTAGATGCACTAGAGAGAGGAGATTTAGATCCAAAAATATCCAACCATCTACACAAGCCTTTAGCATCATTTCAAGATAATGACACTTCTAAGTTGTTGGTAGAAGAGATGACAACCATTAACATTGGAACTGAAGACCAACCAAAATTGTTACAGTTAGGTGCCAGTTTATCAGAAACCAAAATCAAAGCCTTCACAACACTTATAACCGAGTTTCAAGATGTATTTTCTTGGTATTACAAATATATGTCTGGTATTGATCCTTCTCTTGTGTTTCATCACCTTGTGGTGCACCCAGATGCTAAACTTGTCAAGTAAAAACTACTTAAAATGCATCCCAAGGTTACATTGCTTGTTAAGGCCGAACTAAAAAAATTATTGGATGCAGGCTTCATATGGTGCATTGACTACTCATAGTGGATATCTAATATGGTACCAGTTATGAAGAAGACCCCCAGAATCTGTATTTGTACAGAGTTTTGTGACATTAACAAGTCATGTCCTAAGGATGATTTCCCTTTGCCTAATATTGACATGATTGTTGATTCTATTGTGGGCCATGAGATGTTATCCCTTATGGATGGATTTTCTGGGTATAACCAAATTCAAATTTCTAAAGAATACCAGCATAAAATAGCTTTTACAAACCCATGGGGGATTTTTTTTACAAGGTCTTGCCTTTTGGCCTTAAAAATTATGGTGCAACTTATCAACGTGTCATGACTGTTATTTTCCAGGACCTTCTTCACGACAAAATGGAATATTATGTCGATGATATTCTTGATAAATCAAAGACTAGGGTGGATCATCTAGTAGTTCTTAGGTGTATATTTGAGTGGTTAACGGAGTACAAGGTTCACCTTAATCCAAAAAATGTGTCTTTGGTGTCACTTCATGGAAACTTCTGGGATTCATTATCTCACTAAGAGGAATTGAAGTGGATCCTACCAAGGTCAAAGCTAGAATAGATATGCCACCTCCTCATAACCGTAAACAACTAAGGGGCCTACAAGGTAAAATATAGTCTATTCATTGCTTCATCTCTCAATTGGTAGATAAGTGCCATCATTTCAACCAGCTACTTAAAAAGGATGTCCAATTCAAATGGACACAAGACTCTCAAGATGCCTTTGCAAAATTGAAAGAATACCTAGCATCTTCGTCAGTACTCATGTCACCTATACAGGATAAGCCTGTGTTTTTGTATACATCTGCAACAGAGCATTTCATTGGGGCATTATTGGTGCAACATAATGATAAGGTTCGGGAACAACTTGTGCATTACTTGAGTAGAACTCTTCTTGAGCATGAGACCAAGTACTCGTAGGTTGAAAAGGATTATTTAGTAGTTTCTTATACTTTTGGCAAGTTGCGACACTATCTCCTAAATCATACCACCAAAATAATTTCATAGGTTGATCCTCTTAAGTATCTACTTTCGAGACCAGTCATAAAAAGATGCATGTCTAGCTGGATTGCACTACTTAGTGAATTTGGCATTGAAATTATCAATCAAAAGGCTATCAAAGGTCAAGCACTGGTAGATCAACTGACCGCACCACCACTACCAGGTTCACATGAATACTTGTTTTAAATAGAAGCAACACCCTTATGTACATTATTCTTTGATGGATCTTGCAATATCCATGGTTCTGGAGCAGGAATTGTCTTGTGTACACCGAATGGAGACCTCATACCTAAATCTTATTGTTTCAACTTCATTTACACAAATTAAATATTAGAGTATGAAGTACTGATAGCAAAATTAGGGTTTGTTATCTCATTGTGCCTGTAATAATTGATAGTTCCTGGTGATTCTCTTCTAGTCATTAATCAAGTTAATGGAAAATATTAGGTAAAAGATGAAAATATTTTACCTTATAAAATAATGGTTGATAGCCTTAGGTATTTCCAAATTATCAATTTTGAACAAGTTCCTCATGTACAAAACAAAGCAATGGATGCCATGGTAACTATCTCTTGCCTTCTTTCATTTGACACTAATCAAAATCACAACGAGTTCCTTGTTGAACATCTTTTAGTGCCCGCATATGAATTGTCAAAGTCAACCATGGTTTGTGAGATTGTTGTTCCTGATCATCCCTAGTACCACAATATATACACCTTCATTCAAACTAAATCCTATCCTCCTAATTTTAATTCAGATAATAAAAGAGCCTTAGCACAACGTGCTTCGCACTACACCCTTCTTGCTAACACCTTGTATCAAAGAGGCTATGATGAGACTCTCTTAAGATTTCTTAATTAGGATGAAGCTAATCAGACGCTAGTTGAAGTACATTTGGGTATTTGTGGTTCCCATACGAACAGAATAGTCCTTCCAAAGAAGATTTTACGCATTAGATACTATTGGCCCACAATGGAGGAAGATGCATACAACTTTGTGAACAAACGTAAGGCTTGCCAAAAACACGGTAATCTCATTCATGCACCTTCCCAAGCCTTGCAACCTATTACTTCACCTTGGCCTTTTTCAAAATAGGGACTTGATTTAATTGGAAAAATAAAGCCCACATCTTTTGATGGCCACACATTTATTATAACTACCACTAAGTATTCCACCAAGTGGATTGAAGTTATGCCTCTTATTAACATTACTGGGTGCAATATTTCTAAATTCATTTTAAACTATATTATTTGTCATTTTGGCATCCCAACTGCTATTGTCACTGACAATGGTGGTTCTTTCAAAAATAAGGATCTCAAAGACCTAGCTAAGAAATATAATATCCACCTAAAATGGGCTACACCTTATTATCCACAATGCAATGGCCAATGCAAAGCATCAAATAAGACTATAAAATCCATTCTGTAAGAGACAATCAATAAACACAGACGTAATTAGCATATGTAGTTATATTCTACCCTCTAGGCCTATCGCACTTCCTTTCATACACGTATAGGAGCTACTCCTTTTTCCCTAGTATATGGATCTGAAGCTATAATACCTATCGAAGTTGAATTGCCTTCACTTCGGGTCTCCCTCCAACATCTCATTCATGAAGAGGATTACCGTGTTGCACGCCTTACAAAGCTATAATTACTAGACGAGAGATGAATTCATGCCTTAGACCACATGTAGGTATATCAAAATAAATTGTGCCATAATTATAATTACAAGATCAAACCTTGAAAATTTGAAATTGGTGATTTGGTCCTAAAGGAAAATCAGAAGAATACAACTAAACCACGAGAAAAACAGGGTAAATTTGAGCCTAATTGGTTGAGTCCTTATGTTATAACTACTAAATTTGGATCTGGTACATATAAACTATCTACTGGGGATTGTAAAGAGTTGAAGGATCCTATGAAAGCCATTCATATGAAGAAGTTCTAATCCTAAATGAAAAGTAACCCTTATACTGGGGGCATATCAGTGCATCCACCTGTTTTTTCATTTCACTTTGTTTCCCGCTTGTAACTTTTCACCTTGTCATGTGTCACATGTTTTCCTTGTTAGGTTGTCATACCCATTGTCTACCACTATTGTTCACCTTCCATTATGCTTTCGTTCACTTCCTTCATACGTAGTATGTTGGTTTTGACTTGGGAATTCCCTTTCCCTCTTCCTTGGCATGTGGTTCAAAATTCCAAAAAAAAACCAAAAAAAATGTCTCACAAAAACTATAAAAAATAATATAAAATTGTTCAAAATCCCAAAAAATAATATAAAATTGTTCAGAAAATACAAAAAAAAATATACAAAATGTTTCAAAAACACTTTCCAAAAAAAAAACTTGCAACTGTGTAATTTCATTCGCCATTTTCTTCATTTGATTGTTCTCAATCATTTTTTCCAATCAATCAAGCCACTCTTTGCAATGTAATTGTGCATAGGGACATCACTTGGCTTTGTCTTTCTCTTATGGCAACTTGAAATCTATATATATTCGCTTCTTTATTACAATTTTTTTACATTAGTGTGTTTTTGTTCACTAACTTGTTTGCTTGTTTAACATTTGTACATATGGAATTTTGTATTGTATATTCTTAGCTTATTTTCTTATGTTTTATAGTTTTAATAACTAGTACTCTGTGTATTTGGAATGCACTCATGGACCAATTGTAGGAAATTTATTCGCATCCTAGTTCACATATAACTTTGGTGTGGTTTTTTCCTGTTCATATTGGGTTTATTTCTATTACTTCTTTTATATCTTTTTGTCATTTGCACATGTTATGTTTTTCTACTGGTTTATTTAAGCCATGGAATGTCTTCCTTTTTTTGCATTTGTATTTCAAAACTTGTGAAAATCCATAAAAAAAAATCAAATATTTCAAAAAAAAATTAAAAATAAAAAAATCACAAAACTTTCGAACAAACATTCACTTCTCCTAGAAATCTTACAATTGGAAAACCCTTAAAGTGAATCCTTCAACATCTCAATACAATTTAGATAAACATCATAATTTTACCTATTACCCTAGTGATTTTGCCAATATTACAATTATCACTTTCTTCCCTTTCCATGATATGCTAACTCTAATTAGGGAAAGTCACACAATTGTTTTTCCTTTGTGATATAACTTCACCTAGGGCAATTTCAACTTTGATCATTTACACAATGGATTCAGCAAGAGTGTCATAAAGATTCGCTTTAAGTCTGCTCTTCTAGTCTAATCATATTCCCATTTGGGAGCATTTGTATCTACTTAATCATCATTGTGGCACGTATTAGGGGCATAGTTGATTGTCTTCTTTTTCGACTTTGTGTTGCATTGTTGATGTTTACTCTTTTTAGACCACTTAAAAGTTGTGTGATCACATCTTGGTTCTTTTATAACCCTGATGTTGGCACCTACTTTGTATATTGGGTTTGTTTTCTTTTTTATCTTTTCTTTATTGTGTGTTTGTTTACGCGCATCTAGGTTAACCATCTCAATTCTTTTATAATTATGGTGACAACTCTATTGTGCAACAGAAAAAATCAAGTTACTCTAAAAATTGCTCTCCAAATAATGCTCATGCTACGAACACGGTCCTTTCCCATCCTTGTTATAATCCCTTGTTTTCCTTCCTATCAAGTGGTTTTCCACTGCCTTGCTATGTCATCCACTCACTTGAGGGGGAATTCCTCTATTGTTTTATTTGTTGGGGCATCTCAATGCTTCACAATTTTTCTGCTTGTCGATCTGCATGCGTCTATTATCTTTAAAGCACTATTACTTCCCAATAGCACTTTAAAGAGGGGAAAAATGTAGACACCCCAAAATTCACACTTCTGTTTTCACTTGTTCCCAGTTTTATCCTAGTACGCCCTGTTATTCACCCATTTGTGATTAATAGATTAAATTTATTAATTGATACACATTGTACCCCTTTGGATTAATTAAATTAATCCCATGTATCCTTTATATCCCCTTTAGCTAAGTTAATTATTATTTATTAATTAAATAATTAATTAATTAAGTGTGTGCACATCCTAGTCATTTGTCACTTGATCAAACTCCACTTAGACTCCACTTGGACTCCCTATCCTTACTCTAGTTATCTACACTTCTAGAATCCTATAAAGGTGGGGGCAATTAAAATGCACGTACAACCACCTTTCCGGATGCATATTTTTGCAATTAATTTATTTACTGCCCCCAGCACTATTGCAACTTCTCACAATGTTATTTTTATCATACTCATTTATCCGTGTGTAACTGATTTCAACTACCTTTTGCTTCTATAAATTAGAGGCTTACTTTCCTTTCAAATCCTCTTGAATTTGAAGTACAAAAAATCTATTGAATTCACTATGTCTATAGCATTTGCATTCAAATCTTGGAGAGTACTCAAGAGCACCCACAAATCATCTCTAACATCCATTTTGAAAGGTTTCACAGGAAACCCTTATTTGAGGTTTTCATAGAAGGTTATTGAAATGTTTACATTATTTGTTTATCTTTTATTCTCAGGTAATTTTTCTCTACATACACATACAACTTTTGCCTAATTTGAATATTTGACCTACAACATATTGGATGGAAAATTATGACATACCCCCTAAGACAACCTAGACTTCATCCAAAACATGACACCTTATATCACAACCTATTGATGCACTTGCATCACTCTACCCTTGAGAGGAAATTTTGAGCTTCTAGCTCAAATGATGCTTGTTGGTCACTTCTTGCTTCTTTCTATCTTTTCTAGTTGTAGGTGTCTTCTTCAAGATTTCATATGTTCCTCCTATTTGTGCTTATGGTATGCTTTATCTTGTCCTTGTTTGCTTTGTATATTCTTGTCTTAGGTTCCATGGTTTTATTTTCATACATTCTCTTACTTAACTGACTGCCATCTAGGTTACATGGTTTAATCCCGCCTTTAACTATCATGATTGTATTGCCTCTTAGGGACTGATATTCTTTCATTTTCACCTTCCTTCCCTTTTGATGTTTTGTACTTTTCTTGTGCCACCTCAACTTCTCTACATTCTTAACCCTTCTAAATCCAATAAATGCTTGTACATCCCACTCATGCATGTGAGTGTACTCCTGGCCTCCACATTTATACTTTGTTTTTTCTTTATTCCCCATTATTTGTAAATGGACATCTAGTAGGAAGTGTATGAATTATTGCTTCTCATTGAAAGGTATTTCTTCACCTTGGGTTCTGACTTCAATTCCATGTCCCAATCCTTCTTTGGAATCATATTCCATTTCCACCTCTTGACGTTGTTTCCTCTTTATATCTCCCTCATATCTCAGCCCTATGTTACCTTCATGCCTTACAAACCTTTCTCCACTCAAATCTTCACAACAATTACTCATTAGAAAAAAATACGGTCCACTGTAATATGAAACTTTTGAATTGATTTTCCTTCCATACATGTGTTCTCTTTCCATAGTAGTTTGGTTTCTACATACCTGTCCTGGAGTAGTTACTTATGCATAGTCTATATTTATTAGTTCTAAGACTGCTTCACTCTTCTCAACCTTTATCATTAACTTCTTGGTATGTTCATGTTATCCATATTCCCCCCCCCCCCGGGTGAAGTATTGGATCAGTCATAACCCCGAAGAGAAAAAACAGAGAAAACATGTTGAAATCTTGCAAAAGGGTCACAAAAGGACTCAACAATGCAGTGGTCGAGCCTGCGAAAGAATAAATGACCCTATGTAAGAAGAAAGAGAAGAAACAGCTCTGTCGAGTGAATCCGTGTCTTAAATCTATTTAACATGTTACAGGCATGCTCGGAA
This sequence comes from Taxus chinensis, assembly GCA_019776745.2. Classification (NCBI taxonomy): domain Eukaryota; kingdom Viridiplantae; phylum Streptophyta; class Pinopsida; order Cupressales; family Taxaceae; genus Taxus; species Taxus chinensis. The sequence continues at coordinate 6,085,214 of CM034151.1, read as the reverse complement.
ATGAAATAGCATAGTTGGAGAAGAAGGAGATAGTGTCAAAGAAGCTAGGAGCAAGAAAGAGGAGAAGCCACGTTCACGTGTCAACACGGCACTTCTCCAAAGTTGAACCCAAAAAAGGAAGGCTCGAACAAGCGTTGGGTCCCCACATGTCCCAGGCCCAAAATGAAGGTAGATTCAAATCTAAAAGTCAAAGGTGGACAGAGCAGGCCTAAAAAAATGCTAAGTATAAAAGTGGTCACAGAAGAAGCCACGTGTCGACTCTGCGCATCTCCAAGGGTAAATAAAAAAGCAGAGGCTCAAATAAGTGCCAGCTCGCCACTTAGCCCAGGGTCAAAAAGGTAAGAGGGGCCGTTAAAATTTTCAAAGACCTGTTGAGGCTTCCAAGTGTTAACCCAACGCCCCTTCAAAGGCAAATCTTGATCGGGCTTTTAAGCGAGCGCAGAGCCTCCACGCATCTAGTCTCAAAAAGGGGACAGAGTCGGGTTAAATAGTCAATGCATGATGGCAGGCCGGTAGAGAGTGCCAAGTTTCCAAATGGCACTAGTTCAAGAGCAAGATTGAAAGGGGGTTTCCAAGCAAGCGTCAGGTTGTCGCGTGTCCTCGGTCAAGATATATGCCCCCACGCGAGCAAAGGACTTAGCCAAAAAACATATAAATTAAGCAGATCACAGAAGAAGCCAAGTGTTAACACCGTGCCACTCCAAGAGAAAAATATGAAGGCCACCCTCAGACATGCGCTAGCCCTCCACATGTCCCATATCAAAAAGGGGCCCGTTTTCAAATTGTTTTCCCACATTTTTGTACGGACCTGATACAAATTTCGAAGGGGCATATCTTTCGACTCAGGGCTCAAAATATAGCAAATCTAACGCCGTTGGAAAGATCTCAACCTCGTTTACGCCATAAAGATCTAAAATTTTAAGTTTGGGGAGGTTAGGTGGGAGAAAAATGGAGAAAAATCTTCCAGGATATTAGCACAGAATCTGATCTCTTCAACTACCAGATCTGATTCGATTTGATATTCCGGAGAAACAGAAGTGACATATTATGGGTAGATTTATAGAAGGCATTGATATTCATTAGTTGAGCTTTCAATATGGGATTCAATGTGTATCTCAGGGTGGTTGGAGCAGGATTCAAATTTTTCCCTTTTCTCTCTCACATTCGTCCTATATATTGTAATAAAGGGGCACATTCAAATAGTTCATTTTTTCTCTCTGCCTCCCCCTCTTTTCTTCCTCGGGGTCGAAAATGGAGTTAAAATCTCCTCCCCTGCTCTGTAAATGGTGTTTTGCCTCTTTCTTGTGAATGATGTTCTGTGAAAAATTCTGAAGCAATAAAAAACATGTTTTGTGATGCATTTGTTCATCTTTTGCTCTTTTTGGTTGTTTCTTCTTGCCTCTCTTCATTGCAGGGTACCAGTGCATGTTTTGGATGTTCATTTACAGATCTAGGAGCTATGTTTGTTGTCTTTGAAATGTTTTCTATGTGAATCTGATCTTTGGCCTATGATGTAGTTGTTCATCCTCTCCATTGCTCACCTCCCTTCGTTTCATGGCAGTTTGGTTAGATGATCAGCACTTCCTTTTCTGGTGTATCACCGCTTAGTGTAGGCTCTTTCACCCTCTCTCTCTTTGTTCCCTTGGAATGGTTAGATTAGGATTAGTTAGATTCTGCATTAGAGTAGCTTTTGGCAAGTAGCTTAGGAAGCAGGAACCAACCTTCTCTAGAAATTTTTCCCTTTTGCAAGGTCCCACACCTTAGGGAAAGCTCAATGTTATGCAAATCACTCCAAATGACTTTGCCTTAGAAAATTAGATCCGACAACTCATTTGGGGGTGTTGTGATTTTTCATTAACAGTTCCCTCACCAATTCTTGGTTCATACCTTCCTTGCAATAGTCCCCACAGTCTGAGGTTAAGAAATTTGAGCATTTTTCTTTATGACTCCCAACTGATCTATGTTTTATGACTGGGCATTTTCATTCATTAAGACTGAAACTTTGGTTCCCTACCTCAAGAGATAACTCCACTTATTACCTATTTGACTACAAATAACTTATCCATTCCGCCAATATATTATTCTCCACCCATAATTAAAGAATTTTTAACCTTTCAAAAGTATTGTTTGTTATCCAACCCACTAATCCTTTAAGGGATTCAAGTATATTCCTATAACAATGAATAATTTTTTTAAGACTCCTGAATATATGCTAAAAGGAATGATAACAAGATCATACCAATTCAAGAACACATATGTTAATCAAACATCATGATCAATAAGATGAAAGTAATTCACCAGAATAACTTTACATAAACCTTTGCAAACAAATGAGCAGTAATATCATACATTATTATGGAACTCAACGAAATACAATGAGAATGGGCCTTGCTTATATAGGTAAGGAATAACAATCTAAGAACCAGTCAAGGTCGTAGATCAAGCCATAAATTATGGAAAGAACTAGTCATCAAATAACTAGTCAAGACCGTAGATTTAGGAAAGAACTAGACATCAAGGATCTAGTCAATACCATAGATCAAGGAAAGAACTAGTCAATACTATAGATCAAAGAAAGAACTATACCTAACAACTAGATAATATCCCCCTAATATCTAAATAAATATAAATAAATATCCACACACATAAGTGGGTGAGGATAAATACAATAAAGGTAAATAAAGTACCTAGGTGAACATGAGCTAAGGTAAATACCTACTCTAACACCCCCCCTCAAGTGAAGCTAGGGGCCAAAATAGAAGTGGCATGTCCACAGTATGAGTCCTGGTAACTAGGCCTGATGAGGTACTCATGTACAATATATCCATGAAGAAATATCGAACCAAAAGGAGAAAAAAATATTGATAGAAGGAAAGAGAAAGAAGAAGAAGAAGAAGGAAGGTGTTCTCATGAACACCCCCCAAGAATAACTTCCAAAACCCTAAGCATTCCACGCAACTCAAGGTAGCGAGGTGATGTAAAAGGCTTTATAAAGATGTCTGCAACCTACTGCTGAGTCAAAAGGTACTCCATGCAAAGAACTCCATCTTGAATGTGTTGACAAATGAAGTGGATGTGTATCTCAATTGCTTGGTCCACTGGTGCTCAACTGGGTTGTGAGAAATGTGAATTGCACTTTGGTTGTCACACCAAAGTACAGTCAATGAATTCTATGGGAATCCAAACTCTATCAATAACTGGTGAAGCCAAAGATTCTATTAACTTATTGAAACTGCTGCCATCTACTCTACTTCTAAAGATGAAAGTGCAATAGCCTGTTGCTTTTTGCACACCCAAGCAACTGGAGAAGAACCAAGACATAAAAGATATCCATAAGTGGAATGCATGTCATCGATATAACTTGCCCAATCTGAATTTGTATACCTAACCAACTGAGTAGAACCCCTAGTGTAGTATAGGCCAAAGTGGGAAGTGCCCTGCAAATAGTGTAAAATCCTTTTAGCAGCCTTCCAGTGACTACTATGAGGAGAATGTGCAAACCGAGATACAATCCCTACTTTAAATGAAATATCAGGGTGAGTCTGGTTCAACTACATGAGACTCCCAGCCAACTGCCTATACAACGTAGGATCACAAAGTGGTGTGGTACATGTGGAAGTAAGAGTAACCCCAGACTGAAAAGGAGATGGACTTGGCTAGTAATCAGCCATATCAAAGTGCCAAATAAGATCATGGGTGTACTTTTGCTGACTCAAATGAATCCCTAAATTTGTCTGAGAAATCTGTAAACCAAGGAAATAATGCAATAACCCAAGATATGTCATGTCAAACTGTGTAGAAAGAGCCCTCTTAATACTCTGAATGTGGGAAGAAGAGATGTCAGTAAGTAACAGATTATCAACATACAAGAAAAGTATCACAATATCCTCACCAACATGCTAGAGATACATTGTATGATCGGAGTGGCAAAGGACAAAACTAGTAGATAGAAGAAAAGAATCCATCTTCTCGTACCAAGACTGAGGGGCTTGTTTGAGACCGTAGAGAGACCTTCGGAGCCTACAAACAAGAGAAGAATCCTGAACAAATCCAACCAGGTGATCCATGTATATTTCCTCTTGTAGATCTCCATGTAAGAAGGCACTCTTCACGTCCATCTGGTATATGGGCCACCCCTGTGATGTAGCAAGAGCAAGTACAAGGTGTAAAGAATCCATCTTGGCAATGGGTGCAAAATTCTTAGAGTAATCAATACCTTCAACTTGTGAAAAACACTTTACACCAAGATGGGCCTTATACTTGTCAATGAACCCATTAGTTGTGTATTTGTTTTGGTATACCCACTTACACCTAACCATTTTTCTTCCTTTGGGAAGAGATACCAAATCCCAAGTATGATTCTTCATCAAAGAAGAATACTCAACTATCATCGCATCATCCCAATCCTGTATCCCATGAGCCTTTGAAAAAGACTATGGATCCTCAGAAACTGTCTGACACAAAATTCTAGAACCTGTAGAATGTGCATGATGATGCCTAGTGCATGGAAGATCCTCTATGAAAGGTGATGCCTCATAAACTATAGTACGAGCCCATTTAGGCATAGGACAACATCAGTGGGAATAGGATCCTCAATGACATCTATAACCTCCTCATCAACCTCCTTAAAGAAAGGATATTCAAGATGAGATGAAGAAGAAGAAGGAGGCATAGAAGAAGATGAAGAATCATGAGGAGTGAAGCATTCATCAAACTGAACATGTGTTTGAAAAATAACGTCATGAGTATTAGAATCTAGAAGTCGATAAGCTCGCATGTCCTCACAATACCCTACAAAGATCAAGGGTTTGCTCTTCTTATCCAAATCTTTCCTTTTCTTCTTTGGCACAAAGGCCCAAGAATGGCTCCCAAAGACTCAAAAAAATGAGGGTTTTTGTCTTAGTGTTGGACCAAGCTTCCTCTGGAGTCAAATGCTCAAGTGCTCTATGGGGTGTGCGATTCTGAATGTAGTTAGCACAATTAACTGCTTCTACCCAGTAGATAGGAGGTAAATCTCTACAATGCATCATACAGTCAGCCATTTCCTTTAAAGTTCTATTCTTCTTTATGCTAAGCTATTATGTTGGGGAGTATGAGGAATAGGATGCTGGTGAATAATGCCTTGAGTTGCCAAAAATTCAGAAAACTCATTGCTGAAGTAATCCCCCCATTATCAGTACGAAGGTTCTTTATGCTACTAGAAAATTGTTTCTCGACCAAATCCTTGAAGACTTTAAAGTGTGAAAAAACATCACTTTTTTAATTGAGAAAATAACCCAAGTACGCCTCGAGAAATTATCAATAAATGTAAGTGCATACTTAGCTCCATTGAAGGATGGGGTAGGAAAAACCATCAAGTCACTATGCACAAGCTCAAGTGGTGAAGAAGCTCTCTTAGACAAATTCTTAGAAAAAGGATCTTAGTATTGTTTCCCTAATGCATAGCCATGACAAACTTCCTCAAGACAAGAAACTCTAGGAGGACCATCTACCATACCATGAGTGCTCAACTCCTTCAAATATTTGTAATTGAGATGTCCAAATATTTCATACCAAAGCTTACTCTCTGAATCTGCATGAGAAACCAATCTTGTCCCTATAGAATAAGTTTCATCAAAACCCTCAAAGTGATATAGTCTAGAGCTATGATCAATAATACCCTAAGCAACCAGTGAATGAGGCTCCAAAAAAGTTCGTACTTCTGCTCCATATGGCATAAAAGTCACTATTTTTCCTTGATCAGAATGACAAATTTGATATACAGAAAGAAAATTTGTAGTGATGTTAGGAACATATAGTGCATCTTGGATACTACCACCATCAAGTTGTATATCACCTTTTCCTTTAACAGAAAGAAAGGAAAAATCTCCAACCTCAATTTTGGAAGTAGAACTCAAACCTAGAGAAACAAAAGACTCCTTAGAAGAAGTCATGTGATGAGAAGCACCAAAATCGATAACCCAACTGTCTGCAAGTGGTGATTGAGATCTCCCAACAACATTAAGTGCTTTTCCATGTTGATTAGAAGGAGGTGGAGTGGAGATAGAAATTTTTTGTTTCTTGACTACATCCTCTAAGGCTTGCATTCTCTTATAACACCTATGTTATTCATGATTACTACCCCCACAAAAAGAGCATGAATGGATAGACTTATTCTTGGATTTAGAAGACTCCTTGGGTTTTGAGTTGTTTTCTTTGGGTTTAGGAGAATTTTGAGATGGAGAAGGTGTGGATTTGGTTTTACTGTTTGGTTTTTCCTTGCCCTAATGCCTTTTGAGAGGTCGAAGACTCAAGGTCAGACAATTTGGATTCTTCCCTAGTAAGTCTTTCATAAAATGTTTCTAAGTTAGGCATTTTGAATGTGTCACCTAAGGCATCCATGCAAGAGAAAAAGGTAGAAGCAAAAATTTGGAATGGTCCTCTCAACTTGGATAGAATTAAGTAAACACACTCTTCCACTCCCCTTCAACTGTATCAACAAATGCTTAAATAGTCAATAATTGTTGGAAAATCTTCAGGATTAAGAGAGGCGATCTCAATGTCAAGTTGAATGGCTCTCATATGATCCACCTTACCAAATAAATCCTCCAATTTCTCCCAAATTTTGAAAGGAGAGTCACATTTTTCTAAATTAATTAAAAGACTATCACTTACATAAGTTCCTATCAAATCCATACACTCAATGTTTACACTGGTACTAAAATTTCTCATATTCTCTAGTGAATATTGGTTGTTCTAAAGAAGTTAAATCCCATAATCCTTTCTCGTAGATCCTGATATTGCGTGCTGAAGCTATAAGGTTTCCTCGTTAGCTTACTCATCATTACCACACTCACATCCATTTCTATTCTACACCAACTATCTCGGCATGACCTCGGGAAGTCGGGTGCGAAGAAGGTCACGTGTTGATTTTATTTCATACAAGAACACATTCCATTTGATCCTACATGTGATGTCACTATTTGTTCCCATGATGGCCTAGCTCGTTGGTTTCACTTTTGAGGACTTTGATCCTTCCACTCATGACCCTCATCTCTACTATGGCTTCATCATCATTACTATTGCTTATGGTTTATGAGTATTTCATCTCATGGTCTACTTATTATGAACCCCTCATTCTTCTCCACTCACATTAAGGGAATCATGGCTTACTTTTATTGGAGGCACATTAGATCCTAGTCATATAGACATTTCATTTCCTATGCCCTTCGGTCATGTTTTTATTTGCAATAGTTCTTTTCCTGGCTATTCGCAAAATCTCACTCATTGGTATGCACACGGACGCCCACTTCCTCCATTCATCAATGAGGAGTATGTTATTGGCATGTATAACTTATGCCTTAATGGCTCATTGCATGATCCACCAGACACTATTGCTTACCAGGTCACCAATGTTTATCTGTATGACTTTGACCCTGAGGATGACGATCTTCTCAATGAATTTACATACTTTTTGGCCACTCGCACTTGGTGGACATATCACTCACACAATCCCCCTCCTAATTTTAGCATAGGTGAATCTCTCATTTTGAATTATCCTACATTAATATCCTCACATAGGAATACTCATCACATGTTCTAGCATCGTCACTACCCGATGACACACTCTTGTGCTTTAGTTCACACTTGACTTTTGAGGGATTATTACTACCACACTAAACCCCACACACTATACCATATGCACTACACATTACACTTCATCACACATTACGCGTTATACAACATTTGGTCATTTACATCTCTTCACCTCATGCATCCTAATATTTTCATACATCTACATACTATACATGAAATACGTTGAGAATGGTCCTTCAACTTATTCTAGGAAAGGAATAAAAATCTAGGAACCAGTCAAGGTCGTAGATCAAGCCATAAATTATGGAAAGATACTAGTTGAGTCCATATTGATTTATGCATTAGAACTTAGACATTCTACAGGATCTAGTCAATTACCATAGATCTAGGACATAGAACTAGTCAATACACATAGATCAAGGAAAAAACTATACCTAACATACTAACACTCATCATATGGTCCATAATTATCCTAACATAAATAAAAATAAATATCCACGCACTGCAAGTGGGTGACCCGATGACACACTATAATAAATCGATAAATAATGTACTGCTAAGGGTGAACATGAGCTAATGGTACCCTACACTCACTCTACACAGTTACTATGTCCACCAAATTAAGTCAATAGGGGGAATCGATAGAAAATAGTGTAGTGATCATACGCTTTAGGCTAAATAGTCACCTAAACTATCTTGTTTCCCCAAAGTTAGGTCTCCACCTTAGGGGGATACTGATGACCACACCCTCCTTAATCTTAGAAAAATATACGCTTAGTGTTATTTCATCACTCCAGATTAGGTCATCTAGGGGGACTCGACGGTGAAATGTCGTAGTACAAAAATTTTGTTTATTGCCCATCTAAATTAGTTCGTTGGGGGGACATCATCACCACTGGTGCATATACACATTGTCCTCACAGTGTACTAGAGAACATTTTAAACACTGACTCGACCATTTCCCGATAATGCACTCTTAAATGCATGGTTTATTCTTGACTGCTTAGGGAGAATTATAGGATGACCCTCAAATGCATATGTCCCTTCCTTTCAGCGAAAGGGAGCAGGCGACTGAAAAGAGTCCATATCGCTAAGCCATTCCAGTAATCCACAAGAAGTACTAGAAATTATGTGAAAATGTGCTATATAATGGACTGGAAAACTTACTTCAGAAATGTAAAACTCAAATAAAATGTGTATGATACAGTGGTGGGAAGAATTATAGAAAGGATGTTGTAAATGAAGTGTAAGTCAAAGAAAAAATGCTTAAAATATGATCAAAATGTTGTAGGGTTTACTAAATGTAACAAAATAGAAAATAATAACCCTAGTAAAGTGAAAAATTGTTAAGTCACTTCATTTGTATTTTTCACAAGTATGAGAGTGTGTAAGGAGTGAGTGAAAATTCCACAAGTTAGAGCAATGTGTCCTAGTTGGTTTGATAGGGTAGCGACCGACGTAGCATTGTGTACAACCAAAGAGTTGGTATGTGTGTTAATTTTCACAAAATGTATGGTGTATTAGTCATTTTTAGTTAAATGTGTGAAAATTTGAGATTTTTAACTTTCTCAGTGTTTGAGACCAGGACAAGAGTGGTGAGGGCACTAATGACCCCTAGGCAATGTATAACACTTAGCAGAAGGCATACAAAATATTCATGTGGAAGAGCAGAGTGCATTCGAAGGCACGGGAGGATCAGGAAGGAATTGCGTGTGGAGGACAGAGACAAATTCATGACTTAGCCATTTTCATGATTATGATCTATTTTTGGAAGATGGCGTGTGGAGCACATAAACTGGGAAAAGACTTGTGACACACATTGGCTATTTTTGGAAGAGCGGCTATGGAGCGCTTTGCATGGATGCAGGCTAAAGATAGAATTGCTACTGATAGTTAACTAGGAGAGATCGATTGTTGGAATTCTTGCATGTGAGCCTATTATTGTAAAGGTACATGGATATTTTAGCATGTGACCTATTTTGGGATTAGATAAGCGGTGAAGGGAAAGTCCCCACCCTTATAAATATGTAATGAACTGAGTAGTATAGTAGAGGTGTGAGAACTGAATTATTGTGAGGTTATGCTGCCAAATCTGATGCACGCATAAACTATGGTATTATCTATTGTAATGAGCTTCTGTGTATTTATCATGTTTTATATAATGGAGTGTATTGGCTGAATCAGAGTATTAATCCTGAGTATAATTGGTTCTTGCATGCTTGATTTCATCATGGTTATCATTTAAAGTATGTTATTCTTTAGAATTAGATCTGAACATGCACTGTAGAATGATATATTAATTATGGATCTGAATGCATTAAGTCTTCATCATGCTAACATCCTGCAACAACAACCCTAAAGAGGGTCTTGGTACCTTTGCATGCTTTGGGTGAGCACTCAGTCTAGGCTGAGTGATGTGTCAATGTGTTTGGGCTTTTACTGGTAAATTCTAGGTTGCATCATTGGTTCCATTGTCGGGACCTCTTTTTCAGTTGTTTTCAGGATGGTTCACGATGAAGACATACCGGTTGACCCTAGCAAGTGTTGAGGAGTGGATACATGACCTAGAAGAAGAATACGCATAGAGGTTCAACACTGGATCTGAGTTTGATGCACGCACGTGGGTGGAGCAAAATCTGTATGACTATTTGTACGAGAGATTCTTCGCTATCTTTCTGGTAGAATTGTACGAGTGGCTGGTTGCTTATGCATCTAAATGGAATTGGAGGTATCACACACTTTTCTGGACGCAAGGAAGAATTTCAGACCCTTTATGATGCTGATCTGATTTGGACTCATTGTGGATACATGGTTCCATGGTGTTTTGAATAACTATATCTTGGAGTACTCAATTTCCACTTATTCATGCCCAGAGGTAGCTGAATTCCAATTTTTACGATATCCCAGGGGAACTTACCTACAAGGCATTCCACTGGTGATCAAAATTTTGATGGTAACCCTAAACTTGGAGAGGAAATGATGGCTAACAAAACCCCACCACACGTTGGGGTAGGAGTAGGTTTGGTGAAAGATGGAAGACCTAGTGGGAAGAGAAGCAGAGACAAGAAAGGAAGCTTAAGTACAATGAGACATGTGAGATGGAGATAGAGAAGCAATGTGACATTGCAGAGTGGATGGCGTTGAGGAGAGAGATGGCTCGAGAAGGATTTGAAGTTCACATAGAAGACATGGAACCCGAGCATCAGGAACTCCCCCATTTGGGAAAGCATGACAGGGAACCCCCCTCGGCCTCACATAGAAGCATGCCAGCAAAGACAACCTGGGCCATTGGCATGCATATGAATCTACCTGCAACCTTTTCCTTGCACTTGGTCTTCTAGTATCTAGTACGAAAAAAAGTCAGCAAGTTAATTTAGGTAGTAGGAAAGCAGGAGTAAGTCATATAAGAAGCATATCGATGATAGCACAAATGTCTTCATTATTGTTTGGAGGTACCTTTTCAGGTGTATCTTCCACACAGAATTCAAGTGCACATAATTTTGGACTCTCTTCTGGGAGTAGTAACACTTCACAGACCGTAGGGGTGCAGTTCAGTACTACTATTGGGACATAGGGGAGTACATCTTCTGGTCTGACTCTGGCTACAGGTTCAGGATCAGGAGGTATAGGTGGTTCTAGTTCTGGTGGATCTGGTGGTTCTGGAGGTAGAGGAAACACTAGAGGTTCTGGATCAGGTGGGAAAGGTCCACACCAACCCCAGAATATTTACATGGAGATGTCTCTTCATCTTCTAGAGTATAGGGGCATAGAAGATGTTGCTAAACACATGCACATGTGTGAAATACTATGGCATGCAAAAGGAATCATGACTTCTGAGTGCAGGGAAAGTCAATTTGCACTACTACGCTACAAGGGTGCGCACATAGTTGGTACAAAAATTTTGACCCTGATCAGACTTGCGTAGACTATGCAACTTTAAAAGATGCTTTCCTTAAAGAGTTTCACATCCCTGAGTTCAAGAAGAAGAGTATAAGTGCACTCAAGGATATTAAGCAAGGCACTATTGAGAGTGTTAGAGAGTATGATGCTCATTTCAAAACACTTTTATCTAAGATTTCTTATGATATTCATGCAAGCCAACATGCACAATGGTTTGTTGGAGGTCTGATTACACCTTTTAGAAGGGCACTATCACATAAGACATACACTGATCCATGTGAAGCACTTGAAGCAACCTTACACGTGCACTGAGGTAGTTGGAAGTATAGACACTGGGGTGAGCCCATTTTTAGAAGCACAGATCATAGCTATGGTGAAGCAGTTGGAGAAGCTATCAGAAAATTCAACACATGAGACACACACAGGGATTTGGTGCACAAATTGTGAAGTGGAAGGTCACATAAAGGATAGTTGTCCCCACAAATCAGTACACTCATTGTTGTTGGACTATGAGATATGTCATTTAAACCATGATGCTAGCCACTGCCCATTATTACAACACACAATAAGGAAGAATGTCTCTTGTTACTGTAAAATTTACAGGTCCACAACTCATGACATGGAAGACTACCAATGATTGGTCAGATCCATGATGCTATAGATATTGGTGTACAACAGACATGAGTTTCAGATAACTCTAAAGGCAAGAATGAGCATCAGGATCGGGATCACAATCAGACGCGTGATGATCAGAATGAAGGGCATTTTGAAGGTGGTCATGGCAGAGGTTGAGGATACCATGGTGGATTCAGAGGATGAGGCCATGGTGGTGGAAGAGGTGAGTTCCCTCATAGAACATGTTATACATGTGGATCTCCTGACCACTACAGGCGTGAATGTCCTCAGAATATTACATGTTCTTTCTGTGGAAAGAATCATAGTTATGAGGAATGCCCAGACTTGTATGAGCATCTTAGTAAGCAACATAAACAAGAAAATAAAGGTGTAGGGATGGTTAGGATACAACACACTGTGGAAAACTAGTGGATGCCCAAGTTGGAACCAGAATCTAAGGCATTGCAAGTAAGGATAACTACCCACTGAAGTGGGCGTGCCAAAGAAGCATTGCAGCAGAATCCTACCATCACTAAGGAGGAGGTTCTACATGCACGGTACCCAGATCCTACCCATCAGAAGGAGGTTTATCAGGAAACCATGGAGGTACTCAAAAATATTCAGGGTGAAATACAATATTTAAAGGAGAAATCATGGAAGATGGAGCAAAAGAAAGCATCAGAGATGGTCCAATCTGATATGGATGACTTGAAAGAAGTGTGCAAAATGTTGCACGCCAGGAGAATATCATTCCACTATTAGGGAATTGGTTAAAGGGAAACACTCCACGTGCAAGTATTGAGACTAGATGGTAAATCCTACATGTAAATCTTCCCCCTCATAGCCTAGATTATGACAAGGAAATCACTCTAAATGTTGTTGTGGATGGGTGGATTTTGAGTAATATATTGATTGATACAGTGCACGGAAGTCAATGTTCTTACTTTAGATGCATGGGTACAAATGGGGAGACCTCCATTGCATCCATCCTCTAATGTATTGTTCATGGCTAACTAAACTAAGGCCACTCCCATCAGAGTTTTAAAAGATGCCTCCATTACCATACAAGGAGCCAAGTTCACTGGAGATTTTGAGTTTTTAGCATGGAAGAGGTAGATAGCTTCCCAACTCTACTGGGGCATCTATGGTGCTATGCAAATAATGTTGATCTTTGGTTCAACAAGGGTTATATTAGCTTTGAAAACAAGGAGGAAAGGTTATTATCCCATTAAAAGATGGAAAATCTATGCCCTATGTTGAGCCCTTGAGTGAGGAAGACCTGAATAGGATTTATGTACATGTCATCTGAGACCCAGAGGTGCATGAGCCATCTAAAGAAGGAATCCTTCAGTGGGAGGATGCACAGTCTATTAGCGATACTACAAGTGTTGCTTGTGATAATTGGGCTCATAACACTTATGAGTTGGTAGGGCACGAAGTAAAGAGCATATTTACTAGGGACAACAGACCACGTTATATCAGGAGAATAGGTAACAACTCGGTACCTCATTACACCAGAGAAGGAGACCCTATGGTGTTCCTACGTGCGCCATGGAGGAATAGTGGATAGACCAGTTGAGAGATGGAATATGCTAGCATATACCCTACGTGGGACAACAACACTGGTGGGTGGTTCACAAGGATAATCTTGTAGGATGGAATGAAATTAGGATTTCTCTTGCTACTAGGATCTTTAGGAGAAATGCACCTACTCAAATATGTACTTATCATGGTAATCAACCTGTTCAACACCACATTCAACAGTGTGAGAGACTCTAGATAGAGGGGAAGGAAGCTTTACCACCTTCACTCTAGGTGCACAAGTTTTATTCCACTTTACAAGGTTGTGCGCATGCTTGGTATGTATATGCAGAACTCCATAGAGAGACTAGAAATTGGTAGGATTTAATTGCAGGAATGACCTAGATGTTTGACTTCTTCTCTACTAAACCTTCTTTAGAAGAAGCATTAAAGGTTATAAAGCACTTAACTATGGGGGATAGTTCCAAGGTGGAAGAACTCATTCAAGAGTTATTTGATGAAGGAGACTTAGGAGTGCATTTTTTTGGGGAAATAGAGAAAAATGCCACACTACTTAAGCACTTGCCTTGAGAAAGAAAAAGGAAAAATGGTCTACTTAGTGGATGATGAAGAAGTAGAAAATCTAGATGTAGACCATTCAACAGGTAGGCATGAGGTGTTGGATAGTGTAGATAAGACCATGCATGCCTATCATAAACCTATGAAGACAAAGAAAGTGAATATTGGATCAGATGTTGAGCCTAAGGAGGCCATAATTGGAGACTATTGGTCAGACTCTGAAGTGGAAAAAATCATTGAGTTACTACAGGGATTATCAGGACTTATTCCCTCAGGGTACCATGAACTTAAAGGTGTGCATAAATCATTAGGAGAGATGAAGATAAATCTTAAGGAAGGTGTGTGAAGTCCAGTTAGAAAGAGACCCTACAGGATGAACCCCAACTTGCAGTCGAAAAGGTCAAAGAAGAGATTGAAAAAATGTTGAAGTCTGGAATCATCAAGCCCCTGGACAAGTCAGAATGGGTTAGTCCAATGGTGATCAATATCAAGAAGGATGGTCAGATTAGGATCTGTGTGGACTACAGGGAGCTGAATGCTACATGTGTGACTGATCCCTTTCCTACGCCATTCACTGAGGAAATACTAGAAGGTGTTGCAGGGCATGAAATCTATTCATTTACAGATGGGTTCTCTAGGTATCATCAGGTTAGGATTGCCCAGGAGGATCAGGAAAAGACTACTTTTACTACTGAATGGGGTAGCTTTTCCTATACTGTGATGCCTTTTGGTCTAAAAAATGTGCCTGCTGTATTTTCACGCATAGTTGTTCAGGTGTTCAAATATTTTATTCACAACTTCTTGTAGGTTTATTTAGATGATTGGATGGTGTATGGACTTGTTAAGGATCATTGTGACAATTTGCGCTTAATGTTTGAAAGATGTAGATAGTTGAGTATCTCTTTGAACATCAAGAAGTGCATATTTGCTACACCATTTGGAATACTGTTAGGACACATAATCTACAAGGAAGGTTTGTTGGTTGATCCAGCTAAGGTTGCAGTCATTATTGGCCTAAAAGAGCCTACTAGTCAAAGTGAGGTGCGTGGATTCTTGGGTCACATGGGGTATTATAGGAAATTCATAAAGGGGTATGCCAAGGTTGACACACCTTTGGAGGAGTTACTGAAAGGAAAAGGTATGTTCTACTGGGGAGAACCACAACAATGCACATTCGAGACATTGAAGGAGAAACTTACTACCACACCTATTCTATGCTTTCCTTCGTGGGACCAACCATTTCATGTACATGTGGATGCCTCTGGCATGACCATTGGCGTGGTGTTGGCTCAGCCTGGAGAAGGTATTATAGATCATCCTATCTATTTTGCTAGTAGAAAGTTGACTCCCACAGAGCAGAATTACACAACTACAGAATGCAAAGCTTTGTCAATGATCTATGTGCTACATAAATTCAGACAATACCTACTAGCTACACCATTTGTATTTTATACAGATCACATGGCATTGAAGTATTTGGTAAACAAGCCCATTTTACAGGGGCACATATGCAGATGGGTACTCTTATTTCAAGAATTTGATTTTACAGTTGTGGTAAAACTAGGGAAAAGTAATTCTAGACTAGACCATTTATCCAGAATACAGTAAGGAGAAGAAGCATAGGCCATTAAAGATACCATGCCCAATGCACAGTTATACAGGTTACAACGAGTGCCATCAGAATTAGAGGACATTGTTGTCTTTCTACAAATAGGTATGACACCAGAAGGAATGAAATCCTTAGAGAAGAAACAACTTGCTATACGCGCAACACCCTATATGTTGATTAGCGGTGACCTGTACAAGTTAGGCAAGGATGAAGTATTGCATCGTTGTGTACTGGAACATGAGCACACAGATATCATGGAGGAAGCTCATGGTGGTATTGCAGGTGGCCACTATGCAGGTGACGCCACTGCACACAAGATTCTACTCACTGGATTATGGTGGGAGACCCTGTATAAAGATTGTAAAGCATATTACAAGGCTTGTGATCACTGTTAGTGCCTTGGGAAACCAGGTCAACAAGATGAAATGCCTCTAAGACCTATTACTAGTGCAGAACCATTTGAGAAATGGGCTATAGATTTTGTGGGTCCTATTTCACCAGCCGCACGTAGGAATGGATCGCGCTATATCATCACTTGCACAGACTATCTGAAAAGGTGGGCAGAACCATCGCCTACAAAGGATTGTACAGTGGCTACAACAACCATGTTTCTATGGGAAAATATTATTACAAGGTATGGATGTCCTTTGAGTTTGACCAGTGATAGGGGCACACATTTTCTGAATGAGATAATCAGAATTTTATTAGATCAATTCATGATTGCACACCATAAGACTACACCATATCATCCTCAGGAAAATGGGACTGCTGAGGCTTTCAACAATATTTTGAGCCAGACATTGACAAAAAATTTTGATGTTGGAAGAAAGGATTGGGATGATAAAGTGTTTGTAGTGCTTTGGGCATATCGAACAACATATAAAAGGTTGAACAAAGCCACACCATTTCAGTTAGTGTTTGGTGCAAAAGTAGTTCTTCCTATGGAATTCATGTTACCTTCTTTACGTATTGCATGTTGGAGGTCTAGCTGATGAGAAAGCATTAGAAGAATGGATTGAAAAGTTAATCAAGATGGATGAGCGACGAGTAATAGCACATTGGAGTCAAAAACAAGAAAAGGCCAGGCAGAAAGCATGGCATGATAGGCACATTAGGGATAAAAAGCTTGAGATAGGACAGATGGTGCTTCTTTATGATTCTAAGTTTTTGCGCCATCCAGGTAAACTCAAAGTACATTGGTTTGGGCCATATGTTATCACTCACATACTTGAAATATGTGCTTGTCAATTAGAAACACTTGATGGAACACTGCTACCTGGGTACTTCAATAGGAGTAGGTTGAAGCTCTACTATAAATAAGTCTTCTTGGTGTTTGTAATAAGGCAATGCTATCATTTATATTAGGTTTTCAATTCTATATTTCCTTAAATTATTTCCTTCTTCATCGTTATGCTTTGTCAATTTAGTTGGTGTTTTTGTGTAATAAGTGCATTTGTACACTAGAAGCTAATTTATTATTTGAAGAATTTTTATGCGTAGACATACCATTAGTGTGGGGTGGTTATTGATATCTAGGTACAATACTGTTAAAAATAAGTACACATGAAAGGAACAAATTGCTATAGGTTTTATTCAAGTTGGAGAATTGTTAAAAAAGAGATTGCTTTTGGAAATAAGGACCATAGGTGGAGATGAATGAAGAAACAAGTATAACGCGAGGTAAGCAAGGGCCATGGGAACTACCAAGGGAAGGCAGAATGGAAAGGTACTCAGGTGCATGGAGGTGTGCTGAAGAGAATTCTACAGCTAGAAGGTAGGAAGGTGTGCTAGAAGGTTATAGCTTGGGCGCGAAGATGTACCGCATGAAAAGAACAAAAAATGATCGATTAATGAGAGGATTGTTGGTAGGTGAAGGAGAAATAAATGCACTAAATTTTTGAAAATCTATATGAGGACAAGATGCAAGTTCATTCTTACCATTGAAATTGTAAGAATTTGAAAAGAGTTAAGTGCAAAGAAGGCAAGCGAATTGTGTGAGGTGCAAAGAGTGTGAAACTAGACATGGAGAGAAGATTTGTGCACAGGAGAAGCTTGCATCCCCATAAGTGAAGGGTTTGAGTGAAGTAGACGCGTTGCTAAAGGGCTAGGGCAGGCAATTTCCACTAGGGCATGGAGATTCAAACTGAGGGTTTTAACTTGCTCATTATAGAGGGTAGTAAGGAGGGATTTTCAAATGGTGCCAAAGAAAGCACCTACAACAGGAGTAAAAGGGAAGAAGAAGGTCAAAGTGGAAGAAGAAATTTCTCCCAAGAGTAATTTCTTAGAAATGTAGTATTTAAAGGGTGTGATTGTGGGACAAGAATGGGATTCCCACATCTGTAAATGTAAGATGAGTGATTACAACCATCGTACATCAGACAATAAGAAGGAACTTGATGCGTTGTTGAGCACAAAAACAAACAAGCACACAATGGAAGACATGTCTAGTGTACGATGACGCTGGAGAGAGAAGTTTCTAAAACATATTGGAGTCTACCAATTATATGAGGTACCTTATTTTGGAAAGTATGAACCATTGTATCGATGATTGATGAGTACAGAGTCCATGAGGACTTCTTCTAATTTGTCAAATGAAGGGTTAGAATTACAGTCACCTTAATTTCAACAGTAACAAGATTAAGGGCCTCAGGAGCAGATCTGGAGAGTGATTTAACAGATAAAAAAGTGATCCTAGAGACAAGGAAGGAGCTAGGATATACCAAGGGTCCGATCACAAACATGGATATTGATAAATTGAAGAAGGACCCAGTGACAGAAGCTGCACATCTAATAACAAGTTGAAATGACCAAGAAAGGTGGTCGCGGGTGAATACAATTTTTCTACACACATTGCAAGGAAAAAATGTACTCAAGGGAGTGATTACAATATTCATGACTCAAAATAGAGAAGACAATCATTGAAGAAGCGCGTACAAGTGACGTAATTACCTTTTGGCAGTATTTTATTTGTCTTTCTTTGGTGTTTTGGAGATGGGGAGTGCCCTGATGGGCAAAAGGAAAAAGATTTGGGGTACCCCACAGAAAATAAATATCTGGCAGAAACGAAAGAAAGATTTGATACGTATTATGTGAAGGGAACATGATGTGGGCCATTTAAATAGGAGGGGTGGAGATGTTGGTATGATAGGCTACGCACAGTGTTTGAAGAAGGAAGTGGCGCATACCCAAGAAGTTTACCTTTGGGGTGGGAAGGCAGTTACAGTTTGCAGTCTACCAGAATTTGATCGCGTGATTTGTAATGAGGCTGGAGCTTGGAGCCCTTGGTGCAAGTTGTCATATTGCTTCACAGCACGCTATTAGGCATCAGTAAACACCCTGAATGTGTTACTTTCTCCTAAGCATTAAGTGTTGATAGTGATTTCTTGTAAAAGGGATGGGTCTCCGCTTCAGACATCAGGCTTGATATGTATTGATTTCTTGCAGATTGCAGATTTGACTGAGTCAAAATATGAAGAACTCTTTTTATTTATTTCATTTTGTGTCCTGAATATTAATCTGATCACGGAAGAATTATAAGGTATCATCAAGATATCTTAGACTTGGATCAGAGGAATTGATCCAAGTAATTGCGTTCCATCTTTTGTGATAAATTATATCATAGACCATTGAACATGTTTGCAAGGTGGAAAGCATTTAATAGCTGTCATGAGTATGACTCAGGCTGATCTTGAGAATGACACGGTTCCCGATATCAAAGTATATCTGAAGGTTCGATTGTAGGACTAAGTAATTTCGTTGACATACCATTCTGCAATACAGAACAGGAGTTAACTCGTTCTAGAAGGTATGATACAGGTCTTTCCGAGTTTTCAGGAACAAGGACCAAACTGAATTATTAAGGGTTGTACCTAAAGCTAAAACCTAACCTAGGGGTTAGATTATTGTTAGTCTCACCTAGACCTAGGCTATTTGTTAATATCCTAATTAGTATCTTTGTGTAAATTTGTTAGTGTGGGTATTACCCAACTCTAACCTAAGATACTAACCTAACTAATGAAGAGATTATGAAGGGCCTATGAAGGTGGCGAACCATCGCGGTGTTTTTCCATTTCAATGATGTAAAGGATAAGGATAAGGTACAGGTCATGGCGGAGGCTTAAGCTCGGCTAATTGTGCAGACTTGGCATTGCTAAGTTTGGAAATGAACTTGATTTTTTAGATGACTGTCCCATTCTGGCTGGCGGTGGGATCGAGTTTTTAAGGCGGAAAATTGGTTTAAATTGACATTTAATTTTCTTCGTAAAGTGAGCACGGAACTCGCGATAAGGCTGCAGACGGGAAGTTTGTGTGTTGTTTGGCTTATTCGGCGATTTTCGGTTTTTGCTCTGCTAGTTTACTGGTTCTTTCGCACCAGTTCTCTTTAGTTGGCTGGCAAGAAGAATTTCTCTGGCTCTTTTCCTGTCATGGAGGATATATATGTGATGGAGCACAGCGAAATTTTGTTGTCGCTTTCGTGGGTGAAAAGAGAAAAGGAAGTTTGAGCTCTTTCCTGTGGTCTGCCTTCGGAAATTTGATCAAAATACAGGCATCGAGGCCCTACCCTTTAAATATCTTGCTGCTTTCAAGTGCTTTCATTAAACACTCTGTTCAAATTTTTTGTGAGATTAGATGAATTTTTCTATGAGATCTAGTTTGATTTTTGGCACTTGTATCTCTTCTGGTTCGATTTTACACTTTCCCTGGATGGGGTTTGTTGACATCGAACTTCAACTCTATTGTTTGAGTATTTATTTCTGGCCTTATGCATTGACTATTTGGTACACAAGCCCATTTACAGGGGCACTATGCAGATGGGTACTCTTATTCAAGATTTGATTTTGACAGTTGTGGTTTAAAAAGTGGGGAAAAGTAATTATGCACAGCCATTTATCAAAATATAATCAGGAGAAGAGGGCATAGGCCATAAAGATACCCATGCCCAATGAAACAGTTTATATAGGTTAACAATGCGATGCCATCAGATTAGAGGACTTATTGTCTTTTTTGAAATAGGTATGGGCATCAGACGAAATGAAATCCTAGAGGAAAGAAACAACTTGCTATACACGTAACACCCTAGATGTTGATTAGCGATGACCTATACAAGTTAGGCTGAGATGAAGTATTGCATCACCGTGTACTGGAACATGAACGCACAGACATCTTGGAGGAATCTCATGGTGGTATTGGAGGTGGCCACTTATGCAGTTGGATTGCCATGCATTGTAAGATTCTACTCACTGGATTATGGTGGGAGACCCTCTATAAAGATTGTAAAGCATATTACAAGGCTTGTGATCATTTTCAGTGCCTTGGGAAACCAAGTCAACGAGATGAAATGCCTCTAAGACTTATTACAAGTACAGAACCATTTGAGAAATGGGTTATTGATTTTTTGGGTCTTATTGCACCAATCACACGTAGGATAGGATCGCGCTATATCATTACTTGCACAAAATATTTGACAAGGTGGGTAGAAGAGGTGCCTATAAAGGATTATACAGTGGCTACAATAACCAGGTTTCTATGGGAAAATATTATTACAAGGTATGGATGTCCTTTGAGTTTGACCAGTTATAAGAGCACACATTTTCTAAATGAGACAATCAGAATTTTATTGGATGAATTCATGATTACACACCATAAGACTACACCATATCATCCTCAGGAAAATGGAACTGATGAGTCTTTTAACAAGATTTTGAGCCAGACATTGACAAAAATTTGTGATGTTAGAAGAAAGGATTGGGATGATAAAGTGTCTGTAGTGCTATGGGCATATCGTACAACATATAAAAGGTTGAACAAAGCCACGCCATTTCAGTTAGTGTTTTATGCGGAAGTAGTTCTTCCTATAAAATTCATGCTACCTTATTTTCGTATTACGTGCATTAGAAGTCTAGCTGATGAGAAAGCATTAGAAAAATGGATTGAAAAGTTCATCAAGTTGGATGAGCGATGAGCAATAACACATTGGAGTCAAAAACAAGAAAAGGTCAGGCAGAAAGCATGGCATGATAGGCACATCAGGGATAAAAAGCTTGAGATAGGACAAATGGTGCTTCTTTATGATTCTAAGTTTTTGCACCATCCAAGAAAAGTCAAAGTACATTGGTTGGGGCTGTATGTCATGACTCACATATTAAAAACAAGTGCTTGTCAATTAGAAACATTTGATGGAAAATTGTTACCTGATTACTTCAACGAGAGTAGGCTGAAGCCCTACTATAAATAAGTCTTCTTGGTGTTTGTAATAAGGCAGTGTTTCCATTTATATTAGGTTTTCAATTTTGTATTTCCTTCATTGTCACTATGTTTTGTCAATTTAGTTGGTGTTTTTGTGTAATAAGCGCATCTGCGTGCCAGAAGCTAATTATTATTTGAAGAATTTTTTGTGCATAGAGGACTGCACATACCATTAGTGTGGGATGGATATGGATATATGGGTACAAGACTACTGAAAATAAGTGCACATGAAAGGAACAAAATGCTACAGGTGTTATCCAAGTTGGAGAATTGTTTAAAAAAATTACTTCTGGAAACAAGGACCAATGAAGAAACAAGTATAACG
Source organism: Taxus chinensis (assembly GCA_019776745.2). Lineage (NCBI taxonomy): Eukaryota > Viridiplantae > Streptophyta > Pinopsida > Cupressales > Taxaceae > Taxus > Taxus chinensis. The sequence continues at coordinate 6,062,844 of CM034151.1, read as the reverse complement.
TGAGGTAAGCATGGGCCACGGGAACTACCAAGAGAAGGTGCAGTGGTGAGGTACTCAGGTGCATGGAGGAGTGCTAAAGAGAAGTCTGTGGCTAGAAGGTAGGAAGGCACACTAGAAGGTTATAGAGTGGGCGCAAAGATGTACCGCACGGAAAGAAAAAAAAGGTCAATTAATGAGAGGATTGTTGGTAGGTGGAGTAATAAATGCACTAAATTTTGAAAATATATATAAGGATGGGATGCAAGTTCATTCTTACTATTGAAATTATGAGAATTTGAAAAGAGCTAAGTGCAAACGATCCGAATCGTGTTGAGGTGTGAAGAGTGTGAAACCAGATGTGAAGAGAAGATTTGTGCACATGAGAAGCTTGCGTCCCCATAGGTGAAGGGTTTGAGCGAAGCAAATGCGTTACAAAAGAGCTAGGGCATGTGATTTCCACTAGGGCACAGAGATTCAAATGAGGGTTTTAACTTTCTCATTACAGAGGGTAAAAAGGAGAGATTTTAGAATGATACCAAAGAAAGCGCCTGTAGCAAGAATAAAAGGGAAAAAGAAGGTAAAAGTGGAAGAAGAAATTACTCCCGAGAGTAATTTCTTAGAAATGCAGTATCCAGAGGGCATGATTGTGGGACAAGAATGGGATTCCCACATCCATAAATGTAAGATCAGCGATTACAACCATCACACACTGGATAATAAGAAGGAACTAGATGTATTGATGAGCACGAAAACAAACAAGTGCACAACGGAAGACATGTCAGTGTACAATGACACTGGAGAGAAGTTGTTAAAGTAGATTGGAGTCTACCAATTATACGATCTGCCATATTTTGGAAAGTATGAACCATTGTATCGATGGTTGATGAGCAGAGTCCACGAGGACTTCTTCTACTTTGTCAGATGAAGGGTTAGAATTACAGTCACCTTAATTTCAATAGTAACAAGATTAAGGGCCTCAGGAGCAGATCTGGAGAGTGATTTAATAGATAAAAAAGTGATCCTAGAGACAAGGAAGGAGCTAGGATATACCAAGGGTCCGCACAACATGGATATTGATAAATTGAAGAAGTACCCAGTGGTACAGGAAGCTGCACATCTAATAACAAAGTTGAATGACCAAGAAAGGTGGTCGCGGGTGAATACAATTTTTCTACACATTGCAAGGAAAATGTCTCAAGGAGTGATATACAATATCATGGATCACATAGCGAAGACAATCATTGAAGAAGCGCGTACAAGTGACATAATTACTTTTGGCAGTATTTTATTGTCTTTGGTGTTTATGGAGATTGGAGTGCCTGATGGGCAAAAGGAAAATATTTGGGAGTACCCCACAGAAAATAAATATCTGGCAGAAAGATTTGATAAGTACTTATGTGAAGGGAACATGAGTGGGCCATTTAAATAGAGGGTGGAGATGTGGTATGATAGGCTCCGCACAGTGTTTGAAGAGGAGTGGCGCATACCCAAGAAGTTACCTTTGGTGGTGGGTAAGGCAGTACAGTTTGCAGTCTACCAGAATTTTTGCATCGCGTGATTTGTAATGAAGGATGGAGCTTGGAGCCCTTGGTGCAAGTTGTCATATGCCTTTACAGCACGCTACTTCTAGGCATCATGTAACACCCTGAACTGTTGTTACTTTCTCCTAAGCATTCAAGTGTTGATATGTGATTTCTTGTAAAAGGATGTGTTCCTCGATTCAAAAATCATGCTTGATATGTATTGAATTTCTTGCAGATTGCAGATCTTGACTGAGTCAAAATATGAATAGACTCTTTTATTTATTTCATTTTGTGTCTGAATATTAATCTGATCACGGAATGAATTATAGAGGTATTCATCAATGATATCTAGACTTGGATTAGAGGAATTGATCCAAGTAATGCTTTAAATCTGTTTGTGATAAAATTATATCACAGACCTTGAACAGGTTGCAAGGTATGGAAGCATTTAATAAGCTGGTCAGGAGTATGACTCAGGCTGATCTTGAGAAATGAAACGGTTCCCGATATCAAAGTATATCTGGAAGGTCTCGATTGTAGACCAGGTAATAATTCGTTGACATACAATTCTGTAATAAGAACAGGAGTTAACTCTGTTCTAGAAGGTATGATACAGGTCTTTCCGAGTTTTCAGGACAAGGACCAAACTGAATTATTAAGGGTTAGTAACCTAAAACTAAAACCTAACCTAGGGGTTAGATTATTGTTAGTCTAACCTAGACCTAGGCTATTTGTTAATATCCTAAGTTAGTATCTTTGTGTAAAATTGTTAGTGTGGGTATTACCCTAAACTCTAACCTAAGATACTAACCTAACTAATGAAGAGATTATGAAGGGGCCTATGAAGGGTGGCGAACCATCGGCGGTGTTTTCCATGGCAATTAATGTAAGGGATAAGGATGAGGGACAGGTCTATGGCGGAGGCTTAAGCGGCGGCTAATCTGTGCAGACTTGGCAATTGCTAAGTTTTGAAATGAACTTGAGTTTTTAGATAGACTGTCGCCAATTCTGGTGGTCGGTGGGAGTAGAGTTTAAGCGGGAAAATTGGTTTAATGACATTTAATTTTCTCGGAAAGCGAGCACGGAACTCACGAGAAGGCATGCAGATGGGAAGTTTGTGGGTTTGTTTGGCTTATCGCGATTTTCAGTTTTTGCTCTGCTGGTTACTGGTTCTTCGCACCAATTCTCTTTGAGTTGCATGGCAAGAATGAATTTCTCTGGCTCTTTTCTCTGTCATGGAGGATATATATGTGATGGAGACAGTGAAATTTTGTTGTTCGCTTTATCATGGAAAAAGAAAAGGAAGTTTGAGCTCTTCCTGTGGTCTGCTTCGGAAATTTGATCAAAAATACAGGCATGCTAGGCCCTAACCTTTAAATATCTTGTTGTCTTTCAAGTGCTTTCATTAAAACAACTCTGTTCAAATGTTTTGAGAAGATTAGATGAATTTTCTATGAGATCTAGTTGATTTTTGGCACTGTATCTCTTCTGGTTCGATTTTACAATTTCCGCTTGATGGGTGTTTGTTGAAATCAAACTTCGACTCTATTTGTTTGAGTATTTATTCTGGCTTATGCATGTGAGGTATTTATTTATAAAGGTTTGAGTGTTCGGCCTGTTTGGCGTGAGCCCTTAGAATATACCTGTGTGCAGTATAAGACCACTGTATGTCTTAATTCGTGGTCGCTGTTTCTTGTTATAGAAACCGTATGGAATGATTTGGATGAATACAGTAAGATTGATTAGTATTATCGCTTCTTTGGGTACTCTGTCATGGGATTTGTTGACAGCGACTAATGATACTTTCGGGTTTCATTTGTATTCAATTTTTGGCTTGGAACAGGCAACTGTAGTGTTACCATAGTCTTTTCGACCTAGCGGGAGTTGTTTTCCTTGTTATTAGGTTAGCGGGATTACTTGTGGACTGTGTATAATATAGATACACCTGTACTTTGTTGTATCGACTCAGTGGAGTCGATGATTGAATCGTATATTGCTATCTATTGCTGGGAATGTAGATTCATCCATAAGTTTTGTGAATGGATTTTTGTGAAAGCCTGGTAAGACGAAACAGGGCTTTTGGCTACTGTTATTTGAAATAATTAAAGGATAAAGACTTCCTGTGTATGCATTTTCATTTCTATGTGAAAGCTGTTCGAAAGTTTCGTAGCAGCCCAATAGATTTCCTTGCTTGAAATGGGTATTCGATTTGCTTCACTTGTTTCATTCTGATTGTTGGCCATGAATGGCATATATGGATTTATCAACCAATTTCATAGTACGTTGCTGTAGGGTTCAGTGGTTATGAGTGCAAACCTTTAACAGTTACAGTGTGAATATATATATTTATACTATTGTGAAATGGACGACTCTGAGGAGTCGATTGAATGATTCATTTTATTATTGAGCTGAATAAAGTTAAGTTGTGGTATTTTAAGTGCCAGCGACTTAATGGAATAACATGTATTTCGATCTTGTTATTGCGATTGGAATTCCTTCGTGTTTTTGGGTTTTTGAGGTACAGATTCTTAGGTGGGCATGTACGTCTTCGACCTGTGCAGATTAGTGTAAAATGATTGGCAGAGAGTAATTGTTGTCTGATTCTTGTTATGCTTCGCTGAGGAATATCAGTATGAATTCATATTCATTTGCTTGAATTGTTACCTCCGTTTGAATCATTGGAATTCTGGAAAGGTAACTAGTACTTCTGTCTCTTTCTGAGCTTGACCTTGGACACTGTCTTTGTCACTTTTTGAGGTCCTTGAGCATGGATGACCGTTTCGTGTTCTGACCTTGTTTGGGTAAGTCGCGAATATTACACCAAGACTTGCATGCGGCAAGGTAAGGATCGTTTGGTTGAATTCCTTTCTTTTACTTCAGTCTGATTTTGACTGAGCAAGAATATGTATGCTATGTTCTTTTCCAATTAATCTGTCTGATTTGACTGTGCATGATTTGGAAATACCGTGTGGGCAACATAGCATAGTTCATTGGAAACCTTAGATTGCTTGATGCAATGAGGTTGTTGTTTTCAGCAATACGCTTGTAGTTTCTTGTTTTCAACTTGTGTCAAAACCTTACTGTGTAAAAGGAACTAGCATTGGGAGTAGGATTGATACATGAATTGTTGATGTGTTAGTTGCTGTACCAGAGTTTGCTGTTTCTGTTTCTTGATTAAACAGTGATCTTGCTTGCGGCTTGTTTAACTTGTTCATTTATATACTGGTTGAATGTTTTCATATGTGAAGGCAGTGCAGTGATGAACTTATGTGAAAGGAAGTATGAATGGTTTGGTTCTTTCTCTTCCTTTATTTAATATTATTGATATTTGGCTGTCGGTGGGAAATTGTTTGTAACATATTGGTGGAATCCCGAATTGTTATGTTATTTCCTTTTTGGAGGATGAAACAATCTGTCCAATGTTGTGATTTTGGATTCATTGATTGCTAGTGTACATTCGTTCCTTGTTTCTTCATATTTGATGAAATATTAGAAAGTGATTAAGACTATTCTGTAACATTTATAGAGTTACATATTTGTAATCATTTTGTATTACAAGGGCTTAGTCTGATTATGTTTACTTATGTGAATATCTGATCTCATTTAAATAGGGTGTTTAATGAAAACAATTGATGGATTGCAATTGTTTTAAAAGTTAGTGCTTATCATGCTCAGTTCATTGAACTGACTCATGTTGACTATTTTTGCAGATGGTTGCCGTAAGAGGTAAAAGCAATGCAGATCTGACAGGCTGATCAGATTGTTTATTTGATTTATAAAGAATTACAGCTTGATTTTATAAGATGTACTATATGTGAAAAGATGTTTCTTTTCCGTTAGCATTATATCAAGTATGTTGTTGCATAAAAAGTAATTGTATAAGTTCTGAAAGGAATGAAAATAAATGTTTGAAACTTATGTATTGTATTCTATTTCTGAAGGTTGACCTTCTTCGGTTTATGTAATGAAGGGGCATTGTTATCATTGTATAATATGGATGCTTTTGTGATTGACAATGAAAGCTTGTAAGTAATAAGATTAAATTCTTATGAGTGTTTAGCAGTTCTAATTTGTTCTAGCAGAAGCAGTATTGGAATTAAATTGTTGTCTCTCTAGAAGATAGGTTAAAATTGAGCCTAAAAGAGAACGCTAAACAAACTGGATTAAATTACTAATCCCTAGTCCTAAGTATGAAAGGACAACAGTAAATTGGATTCTTAATCATTTATACCTTTAAAATTAAAAGTATGATATAAATTTAGTTAAGAGAACTGATAGGCAATCAATGGAGTTCAGATGGCAATCTCAGTAAAGGTTATGAGATATTGTTCCATTCTGTTGCTTTAGAATCAGGTGTATTCTAATGACTCCGTGATGAGAGCGTGACCGTAATACCTCTACCAAGTAATGAGTCTTTTAGAGGAGGGTCGTCTTAAGACAAAGAATCCAGGGATTTGGAAAGGCTAACCTTAGGGAAAAGTCTTTAAAAGTAATTTAAACTCAGGTGCGTAACGCTTGTTATTGGGTAGATCTTCTCGAGGCGGATTTAAAGGTTGACGACATAAAGTCGACTGCAGGGCTGTACCTCTGAGAAGATTAGGATCTTCTCAAAGTTACAACAATGCAGGTGACTTATGGCGACACCCTTTGCATTGATCGCTAAGATTTACACTTGATTTCACACGAGTTACCCTGGGACCGATTAAGAACGTGGTCATGTTATAAGACTACCTCGGAGATTTGGGGTATCATGATACACTGGTTGAACTTGCAGGTTGAACCAGTATGTCATCATATCCCTAATCCTCGTGGGCAACCATATAACATTATCACCTTGTTAATCTGCCTCCGAGTGATTCAGTTGTGAAAGGAAGGACTGACAGTAGTCAGTATAAGACATTCTATATAACATATGAATGGGGTGAAGGACGTATTCCAGATTGACGAGTATGACGTTAAGGAATACGAGACATGAACAGTATGTTTCAAATCTTTGGCCAAAGTATCGCAAGCTGCTGATTGCGTTGTCCTAATTCACCTAGTCTAAGAGATGAGATGCCGATGAATAATGGTAACAGTTATTCAGTTAGATTCCTTGGACAGAGCATTCTGAATCCCAGATTAGGGAAGAGAACCGCAAGAGTGTTGTGTTAAACAAAAACACTAACTCTTTTTACTCATGAATAGATCGGTGGATTACCGAGTCATGGAATGAATAGATCGGAGGTATTCCGAGTCATTACAGCTGCATATGGTTGTCTATTATATAAATGGTTATTTGAATTGTGAGTTCTAAATTATGTATTTAGAACCAATATGCAATTATCAAAAAAAAAAAAAATTGACTTGTTCTATTGTCTAAAATGAGGATGTTACAGACTTGGGAAAGCAAGAGGAGTGGCAGGTTGGGGTTTAACCATCTTTGAAATTATTTGTTGTGGGAAGGGAGGCACAACTTATTTTTTGTTTGGAGGGGGATGACTGTTTGGAAGGGAGAAGGATAGCAGAAATGAGATGAGGTGGAAGACTAGGAGATGGAGAAATGAAATCAAATATGTGGAAAATGAGTTCGCGCTTCTAGAGCTTCCTAATGGTAAGCATATAGTAGAGAATGTGCCAACTCCATATCCTGCAGAGACTATAGTGGTGGATGAAGAGGAGGACGAATGAGAAGATAGTGGTGGCCTAGAGCATAGAGAACGAAGGTAGCCTAGAAAAGGTAGGAACTAAGCACGCGACTAAACCACCTCAGGTGCAAGAAGGAGATGATAAGGACATGGATGCAGTAAAAGGAGAGTGTTGTTTCAATAGGGTATTCAAAAGAACCATAACCCAAGGTGCTACACCACAGTCAGTGCACAGATCACCACGAATCTATCCATAGAAGGAGACAGTTGAGAAAAGAAGAAGAAAGTTGAAGCTGACCGAGGATGCAAAAGAGTCTGAGGAGAGCGTGCCTGAATCTCTGACATAGCTAGAGGACGTGGAAGAGCCAAAGGATGAAGAAATGAAGGATGGAGAAGGAGTAAATTAGGTAGATGGGACAACACACGAGACTGCTCAGAGCATAGCAAACCAAACTCCAAATCTTGGCACTCAAGTTCCTAAGGGGCCAAGGTTGAAGAGGACAAGGGGGAAGTATACCACATCGGTCATGGGCTATGTTGAGGACACAAGTAAAAATTTTTGTGCCCATTTTCAAAGCACAGCGGGCCTTAAGGAATTATATGGATGGGATTTGATGGATGAGGACATGGCTACCGTGCGCACAAGGAAACAACTATCTTGGTCAATGCAGACACATATGGATGAACCAAACTTCGACGTTTGTGAAGAGTCCTATGTATCCAAAAGATTAAAGAAGACACCTTAGGCTAGACACATAACAGTAAATCCTATTGTTATGTCGGATGAACAAGTAAGTAATGCCTTGGTGAAGGTATCAACAGAGGTGGCAAGGAGGAATGTGGATAAATTTTTAACTATTCGGGTGCTGAAAGAAGAGATCAAGGTGAAAGATGTAGAAATAGTGCACCTACAACAAGAGAAGGACTTAGAACAAAAGAAGAAGAAGAATTTCATCATCATGGCAAAGGAAATTGGAGACCACGTCTTGAAAGCAAGACCACATTCGAAGTCTAAGGTACCCAAAAAAACTCCTTCGGTAATGCATTATGTACGTACCTTGGTAGATTTGGTGCTTGAGGATGGACATATGTGCATGCCAGCACCAAAGGATCCACAGTAGGAAGTAGAGCGAGCAAAGGCTTCGGTGATGAGGAAGATTGCATCGTATGAGGTATTGATCCAAACCTTGCAGGAGGAGCTAAGGAAAGTAGACCATGCATTGTGTAGTGCCCGTTTGAACAACCACTTGAGACCCAAGAAACCTAAGGTTAGTTAGAAAAAAATTATGGGGTAATTTTTTTTTATTTGAAGTGTTTACAACCAAGTTGCAAGACATCAGTTGACCCTATTAGGTTCCAGAAACAATTCAATTTCACTAGGACATGTTTTTCCTTCATTAACAAATATCTAATTCACGTGATTCAAATTTTAGGGTTAGATGTTTTAGTTAGGTTCAGGGAGTGATTTACCCCCATACCCACTCTCTAGCAGGCTCTAAGTTTCAACTATATTTTTCTCATACTTAACACTTCCAAAATTTCCCTAAATCATTTCCATTGGATAGGAAATTTTCTCACCTTTCCAGTGATATAAATAAGTCCTAACTCCTTACAGAACTCAAGATATGAGCGGGTGGAGTTTTTAGGTCAAATTTTCCCCTAGGGGGACACATGTCAAGAGGTGGGGAAAGCACCTTCAACGGGTTGGTGGGTCGCGGGGCGGCTTGGGGAATTTTTTCCATCACATGGAAAAAAGGAAAAAAAAATTCCACACCTTCGCGGGTCCCTGGTGGACATGTGTTGAGTCCTAGCACAAAGTGGGAAAGGGGTGAGGGGTTAGTGGAGCGGCAGGGAATTTAGAGGCATTTTCCCTACTTGAGTGCAAAGCGCACAATGCATTTGCGCGCCCGCAAGCTTGGCGAGGGAGACACGTGTCACCTCTTGGTTAGTTGGGAGGAACGGTGGGCTGATAGAGTGGGTTGAGACTTTAAGTCTCTTTCGCTAAAAGAGAAAGGGAATCAAATTGGTCCATGCCCATGCCAACTCTGTGATGCCACGTGTCACTCAAGTATTGGTGTGGGAAAACAAACGGGCAGGAGCGGCAGAAGATTTAGGATTTTAGGGTAAAAAGTGCAAGGGAGAAATTTCACATGTGCCTCCACTGAAGGTAGAAAGGGTGCCACGTGTCAAACCATGGTTGGGTGCGGGTGATGGGGCAACAGAAAAACCCAAGTCATAATGCCAAAAAGGGAGAAAGGTCAAAAAACTTACGGAAAAACCCAAGTCATAACACTAAAAAAGGAGAAAGGTCAAAAAAACTTGCGCAGGCCCGCGCAAGCGCAAAAGGGAAATTTCCAAGGCAGGGTGTTGGGGTGGGGCCATGGACGTAAAATGAAAATTTTTCTAGAGGAGAACAAAGAATGCTAAGTCCAAAAACCTCCTGCGCTTCCGCCCAACCACGTGTCAGCACGTGATTGGCCGCGGGTTTGCGGAGATGCAGGCAAAAGTGGGAAAATTTTCCCAAGGTAAAATTTTCAAAAAAACAAGTTTTAAAATTTGGTCCACCCCTCCGAGGTGCCACATGGCAGGTCCTAATTGGTTGTGGAATGGCAGGGCCGTGGAATTTTTTTGGAAATTTTTTCAAAGTCAAAAATTAAAGTTAATAGTTAGATTTATTTTATTTTTGAATGTCAATTTGAAGTAAAGCTTAAAATGGCCATAACTTTTGATAGGAAGCTTAGATTTGGGAAAACGAGGACTTTTTGGAAAGCTCTCAAAGCCCTATTTACACAAGATTCATAAATTTTGAAACTTTATGAAGTTTAAGTGGTCAATTTAGTGAAAAAAATCTGTAGGCTTTTGTAGAACAAAACTGGGAGAAGTTCACTTATAATTTTTTATTCAAATTTGTTCTCCTACTTACTCAACATGTCAAACAGACATGGAGGCTTATTTTTAGATGAATTTGAGAAAGGTTTCAAGGTTCAATATAGTTGATTGAGTTGCAATTGATAATTTCCATCTTTTGACAGCAAAACGGTTATGCAATTTCAAATTGGATTTTTATAAAGTTTTGAGGGTCCTTTCTTAAGTGTTAAGGTCAATTTGAGTTCCTTAGGACTTGTTACATCTAAATTTAAATGTTTCATAACTTATTGCTTGGTGCAAGTTTGATATGCTCATTTCCTTGATAAATTTGATTGCCATGTTTGGAAAATTAAACAAAGATCAACATTAAATGTTCTTAAACATTTTTCCATCCTCAAAGTGTGAGAATTTATTTCCTTTCTAGTCTAATGCATTCAATTGATTCAGTCATCCATTCAATAGAAATTATACAAAACCTGATTTCCAAATTCAACTCATTTCAAAGAGACCAAAACATTGTCTTTTCCTTCCTACACATTTTCTTTACAACCAGAGATTTCAATCTTCAACAATAAGTCAAATCCAATACACAATACAATCTTGAGAAAAGAATACAATCCTTTAGTTATTTCTAATGACAACTTTAGAATCTTCTCTTTTCCATTTGATTTCTAAAATACAATATGCAATGCATGTAACATCCTTTCACATTTATTTTCAAAACAGAGAGTAGAATATAACTCCTTTACATTTCACATTCCAATTTCAATCTTCCATTATCAATACAAATATCTTCACATTATAAATTGCTATACAATTCATCCACTCCAAAGTGGGAAGGATTACAATGAACTTGCTCAAAGAAAGGACGGTCAAAATGTATATTCCTCTTGCTCAAAAACAGTAGTATGTTAGTTTCTTCATCTTTTCATCTTGATCACAACAAGTAAGGAGGAAAGGCAATGCTCTCCACCCAACCAAGATATCTAATGAGAAGGGAGAAGCCATCCTTCCTCATTAGCCCCCAAGCCCCAACCATATTGAAATAAGAAATGCAATACAACACATGGAAACAAAGGCTTCCACAACCAACATGCAGCATTTTCACATTCAAAGCACATTTCAAGAAGAATGTAGTTCACGACTACATTAAACAAGTGCAAACAAAATTGAGGCTTCATCAAGCAAGCCAAAAAGAGCAAGGATCTATGGGGGAAGCTGCTTATGCCTCCCAATTGGGAATTGGGCATCCACCAAAAACAAACCTCCAATTAATTCATCACACACACATTTCCTTATGCCCCCCACATATTTCCTTATGCCCCCCACAAAGTAAGAAATGCAAGCTATTTATTTTCCAAGGTGGATCCTAAGCCCAAACTCCCTCCACAAACTTTGATGCCAATGGCATTTCCTTATGCCCCCCTCATAATAATTCCCCATAGCCTTCTCCTACACCTTGTCCTAAGAATTCTACCCAACCAGCCAACACACACATAAAACATTCACCATTTTAAACATGCATAGAAAGAGAAGAAACATTTTCAAAAGGCTCAAGTTCCTCCCTCTCCATAATGGAGTTTGTTCCAAACTCAACAAGCTTCCCAATGCCAAAATGCAGTCTAAAAAATAGCAACACACCAGCATGTAAATGAATCCAACTCCTTTCACAAGCAAGGCTCCAAAATAGCAAGAAAAATTCACCCCAAGAGGAATAAGCACAGTTTCAACAACCATCAAACAAGTAATGGAAATCCCCGCCCATGGGAATCCTTAACATAGCACAACACATGCACACACACAACACAGTTGCCATGGTGACCTTGTTGAATTCACCCAGAATTTCAATATGGTTAGTCTCTAGTCCCCCAACATTGTTGTGATAATTTTAACCTGCAAAACACAAATACCTCCTTCAGCCTCATGGCCATATCAGAACATCCAAAATGATATAAACAACATCTCAAGATCATCTAAACATGTGAATCACAACAACATCAACAAATCAACATTATCATTTTCAGTTAATTAATCAACTATATCATCATCAATAATTTTCCATACTAAGTCTACTCACAATATCCAATGTCACATGTCCAAATCAACATCTATAATATGTCCATGTCAAATAGTATAGCATCATCCACATATAAAAAATGTCTCTAGTAATCATCATGCATAATAACTGAATCCAGATCAATAATAATCTTTGATCTAACATCTAACCATCATACTAAACAAAAAATAGTAATGTTTATAATGAAATCGACAGTATCAACATAAGCATCAAAAGGTTTCAAAGGGAAGCGAGCACTACACATTGAATACTTACATGGCTCTAGAGGCAGTCATCAAGATAAGGACCATGGAGGAGGACAATGAAGTCCTAAAAGTGATGAAGGATGAGACACTTAGTCAAGCAAAGAGGTTGACATTGGTAAAATAAAAGTGTGAGGCCCTTGTAGTAGTGCAAGAACCCCATAAAGAAAGGTTAGATGAGTTGGGGAAGATTATAGTGCAGAAGATGGATCTATTAGAAGGAAGAATGTATGTAATGTCCAACATTGTTCAGGTTTTACAAAATGAAAAGGGAGAAATTGTCCATGATGAGCTAGAGTCTATTGCAGTAGATATTCCAAAAAAAAGTAGAGGCTGCACTAAGTGAATGCAAGACATTAGAGGCCGAAATAAAGGAAGAATATCCAGAACTCATTCTTCTAGTTGAAACAGAGGATATTGCTAAGTAAATCATTCTTTTGTATAGAAAATTCTTTACTATCTTCAATTTATATTCTTTCTCATTCTTTGAGCATTCAAGAGGTAACCATTGTCGGAGCGGCAATGTAGTTAGTGTGGGGTAATATTGAGTAGACAATGTATAAAAATTAGCAAAAGGCATACAAAAGATTCGCATGAAAGAGCAGGGTGCATTCAAAGGCACGGGAGGATCGGAAAGGAATAGTGCACGGAGGACAAATTCAAATTCGGGACTTAGTTGTTTTCACGATTATGATCTATTTTTGGAAGATGGCATGCAGAGCACACAAACGGGAAAATACTTGCATGACATGCATCGGCTATTTTTGGAAGATCAACTATGGAGCGCTTTGCATGGACGCGGGATAAAGATAGAATTGCGACTAATAGTTAACTAGGAGTGATCTATTATTAGCGCACTTGTATGTGTGGTTGTAATTGTAAAAGCACATGACTATTTTCAGCATGTGGCCTATTTTGGAAATAGATAAGTGGTGAAGGGAAAGTCCCCACCCTTATAAATATGTAGTGAACTACGTAGTATAAAAAGGGGATGTGAGAACTGAGTTATTGTGAGGTTATGCTGTAAAATCTGATGCCCGCATAAACTATGGTATTATCTATTGTAATGAGCTTCTGTGTATTTATCATGTTTTATATAATGGAGTGTATTTAATAAACTAGAGTATTAATCCTTAGTATAATTGGCTCTTGCACGCTTGATTTCATCATGGTTATCATTTAGTGTGTTGTTCTCTAGAATTAGATCTATACATGCACTGTAGAATGATGTATTAATTATGGATCTGAATGCATTAAGTCTCCATCATGTAAACATCCTGCAACAACAACTCTAAAGAGGGGCCTGGTACTTTTGTGTGCTTCAGGTGAGCACTCAATCTAGGTTGAGTGATGTGCCAGCACGCCTAGGATTTTATTGGTAAATTATAGGTTACACACTTTTTTTTGTTGGTGGCCATGATGGCCTTACATGTCTTGTGACATCATGAGTGATGTCCCATGTTTGTAACCAGCTTTTTGTGGCATACTTATCTTCTTACGTGTTTACATTACTTTTCTTAGTAACTTACACACTATTTGTGTAGCTTACACACTGTTTGCGTAGCTTATACACTATTTTCTACATGCATGTGTGTTTACAATTGTCTTTGGCTAGCCTTCTTGTTTGTGCATGCCTTGGTTTCTACCAAGCACTTTCCAGGGTTAAAGTGTATATGCGGATGGTCCTCTTTTGGGGCCGTATGTCTCCTATCAGTGATGTCACATGCACCCCCAAAGAGGGGGGAATCATTTAGGGGTTTCTACTAACACAATGTATTTACACTGATTTAGTTCAATGCACTTTCTGCCCTTGGCATTATCGGTTATATACAATGAGTGGGTTCAGACCAGTCTACGTACCTTATACACAATGTTTTTTATAAGACATAGTGTCCTTACCATTCTAGGAAGTAGTTACAGGCTTGGATGTTACAGTGGGTGTGCCTCTATACACTACTTTGGCCAGTAGCGTCGGATCTCCCAAAAAACTAGGATGATACAGAGCTCTCTTCACCCATATTCAATAGAGCAGTTAGAGCTTAGAGGACAGGGAGCATTTCCTCCCTATACTTCTCCAGCCAGGATGATGTGAGATCACCCAAAAAACTCACAGTACAGGATATCCTTCTACACTTTCTCTCTCGACATGGATCAGGATATCCTCTAATTATCATGGTTGTTTTTGATCAGCAAGTTGATAATGGTGATGATATTGATGATGATGTTTGCATGATGGGTTCCTCCACAAGCTCACAACAAGGAGTAACTTCAACTGAAGTGATAAGTTCTCAAACTGCTGCAAGTTTTTGGGATTACATCCACTAGGTACCATTTCTTCCTCCCTCTCATACTTTTGAAATAGATACGGTACAAGCTTTTGAAATACCTAATAATGACTTTAAATACTTAAGAGATTTAATGATAAAGAAGTACGATGGAGGAATCCCATTGAAGGAGGATAGGAAATTATTGATGAATGTTGTTGTTGCTTAAGAGAAAGATTATAACACTAGGAGTAAAGTTGTCAAAGGGGTAGGCCCTTAGGCCAAACCCAAAACTCCGTTGCTTACTAGTATTCCTAAAGAAGTTCGTAAGAAAGATGCATCTGTCAAAGGCCTTGTTGTCCCAAACAAAATTCATACTTCTGCTCATACCCAAATTGTCAAAAATCTCATGACATCTGATGAGCTTGTCAATCTCCCTCCCAATGCTACGTTGCCCAAGTATGTTCCATATGACATTGCCCAAGTTTTGAGTTAAATCAAAGTTAGTGTTCCAATTGTTGAGCTGCTTAGGATTCCTGAGCACAAGAAGAGGGAATTTGAGTATTTGGGATTGAAAGAAGAGAAAAGTACCCCACAAAGAAATGTAAACATTGTGGAGACTCCTCCGATCATTGAAGAACTACAAACACCACCAGCATTGGAAGATTTTGGGGAAGCACCTGAGGTTTATTTGGGAACATCTTTGGTTGAGTCTCAACTGAATGTTGATCCATTTTTTACAACTCTGATCATTAAGGACAAATTGTTGCACAATTGTATGTTTGATTCGGGAGTATCATACAATGTCATGCCTCTTGAGGTCATGAATGAATTGGATATCAAAGTGACAATAGCTTAGATTTGTTTGGATACATGGGTTTTTTTTATAAATCAGCTTTAGGTCTTGCACATAAATGAATGCTCTGTATCTTTGAAGAAATTATAGCACAAGAGGGTTACAACATCTATAACTCTTTAAAATTGTGTTTTTAAACACATTATATCCTGGGAAATTAAAAATATTGCTTTTGCTTTAAACTACATTTTTAACACAAAAATTTAATTTATTTGTCCATTTTGTGTTCATAGGATTTTTGTAAGGTACTTAGTGGTTGGTGAAGAACAACATGAAAATATTTGCAAGCAAGGTCAAGTGTAACCTTATAAAGTAAATGATCTATTTAAAAAAAAATAGATTGAATGCGTGTTGATATTCTCTATAGTTGTTTAGCCTTAATGAGATGATTGAGTTTACACTCCAGTTTTATACATGGTAGTTTAATTCTATGTACAACTTATATTTAAAAACACTTTAAAATGTCACAAAAATAGAGATATACCACTAGAAATTACTGATTCAATAAAATCGTGAATATTTTATTAAAATATGAATGTAAAGTTCTGTTATAACTGATATGCATTGATAAACAAATGTCAGGCAATTTATTTTATTTGATTATGAAATTCCGTAGAAGAGATAGGGCACTTACTTGAATTCGCTAATCTTAAAGTATGTCTAAACTGGAAAATATGATGGAATAGAAGCACCGACCATCACAATCAGGCTCAAGAAAATACAGAGATGCTCGCAACGCCTGGGCACAAGCGCCTAGATAGGGGCAGGGGCGCCTGTGGGTCCCTTAGACCTCTAGTGGGTGCTATAGACTGCAGAAATGCTCGGAATCTGGTTCTGACACTGTCACTAGTGCTTCACAGTTGTTTGCCAATGATTGCCTGAAATTCACACTGTAACTGTGGGAGTACCTATAAACCTGCATACAAATATCCTCCTGTAAAACCCTAAAAGAAATCAAATCCTAAAAAAGAAAGATGCAAAATGAGGGGTCAGGCTATCCTGTGTTGTCACAACATGAACTTACGACTAAGCGTTGCACTACATCTTAGGCCCAATGTAGTTCTATGTGTTTATGTGTACACTAGTGCTCCTAGGTCGCCCTCATACCAATGACGCTAAGATAGTGGGCATAGCTAGATCAAATGCAAATGTGTGGATGAAATTGAATGAACTTCCCCTTCCTATGAAGTGTGTATGCAGAAAAAATGTGTCCAAATGCAACCCCTTTAGATATGTAGATAACTAGCCCTTGATAAGAATTTTCTGCTCTTATAATTGTATGTATGTTGTGTTTATATATGGATCTCTTTCTTGAATTTCAACACTAATGACCCGACATGCCGACTAGAAGCCCAAGATATGAGTGGGAAAATTGAAAAGTCGCCTCAAATGTTATAACTAAGATCAAACATAAAGAAGACCACAAGTGCCTCGGATGGAAAGGGATGCATGGTGCTAGTGTCCAGTTCTAGGCGCTAGTGTCTAGAGACAAATGACGACAAATGAGTGCAGATCGCATGATAGGGATCCCTGTGACCTGACAAGAACTGGGTATATGAGTGACAAATCTTGATGTACTGCCATGGACTCTAGAGAGGTTCCAGTTATTGGATGTGTTAAAGGATTGGCGATACAACTTGAAGCTTATCTGGGTAAGAACTTGAAACTTGATGTTGTTATTGTGGATTGCCTTGCTAAATGGGGTATGTTGTTGTCTAGAAAATGGGCTACAAGTTTTGATGGGAGTTTTCAAATGGATATGTCCTATGCCACCATCCCGATTGAGGGTAGCCTTGTCAAATTGTATGGAGAAAAGAAGATGTTGCATCTCATAGAAGATCCCAATAATGCCTCTTATGAAGTGTTGTACAATGATGTTGATGCTGATAATTTTGTTGGATTTGCTTATGATAAAGAACACAAAATTGATCAATGCAAGTTTCTTGAACAAGTAGACTCTCATTGGACTTTGTTATTTGATGGAGCTTGCTCTAAATTTGGAAATGGTGCTGGTATTATTCTAATTTGTCCAAACATGGAAGAGTTTGTTTTTTCTTTCAAACTTAACTTTGAATGCACTAATAATATTATAGAGTATGAGGCATTATTGTTAGGATTAAGAATTGCTTGGAATTATGTTGTTAAGGATATTATTGTCAAGGGAGATTCAGAACTGATTGTCAAGCAAATTAGAAAATTATATGCTACTAAAAATCAAAGAATGAAACACTACAAGCATGCAATCTGGCATTTGATTGAAATGTTTGACTCTTTTAATATTGTGTACCATGATAGAAAGTTTAATGTTGTTGCAAACAAGTTAGCAGTGATTGGATCTAGGATTGGGAATTGTTCAATGTCTCCATTTTGTGAGTATGATGTTGAAATACTAACAAGACCATTTGTCCCTGACAACATTAAAAATTGGCAAGTGTTTGATGATGATGCCTAGATAAAATAGTTTTTGCAGAACCAAGGTGAGTTTGCTGACTAAAGTATTGATTGGGAACCAATTGTGTGTTCAGCTGAGGGAAAAGAAACTTTTTTGGCAAAGATATCATTCAATTGAAAACTAATACCATTCCTAGAGAGCTGGTTGCTCTTGAATCAAACTTTGATAATGTTGATTGCATTATTAACAGAAGTATGTTGATTTCAAGAGATGTTGAGGAGCATGACCTTGGCACAAAGGGGAAACCAAGGAAGATCTAGTTGGGAAGCAATCTGAACAAGGAGGAAAAATAGTCCTATGTCCAATTGTTGAAGAAATATCAGGACTGCCTAGCTTGGTCTTATTTTGAATTGAAAGCATACATAGAAGATTTGTTCTAACATGAAATTCCTCTTGAAAAAAATGCCAAGCTATTTAGATAAAATCAGAGGCCGATTAATCCACTCCTCTCCATGAAGATCTAAGAATAATTGAAGAAGCTAAGGGATGGAGGGATCATTCAGCCAACAAGGTATTCTTCTTGGGTTGCAAACTTAGTGCCAGTTAGAAAAAAGAATGGTGATATTAGGCTATGCGTGGATTTTAGAAACCTGAAAAAAGCATCATTGAAAGATAATTACCCTCTGCTAAACATGGAGAATATGCTAGAATTGGTAACTAGTTATGAACTCTTATCCACTTTGGATGGTTTCTCTAGCTATAATCAAGTTGTTGTGAAGGAGTTAGAAGAATAAAGAATACCTTTACCACTCCTTGGGGAACTTATGTCTATGTCAGGATGCCTTTTGGCTTAATGAATGCTGGAACAAATTTCCAAAGAGCAATAGATGTAGCATTTGTTGGCTATATCAATGACTTCATTGTTGTTTATCAAGATGATGTAACTGTGTTTTCCAGAAAAAGAAATGATCACTTGCAACACTTGGAGAGAATGTTGATGAGGTGTAGAGAGTATGGCATATCATTCAATCCCAAGAAGTGCCACTTTGGAGTACAAAAGGCAAAGTTGCTTGGTCACATCGTATCAAAATAAGGGGTCATGATTGATCCAGAGAGAGTGGAGGCCATCAGCAAGGTTCAAATCCAAAGAACTAAGAAGGGAATTCAATCCTTCTTTGGACAAATAAACTTTATCAAAAGATTTGTGTCTAACTTTGCTGAGTTGACCATCCCCATTACTAGTATGTTGAAGAAGGACCAGGTTATCAAATGGGAAGAATTTTCCATTCAAGCTTTCAATGGGATCAAAGAAGCACTAAAGCATGCCCCTGTTTTGACAGCCCCAAATTACAAGAAGCCTTTTCAAGTGTTTTCTTTTGCTTCAGAAAACACCATTACATCTTTTTTGTTATAGAAGGATGATGAAGGGGCTGAGAGACCAATTTCCTTTTTCAGTAAGGCATTACAGGGAGCTGAGTTGAAGTACACCATCATGGAGAAGCAAGCATTTGCCTTAGTGAAAGCAACAAAGGTTTTTAGACCCTACATCTTGAGCTCTAAAGTTGTTTCTTATGTTACACACACCATGGTGAAAGACATATTATCAGAGATGGAGGTCTTAAGCAAAAGATGTAGATAGGTGAACAAGTTGCAGGAGTATGACATGGATATCCAAACCATGAAATTGGTAAGAGGTTTGGGCCTAGCTAAGCTTATGGCTAAAAGCAACCTACAAACTATTGAGGTGAATGAAGTAGAAGGAGAAACAGTGGATGTCCTTGAAAAGTTTGTAAGTTCTGAATGGTACAAAGATATAATCTTTTATCTCAGACATCTATGATGCCCTGGATATTTGAGTAAAAATCATAAAAGAGCTCTTAAGTTAGCCTCTCAAAAGTATGTCATTATTGATTTTGGATTAGCTTGAAAGAACCCCGAGGGAGTGCTTTTGAGATGCATTACTGAAGATGAGGCCCCCAAAATAATTGTTGATCTCCATGGAGGAATCTGTGGTGGGCATTTTGTTGGAAGAGTTACAACACATAAAATCTTGAGGGCTGGTTATTGGTGGCCAATTCTCTTCAAGGCTACAACTCTATTGGTTAGGAAATGTGAAAGTTACCAACGTTTTTCTAGAAGAATGAAAGATTCAGGCTCCGTTCCTTTGCATCATGTGTCAGTTGAAGCCCCATTCAGACAATGGGGAATGGATTTCATTAGGGAAATTTTTGATCCTTCCAGTGTTGGTCATAAATGGATTCTTGTAGGAACTAATTATTTCACTAAGTGGGTGGAAGCAATCCCCACCAAGAAGGCAACACACCAAGTTATCATGGACTTCATGATGAATCAAATCATATGCAGATTTGGAGTGCCAACTAAAATTTTTGTTGATAATGCCATGAGTTTTAAAGCCAAACCTTTGGTGGAAATGTGCAAAGAGTATGGAATCAATCTGACATATGCTTCTAACTACAATCCCCAAGGAAATGGACAAGCTGAGTCCAGTAATAAAAACTTGTTGAAGATCATTAGAAGAACCTTGGAGCTGAACAAAAGGAAGTGGGGTGAGCAACTGAAGTTTGTTGTTTGGGCTGACAAAATCACTGTCAAAATAGCTACTGGTAAAAGCCCATTTGAATTGGTATATGGAATTCAAGCTTTGTTGCCCCTCAATTTGTAATTATCTTCATTTCAGTTTGTTCAACAAATTGAAGACCAAGAAGTTAGTCTATATGATGCTCGATTCAATTAGATTATTGAGTTGGATGAAGAAAGAAGGGCATCCCATCAGTGGCATGTGAAGTTCATAGAAAAGTTGAAGAAGTTATTTGATAAAAAGGTGACTCCCAGAGCTTTCAGCATTGGGGATCTTGTGCTTTTATGGGATAGCAAGCATGAAGATAAGGGAAAGCTCGGTAAATTTGATGAATTGTGGATGGGCCCTTATTCCATTGATATTTGAATTGGTGAAAATACCTTCTTCCTAAAAGACTTAGACAGGGAACTGCTTGAATTTCCTATTAATGGAAGGCATTTGAAACATTTCCTTGATTGATTTTTTAGAATCAAGGTATACTCCATTTATATAGTTTGTATACTCGATTTCCATGTTCTTTGTTCTCATCTATTTTTTTTGTTTTTGTTCATTCTAGTCCTTGGTGACCTAGTTTTGTTGGTTTCTTGGTTCATTTTTTGGAGGATGGTTATGGTTGTTTTGCTCTGTAAGCTGATTTTTTTACTCTATTGCCCAATGGTCTATTTTTGGCACTTGGTTTGTTATTCGTTCTTGTGGCACTCATAAGGAGTGCCCATCCCTGAGTCGAAGCTGATGTTGGTGCTCAAATTAGACTCACCCCGTTTGTCATTGAAATTCCTCATTTTGCGGCCTCTATCATGTTTTCTATCTCCCCGTATTGGTGCTTGAAAAATTTTTCCTCCATTTGGTTGCCATGATCAGTCCTTTCCTTGGTCGAGGATCACTTAAAGGTCCAAAATTTGTTTTTTATTCCTCTATCCATCTGAAAGAGTCTGTAACTTGGGTATAAAACTTAGGTTTTTCCTTTCCTTCCATTTTCCACAATCACGTTTTTGTTTTCCCTGTCATTTTGTCCCAAATGCCTGTGGAAACATGATTGGATGTAGCTCAAAGGATCATATTTGAAGCCTTATAACATTTCCAAGTTCTCTGTCCTTGAAGAAAGATTCATTTCCGGGCTCAAATGGTGATTTTCCTACATTTTACAGTTTGACGGATGTATTTTTCCTGGTCAAATTTACATCTCAGCATCAATGGAAATGTGGCCCTTTCTAGTTGGATGTGGCTCGACAGGGTACTCTAAAAACTTTAAGGATCGCATCAACCCAAAAATTTTCCACATGGTGGAACGGCACTCATTTGAAAATTCACCTTTTGGTTTGGCCTTGGAGTTATGCCAGGGGGAAACATGGAGGTTTCTGCTGCTTTTCCCAGACTTAGACAAATTTTTCATGCAGTCGGTATAATTTTGGCAGACTATGGACACGTGGAGGGTTGGAACTCATTTGAGGATCTGCCTCAAGGTCCCACCTTAACAATTGTGACAAGGAGACACGTGGAGGCTTCCACCAGCTCTACTTTGTACTTGGACTTTTCAAAGCATTTTTCTAAGGCCTAGGACACGTGGTGAGCTTGCGCTTGTTCAGGGTCTCCGCTCTTGGGCACCATCTTGAAATTACGCCATGATGAGACATGGAGGCTTCTGCCGGGTCTTCCCATACTTGGAATAGAGTTACTTCTATCCTTTTATTCTCTTGAGAAATAGATAAGGGTTAGGGCTAGGAGGAATACCTATTGAATGTTGGGAGGGTGTGCGCGTACCGTAGAGAGAGATCAGATCGACTGCGAAGAACTCCTTTTTGTCTTGGAAGGACTACCTGCAAGTAAGAATACAAGACCACCAGATTTTAATTAGACAATAACTGAGGGAACTGCCTTGGGCCCAGGAAATATAAAACTTCCTTTCGAAGGTGGTCAGTTCCCCTACTAATATGAATTAACACAAATGATTGTAAAATCACAATTTAATTACCTCGTTAAAACAATAGAAGAAAGGCTGGTTTTTGGTTTTGAATCATAGTGACCGATGCCGGTCACTGTCACCAGTACCGGTTGTTGATAACCGATATTGGTAGGGGCAATGTTTTAGGGGCTTTTAGTGAAGATTGGTTGTAGGGTGGTTGTGTTGTTTATAAGGCTGGTAAATGAGTGGGGTTAGGTAACGGGGTGATGAAAAGGACTCAGAGAGTATGGGGAGGGTGTTCTTGGGGTAACGTAAGGGTAGAGGAATGACAGTTAGATGTAGTGTGTTACCGGGTAGTAGATCTAGGAATAGACTTATAACGGCTATGATTCAGAAGTTCAGAAATGTTATTAAAAGGACATACAAGATACTACTTACTGGTTATTGATGAGGATGCAAGTCCAAGGACTGTGATGACAAAGGCAGAACTCAGGTAGGATGATCTGACAATCAAAAGATGAGTTATCTTCCCTCCCAATGTTCGGATGAGTGTCACAAGGCTCTGGTTACTCAGTTGCAGTCTTGGGATTAATGTCCTCCTCTGCCAACTCTTCTTGTTTCTTCACTTGTCTCTGCTCGTCCAAATGAATTCTTGATCTTCCCCAAATGAATTTTTGGATCCTTTGTTTTTGGTTGGGGGAGGTCATTTACAAGGAACCGGTGGCGGTTACGTAATTGACGGTGGTCGCGTAGAAACCGGTATCGATTCAGTCAAAGTGGGCTATTTTTAGTAAAATAGCCAATTTTCCCTCCTTTTCTCCTAAGGGATTAGTTATGGGCTTGGTCAAGTCATTATGAGGTCAGTTTTGGGTGCGAGTGAGGAGTCATTAGTCATGAGTGTGGATGTAGACCAAGTTATAGGTCTTAATTATGTTAGTTTAGGGTTAGGACTAGGTCACAATGAGGTGGCGAAATGAGGTGGCAGGTTTGGAGATGTGGATTTATTAATTGTAAGGTAATTAATAAATAATTGTGTACAGTTTAGGTGATGAGGTTAGGTTGCGAAATGAGATGCATGGTACGGGAGGTCGTAAGACACAAATTTGGTGTCTACACTCTGCTTTGTACTTGGACTTTTCAAAGCATTTTTCTAAGGCCTAGGACACGTGGTGAGCTTGCGCTTGTTCAGGGTCTCCACTCTTGGGCACCATCTTGAAATTACGCCATGATGAGACATGGAGGCTTCTGCCGGGTCTTCCCATACTTGGAATTTTAAAGTAACTTTCTAAAGGTCTGGGACATGTGGAGGGACTATGCCTATTTGGGGACCGGCCCCTAATTTTTATTTCGAAGAAGCACCAAGAGTACACTTGGAGGCTTCCACTCACTCTACCGTTTGCTTGGACTTTTCAACGGCCAAGGAGAACTGTCACAGACCCTGGAAACTTGGCACCTTCCACTGATTCTTCAACTTTTTAATGGACTCTGCCGAACTGAGACACGTGTTAAGCCTGCACTTGTTTTAGGTATTTGCTTTTGGGGACCATTTAAAAATGCACCATTAAGACACGTGGAGGCTTCTGCTGGCTCCTTTTTACACCAAGACTTTTCAAAGGCCAAAAGGTGTTTTTCTTGGGCCCATGGTACGTGGAAGGCTCGCGCTTTTTTGGGACTTTCCTCTGTGCTTCTCCTTTGTAGTTGCACCTAGGAAACATGTGGACGGTTGTGATATAAAGTGGAAAAGGGGTAGAATCAATAGTTGTTGTGCATTTCACATGTTTTTCAGCCATTTTTGCTCCAAGACTCCTAGAGACGTGAATACGCACTGTTTTTCATCGTTCTTTGATGAAATTCCTTGTCATCTCTGTCTATAAGGTGCCATTGAATGGATTTGAAACTTAAATTATGAGTCCAAGGATTGTTAAGGTCAATATTTTGAAGTGAGAATTGCTCAAGCACTCGCAAAAATGGGAATTACCAGAGGAAATGGATGTGGGGCAGAATTGCAAAGGAAAAAGAGGGAAAATGGATGAAATGATGAAAGTGCAGGTGCAAAAGATGAAAAAGGTGTTTCCTTGAGAGTTAAAAGAATTACCTATCATATCCAGTTGTGTAGAGTCTCCAGAAAATGATTAAAAGGGAGATTTCTCACATGAAAAAATCAAAGTGATTAGAAGGATTGCAAAGAAGTTGTGGCATGGCATCCTAGTCATTAGTCGAGGGCCCAAGAAACGTGATCAGTTCACAATTGGTCCACTTGGAAGCTTTCGGATTTGAATTTGTTAAAATGTTGCTTTCTGAAGTAAATGGTTAACAATCAAAGGTACCTCGAATATACTTTCTTTTTGGGGGGGAAAATTGAGTGAGTAAAATGTATAAATGCAATGAGAATACTCTTGAAAATGGTCGGAGTTTGAATTCCTAAGAGAAAATTTGAGAAAGCCTTTTTCTGAGAAGCCCGTCTGAGATACCTCGTTAATTTCCTTTATGTTAGATTTTCTATCATGTCAAGTTGGTTACAGATGTATATCCATGACGAGCACTGAGATTTCTCTGGAAGCTTTCCCCTGTTGATGAATTTAAGCAATTTTGAAATTAATTTGTGTCCAATCTCTAGCAATTTGTGTCTGCTTTGTTTTAGAATGTCTGCAAATAGTTTCTTTCATTCCTATTACAATCTTACATTGAAATATTTATGAAATCACACATGATCTCATCTCTGTGATAATTTAATGGTATTTGTAATTTCATTTCAAGAAGAGCCTTCATCTTGGATGAGATAAACAAATTTAAAATCAATTCACTATCATTTGTTGATAAAGACTATCTGTAAGTCTTCGGGTGTACCTTAGGTGTGATTGTTCAAAGACTTTGGTATTTAATTGAGTCTTTCAATTCGAGCCTTTGTGTTAGAGTCTCAAAGATTATGTGAAAATGTGTTGATCTGGGCCTCCACTGAAGCACACCTTCTGGTTGAAGGAACGTCTTAATTGTTCTGAAGTATCTGTTGTTGAGTTGTTCATTATTGTGAAGTCCCTTCAAAGATCTAGTACAATCAACTTTATCATGCTTCATCTCCCACCAAAATCATTCAAAAACTATGAATCCACCCTGAACCACCCTTGTTTTCCCTGTATATCAATAAAGGAACAAAATCTACTTGCAAAAATATGTAGAACAATCAGGATTTCATGTCTTCAGTAACCTTAGCCTTGTGTTGAAAGTATCTCCATTGTTTAGAAGTGACAACTTTTAAGATTTAAATCATGGAGTATTGACTATATTTTCCCAAGGTTCTCTTCATATAATTTGTGTAAAAGAAGGATATCTCCATCTCCTTCATCAAACAGAGGTTACACTAAGGGTCCTCTCACACTGGTCGAAGAGGCATGGCCTAAAGTAGTGGGGACAGGTCAAATCCTCTTAAAGGTGTTATCCATCTCTCCACAAATCTGAGTAAAAAATGGATAGTTAGATCTCATCCCCAGCTACAAAATGACACACACTATGATCTATCTTCCTCTAAGCTCCACATCCAATCTGTGTTGTTGCTCAGCTTGAAAGGGAGAACAAATTTGGATACCAACAGGTTGTAATCGCTTATCTTGCACTTAGTTAAGTGTGACTCCCATAGTTATCCTGCAATCATGTCGTCAGGGTATTGCATCTCAAATAACCATTCCTCTGGCACATCCTCCACTTTGGGCTTCCTATTCTTTCCTTTCCCTTGCCCTTTCCCTTTCCCTTGGGTGATATTGTGGTTGATTTCCTAGGTTCCATTGTTTATATGTGTAACTTTACACTTTCAAATTTACAACTCCTTGCCCTAGGTGCTAGTTGACCTTCTTTTCAACCGCCCGTGCCAAGTGTTCACTCTATCCACCCTCCTTAATTTAAGCCTTACTTTTCCTCAATAATTTTTTCCCTAGTTTCAACTCTGTGTGCTTTTATCTCTATAAACCCTAACTTGAAGAATGCAAGCCCTCGAATCTCTATATCCATGCCTTTCCCATGCTCTGACTTCCATTGAAGGAGCTCCCAAACTAGGTTGTGTGCCATCTCATTTTGGTTTTCTTTTATTTTCCTTGGTTCTTCACAAATTTGCACTTCTTCACTCTTCAAACACTCAAACTCTTCGCAAGGTAAGGTAAAAATGAACTCATCGACATTCCTTTTAAAGATTTCCAAATTTTAATGGCATTTATTGCTCCTCACCTACCACCATATTGCACGTGGTAGTCATAACCTTCTGGCGCGCCACTACTTCCTAGGTTGTATTCATCCTTGTGCCACACACCATCTTCCTCTACGTCATATATCAAGTAGTCTGTCATGCTACTACCTCCCTTACGTTATACTGTGTGGCCTTATTTTTACACATGCCTTCCCAATCTGAGTAATTCCTTTTAAGTATCATCATCTTAAGCACCTAAAACACCCGTAACTCCTCACTTTTTATGTCACACACTAATCTTGTATCCACAAAGTACCTTGATTTCAAATGTCTTGAACACAGATCTACACCAACTCTAAGGCAAGTACCAACCTCCAAGATTTCATGTTCAATAACCACACCTACTTCCACCCAACACTAAGAGTATGCACAATCCGACACAATAACTCAATAGACAGTAATCAACTTCTGCGCGTGAACATGTTTATTACAACAAAACAATCAAAGTAAAAATAAAAAACGAAAAGGAAATATAATCTAAGTGGAAATATTGCCTTATTAAAAACATAAAGAAGCTTATTTATAATAGGGATTCAGCCGACTCCCATTGAAGTAACCAGGCAACATGGTGTCATCCATCACTTGTAATTGACATGTGCCTAACTCTAGTATCTTGGTTATTACAAATGGTCCCAACCAATGGACTTTCAACTTCCCTGGGTGGCGCGTAAACTTGGAGTCATACAAAAGTATCATCTTGCCAATTGCAAAAGACTTGTTCTTGATGTGCCTATTATGCCAAGCCTTTTATCGTGCCTTCTTTGTCTTCTAACTCCATCATGTAATGGTGTGCCACTCATCCAATTGCATCAATTTCTCAGTGCACTCCTCCATAGAATTTTCATCAGACAATCCACTTACGCGCACAATACATAGGGGTGGTAAAATAAATTCCACAAGTAATACAACCTCCATGTCAAACACTAACTGAAATGGTGTGGCCTTGTTCAACCGTTTATAAGTTATACAGTATGCCCAAATAATAGATGATACCTTGTCATCCCAATCCTTTCTTCCAACATCACATATCTTTGTTAGTGTTTGTCCTAAGATCTTGTTGAAAGATTCAGTAGTGTTATTAGCTTGAGGGTGATAAGGAGTAGTCTTATGGTTTGTCACCATAATTTCTACTAGCAAAATTATGATTATCTCATTTAATAAAGGAGTTCCCTTATCATTTGTCAAGCTCAAAGGGCATCCATACCTAATCATAATATTCTCCCACATGAACCTTGTTGTTATCGTTGTGGTGAAATCTTTTGTAGGCATGGCCTCTACCCACCTTTTCAAGTAATCAATGCATGTGATGATGTAGCACACACCATTCTTACATGCGGGTGGTGCAATAGGTCCTACAAAATCAACTGCCCACGTCTCAAAAGGTTCCGAGCTTATTATAGGCCTCAAAGGCATTCCATCCCTATTTTAAGGCTTGTCAATTCATTGACAATGATCACATGCCTTGACAAAATCCTTGATTTCCTTGTATAATGTCTCCCACCATAAACCAGCTAGAAGGATCTTGTGTGTGATTTAATCTCCTACACTATCCTCCTGTGATGCCTCCATGAGCTTCCTCCATTATGGATTCATGCTCATGTTCTAGAACACACATGCACAATACCTTTTCATGACCCATTTTATACAAGTCTCATCTAATGAGCTGATATGGCACGAATCGAATAGTAAGATGCTTCTTTTCCAATGTCTTCATGCCTTCTAACACAAGGCCAGTGTGTAAGAATACTACTATGTCCTCCAAATCATAAGGTGTGTTGTTTAACCTAGAAAACTATGCATGAGGCATTGTATCTTCAATACTCTACGCATCCTCTTAAGAATTGATCCTTGATAAGTGATCAGATCTCAAATTTATCTTGTCTGGCTTTACAGCTACTATAAAATCAAATTCCTGAAAAAGGAGTATTCTCCTACAGATGCACCCTTACAAAATAGGTTTGTTAACCAAGTAATTTAGTGGCATATGATCTATATAGAAAATAAATGGTGTGCCCAACAAGTACTATCGAAACTTGTGAAGCGCATAGATCATGGATAATGCCTCGCACTCAGTCGTTGTATAGTTCTACTCTTGTGGTGTCAACTTCCTACTTGTAAAGCATATGGGATGATCCACAATACCCTCTCCTGGTTGCACCAAGACTGCGCCAATAGTCATGCTAGAGGCATCAAAATGCACATGAAAGGGTTTGTTCCATGAGGGGAAATATAAAATAGGCGTAGTAGTCAATCTTTCCTTCAAAGTTTCAAATGCCTGCTATTGGACATCACCCCAATAAAACTTTCCTTTGGATTTGAAAAATTCCTCCATGGGTGCAACAATATTCACATATTTTTTGATAAACTTCTTGTAATAACCAGTATGCCACAAGAAACTACACACTTTGCTTTGGTTGGTAGGTTTTGTTAATCCCAAAACCATTGCAATATTATATGGATTCACCAGTAATCCATCATTATTGCACTCATGTCTTGCAGTCTCTTGCTTGAGCTCAGCATGCACATACCACACTCATGCACATCCTCACAAAGTGGAATATAATTAATACACCCAAAGAGATGGTGGTAAATCCTCCTGTCATTTCATCCATTGTCTTTCACAGTTATGGGCGTGTACCAAAGTAGGAGTCTTCCCATCATACTCTTGTATAAGTGTAGGTACATTATTCTGGGTAAACCTTATTGAAAAGGTGATTCTCACCTCTCTCCAACCCAATAGATTGTCTCTATGTGTTTCCCACCAGCGCACTGTTGTTCCACATAAAGTATAGGCCAACATATTCCTTTTGTCACCTTCATTCTTCCACTGGTTCTCCATGGCGAGCAAGAAAGATTCAATATTTTCCTCTCCACTATACCTTGGCAATTAATTTTTTCCCAAGTGCCTAATCATGCATGGCCTGATCATCCAAGTGAATCTTCCCTTGACCTCACGCCTAACAATTTCATACATTTCATAGGCTCAATTTTCATAAGATACAATAGTAGTGTTAGTGATAGATTGCATGTCTTCCCACTGAAGTATGCCTTCTTTAGTTTGTTCCACATTCTTAGGGTCATGTATTGTGCGTGCATAAATCCTATTCATCTCTTCTTACTTATAGGTTTGATGTAAGACACAACCTTCACATAGTCCAGGGATATGATCATATGATCCTCCTTATTCTCAAAATAGATATATCTTTTGTTGAAGCACAAGTCGGTATTGTTTACATAGCACCAAGGATGCCCAAGTAGTGGTGGAAAATTATCTGCCTCGACTAGCTCCAACACTTCAAAATCCCTTATAAACTTGGCTCCTTAGATAGAAATTGAAGAATCCTTTAACACCTAAATAGGCACGGGCCTTGTCTTATTTTCCATATACAACACATTGGAAGATGTCTATAATGGTGGTCTCCCCATCTGGTTCCATGTATCCAAAGTCAGAACATTTACCTTTGTGCCTGTGTCAATTAGAATATTAATTAAATACATGTACGATACTTGATGTCAAGTATTTCTAATTGGAAGTCTCTTGTTTCAACTCAATATGCATGTACTATGCACACCTACACTCACATAAAGTGGAGCAGAAATTGTGAACCCACACGGATGGTGGTAGCATTTTGAGACCTTTAAGATAATACTTCTCACAATTTTGTATGTAGGTCCAGGGAGATGATCATCCATCATAGGTTGGTATCTTTGAGGGAAGATTATATTTAAAAATCCTAGTTAAGAAGGTAACCATGATCTAGAGAAATGTCAGAAAATCATCTCTATATACGGCTCACTATCATGCTACTGTTCCTCTGAGCGAATATACCAACATGTTACTTTTTCACTCTCGTTGTGCAAATGTTCTTCCATGGCACGCAAGAATAATTTAGGCTTCTCCTCTCTAGTATACCTTGGAAGTGAAGTCCTTCCTAAATCACCTAGCTATCTTCGATGGTTATTGATCACTCTTCGTGCACTCCTACCTTGATCATTTATATGCCAACCATGTCATAAGTTTCATGTTCCTAACTATCACATGTTCATATAGCTCAGTGGTAGTCACTTAACCTTGAGTGCATGTTTTTCCACATTTGAGCCACATACCTGATTCTAGGGACACTCATGCTAGTAATGATATGAGGATCCATTAGTATAACAAGTCCCACACATGAATCTTCCTGTGCCACCACGATCTCTAATAATATATTCCTCACTTTGATTCCACCATCTATAGTATAGTGCGATTCATTAGGTTGGGATTCCTATGTCAGAGATTTACTATGCGCAACATCTTTATTCTCAAAAATAATATAGCACTTATTAAAGTGCATATCTATAATTTTTGTATAACACTAAGGTCATCTAAGTAATGTAGGGAAATTTTCTACCTCTGCTAATTCCAACACCTTAAAGCCACCTTTAAACTTATCCCCCTGTATAGTGATGTTTTAATCCTTTAGGAATTCAATGAGCAATGTCATTGTCTTATTATCTAGAGAACATTAGAAGAAGGTTTTAGTGATGACCAACCCATTTTATTCACGGATAGCTATCCAAAGTAAGCACATTTACCTCTACACTTGTTTCAATTAGGATGTTACTCACTAGCTAACCACTTCATGTAACATGTATTCAATTGGTAGAAAACTTCTCCAATTGCTTATTCATTGTTTTTATTTGTTCCTCTATAAAAGGGCTCATTCTAGTGTTTGCACTCCCAACTGCTTCAACTCGCAGAGCTACTTCCAAAGGCTCATGTGGGTTGGTGTATCTTTTGTGTGATAAGGCCTTTTGAAATGGAGTCAACAATCCTCCAATGAACCACTGTTCATGTTGGCTCTAATGAATATCATAAGATAGTTTGGACAATAGTGTTTTAAACCCCGCATCATACTCCCTCATACTTTTAGATAAGCCATGCTTGATGTCCTTGAGTGCACTAATATTTTGTTGTTCAAATTTTGGAATGTTAAATTCAGCCAAAAATGTAGCGCACAATGCATCATAGTCCACTGCAGTCTAGTGTGGATCATACTTTATATACCAACTGTGTGTGCGCCCTTGAAGTGTGGTGGAAAACCGACTTGCCTTTTGGTCAAGGGTTGTAATTCCCTTAGCTATCCATAACAATTCACACTCATGCACATGCTCAGTGGCATCTTCCACACCCTTATATTCTGGTAAGTGAAGAGACATCTCAAAGAAGATTTGAGGTGTCTGATGTTGTGGTTTTTGAGGTGGCATTTGTGTTGGCTAATTTAATGGTGGTTGTTAGGGAGGTTGTTGTGGTGGGCCTTTCCCTGGGATAGGACTAGACCCAGATCCTGAGCCTCCACCAAGATTTCCTCCACGCGGTGGCTAACTTGAACCTCCTAAGCCTCTTGCCGCGACCTGTGGTCCAATCGATGAACTCCCTTGTGTCCCAATTGATGTGTTGAACTAGACACCCATTGTCTATGTTGTCACAACACATATAGGATTTATTCCAATGATCTGCGTGTAAACACTTTGTCTTGACGACGCGCCTGTAAAAAATCCTCCAAAAGTACTCCCAAACACTAGTGCATGTTGCGCTACCATGTGTGTGTTCTTGATCTTCTAGAAGAGGGATGGAAGCCTCGCAATATATTGATATTCAATAAAAAATCATTTACAATAGAGGAGCCTACAATATTTACAGATATTTCATAGTTGAGTACAAACAAATAATAAGTTGCATAGGTATAACCGGAAATCATATGGGAAACAATATAAACAAATAATATGTTGCAACTATGAAAAAATAAATGCATTCATATAATAAAACAATATGAATAGTTGTAACTACATAGCCAAATAATATAATCTACCTAGTTACCTAAGTAACCAACAAGTTACCACAATAACACAAAATTACATAGATAGTAAATGCATAAATTAACTATACTAGGTTTTACCTAGCATCCCCCCTCTTAATTTTGCATTGCCTCAAGGGATGAGGAGAGGAAATATTTGAACAACTCAGACTTTTCACGTGTAAGTGACTTTGTGAAGATATATGCTCGTTGTTCAACTATTGGGAAAAACTGAAGTTGTATGTTGTGTTTCAAGACATGCTCATGTATGAAATGAACATGTACCTTGATGTGCTTTATTCTATCTTGAAAAAATGGATTGTGAACAAGTTTGAGAACACCTTCATTGTCAACATATAAGGTGGTAGGTTTTTCCTATAGTAATCAGAGTCCTTCTAGTATGCGACATAGCCATATTGCTTCATAGACAGCTCCACCTGCAACATGATATTTAGCTTCTATAGAAGAGCGAGAAACAAAGTTTTGTTTCTTTCTTCCCCATGATATCAGTCTAGATCCCAAAAAGAATACAAATCAAGAATTGGATTTCTTGTCATCAATGTTAACTACATGATTTGAATCCGAATATCCATTCAAGAAGAAGTTATCGTTCTTCTTATACTCTAGAACAAGATCCATTGTACCCTTGAGATACCTCAAGATACGCCTTGCTACTTTCCAATGACAATATCTAGGTTCTTGCATGAACTTGGAAAGATAGCTGACTGTAAAGATGATATCTGGTCTAGTATAAGTTACGTAAATGAGACTCCCAATCAACTATCAATAGAGAATTGCATTTACCAGAGGAGATGGATCTAAACGAGATAACTACAATCTCATCTCCACATGTGTAGTAATTGGTGTGTAATCCATCATCCTGAACTTCTCGAGCGTTGTATTGGTATACTTGAATTGAGAAACAAAGATGTGATTCTATTTCTATCATACTTCCAATCCAACAACAATAGTGCACGAGCCCAAGATTTTTCATGTCGAATGATCGATTAAGATATTTCATCGTTGAATCGATCATCTTCACTATGTTTTCAATGATGACTAGATCATCGACATAAACAACAACTATCATAATCTCTCCTCCTTGCCTTTTGAGGTAGAGATTGGGATCATATAGATTTCTGACAAATCCATGTTGAACGAGATGCTCATCAATTTTGATGTACCAATCCCGGGGTGCCTGTTTAAGGCCATACAAAGATTTCTTTCATTTACATACCTTTTTTTCTTCACCAAGTATGAAAAATCCCTCAAGTTGAGTCATGTAGACTTCTTCCTATAGATCTCCATTCAGAAAGGAAATTTTCACGTCCATCTGATGGACTTTCCAACCAAACTGAGCTGCTAGAGCAAAGATCATCCTGATCATTTTAATCTTAGCTGAGGGAGTAAATGTCTCCTCATAGTCTATGCCTTCCTTTTGTGCATACCCATTTTCTACTAGTCTTGCTTTATACTTGTTTATGGTCCCATCTGCTTTGTACTTTGTTTTGAATATCCATTTACAACTAATGGGTTTCTTCCCTAGTGGAAGATCGATAAACTACCAAGTGTTTTTTTTCATCACTAACTGATACTCAACATCCATGACATCTTTCAAAGCTTTCAATTGTAGGGCTTCCTGGACAGTAGAGGGCTCAACATATTCAATAACTCTACTCATCAAAGCAAATTTTACCTCTTATTGTGCTTTACTAAGGGTTTGTGGTCCAGTGGTGGATGTATCTAGTGGAGTATCTAATTTTGAATCTCGAATCATATTAGTATACCACTTGGGCATATGTTGTACTACTCCCATGGGTTGTGGTCTTCTTTGATCATCACCATCATCCCTATCATCATTTCCATCATCAGCGGGAACATCAGCTTCTGTTTTCACAACAAGTGAAATATCTACATCTGGTGAGTCTGGAGGAGGAGTCTCAGCTTCCTCCTCAAATAACTCAACATCTCTGTTTTTGTAGAATTTTCTGGTCTTCAGATCCATCAATCTATACCTAAGAGCCTCTTCACTATAGATAATGAAGATGAGTTTTTGAGATTTCATATCCAACTTCTTTCTATTATGTTTAGGTATGTGCATCCTAGCTTTACACCCAAATACTATGAGGTGTGAAACAAATGGCTTTCTCTTCAACCATGCTTCATGTGGTGTCACTCCATTAAGAGCAACTGTGGGCACTCTGTTAAGAAAACATATTGTTGTCTTTGTTGCTTTTTCCCAAAATGTCCTTGCTAGTCTAGAATCATTGATCATGCAATGCGCCATCTCCATGACAGTGTGGTTTCTTGTCACACCCCACAAAACTTAGTTCATGTTTGAGAAGGGTAAGTCGTAACTGATGATCATAGTTCTTGCCCGCATATATGAAAGTGATGATCATGGCATTATTTAGTTTTCATTTTGGAATAATTATTTATATATTTGGTTTAGTATCAAATTATCAATGATTACTATGGGATCTTACTGTAAATATATGTTATTGCTAAGTTTCTATGCATCGAGTTGATAGGTCTAACATTGACCTCATGGTATATCATTACATAATATAGATTACAAATTACGATCTTGATCTAGAAACATTACTTTGATGATGCTAATGACCTTAGAATACAACTTAAGTTATGAACTTAGTTTATGAGTAGCATACAACATTATAGTGCAGTACGACATCATTTCTTGGTAATTCAGGGTTGTGAATGGAACTAAAAATGAAAAGTTGTAATATGGTGATTCAACTAATAATGTGTGACCATTTTCTAAGGTAATGGTTTAGATGGAATAGGTTCCATCGTTCACTACTGGTCTATAGAACTTAACTAGGTAAAGGTGTTCTCTAAGAGATTATTAACTAATTGGAATCATTGTATTTGTGGATTGATTGAACTACTAAACATACTTATCATATTAATACACTTGCATGGGGCATGAATATTGTAGAAAAGTTATAGTGCATTGTGTTAATGATAAGGATGTTTTAATTAACAATGGAATAATATTATGGTCTAACATGGAGCCTTGATTTCATGTTTACCGAGTGTAAAGACCATGGAAGCTAAGGTTTTAAAAGCTATAAGAATTATTGATAATAAGGGGACCTAAGCTAATGTACTAGGTTGTTAAACCTATTATGTTCTACATTTATGCGAGGGGCACAATATTAACTTACCACCTCCACATATTGTACCGATTACTCCTTATTTAATGGCCTTCAATAAGCACCAACGACCACTAAAAGGGGGGAAAAATTAGGATTCATATCTCCCTGGTTACTAACTAAAAGCTAGTGTAATTTCATGGCGAGTTAAAAAGGGACTGTTATAAATTTAAGCAATAATAATAGCCAAGTTTAGGCCGGGAAAATTGGCACTGTTGTACATGCATTAGTTGAATTTAATGGTTACCACCATAGATCTTGGGACATGTGAAAAGTAGTTGGAAACTGTGAGTGATTTCTAGTTTTCATTGTTTCATTTGCTCGTAATTTTGTGAGCTCTATGAGAATGGTTTGGAAAAGGAAAATGTTGCATGCAAACTCACCATGATAGGAGTTGAGCATGCAAGTTCTATTATTAGTTGGATTTTGATTAAGTGATATATATATATATATATATGCCCTTGGGAGAATCCTAGAAGGTTACGATCACCATTTTGGGCAAGAGTTTTTCGTGGAGGTTGATGAAAGATTTATGCAAAAAAAATACACAACACTCTTATCTCAGGCATGATAATCTCTCTCTCTCTTTCTCATGAAAGGCTTGCTTCATTTATTTTTTCATAAATCAAATTTTTTCTTATGTATTTCAGGAACTATAGACTATGGATTTATTGTGTTTCCTGTAATTGATTGGATTTGGGTATGAACAGTAACACCTGGAAATAATTATGAGTATGAGCTATTATATTCTTGATGCATACATAGAAGCTACATTATATATACGAAGGCTTGCTTTAAGCCAAGCTTGGTGGTCTAGGTTTACCTTTTTGTATCATTTACATGATATTTCGAACCCTTGCTTGTATATGGAGATCTGGGAATATAGTTATTTAAATATAACAGTTGTCATGATATATAAACCCTAACTGCTTTTGTTATATCTAATTGTTTGTTTGGTTGTTGATTTCTCCTTCTTATGGTTATTTGTGGGAAAAGTTAGTTTTATTAAGGGTTATCCTCGATTCCCATAAATGGGTAATCGGTTTAAAGGATAGAAAATGTGAGCTAGCTGGGTTGGGAATGTTGACAGCTACTAACATATAACCGAGATGGATTCTTAAAGATTCATACATTTACTCCTTGGGCTTTGACCTAAGTGTTAACTTGACTATTGAAGATATGATATGCTATGTTGACTAGAGTAAGCCAATGATGAATGTCATATGGTCTGTAGTTGCATTTCATATGGGTTTAAGTATACCCATGACCTCATCACTTAACGTTGTCAATATCAAGGTAAATGGGATTACCACGGTTCCTCAAACAATAGGCCTTTACTTAACTATCAACTGTAAATTGATATACGATATTTCAAGCTCTTGATGGTTTTTATGTTTGAAGTTGTGATTACCTTGATCCTTGATATAACAAGGATCTACTAGTTGGAGATAGGAGGTTGTATGGAAATTTTTCTGGAAGACTAGCTTCTCTATAACCTAATATAAGGTTGCATTTGTGAGTGGTTCACTGTTATTACAAATCATGTTATCTTTGATTGAGGAATATGTGTAAATTGTGATACACATAGGCTATAAACAAACAAATATATATATATATATATATATATATATATATATATAAAGAGAAGATGTTTGTATAGTTATATGCATGAGTATTAACTATACCAGTAAGTATATGAGGAAAATAGAAACGGTTGACTGGTTAGCTAAAAAGTTTGGTAATGTTCAATATTGAATTGTATTTGAATTAATTAAGTATGGTTGGATCTTGTTGTTTTGTACTTAAGTTGCTACATTGAAATAGTTACATTTAAATGTAGTAGATAACAAGGTTGCATTTTTTAGTTTTCTGGAAATATTTCAAATGGGCTATGTGCTCTTTTGTTCAATTATATGATTTTAACCAAGGCAATGTTTCATTTATGAAATATTAAATGATGTAAACCATTTAAGGGAGAAATAGAGTTTATCATTCTCAATTCGTATGAATTGACAATTGCTAACATGTTTTATAGATGGATCTCTGTAAGTTAGAAGGATGAATAAAGTTGAAAGAGTTTATTGTTTCATTTGATTGATAAAATTCCGAAAAGTATTGTCAATAATTTGTAAAAGAGCGAAACATTACTGTATGGGTTAAATTTTTAAAAGGCAACACTAGCCTATTCTTTTGTAGTTGTTCAGAAAAGAAATATTTGAGATGTGTTCTTAATTTGATTGAAGTGTTCAATTATATCAGAAAGGTTGATTGAAAGTTCTTATCTTGATTGAATTCCCTTATTGGAAACATATGTGGAAAGTGTCTAGGTGTTAATAAGTGAATTAATATGATGGAATATTTAAGGACTCTACCTTATCACTTATTATCGATAGAGAAAAAAAAGATATTTCAGTTAATGATATTACATTATGAGGGTATTATATGGCTATATGATATGATGTACTACTGTTTGTTATAGGAATACATCATTGTTCAAATAAAGAAAATTATATAGAAGACTTATTGGGGAATAGAAAACTATGTATGAACTTGTGTGCCATAGCATTACAAATTCAAATTAAGAAAGTAAGGTATACTTCAGAATGCACATGGCTTATTTGCATAACAATTGATTCAAGTGGATCATGAGTATACCCCCATGATCTTAATTGATTACAGTATATATATAAATAAAGGAATAGGTATACACTGAGTCACTTAAGTCTGACTTGTATGTAGAATGATTTGTAGCTATTCATTTGCATACTAACACTATCATGCACTATTATTGGCTTGATGCATTGATAGTGGAAAAAAATAAAGTATGGGGAAATGAATTTAAAGCATAATGCTAAAATGAATCTACAACTAGGTGAATATAATGTTATGATGAAAATATTTTAGCATCTAAATATTATTCTTGAGTTCTCATTAGAAAAGTACAACTAAGAACTACATGGACCTATTGGCTATTTGTAACATAAAACCATGGGTTGAGGTGTGAATCTGGTAACTATTATAGTGTTGATGTTCCAAGAACTGGCCCTAGTTCAGAGGGTTAAATAATTTATTTTGTGGTTTGACTTAGTAAACCGGTCTATAAAAATAATTGAATGCCAATTTTATAAGTTCGAAAGGATTTATGATGATTCATTTGGAGATGTAAGTTACTAGTTCAAAATTTTTGCAATCACGATTCTCATAATTGGTATGTGACTTTTATGGGAGTTGTAATGACTTGAATACTATCTAGTTGGAATAGTTGTTATTACAAAGTGGGAAGAAAGGAAATTTACATGAGGAAGAGGATGGTGTATGTAATTGAATACACTTGGGCTAAATACCTCAAGGATTTTAGTTCTCATTTGGATAATAAAACTATTAAGTGATGTATTTGGCATAATACATATTTTTTTTATCAATAAATAGAACTGTGGATTAATACAGTAAAGTGATCAGAAAATGTAAATAATAATTATTATGATTATGTCAAAATGAATTTGGACGAGCAATAAATATTCATGAGTATCTAGTATAGACCATAGGTACGGTTCCTACCGAAATAAGACTAATGTTGAAACTTAGATATTGTCATGTCGTAACTTAATTAAGTATTCTTAAATACATAAGCTATGACATTACCATTTAGTAGAACTATATGGGCCTACTCGATATAGCCATTACCACGTTATAACCACTTAACGACTAAGGTCATTATTTGGATACAACAGGGCAGCTGTTATGTCGAGTTATCTCATCAAACTCCCCTAAATGACAAGGTCATAATGAATGCAAGATTCATTAAAGTTATAAAATCAGATGTACCTCACGGATACGTACCCCAATGTCAACTCATGATGGTTACAGAAAGGGAAGAAGTCTGGTAATGATGCAAATCATTACGGATACAATTACCTTTCCTTGGGTAATCTAAGTTGTCATAGTGACACGTCTTCTTGTAGGTTAAATTGGAATTTGTACCTTGTACAAGACTTGTAGTTGTCTATAGTACCATTGTTGAATGATAATCCATATAACTGAATAAGTGATTAAGGTGAGATGAAAAGTTCCCAATGGTGAGTGTGTCATCATGGAACGGAGCATGTCATTCATGTCTCTGAAACTTTGTGCAAAGTAGTGTAAGTTGTTGATTACACTGTCATGATTTCACCAAGATTTAAGCTGAGGGATGCTTGGTTAGATTCTGTGGCACAACCCAGGTAGACACTTAGAGAGCATCATTTAATTATCATTTCTTGATAAAGGAAACCCAAAGGATACACTTTTTGTATTAGCTCGAAAAGAGCGTTGAGAGGGATCAAGTAGGATCTATATACTCTCATGCAACTACACATGGTTTATGACATTTATCAAAAATGGATTGCATTAAGGGTTATGTTGGATTTAAATATATAGGTATTTAAATCGTGAATCATAAAGTTAATTAATATTAAAAAAATCCCTATATGTGAAGTGACAAAATTGGTTGTTACATTTCTTCTCTCAACAACACCATTCTGTTATGGTGTGTGTGGAAGAGGCATTTGTCGACAAATCTGATGAGCTTGAAGGTAGGATTTGAACTCATTACTGGTGAATTCTCCCCCTCGATCTGAGTCGAGAGATCTGATATGATGACCAATCTCATTCTCTACAGCCACTTTGAACTTTTTGAAGTTCTCAAAAGCACCACTTTTCTTACAAAGACAAAATATCCACATTTTTCTTGAATAATCATCAACACATAGCATGAAATACTTAAATCCATAATGACTAGGTTGCATCAAACCACAAAGACCGATATGAACCAAATCGAGCTTACAAAGAGCTTGATAAGTACTCTTATAGAATGAAGCTCTATGTTGCTTACCTACTAGGTAGTTGGGAAACTTATCTGTATCCTTCTTGAGAGATGACAAGCCTCACACCATGTTGTACCGGCCAAGTGTTTCGAGATATTTGTAATTGATGTGACCAAGTCTTCGATACCACAACTGTGTTGAGGAAGAATTCTTAGCCATTAGTGCTTTATCATCCTTATGGACAAAGTCAAGCTAGAACATACATCCCACATTGGAGGATTTTGCAACAATTTTTGAGTCTCTTGATTTGTCTCGAATCAAATACACTTTCTTACCAAAATGACTATCAAATTCAATCTTCAGATTATGATCTAGAAGCTGACTAATTGATATTAGATTCTTTGTTAACCTAGGGACATATAATACATCTGTTAATCTAGAATTTCATGAACCAAGAGGTAGAGAAATGTTGTTAATTCCTTGTATAGTGTAGGAAGAATCATCACCTAACGAAACATGATTTTTCGAAGGTGTGTCCCTCATGGTGATAAACCAATCTTTGTGCCCGGTCACTTGTCGAGTGGCCCCCAAATCAACGTACCAAACAACACTAGATGACGTAGATGGTTCACTAGAATGAGTAATGTACAAGAAGTCTTCATTATTTGAATGACCTCCTTGCTCATCTACATTACCTTACTGGTGGAGTTTTCTTCTCTAGTTCCCCTTCTTCTGCCCTTGCTTGTAGTATGACTTCCCTTGAAGACATTGTTGATTTTGAGGTCTAAAATTACTTGATGAACCTTTCTTGTATGTATTAAACCAAAAATCTTTCAACTCATGTCCTCTTTTACAAATAGGACATTTCTTCATTTATTTGTCCCCTTGCTGATGTTGTTTTTGGGAATTTTGAGAAGAATTAATTTTTACCTTTCATTTCTAATGAGAAGATAGTGCATGCTCCTCTTAATCATCTTTATTGTACATTTCTTCTTCTTGTTGCAATAAATTCACCAGCTTGTCAAAATTAACTATCTAATCTGACAAGTTTAGTGTCGTCAAAAAAATGTGATAAGGAAGAAGTTCTCTCAAAACAATGGGAATGAGAGTTGTATCAATAACCTCCTCTCCCAAGGCTAGAAGTGAAGCCCTTAATTTTGTAACTCTTCACAAAACAACTTCCACTTTCTCATTATGCTTGAATTTTGGTGTATGTAATTGACTCTGCAAATTCAATATTGTGTTCTTGTTTCTAGCCTTGTACATTGTGCTTAACTTATCCCACACTTCTTTGGTTGTTTTGCAATCTTGAATGTGGGGTTACACATCATTAGACACTGTGAACAAGATTATAGCTTTAGCCTTCTGATTGGCCTTGTCAAACTATCTTTGTTGTGTTCCATCATTTGGTGATCTAATTGCGAAACCATTCACAACAAGCCATATCTCTTCAAACTTAAGTCATGTTTTGATCTTAGTCTTCTATGCAGCATAATTATCTCCTCTTAGGAGCTATGAGTCTAGAAGAAAGAACTTAGGGGAATTAGTGCCCATTTTCTGAATCAACTGACAAAGGGTAAGGCTCTTATCACTCCAGGTATAAGGTCTCCCAATATATATATATATATATATATCACCACTCTAATATACCAAAATTTTCTATTTACACACCCTTCTGATATACCCTTCAGTACGTGGAAGAAGCTCACTCTTTTGATATACCTAGCAGTACATGAAAGAGATGTTAACGTATGTGAAAGAATTTGGTACATGGTACCAACACAGTACTGAAAGGGATCGGTGTGATTATTGACATTGATTTAAAGAAATATACTCATATGAGCACTTAACTTTGTTATATACTTTGATAATTTCAGTTTCCATATTTATTTCATGCAATCATTCACAGATGGATAGGAGGGCTCAAAGTGTGTGCATTGTGTCCTTATTTCTCCCTATTGATTTATAGGGACGATGCCTAGACGACATTGTTACAACTATATTAGGCGTTAAGTGTAGTAGTAACCGTGATGGCTTTACCTGTAAGCGCTTCCAAGAGACATTGTATATACCGAATGTGATGCCCGATTAAAAAACCACTTGAGACCAAAGAAACAACCTAGGGTTAGCTAGAAAATTATGGAATAATTTATTTTTTATTAGAGGTGTCCACAACCAAGTTGCAAGACAACCGTTTCCACTGGCAAGTTCCGGAACAAAACCAATTTTACCAAAACACACATTTCCTTTATTAACTAATATCAAGTTCACAAGGGTCCAATTTTAGGGTTAGATGTTTTAGTTAGGTTCAAGGAGTAATTTACCCCCCATGCTTGCTCTCTAGTAGCCTCAGAGTTTCAACAAGATTTTTCTCATACTTAACACTTCCAAAATTTCCCTAAATCATTTCCATTACATAGGAAATTTTCTCACCTTTCCGATGATATAAAGAAGTCCTCCTAACTCCTTATAGAACTCAAGATATGGCCGGGTGGAGTTTTGGGGCTAAATTTTCCCCAAGGGGGACACGTGTCATGCATGGGTGAAATCCCCTTTGGCGGGTTGGTGGGTCACGGGGGTTATAGAAATTTTTCTCCCCACGTGCGAAATTTCTCATTTTCGTGTGCCCGCGAGCCCGGCGAGGGAGACACGTGTCGCCTCCTGGTTGGTTAGGAGGAACAACTCCGAGGTTGAGACTTTAAGTCTCTTTTGCCAAAAGTGCAAGGGAACCGAATTAGTCCATGCCCATGCCAACTCCATGATGCCACGTGTTTCTCATGTATTGGTGTGGGAAAAAACAGACGGGCGGAAGTGGAAAAAGGTTTAGGATTTTTAGGGTAAAAGTGTAAGGGAGAAATTTTACACGCACCTCCACCGAAGGCAGAAAGGGTGCCACGTGTCAAACCATGGTTGGGTGCAGGCGATGCGGGAACAGTAGTTAAATATTTCCAAAGCATAATGCCAAAAAGGAAGAAAGGTAAAAAACAAACTTGCGTGGGCCCGCGCCGTTGCCACCCCCCAAGAGAAATTTCTAAGGCAGTGGCACCTGGTCATTAGCTATGGGCCGCGGAGGCAAAGATGGAAATTTTTTCCAAAGGGAAAAAGGGTGCTAAGGGTCCAAAAAGAACTCCGAGCACTTCCGCCGTAGCCACTATGTCAGGACACGTGATTGCACCCTCAGGTTGGCTGCAGGGGCTGACAGAGGAAAAGTGGAAAAATTTTCCCAAGGTAAAATTTTCAAAAAAAAAAGACAAGTTTAAAACTGGTCCACCCCTCTGAGGTGCCACGTGGAAAATTTCGATTAGTTGAGGGATGGTGGGGCCATGAAATTTTTGTGGAAATTTTTCCAAAGTCAAAAATTAAAGTTAATAGTTAGATTTATTTTATTTTTGAATGTCAATTTGAAATAAAACTTCAATTGGCCATAAATTTTGA
Source organism: Taxus chinensis (assembly GCA_019776745.2). Taxonomy (NCBI): domain Eukaryota; kingdom Viridiplantae; phylum Streptophyta; class Pinopsida; order Cupressales; family Taxaceae; genus Taxus; species Taxus chinensis. The sequence goes on along the minus strand of CM034151.1, from coordinate 6,019,030 downwards.
TAGAAAGCTCAGAATTGGGAAAACAAGGAATTTATGGAAAGCTCTCGAATCCCTATTTACACTTGATTCATCAATTTTGAAATTTGATGAAGTTTAAGTGGTCAATTTTATGAAAACAATCTGTAGGGTTTTGCAAAGCAAACTAGTCATCTTTAACTTATAAAATTTCGTTCAATTTTGAATTCTTACTTTCTCAACATGTCAATCAGACATGGAGACTCATTCATGGATGGATTTAAGAGAGGTTTCTAAATTCAATTTAGTTGATTGAGTTGTAATTGATCATTTTCCATCCTTTGACAACAAAACAGATGTGTAAGTTCAAATCGGATTTTTATAAGGTTCTAAGGGTCCTTTCTTAAGTGTTAAGGTCAATTTGAGTTCCTTAGGACTTATTACATCTAAATGTCAATGTTTCATATCTTATTGCTTGGTGCAAGTTTGAACTTCTCATTTCTTTGATAAATTTGATTGCCAGGTTTGGAAATTAAAACAGAGATCAACATTAAAGGTTCTTAGACATTTTCCATCCTCCAAGTGTGAGAATTTATTTCCTTTCTAGTCTAATGCATTCAATTGATTCGGTTAACCATTAAATAACAATTATGCAAATCCTGATTTCCAAATTCAACTCAGTTCAAGAGAATAAAACACTGTTTTTTCCTTCATACACATTTTCTTCATTCCAACAGAGATTTGATTCACACTGGAAATTCAATTCCAACACAATCATGCAATTATGAGAAGGTAGAGCATTCCTTTATTGATTTCCAACAACAAATTTACAATTTATCTCTTTTCCATTTGATTTCTAAATAAAAAATGCAATGCATGTAATATCCTTTCACATTTCCTTTCAAAACAGAGAGTAGAATATAGCCTCTTTACATTTCACATTCCAATTTCAATCTTCCATTATCAATACAAAAATCTTCACATTACAAATAGCTATACAATTCATCCACTCCAAAGTGGGAAGGATTACAATGAACTTGCTCAAACAAGGGACTGTCAAAATATATATTCTTCTTGCTCAAAAATAGTAGTATGCTAGTTTATTCATCTTTACACCTTGATCACAACAAAGAAGGGGGAAAGGCAACACTCTCCACCCAACCAAGATATCCAATGAGAAGGGAGAAGCCATCCTTCCTCATTGGCCCCCGAGCCCCAACCATACTGAAATAAGAGATGCAATACAACACATGGTAACAATGGCTTCCACAAAAAACATGCAACATTTTCACATTCAAAAAACACAATTCAAGAAGAATGTAGTTCACAACTACATTAAAAAAGTGCAAAAAAAACTGAGGCTTCATCAAGCAAGCCAACAAGAGCAAGGATCTATGGGGAACTACTTATGCCTCCCAATTGGGAAATGGTAATCCACCTGAAAACAACCCGCCAATAATTCATCCATCTCACATACCCTTATGCCCCCACAAATTCCTCCTTATGTCCCCCCAAAGTTTCTCCCTTATGCCCCCCCAAGAGTAAGAAATGAAAGCTATTTCTTTTCCATGGTGAATCCTAATCCCAAACTCCCTCCACAATAAAACAGATGCAATTTGAATTCCCTTATGCCCCCCCATTTGAAATCCCCATAGCCTTCTCTTACACCATGTCCTAAGCAGTCTACCCCACCAGCCAACAAACACATAACAACATTCACCATTTCATACATGCATGCAATAGAAAGAAACACTTTCAAAAGGATCAAGTTCCTACCTCTCCATAATGGAGTTTTGTTATCCCGTAAAATTGACAAGGGCAATTTTACCGATAACCATACCGAAAATTTTGTTTCGATCCCTCGTTAGGGATCCCTCGTGTTCGAAACGTTGCAAAATCCCTCCCCGGGAAATCTAGTTTTTGAACTTAGTATTTTTGAGCCTTTTTGGCTGGGCGCATGGTTTTGCCTTGCAACATCAAGTTTTGATGCGCCCCCTTAAAAGCCTTTGGCGCATGGTTTTCCATGTTGTCACTCCTTTCGGTGCGCCAAAGGATGTTGAGTCAGTTTTTGGTGCGCCATAGGGCGCACGTAATCTCTATGTTACACCAAGTTTTGGTGCGCCAAAGGGCGCACATAAAATCATGCCGACAACGCATTTCATGCGCCAAAAGGCGCACCCTTTCCCCTGTCGTCAGATCCTTCCATATCCCAAAGGGCGCACGCTTTCCCTTGTCGACAGTTGTTTCCATGCGCCATTTCAAAAGGTTGGTGGCGCATTAATGACAGGTTTTTCACTTTTCACCGAACACATGATTTTTCTGCGCCTGTCAGCCCCTGCTCGTCGTTTTTAGAGCCTTGTGGACCCGTCGCGCGTCTCTTACTATTTATCCAGGTAAGGGGTTCTTCTCCTTGTCCGTTTTGTGTTTTTGTTTCTTGGTGTGTTCTTGGTCTGGTTCTAGCTTGCTAGTCGGTTTCGAATAGAAATGTGTTGGCCTAGCCTCCTTCGTTTGCTATCTGCCCCCCCATGCTACTTCATGTGTAGTTCTATACTTCGGTAAAAAAATTCCCTAAAAAAATGTAAAATAATGTCGAAAGTAAAAGGGGTCGGGATGATAAAAGGTAGCATTAATATAAGAGCCCCAAAATAATGTAGAAATCAGTCTACATGTTCTTAATGTGTTGTCTTGGAATAAATTGCCATGATTTTAACCCTCTACATTTGAAAAGATGACTACCGAATTTTACCAAACCCTTTTGACATTAAAGGAATTATTTTTAATTTTCCACCTTTGTCTCCTCCATAGGTTAAGTTAGCATTGTAGATGCCCTAAAAACTCCCATTATGCATTATAACCTTCGAAAATTCCCTTATCCTCCCATAATTGTTGAAAAAAATTCACAAATAATATTCGGTTCATTATTCACCCATATCCCACTTCTAAAATTAATTTAATTAATTCTATTACACACACTATACACTATACACCACTTTGGATAATTTAATTATCCTCCTAAATTATAGACTTCTAAAATTTGGCTACGTAGTTTTAATACTAAAATTACACCATTTATCGGCTTTCCCATTATTCCCATTATAATTAGTGATTTTCACTAATTAACTTACATTCCCCTCCATTTCAGTCAATTAACAACACGTCATTACTTGACTAACCTTTGTTTCATTGTGAATGCCAATTAGCGACACTTCGTTAGTTATAATCCTCCTCTAATCAATTAACTAACTATTATATGTTAATTAAGCCTTTTTACCATTGTATTTAATTAATAAACCTTCTTATTGATTAAATTCCCCTTTTAAATCCTCTAAATTCTACCCATTTTCTTCTAAATCATCTTCAAATAGTTTTTTAAGCTTATCTTGGCCTATTAATTAATCCTAGTTTATTAATTAAATCATCTCCAACTCCCATTAGTTGCTAATTACTAATTAATTCTCTCTAATCATGTTTATCCCTTCTAATTATACTTTATCTTTATCCCACATTCTCTAGGTTTCTAGCTTCTCCCAAATGGGAAATCTATATGAAGAACCTAGTACCTTCCTTCACACCTTACACCATACTTTTGCTAGTGATATTTATATGCACATGATAAGGGCATTTCTACTTAGAATAGATCATTGATTCTTGTATCCCTTCTTAACATAAGAGATTATTAAAGGAAGATCCAAGTATGGCCATTAAACCATTTTGGTGACATTAGTTCCTCTTCATGGAGATAACATTCATTTGATTGCTTATGATCAAGATAGGTTAATAATAGAGAGAAATCATACATAAAAAGAACATCCAACTTTCAAAGGGATCAGCTTAACATTTAATTTTTTCATGCCGGATGTATTTATATTAGCTTTCACTTTCAAGATTTATCATGATGTTTATGTTAAATTATCTTAGTTATAGGTATTACTTCATGTTAATTCATAGTTCTTAACTTAGCCTACTTTTTTATGCATACATATGGCACACTCAGTGGGACAACTCCTTTGTCTCATGCACATTTTCTCAAGTTTTGTAGTTTAGTTTCATTTTTTGCATACTAACCTTTTTTTAGCACTTATTGATAAATCTTGTATTTCTTAACTTGTTTTGTTGATTTTACATATGTTAAGTGTTCCTTGTAGGTGTAACGGAGGTGAGTTGTTGAAAAAATTGAAGCTAATTAGCAAATATTTGAGCTTTTTGACATTCTTTTGGTCAAATTCCTGTGTTCTTGAAATTACATAGGCCCTATGGGCTAGCGTTGATATCTCTTTGTTTGCATTGGTCCTCATGCATTAGCATTAAACAAACTATTTTTTTGTTGTTGGTTGTTCATTAGTGTTGTACCCCATGTGCTAGCATTGATTTTTATTTTCTTCTCTGTCTGCACAGATAACCCCATGAGTTAGCTTTGATTGCTCTATTTTTCCATTGGTCCTTTTGCGCTAGTATTGTATGTATTTTATTCTCTATCTACACAGAGATCCCCTTTTGTCTGTGTTGTAACATTTACACTACCATTAAACCCTCTGCAGTACCATTGACCTCTCTGTGATAGCATTGTTTCCTGTGTGTTACCATTGATCCTCATGCGCTAACATTCTGTGTAATTTTTTGGCTCGGATTTCAAGATTTCCAAAATCTAATTTTTTGTGTGTTCTATTATTTTACAGGTTTGCTAACTTTGTTTTGTAGGTTTTAACATTTAAATCATTTTTCTAACATGTTTAAATGCTTTAATGAAATTTCCTTTTCCATGCTTTTCTTGAGTTAGGATAAAAAAAATTTATGCTCTTCTCTTTCACCTTTTGGTGATCTTGAGAATCAAAAGAAGCTAAATGGTATTTTTTTCTAACATTTGGATTAACTTGGAAATTTCATCATTTATTTTTCTTAAAGGAATGAATCTCTTACAAATAATTTTAATGGTCATTTGATTTAATTTTTTCATTTCTATCTAGTTGGATCAATTTTTGTGTATGATTTTCTCTTGCATCTTTTGCTGATCTTGAGAATCAAAAGATACCTTGGTCCTCTTTTCGTGGAAAACTACTAAATATTTTGTATGCAGGACCATACGTTTTCCAAAGAATTGAATCAAAAAAATACTAACTATAGTGTGTTACAGGTTACCAACGGTTTGCTAAACGAAATTTTAAATCAAAGATTAAAAAAACACACCACTCTATTCAAAACACTATATTTACATGTTCATATAAGGGTTAAAACCAACCCGCTTTAAATTGTGGGAAGTATCTTGGCATAAACCATACAACTCATTATGAGGATTACCACAGGAATTTTAGGTTAATTAATTATGCATTATATAATTAAATATTGTTTTTATTTTTTTTTATTAACCATATTTGTTTTATTCCTTCACGGGTATAATTGTTATGATTGTTATAACAATTATGTGCTAGCCGGATGTAATATTAGAAGCTTATGTAATCTGGAATATTTTTGAACCTGTGAAACTTAGTTTCTTGTTTGTATTGAGCTATACAATACCTATAAGTATTGCAGCTCATACATATGTAATTTGTTTGATTGAGTTTAATATAATTTATCAGGCTTACGCCTCAATTTCTCAATCTACATTTGGTACCAAAGTGAATTGAAACTCCTAGAAAGGTTGGAGGAAGGTTGCAGAGGAAAAATAGTCATGGAGAATAAATCTTCTTCTTTGGAGAGCCTTTGCCACCTTCAGCAACTTCCCACATCTCCCTGTAGTCACACAACCTCCTATGTGAAATCCAGTGAGTCGTGCTCACCGAGCCCCCATCGATTCCTGATCATGACCAAGCATCTGGACAAGCCTACCATTGAGCTTTACATTGTGGAGAGTGAGCTACCGAGTTTTTCATTTACAAAGGCTGAGTTATATCACACTCAATGACATATCTTCTCACATTTGACGTGTTGCAGATTTAAAAGACCATCATTGTGATCCATTTTGTAAAATATATTAAGGGCAAACCAAGTCTACATGGACCGAGCTAAGGTGTTTTGGGCACCATTTAGACCTATCCATCCATACAAGCTTACGCAGTGACCTACACACACCAATAAAATAGTGGTCATTCTCCCATGAACCTGCAACAAGTAAACTCCTCCACGCAATTGACCATCACAAACACACAGCAAAAAATTCAAGCACGGTGGTTATCAATCCAAAAAGAGAGAATTAAACTCTCATGCGGTGAGATCAATAGTGAAGAAAGGATATCATCCACGAACCACCCAAGACCCTGCATCATTTCAAATTCCTGCACAAGGCAAAAAATCACAATATGGTGGATATAAAAAAATGCAAAAAAGAAGAAGAAGCAAATACAAGCAAATTAAAAACGATGGAATAGAAAATCAAAGTGGTTCTTTACAAATTAAAACGAAGGCTTAAAATCCAAAAAATAAGAAGAAACCCTACTTATCCACGCAAGCTCCACGCGGGCCTCCATTTAGCCACATCGTCTTTTCTAAAAGGTAAGTTGAATTTATTTGAATTTAAATAAAATTTGTCCATTTTCATATGCTAAGCGCACATAGTGCCTGGTTCGAAAAGTGGAACGACTTGGGTGAGTGAGGTGCAAGGTTCAAAACCCACCACCAACACAAAATTTTGATTTTGACATTTAGAGGAAAAACTATAAAAACCACCTCTAAACAACTTAGATATAGCTAAACAACCTTCTAAATATTTAGAGAGAAAACCCCTAAGTTAGGGCAAAAAAATTTCTCCTATTAGGCCTATTTTTTTTATTTCGGGAAACATTTGCAAAAGGAAGACTGTCCAAAAACTTCATTTTGGGCCACTTTTTAACGGATTTTTGCATTGAGGGTCGTATTGGGCTCCAGAGGCCACCAGGGCCCGCAAAATAAAAAATTGCCTACCATTCAATTTTTTCTAAATTTTTGAATGTAATTGCATGCTTCAATATATTGTACTAATTTACAAGTTTCCATAGTCAACCATAAATATTATAAATGCTTTGAAACTGGTACAAAGTTGTAATAAAAAATAGTAAAAAAGTGGTTCTGAAACATTCATGAGATCCTAGATCTCATTAATAGCATTTGGTATATATGGTGCCTTTGGGAAGTGCTTACAGGTAAAGCCGACACGACTACTACTACACTTAATGCTTAATATAGCTGCAAAAACATCGTCTAGGAATCGACCCTTTAAATTGATAGGGAGTAATAAGGTCATGGTGCACACACTATGAGCCATCCCATCCGTCTGTGAATGATTACACGACATAAATCCAGAATGAGTAATTATCTGAGTATATAGCGAATTTATGTGCGCATATCAGGATATTTCTTTGAGATGGTGTCAATAATCACATAGACCCCTTTCAGTACTTTCTTGGTACCACATATTGAATTCTTTCACATACGTTAATTCCTCTTTCACATGCCACTGGGTATATAGAAAGGGTGATATTCTTCCATGTGTGTCAGGTATATAGGAAGGGCGCATATATAGAAAGGTTCAGTATATCAGACTGACGGTATATAGATTAGGATACCTTATACCTGGAGTTATAAGAGCCAAACCCTGTCAGTGATTTCTACAAAATGGGCACCAATGCCCCCAAATTTTTTATTCCAGATTCACAACTACTTAGAGGAAACAACTATGTTGCATGGAAGACTAAAATCAAGACACAGCTTGAGTTTGATAAAGCATATCAGAAGGCCAAAATCATCATCTTGTTTGGAGTTTTTGATGATTTGTAACCCCACATTTGAGATGCCAAAACAACCAAAGAATCATGGGATAAATTTTGCATAGTATATGAGGCCAAAAACAAGAATGTCATACTAAATTTGCAAAGTTAGTTACACACATTAAAGTTCAAGCAGAATGAGAATATTGAAGCTTTCTTAAGAAGAGTTGTAGATTTGAGGGCTTCACTTCTAGCCCTGGGAAAACCAATCATAGATGATGCTCTCATTCCCATTGTTCTAAGACCACTCCCCTCTTCTTACCACATTTTTGTCGCATTACTAAATGTGTCAGATACGACGGTTAGTTTTGACAAGATGGTAAACCTAGTGCAATAAGAGGAAGCCATGCACAATAAGGATGATGAATAGGAGCAGTCACTTTCTTCACATAAAAAATGGAAAGGAAAAGGTAAAGGAAAACCTAACTCCTATCAAAATTCCCAACATTAGAATTAGTATCATGAGGACAAACAACAGAAGAATCAATGTCCAGTCTACAAAAGAGGACATGACTTAAAAGATTGTTAGTATAATACTTACAAGAAAGGTTTGTCAAGCAACTCTGGACCTCCAAAACAATAATCTCACAAGGGAAATTCAAACTACAATCAAGGGAATAAAAATGGGCACTAGAAAAGAATACCCCATTAGTAAGGAAATATTGTTGAGCAAGAAGAACATTCAGATAATGAATACTTCTTGTACACTACTTGATCAAGTGAACCATCCACGTCATCTAATGATGTCTGGTATGTTGATTTGGGAGCCACTCAACACATGACCAGCCATAGAGACTTGTGTACTTCAATGAGGGGCACGCCTTCAAAAAACCATGTTTCGTTGGGTGATGATTCTTTATATACAGTTTAGGGGATTGGGAACATTTCTTTACCCCTTGGTTCATGCAACTGTAGACTATCTGATGTCTTATATGTCCCTGGGTTGCTAAAGAATATTCTTTCAGTTATTTTGGCAAGAAAATGTGTTTGATTTGAGATAAATTATGAGGCTTGAAAATATTTATGAAATCCTCTAATGTTGGACACATGTTCCAGCTTACTTTTGTCCATAGAGATGATTAGACACTTGTGGCTAAGAAATCTACCTCAGCACAGTTGTGCAATTGGAGACTTGGTCATGTTAGTTTCAAGTATCTCGAGACACTACGCTGGCACAATATAGTACATGGGCTACCATCTCTTCAGAAGGATATAAAAATGTTTCCTCACTGCCTAGTAGGAAAACAACACAGAGCATCATTCTAGAAGAGTACATATCGAGCTCATTGTAAGCTTGATCTAGATCATATTGATATTTGCGGTCCAATGCAACCAAGTTATTCTAGATTTCAGTACTTCATGCTATGTGTTGAAAACTATTCAAGGAAAATATGTTTTGTCATTACAAGAAAAGTGAAGCTTTTGAAACTTTCAAGAACTTCAAAGTAGCAGTTGAGAACAAAACTGGTCATCACATCAGAACTCTTCGCTTAAATCGAGGGAGGGAATTCACCAGTAATGAGTTCAAAGACTATCTACAAATTCATGGGATTCATTGACAAATGCCTCCTCTACACACACCATAATAGAATGGTTTTATTGAGAGAAGAAATTGTACTATCATGGAAATGGTGTGATGTATGATCGATGACTCTAGAATTTCAAAGAAATTCTGGGTAGACGAAGCAAAGACAACATTGTATTTGTTGAATAGAGTGCTCACAATTGATCTTGAAGGATTAACACCACAAGAAGCATTGTCAAAGAAGAAACCATCTATTACACACCTTAGAGTATTTGGGTGCAAAGTAAGTATGCACATACCTAGGCAAAACATAAATAAATTGGCCATGAAGTCACAGAAAGTTATCTTCATTGGGTACATTGAAGAGACTCTTGGGTATAGATTGTGGATCCAAAGACTAGAAAAGTCTACACCAGCAGAGATGTTGATTTTTTTGAGAAGAAAGAAGCAAAGTCTCCTCCTCTAGACTCACCTGATGTAAATTCTTCACCAGTTGTAAAAACTGAAACTGATGTTCCCACAGATGAGGAAAGTGGTGATGGGGATTATGGTGTTGATCTGATAGAACCATGACCCACATGAACAATTTAGTGTATGCCCAAGTGGTGTATTAGCACATTACGAGATGTAAGAATGGATAATTCACTAGATACATCCACCCCTAGACCATGGATTCACTGTAAAGTAATAGAAGAAGTTAACTTTTCTTTGATTAGTAGAGTTATTGAGTCTGATGAGCCCTCTATAGTACATGAAGCCCTACAGTCAAAATCTTGGAAAGATGCCATGGAATTTGAATATCAATCAGTGATGAAAAATAACACTTGGCAGCTTGTTGATCTTCCACCAGGGAAGAAACCCATTGGATGAAGATGGATATTCAAAACAAAGTACAAAGCAGATGGGACTTTGGAAAAGTACAAATTAAGACTTATAGTAAAGGGGTATGCACAAAAAGAAGGCATTGACTACAAGGATAAATTTTCTCCCACAACTAAGATCAAAATGATGAGGATGATCTTTGCGATAGATGCATAGTTTATATGGAAATTCCATCAGATGGACATAAAAAGTGCCTTCTTGAACGAATATTTACAAGAATAATTCTACATGACTCAACTTGAGGGATATGTAGTACCTGGTCAAGAAGCAAAGGTATGTAGACTCGGGAAATCTCTGTATGGCCTCAAACAGGCACCTTGGTCCTGGTACATCAAGATTGATGAGCATCTTGTACAACATGGATTTGTTAGAAATTCATATAACCCCAATCTCTACCTCAAAAATCAAGGGGGGTATTGTGATTTTCATTTTCTATGTCGATGATCTAGTCATCACTGGTAGTTCAATGAAGATGATTGATACAATGAAGAAAGATTTTAATTAATCATTTGACATGACTGATCTCGAGATGATGCATTATTGTCTTGGATTGGAAGTATGGTAGAAAGAGAATCACATCTTTGTTTCTCAGATGAAATATACCAATACAACGCTTGATAAATTCAGGATGATGGATTACACACCAATTTCTACACCTATGGAGAATAGATTTCAGTTATCTTCCATCTTCTGAGGTAAGTGCCACTCTCTGTCGGTAGTTGATTGGGAGTCTCATTTACCTAACCTACACTAGACTAGATATCAGATTTTTAGTAAGCTATCTATCTAGGTTCATGTAGGAACCCAAATTTTTTCATTAGAAGGCAGCAAGGTACATCTTGAGATATCTCAAAGGATCAGTGGATCTTGGTCTAGAATACAAGAAGAATGAAAACTTCTTCTTGTCAAGATATTCGGATTCAGATCATGCAGGAAACATTGATGACAGGAAATCCCCTTCATGATTTGTATTCTTTATGAGATATGGACCAATATCATCAGGAAGCAATAAACAACACTTTTTTTCTCTTTATTCCATAGAATCCAAGTATCATTTTGTAGGAGAACCTATCTATGAAGCGATTTGGCTACGTCACATACTAGAAGGATTTGGAATACCACATGACAAACTGACTACCATGTATGTTAACAATGAAGGTGTTCTCAAACTTGTTCACAATCTAGTATTTCATAAAATAACAAAGCACATTGAGGTACAGGTTCATTTCATATGTGAGCATGTGCTAAAGCATAACATTTAGGTTTGATTTTGTCCAATAGCAGAACAAAGATCAGATATCTTCACAAAGTCACTTGCACATGAAAAATTCAAGTTTTTCAAAGAGTTCCTCTCCTCATCCCTTGAGAAAATGCACAGTTAAGGGGGGTAATGTTAGGTTAATTAATTATGAATTATATAATTAATTATTTAATTAATGTTATTAATTAAATATTGTTGTTATTTGGTTTTATTAACCATATTTTTATTATTCCTTCACGAGTATAATTTCTATAATTGTTATAACAATTATGTGCTACCCAGATGTAATACTGGAAGCTTATGTAATCAGGAATATTTTTACACCTGTGCAACTTAGTTTCTTGTTTGTATTCAGTTGTACAATACCTCTAAGTATTGCAGCTCATACATATGTGTTGTCCACTCAAAATTCCCTGCTCTGATGAAAGTAAAAAATTTCAAAATTTTGAGTTTAAGTGTTTTCTCTAATGTACCGAAGTCGTGAAATTGAGAAAAGTCTACAGTTTTGGGTCATTTTGTATGTATTTCAGGCCTTTCAGACATTTTTGTCCCGCGTGTCCCAAGTTCCGAAGTGCGGTCTACTCCCCGATCGGCCGAAATCCCCGAAGTTGTTCCAATTTCGGGCCCGTCGGAGCTTTTCGTCCCAACTGTCCCAAGTTCAAAATTGCACTATGTTCCCCGATCGACCGAAATCCCCGAATCGCGTACTTCACTCTTTCATGTTCCAAGTGTCCCAAACTTTTCATGCGAGTTGTTTTATTTTCGCCCGAACCGCCCGAACCGCGTACTTCGGAACTTTTTGTCCCAAATGTCCCGAGTCAAAAAGCGCAAGTTGTTCCATTTTCGGCCGAAAATCCCCGAACCGCGTACTTCGCTCTTTCATGTTCCAAGTGTCCCAAAATTTTTCATGCTAGGTTGTTTCTATTTCATCACAACCCGGAACCGCCGAAACCACGTACTTCGGAACTTTTTGTCCCAAATGTCCCGAGTCAAAAAGTGCAAGTTGTTCCATTTTCGGCCGAAATCCCCGAACCGCGTACTTCGCTCTTTTTGTCCCAAATGTCCCAAGTTCAAACGGGCCTTTTGTTCCATTGTTCGGCCGAAAACACCCGAACCTCGTACTTCACGCCGCTTTTTCGTCCCAAATGTCCCAAAATGCATTTGTGCGTCTTCTCACTTATTTCACCTGAATCGGCCGAAGCCGCGTGTTTCGCGCATTCGCTGCTCACATGTCCCAAGCGAACCAAATGCCATTCATACTTAGTTTTTCCGCTCTACCTGAATATGTTGTTTTTTTCAAACTAATAGATATGAATGTAATGCGCATTGATCCCACTTCTTCTTCCTCAATGGCTATATAACGAGCAAGCCACCTTTATATTCTTACATTGTTTCCATGCTACCCTTGCTCGAACCCTTGCAACCTAATTCCCTACGCATGTATCCCTTTTCTCTATAATTCCTCCCCGAATTTAGGTTGCGGCTCTGATACTATCAATATGAAGATCGAAGTCCTGGAGGAGGCTTTGGGAGAACTAAAGAATAGTTGGTAGAAGGGCGAAGCTTCAAGACAACTGGTTGTCTCTCAGCTTTCAAGGATATTCACTATCATCTTCAGGATGAAAATTCTGGTGTTTCCCTTTCCTTGCAAGAAATCAAAGCTCAATTCAGAGCTTATATCAAAGATAATCTATTCAAGGAAAGCTCAATCTCCAAAGAGAAAATGAAGGAAATCTGCTCTCTTCAATCTGGCACGTTGGAGAAGCAAACAAAGATTATCATACTCATGTCGAGTTTGATAAAGAGCTGGAGAAATGTCTTGGATTTTGGATGCAGTCTACGGCCAACACGTCAGTCCCTCGTGGCAGAGACATAGATGAGGCGTTAGAGAAATTCAGGCAGCGGATTCTGAAGTCGGTGGGTCCCTCTCAGTGACTGGCCACCTGTCTTCTTCTCCTTGTTCCTTTTCTCTTCTTCCCTTTCTTTTTCCGTTTTCTTGTAAGAAGTTAAGGTATTGCAATTGGTGGTCCTTACTGTTCTTGGTTAAAGAAGTGGTTACGAAGAGAGTACTGATTTGTAAGCTATATAATGGCCTTCTTATGCATTCTGAAAGGAGGAAGAACTTGGCTTATTTCTGAAAAGTGTAAATAGATTATAAAGAAATCAATACAGAAGGAATTTCCCATTCTTTTTCTATCTGATCTCTGTTATTCCTAAGCTTTCATTTATTTTCTTTGTGAAGATCATTTGTCTCAAGTTCGTTAGTCTTACCGATTGAATACTCTTCAACTTTGCAAGCCTGGTGATCTTGTATAACCAAGAAGGAACTTGTTGTCCTTGATTAATTGAATCTGTGTTATGTTAAGAAACTTTGTGTTCTAGCAGATGTTATTACAGAACTTTGTGTCTTTGAATTCCATCTTATTTATCCAATACAAATGATCTTGTTTCAATTCACTGTGACTTTCGCATACATAAAGAATTACTCTGATACTAATAATTCTACATGTTGCCTTTCTGCTCTTTCCCATACTCTCATTTCCTTAGTCCTTTTGTAATTGATGATCTTCATAGAAGACACTTTCATGATATCCAAGTTTAACCAACAAATCATGTCTTGTACATTTGTAAATAAGTTCGTTTCTGAATAAGGGAACCTCTCCCATTAAAGAGGAGGGACTTCTTGTCCCATGACTGTTGCTCTTCGTAAATTCCTATCTGATGACCAACAGTTTTTGGTGACTCTGCTGGGGATAATCACATTCCAGTTCTGTAATTTTTCGATCATCTTTTGATCTGGCGACTCCGTGTTTTACTCAAGGGAGAAGGGCCCTTGGTATTGAAGATTCTCAGTTCCATATTTTGGAGCAGCAGGGTTTTCCTTTCCCTTCAACAAGAGATGAGAACTCTCGACAATACACTCCACCGTTCAGATAGAAGTCCTACGAGTGTATTCCCTTTAGATCCCCAGCTAGCCCGTAATCTCGAGCTTTGATTCTTGCTAGTGTTGGCCGTTCTCTCCACCGGTTTTCAAAGAGCGGTGCATTCGCAGGGTCCTCGTGGCAGCCCCTTCTCTTCCTTACCTTTGCATGAAGTTTACACATGAGGTAACCGGAATACGTTCTCTCAGTTCAAGAGTGATGGAAAAGTGGCTCCTGATGAACACATCGCACAAGCCTTTATTTGTTGCGTGTGGAGTCTGGATTCGAACATGAAGAACGTCTCCGTAAGGCTTTATTCATGAGACGTTACCAGATATGCTGTTGATTGGTGTCGACGACCCTTCCGCTGGCACTCGCACGACTGGACACAATGAGAACTCAGTTCAAAAACTGTTTCAAGCGGGTAGAAGAAATGTGCAATGCTTTTCTTGCCCAAATTTCTCAGATAAAAGTAAGATTCACAAGCCCCATGAGAGAATTTGGTGGCCTGATTCACCAGACGATCAACAAAGTCCTTGTAAATACTCGACCTGTTGATCAATCCTAAAATGGTTTCTTCTTCTTTCTGTTTCTTCTTCTTCTTTTAAATGCCGCAATCGTCTGAGTCAGTTATTGCGGCTGAGAAGGTCTAATCTCGTAACATTGGTGTAAGGGATCAACTCTTGTGGTTTGTTATGTGCGAGGATGAATCTGATCTGTGGGAAGGTTGAGGAGAGACCCTTCCAAATCTAAGGCTGTTGCTCCGCCATCCCCACTACTCCTGGACCTAATACTGATCCGTGTAGTCAAAAAGCCTTGTGAATGATCGCATTGCTATAGAAAATAGCCAACATGCTTCCTTCTACAAGATTTTGCCAGGAGAAATTTCCTTTCCTTCCAGCCCAGGAATCATTGTCTTGCTTCCGCAAACAAGGCTGCACTGAAGGAACCTCCTGTTAATGTTCCTAT